>OZ012737.1:288608477-289208477 GCA_963859935.3 Lathyrus sativus
CGCTCCCACACTATCTCAATCAGTGTCCTCACTGATTTGAAAGAATACGGAAGGGAAAAATACAAAGGAAAGAAAAACAAAAAGACAAAAAATGAAAAATACTACTAGTCCCTTCCTCTTCCTCGATCTCTACCTCTACCTCTGGCTGTGCCGTCGCGTGCCGCGAGGTTCAAAGCTCCGGTGTGGAAGATGTAATCACGGAGGCCGTCGACTTGCACAGTGAGGTGTGCCATCTCATCGGCCATGCTGGAATGGACATCCTGGATCTGCTGCAAGGGTTGCCTCATGTGACCGGTTTGTTCTCTCTGCCACGCTTCGAAGTCTTCAGCCCTTCGGTTCTGCTGTTCCATCATAAGCATCATCTGATTCTGCTGTTCGATGCAGCGGAGGAGGGCCTCGAATGTGTCATCAGTGGCGGGACGGTGGCGGCAGCGTGCGGAAGGGCCTTCGGCAGCAGGTGCCTGTGATGGCTCAGGTTGGTCGGCTCTGTCTAACTCCTCTTGAACTTCATCCAGGGCTCTTGGGCATTATCCTGAGTTGGGGAAGTGGTATCGAAGAGCCAGTTGGCTCTGTCCTGCGGATGCATTCGGGTGCGTGAAGGCATGATGATGCTCTGGATAGTGCGGCCTCGCACTACCCAAATGGTATCTCCCATCTGCGCAGGATCTGATGAGGTGGGAGGCACGGCAGTGGTTGGTGTCTAGGAAGACAGGGGGCATCTGGCGGAGTGTCTGGAGGCGTTCGCCAAGGCCGAGGCCTAAGGCAATGGATGTGATGATGCCACCAAAATAGAAAGGTTTTGAGCCGCGGTTACAATTGGCTTGAATGTGAGCCAAGAGGAACGGGGCGGCGTTAACAGGTTCCGAAGCGAACACGCAACGGAGGAAAAACAACTCCTTCGAGTTAACCTTGTGGTTACTGTCACGAGCGAATATGGTGTTGCTCAATACGCGGTGAAAGTAGCGGATTGTTGGGTTGTGGATATGAGTAGCGTTCAGAGTGTCCCAACTTTCTGGAGTGGTGCCGGTCAGTTGGTTCCATAGAGGGAAAGCTTCTTGGTAGAACTGATCGGATAAGCGGCAATGAGCATCGTCGCTGTGAGGGAACTGTAGAATGACGGCGATGCGGTCCTGGGGGACATGATATTCGGTGCCGAACAAGCGAAAGCAGGCGGCGCCGGTAAGCTGGTTGGTATCGCCGGGTGATGTTGTGTATGCGAAGGAACTGAGAAACTCCAGTGTGAGTTGCTCGTAGATGGGTTGGGGATTGGTGCAGAGATGCCAAATGTCGGCTCTCTGTAACATCCAAGTTACGCCATCCAGAATCCCTAGTTCTGTCAGAGAATCCAGGTGAGCATACCGGGTCGGCTGAAGCGACCGCTGATGGAAAGCTATGAAGTTGGCCTGCTGCCTTTTGTCGGCCTCGCCTTCTCGGAAAGTGATAGTGCTCAAGTCGGGGTTTGCACGATTTTGTCTGGACATTTTCGTGAGGGAAGTGCAGAGGTTGAGAATAGGAAGTTTATGTGGATGGTGAGGTATGGGAGTGCAGAGGTTAATATATAATAGTGAATTGGAAGTTGAAATGGTGGAGGTTTAATGGGGGATTCGGAGGGTTTTTTAGTGGGGTTTAAATGTGTGAAAGTGGGGAATTATGAGAGTGGAGGTGGAGAGGTGTGTGACCTCTGTTTTGACAAAATTGGGGTTTTATATGCGTGACGACCGTCAGGGATGTGTGACGGTCGTAACACGCGTGACAACCGTAAGGGGAGTGTGATGACCGTCACAACAGCAAACTCTGCAGAAATGCAGAAATTCGCTTGTGGGGAGTTTTAACAGTGGAAAATATGATTTTTGAATACTTTTGCAGTATGATAGACTGATTACAAAATAACATGAAACATAATTAAGGGAGATACCGAAATGAAATTAAAATAACATTGAATCAAAAATGAGTTTAAAGTAATACAATATCCAAAAAGAAACAATTGCAAAATTAAATAATGTGAAACAATGTGAAATGCAATAAACTAAAATTAAAGAGAAAACTAAAATATCACTCCTTTGGTTTCTTCAAGTTGTTGATCTGTTGAATAACATCATTAAATTGGTCGCTAACTACGTCCATGTAAGTAACGAAATCCATGTGAAGCTGTGTTAATTCATCTTTTATAGTGGTTATTTCCAGCTTGAGGTCGTCCATTATTCTCAGAACAGTGTCCAACTTGTCTGTGTTTTGTTCAGGAGTGGGGTCAGGAAAGTTATGGTAGTTAGGAGGGGTCTCAGGATCTATCTCCACTTCGGACTCATAATCTTGGTAGTACAAATAGTTATGTGCTTCTGAGATTTGATCATTGTCATACTTGTAAGCCTGGGGTGTAGAGTGAGGTGATAGGGGTCCCATAGGCTCGTCCAATTCATAAAGCCAATTGTCTCTGTTATGGATACTGGTTAGCTCATGGTTGGGCAATGTGAAAGGTGGACAGGTTGATCAGTTATGAGGTATTCGTAGGCTCCTGGTCCTAAGATACCTAAGATACGTCTGTTGAAGCAGAACTGGATGTCCATTGATCTGAGGTTGCTGAAACGAACAACTTTGTTCAGGTAATACCTCAGGCCAATTTCGTGGGCGATCATGGTGACTAGGCCTCCTATTAAAATAGGTGAGTGCGGTTCCTGATTAAGGCGTGTGAATGCCCTCATCATAAAAGGGACATCATTTACAGGGCGGCCTTGTGAAGCACAGAGAAGGATGAACATCTCTTCCTTTGAGACTGTTGTAATGTTTTCCTCCTTCCCAAAGAGGGTATGGGCTAAAATCCTATGGAAATAGCGGAAGGCTGGATTGTGTATCTCGTTGTTGTGCATGTCATTCGGTTCAGGGTGATAGTTACCGGTGATGGTACCCCAGAATTGTTCTAACTCGAGATCAATATCCTCTTCAGTGGTGGTAAACACAAAAGATCCTCTAGGGAAGCCTAGGATGTTAGCTAACGATGTACGGTTGTGTGTTTGGTCCATTCCAAACATTCTAAAGGTTATCAGCTCTTTAGTGGATTCATAGCCATGTTCGGGTAAGTAACTTAAGGAGCTAAGAAATTCGAACGTCAGTTCGCGGTAGGTAGCAAATCGGGTCTTTAGAGCAGTTTGCTCCCAGCCTAATTGGTTAAATAAATACTGAATGCTATCCTGGATTCCTAGCTTGTCCATGGTGGGTCTATCGTAGTACAGAGTTGAAGCAAAGCTTCTCTGAGTCAGTGCCTCAAATATGGCCTTATGAGCTAGTCCTCTAAACACAACAGTCGTAACGTCGATGTCAGCCATACTCGGAGGTTAGTCGGATAAAAAAGGGAGAAAAGTAGAACGACTTTAAAATCCTGGAAAAGTTAAAATCACATTCACTCAGATCATATTTTTAAGAAGCAAAGGGTGATAAAAGAAAGAAAAATAAAATAAAATAAATACTAGAAAATAAGAAAATAGAAATTTATAGAAATTATAAGTTAAAGGGAAAACATAGTTTTAATAAATTTAGAAGGGAAAATGGGAAAAATTGGGTTGCCTCCCAATCAGCGCTGTCTTTAACGTCAGAAGCCTGACGATAGCTTGGCTATAAGCTATTCGGGAAGCTCGAGCAATTTCATATTGCTCACGTGGTCACTGTGTTCATTTTGATTATAATGCTTCAAACATTGTCCGTTTACTATAAACGGTGCGTTGATCTGATATCTGATCTCAACAACTCCACTCTTAAGGACTTTGGTGACCTCAAAGGGTCCAGACCATCTAGATTTTAATTTTCTAGGGAAAAGTTTTAATCTGGAGTTGAATAGGATCACGATGTCTCCCACACTAAATTGTTTTCGGATCGAACGTTTATCATGCGATTTCTTGGTTCTTTCTTTGTAGATACGTGCATTCTCGTATGCGTCCAATCTGAGCTCTTCCAATTCAAGAAGGTTCAAGATCCGTTTCTCTCCTGTCGCGGTGTAGTTGAAGTTCAGCGTCTTAATAGCCCAGAAGGCTTTATGCTCTAATTCTACCGGCAGGTGACATGATTTTCTGTAAACTAGTTTAAATGGTGTGGTACCTATTGGTGTCTTAAAGGCGGTCCTATAAGCCCATAAAGCTTCGTTCAGCTTTGATGACCAATCTTTCCTGGAGGTTGCGACAGTCTTTTCCAAATTTTGCTTTATTTCTCTGTTCGAAACCTCCACCTGTCCACTAGTTTGTGGATGATACGGTGTGGCTACACGGTGTTTGACTCCGTATTTGGAGAGGAGTTTGTCAAAGATTCGTGATATGAAATGCGAACCACCGTCACTAATAATGAGTCTGGGCACACCGAATCTAGGAAAGATTGTGTTTTTAAAGAGTTTGAAGACTACTCGCGTGTCATTTGTTAGAGCGGCAAGGCCTCTATCCATTTAGATACATAATCGACAGCGACGAGTATATATTTATTTCCAAAAGAAGATGGGAAAGGTCCCATGAATTCTATTCCCCAGACGTCAAAGATTTCTACTTCTAAAATTCCTTTCTGAGGCATCTCATCGCGTCGTGAGATGTTTCCAGTGCGTTGGCACCGGTCGCATTTTAGTACAGCGATATGGACATCCTTCCACATGCTGGGCCAAAATAGGCCAGATTGTAGAATTTTAGCGCACGTCTTTGAAGTACTAGCATGGCCACCATAAGGTGCTGAATGGCATTGGGAGATGATGTTTTCTATTTCTTCCTCTGGGACACAGCGACGGTATAAGTTGTCGGCGCCTCGTTTGAAGAGTAGAGGTTCGTCCCAGTAGTAATGCTTTAAGTCGTGGAAGAATTTCTTCTTTTGTTGATAAGTTAGGTCCGGTGGAAGCACGCCTGCGGCCAAGTAATTAACGATGTCGGCAAAACACGGCAAAGTGGCTTGGGCATAGACAACTTCCACGGCTTTTTCCAGTTCTGGTTCTTCCGAAGTTGAGTTGGACATATCGCTTTCCAATTTGGCTATCAGACATTCGTAGGGAAAGTCGTTATTGATAGGCACTGGTTCTTGTTTAATGCCCTTTATACGGGATAAGTGATCTGCAACTACGTTCTCGGTCCCCTTCTTCTCTTTAATTTCTAAGTCGAACTCTTGTAATAATAGGATCCATCTCAATAATCTTGGTTTGGCGTCCTTTTTGCTTATTAGGTACCTAATGGCAGCGTGATCTGTGTATATGATTATTTTGGCTCCTACCAAGTAGGAACGAAATTTGTCAAGTGCAAACACAACTGCTAGAAGTTCCTTTTCCATTGTGGCGTAGTTCATTTGGGCAGGGTCTAATGTTCTACTGGCGTAGTAGATAGCGTGAAGCTTCTTGTCTTTCCTTTGTCCTAGAACTGCGCCTACAGCGTAATCACTCGCATCGCACATGATTTCGAATGGTAGTCGCCAATCTGGGGGTTGCATGATTGGTGCGGTGATAAGTGCTGACTTTAGAGTTTCGAATGCTTCAAAGCATTCTTTGTCGAAGATGAACTCGGCATCTTTCATTAACAAACCTGTAAGAGGTTTTGTGATTTTCGAGAAATCCTTTATGAATCTTCGGTAGAATCCAGCGTGTCCTAAGAAGCTTCGTATTTCTCGTACGGTTTTCAGAGGTTGAAGATCCTTTATGATCTCTATTTTAGCTTTGTCAACTTCAATCCCTTTTTCAGATATGACGTGTCCTAAAACGATGCCTTGTCGGACCATGAAATGACATTTCTCCCAATTAAGGACAAGGTTCACTTTAGCGCATCTTTTGAGTACCATTTCTAAATTCGACAGACAACTTTCAAAACTTTTTCCGCATAAAGAGAAGTCATCCATGAACACTTCCATGATGTCGTCTATGTAATCCGCAAAGATTGCCATCATGCATCTTTGGAAGGTTGTTGTAGCATTGCACAATCCGAACGACATTCGGCAATAAGCAAAAGTACCATTGGGACAGGTGAATGTCGTCTTTTCTTGGTCATCAGGGTGAATAGGAATTTGAAAGAATCCCGAATAACCATCTAGATAGCAGAAGTACGAATGTTTCGCTAGTCTTTCCAACATCTGGTCTATGAAAGGTAAGGGGAAGTGATTTTTCCGAGTTGCCTTGTTCAATTTTCTGTAATCGATACACATCCTATTTCCGGTCACAACTCTTTGGGTTATCGATTCACCTTTCGCATTCTTCACTACAGTAACGCCTCCTTTCTTTGGTACTACATATACTGGGCTGACCCATTGGCTGTCGGAGATCGGGTATATGATTCCTGCATCTAGTAACTTTTTCACCTCGTCTTTGACTACAGTGCTTAGGATCGGGTTTATCCTTCTCTGATGTTCTCATGAAGTTTTGCAGTCTTCCTCTAGCATGATACGGTGCATACAGATGGAAGGACTTATGCCTTTTAGATCGCTTATATTATAGCCTAACGCAGTTGGGTATTTCCTTAGGACTTCTAGTAATTGCTCAGTTTCTGACTGTCCTAAATTAGTGTTGACTATTACTGGTCTTTTGAATTCTGTATCTAGGAATTCGTACCTGAGGGTTTTAGGTAGTTCTTTAAGTTCTAAAGCTGGGTTTTTCGGACCTGGCATGTGATTTGGAGTTAGTGCTAAGATCTCGCTCAGACTATCATCTTTGTATGGTGCACGCCAGTTGTCGTCTTCATGAATAGTAGGGATCTGGATTTTCATGATTTCAGAATATGTAGTTTCTTCCTTCTCTAATTCTCGTATGCATTCTTCAATGACATCTACTATATAGCATGTGTCATCTATAGTTGGTGCCTTCAAGAACTTAGTAAGGATGAACTCTATCTTTTCTTCTCCTACTTCAAATGTTAGCCTTCCTTTCTTTACGTCTATGATAGCTCCGGCTGTCGCTAGGAACGGTCTTCCTAGGATAATTGGGGTAACAGCGTCCTCTTTGATGTCCATGATTATGAAGTCGGTTGGGATATAGAATTGGCCTATGTGTACTGGAACGTTTTCCAGTACATTGACGGGATATTTGACTGATCGGTCAGCCAATTGCACGGACATTTTAGTCGGTCTTAGTTCTCCCATATTCAGCTTTTTGCATATAGATAAAGGCATTACACTTATACTGGCTCCTAGATCGCATAAAGCTTTGTCTATAACAAACTTTCCTATGACGCAAGGTATGGAGAAACTACCTGGGTCTTTTAGTTTAGGAGGCATGTTTTTTTGAATGATTGCGCTACATTCGGCAGTGAGTGTCACTGTCTCGTTATCCTCTATTTTCCTTTTATTAGACAAGATTTCTTCAAGAAACTTAGCGTATGACGGCATTTGAGTTATCGCTTCTGTGAAAGGAATAGTGATGTTTAGTTGTTTCAGAAGTTCAACAAATTTCTTAAATTTTCCTAAAGTTTTGGAGTTTATTAATCTTTGAGGATAAGGGATATGTGGTTTATATGGCGCTGGAGGCACATATGAGTTTTCATCTTTGGCGGCTTTTTGCTCGTCACATTCCTTCTTTTCTGTTTCAGACTCCTTTTCTGTTGGTTTATCAGATTTCTGATGCATGACTAAATCTTCATTCCTAGGATCTATTGGGCCTTCCAATTCTTTTCCACTTCTCAATATGACAGCGTTTGCATGACCTTTCGGATTAGGTTCTGGCTGGCCTGGAAATGTTCCAGCTGGTGCGGCTGCAGAGGCTTGTTGTTGAGCCACTTGCGATATCTGCGTTTCGAGCATTTCATTGTGGGTGGCTAAAGCGTCTACTTTTCCGGTCAGCTGTTTAATTTGCTCGCTAGTGTGTATGTTTTGATTCAGGAATTCTTTATTTGTTTGAGCTTGAGTAGCTATGAATTTTTCCATCATCACTTCGAGGTTTGATTTCCTAGGGGCAGTCTGGACAGCAGCGGCTGGTTTCTGATATCCTGGCGGAGCAGCGGGTGCTTGCAAGGCATTATCGTTCTTGTAGGAAAAGTTTGGGTGGTTCCTCCATCCTGGATTGTAAGTATTTGCGTAAGGATTTCCTTGAGCGTAGTTTACTTGATCTGGTGGGATTCCTGCCAATAATGGGCACTCGGGCGCATTATGAGTGGCGATTCCGCATAACTCGTAGTTTGGAGTTACAGCAGCTACGGTTGCAGTTGAGGTAACGGTCAGACTGTCGATTTTCTGCGCTAGAGCATCTACCTTAGCGTTGAACTTTTCAAGACTGCTGATCTCGTACATCGCACCTTTCGCTGCGGGTTTCTCTGCTGGAATTCGTTCACCTCCCCATTGGCAGTGGTTCTGAGACATGTTTTCGATAAGTTGATAGGCTTCGTCGTATGGCTTATCCATAAGTGCACCGCCCGCGGCGGCGTCTACCGTTAATCTGGTGTTATACAGAAGCCCATTGTAGAAAGTATGGATCGTCACCCAGTCTTCTAAACCATGGTGAGGACATGCTCTCATCATATCTTTGAACCTTTCCCATGCTTCGTAGAGAGATTCAGTATCTTTTTGTCGAAATCCGTTGATTTGAGCTCTAAGCATAGCAATTTTGCTTGGCGGAAAGTTTCTCGCTAAGAAAACGTTCTTCAACTGTTCCCACATTGTAACGGAGTTGGATGGTAAGGATTGTAACCATGTCCAAGCTCTATCTCTAAGAGAGAAAGGAAAAAGACGAAGTCTTATTGCGTCTGGAGTTACTCCATTTGCCTTCACTGTGTCTGCGTATTGCACAAACTTCGTTAAGTGTTCGTTCGGATCCTCAGTTGCATTTCCTGAGAATTGATTTTGTTGTACAGCTGACAGCAATGACGGTTTCAGTTCGAAATCGTTCCGATTTATAGCTGGGGCAACAATGCTACTTCGAGGTTCCAACTGAGAGGGTGTAGCGTAGTCCTTCAGCGGTTTGTTCTGAGGTCCGTCAGCCATCTTTGCTTCTTCAACAGGAGGATGAGCTAGAAGATCAGGAATATTGTGTCTTCGTTGATATTCGATGATGCGCCTTCTTAAATGTAAGAAGCGCTCTAGTTCGGCGATTGTAGGTTGTAAGATGTCGCCTTGTGAGCGAGTACTTGGCATACAATCGAAGAACGAGTAGAGGGAGAGAGAATAGTTAACCTAGTCTATACTGTGTAACAAAGGATTACACTATTGACTAAACGGGTCCCCGACAACGGCGCCAAAAACTTGATCGCGACTTTCTATGTCTAACTCAATTAACTGCAACTGCACAGTCTATCGCGTAGTAATAATAGATATCAATCCCACAGGGACTCGTAATCAAACTAGTATTTTCGGGTGTTACTGTGTTTAGCTAGGTTGGTAATGTTTTAGGGGAATAAAAACGAAATAAGTGCGTAAACTAAAGGGAACTAAAGCTTTTAATTAAGGTATAAATGCTTGAATCGGTATGTAATATGTTAGTTCTTCAGGGATTCTACAGGTCACCGGTGTCTTTAGGTTTTCAAAAATAGTTTAAGAAGAAAATGATGGTTTAAAGACCTTTGTCTCACGATGGTTGTTGACGCTAGTCGCAACTCTAAGGCGGAACGTATGCTGTCGCTATCCCGTTCGGGGTTAAAGTTACTTTTTGAAAACTATTAAGTTCTAATTCCTTTTAAAGCGTTGTCGCTGTTTTTAAAATGAATGCTTAGTTTTTACTATCTGGACTTAACCTCAGCTGTCGCTTGTTGGTTCGTACCTTTATGAATTTCCCACTGTCGTGGCAAAACTACTGTAAATAATTTCTCGCTGTCGCGACGAAGGTTTATTTAGAAAAATAGATTTAAAAACTGAAGCCATAAATAAGTTTTGAAAAGGTAGGTATACACCGGTTAATTATCGAATCCCATCAGATTATTTATTACATACCGATTACGTAAGATTTAGTCGGACATGGAATGTAAATTAACAACACGTAAATAATGGTAGAAAATAATAATATGCATTATAATGGGAAATAGAAATCAATTAACGATTAAAATACAAACCTGTAAACAATTCGATTTACTTTTGGGAAATCCTCCAAAATGGCGGCAGGATTTAATCTTTATGCCAATTACTCGTACAGAATAGGAATGGGAAAGTAAAACAACAATTGCAAGGAAAGAAAGAAAAAGGAAACAAAATAACGATAAGAAAATGGGAAACTGTAATTTGCTCTAAAAGTAAATTGGCAGCACTTCGTCTCTTCAATGCGGCCCCCTTTTTCTGGTACCAGCTCCCTCCTTTTACAGATGGGATTTTCAAGGGTTTATTTCTTCGGGAAGTGGGAATCATATTAGAAAATATAGGAGTTAGTTGTCCACTCCTCTTTGGCATTTTCAGCACTTCACAGCACGTGCAGAAAATCTGCATTTTAACTCCATGACGGTCGTCATGGACCTGTGACGGTCGTCACACCCTTGTGACAGTCGTCATAGCAGCAGAACTCGTTTTTGCTGCTTTTTTGCCTGATTTTCACCTGGTTTTCACCTGTAAATGCTTATTTTCTTCATCTTGCTCCATTTGAGCATGGACTTTGAATACCTGCAAAATACTGGACAAATAGTATGGAAATATCCGAAATCGGAGTGAAAACGGTTGCTGATTAGTAGAAAAGTACGTCATTATATATATATACGATTTCGCGTTATCAATACTCCCATCTTTCTTCTTTACTAACAATACCGGTGCACCCCAAGGAGAAACACTCGGCCTGACAAACCTCTTTTCCAACAAATCATTCAACTGTTTCTTCAACTCTACCAACTCCGATGCCGACATACGATACGGTGCCATCGAAATCGGTCTAGTACCTGGAACTAGGTCAATCTAAAACTCGACTTCTCTTTCCGGTGGTACGTCCGCAATGTCCTCCGGAAATACTTCTGGAAAGTCGCACACCACTGGAACCATATCCAGTTCAACCTTACTCTCTACCGACAACGATGCAAACAGACAGAACACTTGAGCTTCATCCGCCAAAAGTTTCTTCAACTCTTTAGTGGATAGAAAACTCTCTTCCTCATCAACTTCTACAGAAGGAAACCTTACCAACTTGTGATAACAATCAATATGGACTCTATTATACTGCAACCAACTCATACCCAAGATCACATCTAATCCTTCTAACGGCAAACACACCAAGTCCATAATAAAGTCTTTACCATACATGGTCAAAGGACAACTTAAACATACCAAAGACGTAGTTACCGACCCCGAAGCGGGTGTCTCAATAACCATATCACTACCACAAGAAGACAAACACAAATCCAAACGCTTAGCGCACTCAAAAGAAATGAACGAATGAGTCGCTCCGGTGTCAATAATATCAGCTAAAGGCATATTATTAATAAAGCATGTACCTTTAATCAACCGATCTGCATTAGTAGTGTCTGCACCGGCTAATGCAAATACCTTCCCACTTGTTGGAGCCTGCTTTGGCTTAGTACACTTTGTACTAATATGACCAACTTCCCCACAGTTGTAACACTTCACCAAGTTTCTTCTACAATCAGTTGTAGCATGGCCGATACCTCCACAGTTAGCACACTTCGCTCCATCCTTCTTACACTCAAAAGATTTGTGCCCCACTTCACCGCACCTATAGCACGTAATGGAACCAGAACTTCCACCTCCGGACCTCTTAACAAAGTGTTCCCTATGCTTGCCTTTATCAGCATGCGTCACATAAGGTCCACTCCTTACCGGTTGCTTCCTTCTCTTCTCATTCAAACTCTTATAGTGAGTAGAACGAGCTTTACTATCTTCTTCAAAGATTCTACCTTCCCTTGAATACCGGCGGCTAATTCTTTCTAAACTCATCATTAGCGTTCACATTCGGCGCACCCTGCACCGCCCTAGCCATTGCCTCCAATGCAACAGCCATCGCATTGTCATTACGACCAAACATATTCTGATTATTCCCAAAAATAACAACAAGGTTAAACAACCGTTCAACCAACAAAATAATGAGACAGACACAACTGACTCAACACTGGCTCTAATACCACTTAATGTAACACCCCCTTTCTATACCCCTAAATAAACACAAATAATTATTTACGCACGTAATCAATATATCATCAGAGTATAATTACAATCACGGTATAAAAGAGGCATGCCACATTATACAAAAATTCAACACGCACAACACCTGCTCAACAGATATGCAACAAAAGGGCAACACCCACAAGGAAAAATATTTAGAACATAGGCGGAAACATCTAAATATTTCATGACTTCCAAAACATGTAATCACATACATATACATCATTCGAGTTGATTCACAACATCATCAATATATACAATATTCAACCAGCATGTTTACATAAACATTCATCAACAGATACATACGCGGATCTATCACAAAAGAATCAAAATAATCCCTAGCTACCCGGTGCTACATATCAGAGCCGACCGACCAAAACGAATGAAGCCACGCTTCACAAAACTCCAACAATCTAATCTGCAATGCCTCATAGAGCATTATAAAACAGCAGAAGGGTAAGAAACAATATCATAATACATAATGCATATAAACACACACACACACACACACACACACACACACACACACACACACACACACACATATATATATATATATATATATATATATATATATATATATATATATATATATATATATATATATATATATATATATATATATATATATATATATATATATATATATATATATATATATATATATATATATATATATATATATATATATATATATATATATATATATATATATATATATATATATATATATATATATATATATATATATATATATATATATATATATATATATATACACACACACACACACACATAACGTCCAATAACGTCTTTCGCGTCCTCACCGCAACTCATCTCACTACACCGTACATCGCAATGTATTCACAATTAATTATTTACAAATAGAGCACCAAGCACATACAATATGCATCAACAATGTTTATATCAATTCATAAACATACACACATATACATATATATTCACACATACATGTATCTTCAAGCCTTCCATTCATGTCAATTATCAACAATTTACATAAACATCTACATTCATGTTTATTCACCATACATCACGCACAGATGTCGACATGCAACTCGTAGAGACCGACACACGACTCTATGCAGATGCAAATGCGGTACCGAATCATTTCAGCAGGTTTAATTGAAGAACCAAAAATAACCATCGCTCACACCCCACATGGGCATACGAGGTTCTGCAGATTCTACGCGAAATCAAATATAACCATCGCAACATACGAGGTTCTGCAAATCCACCTAGGGATCAATAAATAACCATCGCTCACACCCCACAAGGGCACACGAGGTTCTGCATATTCACCGAGGAATCAGTCAACACCATAATGCATACCATGATGCTTCACATGCAACATGACTCATGACACTCTTGAAATGCACACATGTTTACAAACATACTCATGCATTCATCACATTAGTCGCATATATTCATTATGCACTCCAAATATATGTATTACAAAGCATATATATATTCGTCATCCATTCAAACCAATTTCATACATGGTTCACATTCACAATCAACCTCGCTATGCATTTCTATTCAATTCAAGTAAATGCACAAAATTTCCAAACGACCACATTTCACACTTCACAAATCACAAACTAGGATTCACGACATACGGCTACCCACATCACACATAGCAGCATATAATTAGTCATCTCAAATAAGGAATGATCGCAATCAAACCACACAACCAACCCACGGATAGGAAACACAAGAAAAGAAAACATGTTGTCAAGTTTGCTAAACTTCGCCTAGCGAAGCCCCCAGCGAATGTTCGTTGCCATTCGCCTGGCGAAGCCAAACAGAAGCTACTGCCATAGGTTCGCTGCCACGTTCGCTGGAATTCGCCTGGCGAACCCCTTCGCTACCACCTTCGCCTGGCGAACATGCCAGCGAAGACTGATTATGGCCACTGCCATAGGTTCGCTGCCCACTCGCTGGGCTTCGCCTGGCGAAGCTTCGCTGCCACTCACCTGGCGAATGCTGGCGAACCTGCGAAACCAGAAAATTCCAACTGTTCCAAAACCACCAGAACCTCAAAAATCGACCGATAAAATCCAAACCAGTTCCAGTAGTATAGCCCACTTATCACCCGACTAAACTACACCATATATTCCAGATTCTAACCAATAAAACTCAGTTTCTACCGATTAAACCAACTTCTGACCTAGAAATGGAAACATAGAAGACAATTTAACAAATCCAATCTAGCACATACATGATTACATACATTATCAAGATGATAAAACTTTTCATCCTTACCTGATTAATCGTAAGCTAAGGTTGATTCTTGATGATCCTAGGTTTTGTTCCACTTTCTCTTCTTTCCTCTCCTCCTCTTTTCTTTCTCTTGTTTTCTTCTTAATGTTTCTATCTTTCTCTTTTCTCTCTATATCACATATTCTATTTTCTTTCCTCTCAAATTCTTTCCACACACTTATCAATTAATTCTCACAAAATATTCACTTAATATTATCACTAATGCCCAAAATATCCTCCAACCTATTTTTACCTGAAACTCTCAAAGTCGGCAAAAATAGCTCAATATGTAAACATAACATATTATCACACAAATTCCATATAAATAAAATAATTACTTAAATGAATCAAATAAGGACTCAATAAAAAATGGGAATTCAGAATCGGGGCGTTACAATCCACACCCATGAGCAAAAAATGAGTGAATTTTGAGTTATAAGCAAAAACAAGGCAAGAGGGGAAAAACACTTAGGAATTTTCATACTTTTTTGACTTAAAAGTCAAATGTTCAGCCAACTTCAAGGGGATTTTTTAAACAGTTCCCTTTGGAATTTGAACTTGTGTAAAACATGAAAGTTGTAGATCATATTTGGGGCTTTCTCTTGCACCCTAAAATTTGCTCAACCTTGTTTCACTTGGTTTAGGCTTCAATTGCATTAGCATTTGCATATAGAGTCATGTACATAGCCTAATCATCTGCATAGCATAGCATAACAAATCATCCAACAAGGGACCAATCATTATTCTCATCTCTATGAGCCTATCAAGAGGTTATTATTCAAATTCAACCTTACTCAAGTCATCAGAAAGAATGGGGAAGCTAAAGAAGTCAATGGATCAATCAGTGCATCTATCTCCTATCTGAGGGGATCTGAAGATCATCAAAGAAGTGGTGAGTTGTGAATTGAGCATGGAGAGTATTTAGACATCATAGAGGACTTAGAAAGTCATTTGGATAAGGAAACAAGTCATTGATATGATCACAAGAATTGCAGTTGAAGACAGTCAACTAGGGTTTCCTCTAGGTCCACCCTGGGTCAACTCTAGGTCAATTGACTGATTGAAAGGCATTAAGGGCTATTGGAGAGATGTGGGGTTCATCATTTGGCATGTGGATAAGGATATGGTGATATGCCAAGAAGAATTCAAGAGAAATCAAGGAGAAGAGGAGTTTCTAAATTAGGGTTTCTGTGTAAAATCCCCTAATTTAGGTCAAACTTCCAAGCAAGATAAGTCAAAATGCAAGCTTCAAATGGATCCTTGGTCAACATGAAACTTGTAGAGGATCTCAAGACCTTTAATTTTAGTGGTGGAAGACATCAAGGAGATTTATAGAACTCAAGTTATGGTCCTTGCAAGTTACAGGTCATCTGGGGTATCTGAAATTTTGTCTGTGAAAGTTACTTGTCTTCCAAGCAACTTTTACCCCTCAAGGAGATTTCAAATGAATCTCTGGTAAACATAAGAGTTGTTCCTCATTGTCTTAGCTTTCTAGAATGGTATGGTATGCCTTAATATTATTTGTGGAACTCTACTTATGGTCTTGGCAAGCAAAGGGTATTTTGGTCATCTGAGAATTACAGGTCATTTCAAGCCTATGCCCAAAACTCATACAAGGAAGCTTCAAATGAAAAACTTCACAACATCAAACTTGCTCCAAATGACATTTTGAGTCTAGATAAGTGACCATGAAAGATTGTAAAGGCTCATAGCTCAAGGTTTCAAAATTGGTGAATTTAATGAATGAAAAATGACCTAAAAATGAGATTTTTCATACTTTGGCCAAATGGGATGAAATTATAGGTCATTTTGATTGGAAAAAAACATTTTGAGAACATTGGCAAAAGTAGAATTTTGAGTTTGGTTCAAGAATTGAAAGTTATGCATGGTTACTTACAATGAAAGTTACATAATCCAAATCCAAGGGAAAGTGTGCATGGGAAGTTTCTCCAAGGTTCTAGGACTTTCCAATGACATCTATATATTGTGTGGAGTGGCTTCATGCCATGGTTGGTGAATCACTTTGTTCAAAACACAAGTTATACACAATTTTTCCAATTTGCAAAAGTTTTTCAAACTCCACCAAATCTCTCTCAATTTTCACATTTCTTGATTGGATCATCATCACCATCACTCATAGATCAGAATTCACACAAGAATTGGATAAAATTGGAGAGGGATCGTGCCATACAAGTTAATC
Organism: Lathyrus sativus; assembly: GCA_963859935.3. Classification (NCBI taxonomy): domain Eukaryota; kingdom Viridiplantae; phylum Streptophyta; class Magnoliopsida; order Fabales; family Fabaceae; genus Lathyrus; species Lathyrus sativus. Next base: position 288,624,967 of record OZ012737.1, read on the forward strand.
ATCCAAGAAGCAAGAAAGTTTCAATCACAAGATCCAAGAAGTTTGAGTCAGAATCTTTGCATACAGAATCAAGGTTTGAGTGTGTGGATCAGTTTCAAATCACTGCAAGCATTGGATCAAGGAGTTCCATAGTTGTTTTCACCATTTTGCACCAGGTTAGTTTCTCTTCGAATTGGCTGAATTAGCTAGAATCATAGATAGTTATTAGGTTAGAATGGTTAAGCATAGTTAGAGGATGAATTCCACAAAGTTTGGAGAAGTTTCATGGAGGTTGCCATTGGTGTGTCAAAACTGTTAGGACTTGTAACTCATAGTTCATGGCATGATAATCTTGGATCTATGGCTTAAAATGATCAGTGTGAGGTATAGATTAGGTTAGGATGAGATTTGGAAGAATTGGAAGTGGTTGATGACAGGTGATCATGGTGGAACCCAACTATTACACCTATCGGGTTTGGAGTTTGGCTGAGTTCTAGAAGGAATTATTGATATGGTTGTGTAGAGGGAAGAAAATAGACCAAGTTTGCTTTTCATAGCATGTGATTTCATGGACAATTGATGAAGAACAGAGAACTGGAAGTTTTGTTCATGGTGAAGGGAGTTTCAGAAACCCTAGGGTTTCTAAGGTTGAAGACAACCCCAGGGCCACACGATCATGTTTTGACTTTGACTGGGTTCTAAATCCAATGGCCATGATTAAAAGAAATTCGGAGGGAGATTTAAAAACCAATGCGCACCGTTTCATTAAACATAATCAGACTGGGCTTTGGATTCATTGCTATGCACACCCCTATCCTCAGGCCCAAAACCAATCTCAACTACATTACTTGCTATCTGCACCGTTTTCTCTTTTTTTTAATTTTTGTTATTTTCTGAATGCATATGGGCCCAGACGCGCTTGCTATGCGCGCCCCCCAGTCTGGGCCCAGTTTGTTGTTTTAACTGATTTCAATTACTCATGGCACCCCTCATTCAATTAATTCCATTTAATTTCTTTCAAAAATGTTAATTCTTCAAAAAATCATAAAAAATAGAAAAATGCATGATTTTCATTGGTTCTTTTTGCATATTATTTATCATTTTATTAAGAAAATTATCCCATAAAAAAATTAATATTTCATTTTGTTTTCATATTTTTGGCATATTTTTCTTTTTAATAGGTGTAAATATTGTTTAGTTTGATACATGAATTTGTTAATTTTAGTTTGAATAGATGCTTTACCATTTTTAATCCATTCTTTTTAGGTTGGTTAGTTTAGACTTTTATCTTGTATATAAAATTTAGTTCATATTTTTAGAACTTAATTTTAGGTGATTTGTTTCGGTGTGAATAACATGATCAAAACTAGGGTTTAGGAGATAACATAGGTGAATTAGTTCATTCCCCTTAGGAGTTAGAGATTGAATTTTTGGGGTATGGGACTATAGGGATTATGGGTAGTTATTAGATCCCTTAGAAATTATTAGGATTCCCCTACTGCTATTAGTATACTGTCTATATTTGCTTGACTGGTGTGGTGTGCCCTCTCTGGGGATTATTTCATTTGTCTGTGTGGGGTATTGGGTTTGCTTGGGGATTGGGAGAGCTGAAGATTGGTGATGATGAAGGCCATTGGAGATCAGAGATTGAAGCCCAACTTCCAGAGTTGATGGGGAGCATCCTTTGCTAGCAGCTGTTGAGGAGTATAGGATTTAGGAGCTAGGCAGAGCTCTAGAGTAGAAAACTTGATTCACAAACATGGAAGGCCTTGTCTGCCTCCATCCTTTCTCTATGATTCAAAGTCTCTTTCAAATATCCACCTCCTTCCTTTGGAAGGATCAGTGAATATATTTGAAAGATAGAACTTTTGAGAGAAAATTGTCTGTATAATGTTAACAGTTAATGAGCCACCCTTGGTAGGCAGTTTACTGTTTAACATTCATTCATCTTGTTTACTGATATTCCTCTTGGAGATTGAGACTTGAAGAAAAGCCATTGCAGATGGAAGACTGATGACAAAGACCTTGCTTGAAGGCTGTGGAGATGGGGATTGATGCTTGCTGAAGCTTGTAGCTGTTGGAGATGACTTGAAGTCAGATGGTGATGCAGAGCTGCTGTGGCTGTTTATTTTTAGCTGTTTCATTTATGATGTATTGTTTGGTTTTCCCTGACTGTATTGTTTGCTGTTTAACCTGTTGGGTTAGAAGTGAATGCTGTTCACTTTTGCCTATTGTTTTCTAGGTTCGAGGTTGAGTGGGACTCCCTTGCCTCGCTTGTATTGTTGCACCCATGCATTTTACTGCTTTATTGTATATATGCTATTGTTCCTATTTCCGTCTACTCCCTTAGGATCTCTGTTTCTCTCTGGGCAAGAGAGGAGCATGATAGACATTAGGTCTTAACCCATGCATGATAACACTAGGTTAGTTTGATTCCCTTCGCAACCGTAGGTTAGAGTTCTGTCTCTTCTTTCTCAAAACAAACAGAAAAACACAATAAATATTTCAAACACAATAAAAGACACTTCTTCCGTAAAAGAATGTGAACTCATCAAAACGTCATTTTTGTCCGCTTGGACTAATAATCAGAAAAACCCTTTTTCAGAAGGAATAAAAACAATCAAGACAGACTTGTGTCGTACGTAGCCCGAACTACGTTTGCTCTGATCTTTCATGCTGTATGAAAGTACGTAGGCATAGGATGCGATATCCTAGCGAGCAACCTTCCCCTCCTTTCCCGTAGGTAGGCGAACTACGTTGACTCTGATTTCTCGTTTCAGACGGGAATACGTAGGCATAAAGTGTGATACTTTGCTGAGTCATTTTCTTTTCTTTTAACCCCTGACCTGTAGTTTAGATAGAATAACAATTCATACCCAAAAACAAGCGTGGATCCCGTCGAGTACGACGGACGTGAGGGGTGCTAATACCTTCCCCTTGCGTAACCGACTCCCGAACCCAGGCTTTGGTTGCGGTGACCATTCCTTTCCCCGTTTTGCGGTAGGTTTACCTCGAGCGTTTCCTTTCCCTCCGTTGGGATAAATAACGTACGGTGGCGAATCTTCTGTTCAGCCGGCGCCGATTTTCGCAGTAGCGACAGCTGGCGACTCTGCTGGGGATCCAACGTCCCCTGGCTGCTAAGGACTGCGATAGTCCTTAAGCATTTGGGATCCAACGTCCCTTTAGAGAGTCAATCCTAACGCTTGTTTTCCCGTCGAGGATTTTGTATGGATTTATATTTCTGACCTTTATTTTCAGCATTTTATTATTATTATTATTGCTGTATTGTGGGGTGTGACGGGTGTTCTTTGATTGAGAGATAAGTCGGACCTGGGCTTGAGTGCACCTAGACTTAGAGTAGAGATTAGTGGGCGCGCACGTGCTTTGCATGTCCTAGTGTCCCGCGAAATCTACACTCAGACGAGGTTCTTCTGGTTGGCCTCCTGTCCTGCCCTTTGGGTGGCTCGGGTTGCTGGTTAGTTGGATTGTCGACTCTGGGAACCGATCATTTGGAAGTTTGCTAAGTGAGGCCTCTTTAGGATTTGATGATGCCACTCCTGTCTGGGAATCGTATCATCAACCCTGAAAGTCTGTGACGCCGACGAACGCATAGGATGCCATACTTGTGTCAGTTACTAGGACATCCTACCTGTGAGAGGGTTTGGGGTTATGCAGGTAACTAGACCTTCAGACTACCGGTTTGTTTCTTGATCTGAGATCCTGGGTATTTATGGATAGTTGAGGTCTGTCAGAGACCAGTGGGAGTTATGATCTGAGGTATATCAGAGACCAGTCAGAGTTATGCTTGAGGTCTGCCTAGACCAGTTGGAGTTATGGTTTGAGGTCTGTCAGAGACCGGTTGGAGAGTTATGAGGTCTATCAGAGACCAGTGTTAGAGATTCATGTTGGGTCTATCTGAGACCAGGGTTTGAGGAATCCTGGAGGGTCTATCTGAGACTTCTTGATATGGTTCAGGCTTCTCAGCTATGGCATTTGGTCCCTGTTGCATGTTACTTGCATTGCATTGTTTGCATAATCATTATCATTGCATCCCATTAACGTGTGTCTGTGCTGCAGGTGCATTTGCATATTCCCTAGTTCTAGTGTTCGGACTTCTGAGTATTGATCATGGCTGGCTTGAGGATGACAGTCGCCTACAAGCTACCTATTCCTGATATTGCTCCACTCCTGGGTCTGATTTCTCTTGCAGATGAGGATGTCCGTAGAAGCTTCAGGAAGAGTTACGGACGGTTGATGAGTTTGGTTTGCAAGTCCACTGATGATGAATTGAATGGGTTGTATACGCTGATGCAATTCTATGACCCGACTTTGAGATGTTTCACGTTTGCTGATTTTATCTTGGGGCCTACCATGGAGGAGTATGTAGAGTTTACTGAGCTGCCGGTACAGAATGCAGTTCCTTTCATTCACTCTGTCGCTGAGCCCAAGTTGGAGGATTTAGCTAAGGCCTTGCACATGAATGCTTCTGAGCTGTTGATGACTTCTTGGCGAGGGGTTCCAGGTTTCTCTCTCCAGTTTCTGGTTGGTAAGGCTCAAGAGTACGCCAAGAATGGGTGTTGGGTGGTCTTTAACGCTATTTTGGCTCTTTGCATCTACGGGATAGTGCTGTTTCCCAATTTCCCAAACTTCGTGGACATGGATGCGTTTCATCTGTTTGCTGCTGGCAACCCGGTGCCTACACTGATCGGGGACTTATACCATTTGATGCATTACAGAAATGAGAACAAGAGAGGCAAGAACGTCTCCTGTTGCGTGCCTTTGTTGTACATGTGGTTTAAGAGCCATCTTCCTCTGAAGGGACCTTTTGTGGATAGTGCAACTACAGCTAGCTGGCCAGAGCGTCTGATGAGGCTATCTTCCGAAGACATTAAGTGGTTTGATCGAGACTTGTTGGGGTCTGAGCTTATCTTCAGTTGTTCTGGGTATCCTAATGTTCCGTTGATAGGGAGAAAAGGGTGTATCAATTACAACCCTTCTCTGTTCATTCGCCAGTTCGGATACGCGCTGAAGAACCCACCCAAGGAGGAAGAAGTACAGGAATCTCTGTACTTCACTGGTGATTTGAAGGGAGAGCTACTAGCGAAGCTTCAGCATGCCTGGACGCGTATCAACAGAAGAGGGAAGCCGCTGTTGGGGAAGAATGATTGTTAGGCTTATACACCATACAGAGTTTGGATCCAGGAGAGAGCAAGTCAGTTGCTGATGCCATTTCCGGCTGCACCGGTCTCTGTTCATATTCCGGTAGAAGAGCCAACTACTGTTTCTAGGGAGGCCTACGAGCAAGTTGTGAAAGAAAAAGAAGCCTCGATGAAGATCAATGAAGGGTTAGAGCAAGAACTAGCTCAGATACGCAGTGAGAAAAACAAGGCCGTGCATGCTTTCCAACAGCAGATCGAGCTAGTAAAAAGACTAGGAGCTGAGTTGACTGAAGAGAAGAAGAAGCGCGAACGTCTGGGGCAAGAGTTCAGAAGCTCCCATGACATGTTGGAATCCAAAAAGAAAGCACTCGACGCCGCTCACCGAGAAATCTCTTCTTGCAATAAGACCTGGAATGCTACGCTAACCAACAATAAAAAGAGGGAAGATAAATTGAAGCAGCAAATTTCTGACCTCGAAGAGCAGTTGAAGGCTAGCATTAAGGATTATGAAGAAGAGGTGATGACCAGATATAGTCTCCAGAATGCATTGAACAAGGCCATCAAAGGCAGGGACGAAGCTGTGTCTCAGAAGCGGAAGCTGGAGGATCGCTTCGGAGAAGGGGCATGGGAAGAAACCGCTGGCGACGTGCGATGTGTTCTCAAGCGCAGAAATCAACTTGTTGAGGGTCTGCTTACCCGACCAAGTCATCCAGAGACCAAGAAGTTAATAGAGGAGTATCAGGCTTATGAGTGTACTTGATCATTTCATGTATTGACGCTTTATTTGCATAGTGCTGACCATCACCAGGATTGTTGGTTGAGGTCATGCATTCTCTTGTACTCAGTAATATTGTATCCTTGGCTTAATGGTTTTCTCTGCAATATATGAGGCTTTCTATGATTCGGCTCCGATCACCGTATTACTAGCACTGTCACCGCACTGGCACATCCGCACTAGAATCGGGGAATAATATTCCCTAATGCACAGACACACATTGCATTGCATTCACATTCATATTGCATTACAGGTAATTATTAAACTGTATCTCATCTCCTACATCTTCCAGGTCCTCCAAGATTAGCGACCGAAGAATTCCCTGACATTAAACCAGAAACAGCAGTAAGGAAGTCATGAGTCAGGATCAGACTGAGATGCAATAGGTGCACAACAACATAATGCGGCTCATACAGGTAATGGAAGCCATGGCCAAGAGTCAAGAACAGTTGCAGAATATGGTGCATCCTCTGATTGCACGGGCTAATGATAGGGCTGCCGATTTTGCTCAGCAAGAGAATCAAGGTTTTCTCCCTGGCCTCAGACGCCAACTTGTGGGGATAGACATCAAGCAGGTTCAAGCAGAATTAATGGATGTTCGAGGCCAGCTGGGGCAGTTCACGAAAGATATGCAAGTGTTGCGCTCGAATCAAGAGACGCTAGAAGAAGAGAACTGCCGATTGAAGGCACAGATAGCGTTGATGGCTGAAATATTAAGGAACGTACTCAGAAGAGAAGGGGGGCAGATGTCTGAAGACGCGGCTGGCTTATTTGTTCCTCAGGGGTCTGAAGAACCATTACCCACGCATGATAGGCTTAAGAGACCCTCTCCACGGTTCGAAGCTCAGGATTCTCTTCGTCAGCAGTCGCAATTGATTTTTCAGGATAACTCAAGGAGGTGTGGTAAGAGGATGAGGTTTTCTAACAGAGTATTTGATGAGATCCCGGTGGATTATGATCAGCTGGTGCAACTCTTGTTCCAACTTCAACTGGTTGAGCCCCACATTTTGGTTCCACTGACAGGGCAGCCGCCACCAGACTATGACCTGAACGCCCATCGTGCCTTCCACTCCGGAGCACCGGGGCATGACATTGCAAACTGCAAAGCTTTTAAGCATAAGATTCAAGATTTGCTGGATGAGAAAATAATTGAGTTTGTACTGGTGGGTATAAAAGTTTCAGGGACTGATATTCCCATTTCTCCGCCAGAGGTTGCAGACGAATCGAGGTATATCCCAGAGCCACTGGAAGCTAAGTCCCCATGTCCACAACAGTTGCTGATGCCAGGGTTGAATTTAAGGATGATAGCGCGTGAGCCTAAGGAATCGTCCGAGCAAAGCCAGTAGCATACGAGATGCCAGTATCCGGCTCAACAAAGAATGCGGGGAAAGAAACCAAGGAGGGTGTTTGAAAAGCCTCCTTCGATGTATGCAGATTTGTTACAGACACTACTAGGATTGAGCTTGGTGGAGAAAAGAACTCTGGCGCCAGTAACAGGCACTCCTCCGTATGGCTATGATGCAAGCAGGCACTGTGAATTCCACTCCGGGGCTCCCGGACATGATATTGAAGGTTGCCACGCGTTCAAGCATAACGTCCAAGATTTAATCGACAGCAGGGTTATTAACTTCTCTGATAGGGTCCCCAAGGTGGTGCAAGACCATAGACAAGCGAAAGCCGGGGTGATGAAAAAGTTTCCCAGGTTTGATCGGGCCGTTGAAAGAAGATCGAGACCGCAGTAGACTACCCCTGATAATAGTTTCTGAGGATGGTTGACTCGCCAATAAGACGAAGTGCAGGAAGTCCAGTTCTGAGACACCGACATTGTTCATGTTATCTTGTTCATGTCTTCGCATTTGTAGTTTCTTTTCTGTTTAATTGCAAATTTCACTTCTAAAACTTGTTGTTTTTTCAATTGACATTGATAAACGAAATGAATATGCATGTTTTGAATTAATCCAGTCGTGTTCACTCTTTGCTTTCTTAATGCTTAATGCTTGTTTTAGCAGGAATCCGGGGAGGATGACGAAAACAGATGACGAATAATATTCCGATTGTATGCTTTTGGATAAAAACTTGTTGATGAGATACAGGCATTGTTTCAATCCATAAACACCGGAGATATAAGGAAGATAATCCCTTGATAACCCCTTTTGAGCCCAGTAGTAGGAGTTTCTTTTTGAAAATGAAAAACCCTAAATCTTAACCCGGGGCAGGGTAGGTGTCAGTTAGTTTGACCAAGCGTTCGAATCGTGAAAGGAGTGTCCGTACAAGGATCAATCACACCCCTGGAGGTCGTGCCAAAAAAAAACACAATGGTTAAACAGTTACATTATTCCACAAAAAGTCAGACAAACCAGTGTCACACGACTTGTTCAAAAAAAAAAGAAGAGGGAAACGAAAAACGAAAAGAATCAAAAGCCCGCTAAGTCAAAACTTGAAAACAAATGACTTAGGCAAAAATAGGGGCATCCCGCTGGACTGGAAAATCAAAAGAATCTCAAAAGATACTCAGTCCAGGCAAAAGTTAGGGAATGAAAAAAAAAAACGAAAAAGGATTGTCAAAGAAAAATCCTCGAAAAGGACAAAGTCGTGTGACTCTGGGCACCCAAAGACGAAAAGCAAATGACTGTCACTCAAAAAGAAAAATGTGTGGTATCCTGAACCATCACTCCTATCATTCCACCTCTAATAGGTGAACGCTGAAGTCAGGTTAGCTGAACATAGGATTGGAGAACATCATGGAGAATGGGTGGGTTAAAATAAGCTTTGAGCCTTTACCTTTCCTTGTTAACCGTGAACCTGACCACGTTACAGCCCGAAAAAGTCCTAATTGAAATAGGTTTAGTCTGAGGGCATACTTCGGTAAAGATCGCATCGGAACTGACTCCTAAAAGGGTTCCTCTTACCAGCTTTCATATTGACATTTTGATAATTGATTCATTACATGTCGCAAAATTTTTTCCAGTGAACAGACTTGGATTTTGAAACTGTCATATGCATTGCGTTTAATATATCTTTTACGCAGAACAACTTGTTTTACCTGCGAGTAAGCGCATGTCAACAGGAAAGATTCCTACAGTGGAAGGTCTGATCAGGATAAAATGCAGAATGCCCAAATGTTTCGTGAACTGGGGCAAGATATGTCGATTAATTCCGGTAGGGTCAGTCATCCTAGAATCAGTAAATCTGGGGCAATCAGGTCAAGATTTGGCAAATCTCTCATAGCTATGGGCATTGTTCCACGAATCCGTCAATCAGGGGCAAAAGATTATTACGAGACCGGGGCAGGTCACCCTAAGGGCTCGAGAGCTACTTTTGACAGAGCACCTCTTCGAGGGTCGAAATTGTAGAAGCGGTTCATGTCTGGCCGCCAGGATACAAAGACTACAGGGTTCATTCCAAAATTGTTGCAGATTCAGGGGCAAGCTATTTCAAGATAGAGTCCTGACTAGGATTTCCTTTCGAGAAGAAGTGTTCAAGAATACAGACTGGGGCATGGCAGTATCCCCGAAGCGGAGCTTCGAGAAGGTGGACGATCGAAAGATTGCAGTATGGACCAGGAGCTCGTAGCGAGAGACTCGATCCCCATGTAGGTCGCGCTTCCAAGATAGCAATGTTCCTTACTAAAGAAGGATCGAATTACCCAGCTAGTCGTAGCTTATCCAAAGGATATTCTCAAGCCAAGTCATTTATCCTCAGTAGAGTTTGGCGGATTCCTTATCTCAAGCAGAGTGGTTCAGCCGCAGAAGATTAATATTTGTGAGCTGAATTCAGACAGTTCACCTTTCCCCGCAGGGTCATTTACTCTCCCCCAGCGGACTCAGTTGATTGTCCCCAAGAGAATCATTCCGTCCTCAGCGGAGTTCTCGCTTTCCAGCAAATGTTGTCTTTCCTCCCAGTGGAACTCGAAGATTAAGACGCTCCCCAGGCAGAGTTGGTTGTGTGTCCCGACATTTATTTTGTCGGAATACCAGGTGATCCCTGTTCACTCTCCAGCAGAAGTCCAATCATACTGGGCGCATCTGCTATTCCCCAGTAGAGTTATATTCCCCATCAGGGTGTTACTTCAACAAGGTGCTTGGTTAAGTTCCCAATTTCCCAGCAGGGTTGACTTCACTCTTCCAGCATTTATTTTGCCGGAATAATTCTGTAGCACCTGGCTATCCCCAGCGGAGTTGGCATTATCTTCAGCATTTATTTTGCTGAAGCAGTTCCTGTATTCTAGCAGTTCAGATGGAGAGATCTCTTGCTCAAATGAACTACCAAACATTCAAGATCTCGGCATGAGACATTCAATGATAATGTCAGTTTCGGCAGTATTCCCCACAGAGTTATCAGGATAAGTTTCTCTTTATTCTCAAGCAGAGTTATTTGTCATCAAAGGGTTTCGTGGATCAGAATTTCAGAAGTTGCCTCCGGTTATCAGAACAGGCATCCGGTAGTTTGGTTTCTAAATATCCCCAGTAGAGTCCGCCCCAAAGTCGCTGTCACGTCAGTGCTAAGAAGTTTATGGGTTGGGATCAATGGAGAAATGGGTCCTGACGTGGACAATCTATTCCTATATTGACGGGATTTCTTCGTGTTAGAGAAAGGGGTGTCTTGACGTGGACAAATTTATTTCCCCGGATCGATAAGAGGTGCTAGTCCTAACGTGGACAGATTTGATTTCCCGGTATTGGTGGAATGTGAAGTCATGACGTTGACAAAATTGATTACTCTTTGTGTTGGTGTCCTGACGTGGACCATTTACTCTCAGCAGTTATCTTTCTTCGTGTTGGTGAAGCGGGGGTCCTGACGTGGACAAATCAGACGAAGATGTGAGTCCTGACGTGGACAAGTTTTATTTTCTCAGCAGAGGAGATGGGAGTCCTTACGTGGACAAATCAAGACGAGATCAGGGTCCTGACGTGGACAAATCAGACGAAGATATGAGTCCTGACGTGGACAAGTTTTATTTCTTCAGCAGGTTGAGATGTGAGTCCTGACGTGGACAAGTTTTATTTCCCCAGCGGGTCGAAGATGCCTGAGTCCTGACGTGGACAAATCAAGACGAAACATGGGTCCGGACGTGGACGGGTTTATTCCTTACGTGGAAAGAGAAGTTTTAGTCCCTTACGTGGAAAAAAGAAGTTGATCCCTTATGTGGAAAAGTTATGATTCCTTACGTGGAAAGAAGTTGATTCCTTACGTGGAAAAGTTATGATTCCTTACGTGGAAAAAAGAAGTTGATTCCTTACGTGGAAAGAAGTTGGATTCCTTACGTGGAAGATTGTATTCCTTACGTGGAAAAGATTGTGATTCCTTACGTGGAAGATTGTATTCCTTACGTGGAAAGATTGTGATTCCTTACGTGGAAGATTGTATTCCTTACGTGGAAAGATTGTGATTCCTTACGTGGAAGATGGTATTCCTTACGTGGAAAGATTGTGATTCCTTACGTGGAAGATTGTATTCCTAACGTGGAAAAGATGGTGATTCCTTACGTGGAAAAGATTTGATTCCTAACGTGGAAAAGATGGTGATTCCTTACGTGGAAGAGATGGTGATTCCTTACGTGGAAAAGAAGTGACTCCTTACGTGGAAAGAGAGGTTTCCTTACGTGGAAAAGAAGAAGTGATTCCTTACGTGGAAGAGAAGGTGATTCCTTACGTGGAAAAGAAGTTGTATTCCTTACGTGGAAAGATGATTCCTTACGTGGAAAGTTAGTTCCTAACGTGGAAAGATGCATTCCTTACGTGGAAAGATCGTATTCCTTACGTGGAAAGAAGTTGTATTCCTTACGTGGAAAGATTGTGATTCCTTACGCGGAAAAGATGGTGATTCCTTACGTGGAAAAAGATGTATTCCTTACGTGGAAAGATGGTGATTCCTTACGTGGAAAAAGATGTATTCCTTGCGTGGAAAGATGGTGATTCCTTACGTGGAAAGATTGTATTCCTTACATGGAAAGATTGGAGTCCTTACGTGGACAAATCAAGATAGATTGTATTCCTTACGTGGAAAGATTGGAGTCCTTACGGGGACAAATCAAGATGAGTTGTATTCCTTACGTGGAAAAATGAGATTCCTAACGTGGATGATGTATTCCTGACGTGGAAAGATGTATTCCTTACGTGGAAAGGTGGGTCCTAATGTGGATGATGTATTCCTGACGTGGAAAGATGTATTCCTTACATGGAAAGGTGGGTCCTGACGTGGATGAAGAGATGCATTCCTTACGTGGAAAGTTTAGTCCTAACGTGGACAGATCCAGACGAAGTGTTATTCCTAACGTGGAAAGGAGAGTTTATTCCTAACGTGGAAGATGTTATTCCTAACATGGAAAGGTTATTCCTAACGTGGAAAGGGGAGTCCTAACATGGATGATGGAGTCCTAACATGGACAAGGGTATTCCTAACGTGGACAAGAGTTTATTCCTAACGTGGAAAGGAGAGTTTATTCCTAACGTGGAAGATGTTATTCCTAACGTGGAAAGGTTATTCCTAACGTGGAAAGGGGAGTCCTAACGTGGACGATGGAGTCCTAACGTGGACAAGGGTATTCCTAACGTGGGAAAGAGTTTATTCCTAACATGGACGATTTATTCCTGATGAAATGCAGACGAGTCATCCCCAGCGAAGTCGCCGAGATTTTTTCGTGTTGACGGCAGGTGGAGTCCTAACGTGGACAGGTGTAGTTGAGATTTCTTTGATGATAGAATCTTTTTCAGGCCGACAAAAGTAGTCCCCAGCACGGTCGCTAATGGATCAGTTGGTTGCCGTAACAGTTAGATTCAGTTGGTGAATGTCGTTCCCCAGGCAGTGGTGCAGTTTATTTCTGCGGTTGGCAAATTTCCGGGTTCTTAGTATTCAACCGTCTCGTACCACGAATGGTTGAAAGTCGTTCGCTCTTCACCCAATCGGGTCCAAGTCGCTTGAATAGGGGCAGCTGTTGCACCCTAAAATTTGCTCAACCTTGTTTCACTTGGTTTAGGCTTCAATTGCATTAGCATTTGCATATAGAGTCATGTACATAGCCTAATCATCTGCATAGCATAGCATAGCAAATCATCCAACAAGGGACCAATCATTATTCTCATCTCTATGAGCCTATCAAGAGGTTATTATTCAAATTCAACCTTACTCAAGTCATCAGAAAGAATGGGGAAGCTAAAGAAGTCAATGGATCAATCAGTGCATCTATCTCCTATCTGAGGGGATCTGAAGATCATCAAAGAAGTGGTGAGTTGTGAATTGAGCATGGAGAGTATTTAGACATCATAGAGGACTTAGAAAGTCATTTGGATAAGGAAACAAGTCATTGATATGATTGAAAGGCATTAAGGGCTATTGGAGAGATGTGGGGTTCATCATTTGGCATGTGGATAAGGATATGGTGATATGCCAAGAAGAATTCAAGAGAAATCAAGGAGAAGAGGAGTTTCTAAATTAGGGTTTCTGTGTAAAATCCCCTAATTTAGGTCAAACTTCCAAGCAAGATAAGTCAAAATGCAAGCTTCAAATGGATCCTTGGTCAACATGAAACTTGTAGAGGATCTCAAGACCTTTAATTTTAGTGGTGGAAGACATCAAGGAGATTTATAGAACTCAAGTTATGGTCCTTGCAAGTTACAGGTCATCTGGGGTATCTGAAATTTTGTCTGTGAAAGTTACTTGTCTTCCAAGCAACTTTTACCCCTCAAGGAGATTTCAAATGAATCTCTGGTAAACATAAGAGTTGTTCCTCATTGTCTTAGCTTTCTAGAATGGTATGGTATGCCTTAATATTATTTGTGGAACTCTACTTATGGTCTTGGCAAGCAAAGGGTATTTTGGTCATCTGAGAATTACAGGTCATTTCAAGCCTATGCCCAAAACTCATACAAGGAAGCTTCAAATGAAAAACTTCACAACATCAAACTTGCTCCAAATGACATTTTGAGTCTAGATAAGTGACCATGAAAGATTGTAAAGGCTCATAGCTCAAGGTTTCAAAATTGGTGAATTTAATGAATGAAAAATGACCTAAAAATGAGATTTTTCATACTTTGGCCAAATGGGATGAAATTATAGGTCATTTTGATTGGAAAAAAACATTTTGAGAACATTGGCAAAAGTAGAATTTTGAGTTTGGTTCAAGAATTGAAAGTTATGCATGGTTACTTACAATGAAAGTTACATAATCCAAATCTAAGGGAAAGTGTGCATGGGAAGTTTCTCCAAGGTTCTAGGACTTTCCAATGACATCTATATATTGTGTGGAGTGGCTTCATGCCATGGTTGGTGAATCACTTTGTTCAAAACACAAGTTATACACAATTTTTCCAATTTGCAAAAGCTTTTCAAAATCAACCAAATCTCTCTCAATTTTCACATTTCTTGATTGGATCATCATCACCATCACTCATAGATCAGAATTCACACAAGAATTGGATAAAATTGGAGAGGGATCGTGCCATACAAGTTAATCATCCAAGAAGCAAGAAAGTTTCAATCACAAGATCCAAGAAGTTTGAGTCAGAATCTTTGCATACAGAATCAAGGTTTGAGTGTGTGGATCAGTTTCAAATCACTGCAAGCATTGGATCAAGGAGTTCCATAGTTGTTTTCACCATTTTGCACCAGGTTAGTTTCTCTTCGAATTGGCTGAATTAGCTAGAATCACAAATAGTTATTAGGTTAGAATGGTTAAGCATAGTTAGAGGATGAATTCCACAAAGTTTGGAGAAGTTTCATGGAGGTTGCCATTGGTGTGTCAAAACTGTTAGGACTTGTAACTCATAGTTCATGGCATGATAATCTTGGATCTATGGCTTAAAATGATCAGTGTGAGGTATAGATTAGGTTAGGATGAGATTTGGAAGAATTGGAAGTGGTTGATGACAGGTGATCATGGTGGAACCCAACTATTACACCTATCGGGTTTGGAGTTTGGCTGAGTTCTAGAAGGAATTATTGATATGGTTGTGTAGAGGGAAGAAAATAGACCAAGTTTGCTTTTCATAGCATGTGATTTCATGGACAATTGATGGAGAACAGAGAACTGGAAGTTTCGTTCATGGTGAAGGGAGTTTCAGAAACCCTAGGGTTTCTAAGGTTGAAGACAACCCCAGGGCCACACGATCATGTTTTGACTTTGACTGGGTTCTAAATCCAATGGCCACGATTAAAAGAAATTCGGAGGGAGATTTAAAAACCAATGCGCACCGTTTCATTAAACATAATCAAACTGGGCTTTGGATTCATTGCTATGCACACCCCTATCCTCAGGCCCAAAACCAATCTCAACTACATTACTTGCTATCTGCACCGTTTTCTCTTTTTTTTTTTTTAATTTTTGTTATTTTTTGAATGCATATGGGCCCAGACGCGCTTGCTATGCGCGCCCCCAGTCTGGGCCCAGTTTGTTGTTTTAACTGATTTCAATTACTCATGGCACCCCTCATTCAATTAATTCCATTTAATTTCTTTCAAAAATGTTAATTCTTCAAAAAATCATAAAAAATAGAAAAATGCATGATTTTCATTGGTTCTTTTTGCATATTATTTATCATTTTATTAAGAAAATTATCCCATAAAAAAATTAATATTTCATTTTGTTTTCATATTTTTGGCATATTTTTCTTTTTAATAGGTGTAAATATTGTTTAGTTTGATACATGAATTTGTTAATTTTAGTTTGAATAGATGCTTTACCCTTTTTAATCCATTCTTTTTAGGTTGGTTAGTTTAGACTTTTATATTGTATATAAAATTTAGTTCATATTTTTAGAACTTAATTTTAGGTGATTTGTTTAGGTGTGAATAACATGATCAAAACTAGGGTTTAGGAGATAACATAGGTGAATTAGTTCATTCCCCTTAGGAGTTAGAGATTGAATTTTTGGGGTATGGGACTATAGGGATTATGGGTAGTTATTAGATCCCTTAGAAATTATTAGGATTCCCCTACTGCTATTAGTATACTGTCTATATTTGCTTGACTGGTGTGGTGTGCCCTCTCTGGGGATTATTTCATTTGTCTGTGTGGGGTATTGGGTTTGCTTGGGGATTGGGAGAGCTGAAGATTGGTGATGATGAAGGCCATTGGAGATCAGAGATTGAAGCCCAACTTCCAGAGTTGATGGGGAGCATCCTTTGCTGGCAGCTGTTGAGGAGTATAGGATTTAGGAGCTAGGCAGAGCTCTAGAGTAGAAAACTTGATTCACAAACATGGAAGGCCTTGTCTGCCTCCATCCTTTCTCTATGATTCAAAGTCTCTTTCAAATATCCACCTCCTTCCTTTGGAAGGATCAGTGAATATATTTGAAAGATAGAACTTTTGAGAGAAAATTGTCTGTATAATGTTAACAGTTAATGAGCCACCCTTGGTAGGCAGTTTACTGTTTAACATTCATTCATCTTGTTTACTGATATTCCTCTTGGAGATTGAGACTTGAAGAAAAGCCATTGCAGATGGAAGACTGATGACAAAGACCTTGCTTGAAGGCTGTGGAGATGGGGATTGATGCTTGCTGAAGCTTGTAGCTGTTGGAGATGACTTGAAGTCAGATGGTGATGCAGAGCTGCTGTGGCTGTTTATTTTTAGCTGTTTCATTTCTGATGTATTGTTTGGTTTTCCCTGACTGTATTGTTTGCTGTTTAACCTATTGGGTTAGAAGTGAATGCTGTTCACTTTTGCCTATTGTTTTCTAGGTTCGAGGTTGAGTGGGACTCCCTTGCCTCGCTTGTATTGTTGCATCCATGCATTTTACTGCTTTATTGTATATATATGCTATTGTTCATATTTCCGTCTACTCCCTTAGGATCTCTGTTTCTCTCTGGGCAAGAGAGGAGCATGATAGACATTAGGTCTTAACCCATGCATGATAACACTAGGTTAGTTTGATTCCCTTCGCAACCGTAGGTTAGAGTTCTGTCTCTTATTTCTCAAAACAAACAGAAAAACACAATAAATATTTCAAACACAATAAAAGACACTTCTTCCGTAAAAGAATGTGAACTCATCAAAACGTCATTTTTGTCCGCTTGGACTAATAATCAGAAAAACCCTTTTTCAGAAGGAATAAAAACAATCAAGACAGACTTGTGTCGTACGTAGCCTGAACTACGTTTGCTCTGATCTTTCATGCTGTATGAAAGTACGTAGGCATAGGATGCGATATCCTAGCGAGCAACCTTCCCCTCCTTTCCCGTAGGTAGGCGAACTACGTTGACTCTGATTTCTCGTTTCAGACGGGAATACGTAGGCATAAAGTGCGATACTTTGCCGAGTCATTTTCTTTTCTTTTAACCCCTGACCTGTAGTTTAGATAGAATAACAATCCATACCCGAAAACAAGCGTGGATCCCGTCGAGTACGACGGACGTGAGGGGTGCTAATACCTTCCCCTTGCGTAACCGACTCCCGAACCCAGGATTTGGTTGCGATGACCATTCCTTTCCCTGTTTTGCGGTAGGTTTACCTCGAGCGTTTCCTTTCCCTCCGTTGGGATAAATAACATACGGTGGCGACTCTTCTGTTCAGCCGGCGCCGATTTTCGCAGTAGCGACAGCTGGCGACTCTGCTGGGGATCCAACGTCCCCTGGCTTCTAAGGACTGCGATAGTCCTTAAGCAATTGGGATCCAACGTCCCTTTAGAGAGTCAATCCTAACGCTTGTTTTCCCGTCGAGGATTTTGTATGGATTTATATTTCTGACCTTTATTTTCAGCATTTTATTATTATTATTATTGCTGTATTGTGGGGTGTGACGGGTGTTCTTTGATTGAGAGATAAGCCGGACCTGGGCTTGAGTGCACCTAGACTTAGAGTAGAGATTAGTGGGCGCGCACGTGCTTTGCATGTCCTAGTGTCCCGCGAAATCTACACTCAGACGAGGTTCTTCTGGTTGGCCTCCTGTCCTGCCCTTTGGGTGGCTCGGGTTGCTGGTTAGTTGGATTGTCGACTCTGGGAACCGATCATTTGGAAGTTTGCTAAGTGAGGCCTCTTTAGGATTTGATGATGCCACTCCTTCTGGGAATCGTATCATCAACCCTGAAAGTCTGTGACGCCGACGACCGCATAGGATGCCATACTTGTGTCAGTTACTAGGACATCCTACCTGTGAGAGGGTTTGGGGTTATGCAGGTAACTAGACCTTCAGACTACCGGTTTGTTTCTTGATCTGAGATCCTGGGTATTTATGGATAGTTGAGGTCTGTCAGAGACCACAAGCAAAACCAGAGTTTTGGTTAAAGACTTTGTTTAATCAAAGAAAGTACAAACAAGTACACCATGAAAGAGAAACGTTTGAGAAAATCTGTTGCAATCTAGCTACCACCCTCTTTCCTTTCTTCTTGTCACCTCATACAACTTATTTACAGGCTATTCTAGTGCTGAGGTTCATTGGAAACTCACATAGCCATCAGAATCAAGATCAAGAGGAAGATTTGCTTCTTTTCCCTTCCAAAAAGCAAGGTTTGTGCAAGAACTCCAATATGCCCATACCACTTGATACCTCACTTTCCCTATAAATAGAACCTCACTCTCTCGTCGAAAAAACACCATTGACATGCTTGAAACCAGCTGAAACTCCCTCCTTCCCACAGTTGCAAAGTTATTACAAAATCTCACTAAATTTCCAAAACCACAAAAAACTGTTTTGCACTTTCACCCCTAAAACCTTTTCCAAACACTTTCAAACTCAAACCAAGCTTCAAACACATCAAAAATGATGTGTTAGAGCTGTCAAAACCCTCACCTTGGCCAAAAACTCATCCAATCCAAAAGTCAATCCTCAAAACCTCATTTTGTTGACAGTTTTGCGTTTTAAAGGACAACCATTGGTACATTGCCTTTACTTGAGCTTTAATACCTCTAACACTTCATATTTGACATATAGAAGCTATCCATAATCAATCCATACTTCTGTAACAAGGATTGGAGGAGTTGTCTTTGAAAATCATTGGATTTTGGAGGTTTTTCTTCATTTAGAAGGCATTCTGCCCAACAACTTGCTTGGAGTTCATTTGGAGCATTCATTCACCATATTTGGAGAATTTGTAGAACTTGGAGGAGCACTCAAAGTCTCTGGTTTTATTATTTCCCGAGCTTGCTTCAAGAGGTAAGCCTAAAACACAAAAAAAACATGAAATTTTCACTTGCGTTTCACATGCTACCATGAATTTTAGCTATGATTTGGTTTTGTAAATTGTTTGAACATGTCTTATATATTTTATGTGTCATGTATGAACCATTTCTTGCATCAAAACATGTAGTTTTTGAACTGTCAAAATCTGGTCACAAGCTAGGTCACAAACTAGGCCCAACCTAGACACTTTTTGCATTTTGCATCCAATCTACCAAACCATGTGTGCATATCTTGATTTATTTTATGCTAACCTATTAATATGATATATATGTGATGTTTGTACACTTGTTTCACCAAGAAAACCACTACACATGACTGTTCACATGTTCACGCTTTTGGTTGTCACTAAACTTGCCCTAAACTTGAGGCTATCGAATTTTCTTGTGGGTGTATGGTATGAAACAAAATGGTACCATTGAATTACTTGTTCAAAAATACATAATTTAAAATTTTTTCCACTTCATTTGGTTAAGAGTTTACTGAGTTCCAGTCCTTCACGCAAATGACCCTTAGGTTGTGACCTAACCTTGCCCTAGTTTTTGCCCTCTAGGTGCACCAACTTGCAATGATCATAACATGCTCAATTTTTGTGCTATTGATGCCATTATTTTTGAAAACTACTCCTTATTATGTCTATTTTCATTTAATGAATAAAGAATTCAAGGATTGTTATCCTAGAAAGACTTTGATCCACTTGAAAAACATGTGTTTTTAGGGTTTTTACCTTGGTGTTCTTGAACTTTTTCAAACTTATAACTTGATTTTTCTTGTGAGATTGATCTTGTATGAGTCACATATGCTTGTTAACATGTTTAAATGCTCAAATATGTTTAATTAATTTCCTTACCATGTTCATGGTGATGATTAATTGCCTTGATAGAGCCTCTTCCCTCCTTTTGGTCTGGATAGAACCAATTGGTCTTACAACTTAGAATTAGGTAGAGTTGGTTAACTCTATGTAAGAATCATGGTGATGATTACTTACTCCCCATTTTTTAGTGTTCAATATAGATCTAGAGAGTTTGGTTAAAATCTACACAAGCATTATTATGTTTTTTCCCCTAGAGTCTAGACCGTAGTCAAGTATTTTTTAATCCTCGGTGAGGTGAACTACAGCTGCTCTGATTCTATCCTAGTTAGGATACGTAGGCAGGAGATGCGATATCCTTGCGAGTAAACTTAGAAATTATCAACCTTAGGTCTTTACCCAAACCCAACCTTGATCCTAAACCATAACATAACCATAGCAAGCTTAGCATAAAAACATACAAAAGGTTCCTGTAGAGTACTACATATGTTTAGGATGTGAAATACCTACCCTAGGCATAACCAACCCCCGATCCCCGAATCTCTTAGCTTTGTTGTTACATCGTGCAAAAGGTCTTTCTTTCTTTAACCTTTCCTTTGGATAAATCAAAGTACGGTTCTGAATTTAATGAATTAAGATACAAGTTAATCAATAGCTTGGTATCACGTTTCTCACCGGAACAGAAATGGCGACTTCACTGGGGATGCTCATTTGCTTAAAACTTGAGGGTTTAGCCTATTTTGTATGATTGTATGCTATATATGTGAATGTTTGCTTACATGTATATTTGTAAATATATTTGTATTGTATGCTATGGACATTGGGTATCATGACTGGTGAGATAAGATGTAATATGATAAATAGTTGACTATTGGGAGTAGTCCCAACAAGTTTGACATATGATGTAATCACGCTCAGTCGAGACCTCCTTGAGATGATTGATGATGTATGAGTAGTCATGCACCTCATTAATTATTTCAACCTGAGAGTCCGTGAAACTGAGGATCTTTAGTAACACTTTTACCCCACTAAGCCTTTTAGGACGTAGTGCAGAAACTATGAGGGAGTAGTCCCAAAATAGTTGTCACGCGATACTATGACTCTGGGAACTTTGATAGAACTTGTTCGGTAGATACAATCAACCTATAGTACAAATCCTTGGGGACGGGTAGACCTTTTGGATTCATTGTTGTGACTTTTGAACCTAAGGAGACCCCTTGATGTATGCATTGTATTTGTGAATACTTGTCCATGTGCCTATTTGTGAATGTCTGTGAATACATGTGTTCTTGTGTTTGTGCATTACATTCGCATCATATTCCGCATTCATGAGTAGCTTGATGGTTTCAAGGAATCCTGTTGTTTTATTCCTTTGCAAAAATCAATAGAGATATTGGATCTTTGAATAAATTTTTTTTCAGTTTTTTCAAAACATTCGCAACTTCCCCTTGAGTTCCTTGAAACCATTTGGGATTGCATTCTGCATTGCATGCGCGTATTGTTACATTTGCATTATGCATTTTCATTTCTCAGCCTTGCGATTTTTTGTCTCCCTCTTGTTTAGAGAGAGAGAGGGGATACCTAGCATAAATCCAGGACAAATGACAATAATGGACGAACTCTTGAGAGCTCAAGAAACTCTGAAAAAGGACATCAGAATTCTCAAGTTTCAGATGAATTGGGTTCTAGAGACATTGCAGAACATGATGAAGAAAGAAGGTCACTCTCACCATGTTGCATCCAGAGAAACTAGGGCTGCATTATCTCCGATGGTTCCTCCAAATCGAGGACGTCCTCGGTATCAACGACCAGATAACCGTCAATTGCATCAGCACGCCCAACAAAGACCAAGGAAACCAAAGAGACATTTCAGTCTGTTTCCAATGTCATACAATCAGATACTGCCAGACTTGACCCAAGGAGGATTGATAATGCCAAAGGAGCTAAAACTGGTGATTCCTCCTTGTCGTAACTGCGAAAAACAGCCGCCGGAAAACAGAAGAGTCGCCACCTTTTGTTATTTATCCCAAAGAGAGGGAAAGGAAACGATCGGAAAAACCTGACGAAAAGAGAAAATACAAGGTCATCGGAACCAACTTCTGGATTCGGGAGTCGGTTACGCAAGGGGAAGGTATTAGCACCCCTCACGTCCGTCGTACTCGACGGGATCCACGCTTTGTTGTCTGTCTAAGGGTGTGTTGAAACTATCTACGCTAAAGGTCAAGGGACAAAAGAAAAAGAAAAGAGACTTGGCAGAGCATCGCCGCTCTGTGCCTACGTACTTTCATCTGGTATGAAAGATCAGAGCAAACGTAGTTCGGGCTAAAAAGACCACAGGTTGGTTCAAAGGTTTTTAGGCCCGAGTAGGGTTAACAAATAGTTCTAGCAGTTGGTGTATGCAGCTCGACCATTGGAGACTTAGGCATTACCATTTGCGGTAGAACTAAGAGTTAACGACACTCTTTTATCTGAAAAGTTTTTCCATTATTAAGAGTCCTAAAGGAAAAAAGAAGATTTGAGATGTTTTTGTGTTTTTTAGAGAAGAAGTGTTTTGAATTTGGTTTGTAAGTCATGTCGCACTAAAGACTATGACCTTGGAGCGAATGCGTCGCATATCACCCAAAGGGTGTACACTAAACACTCTAGGCCATTAAGAGGAAGCCCCCCAATCACCATTTCCCATGTAGCTTAAGGCTCGTAGCGTACACCACTTGTCATTCTTTATTAGGTTTTTTATGAGTGTTTGAAGATGAGGACAAAAAGGACACACTAATGGGAGACTAACTCAATCCTAAAAGTTGTCATGCAAAGTGGACTTAGAGTTGGGATACAAAAGGGAACTACCTAATGTTATCATGCATGTTTAAGCACCTAATGTCTATCATAACCTCTCTTGAAGAAGAGAGATTACGGATCCTAAGGGAAGAAAGACAAAAGAAGAAGGAGAAGAAAGAACATGAAAATGCAATTATGCAAACATAAGATGCACAAATAGGAAGAAAGTGAGGGAGGAAATACGTGTGGGACAGTAGCCTCCACAAGCTCATCTCAACCTCAAGCATGCATATTGTTAGTGCAGTGATAGAGTATCGGGGTTTGTTATCGTCTCCACAGGGAATATGAGATATTACCGCTGTTCTACAGTTGTCAAGTTTTTAACTTATACTAACAAGGGGGGTTTTGGTTTTTCGTTACGGTTGCTTGCATAGAAAAAGTAATAAATGCGGTAAAAGTTTAGGTTTTACGATTTAAGAAAGATTGTCAAAGTTAGGGTTCGACGATCACTTTGCATGTATATGTTCGATCAACAAAACTAGTAAACTTCGTTAGATGATAAACACATTCACAATATCCTCTCAATGTGTTTATTTCTAACACACATTGTGGTTTTTCCCATTTTGATCCATTGTTGATTTCTCACACAATCTATCAAAATGACAACTTTTAGGGTTTGATGTTTTAGTGAACAACAACATTCAAGACTATCTCTAGCTCAAGAACATAGATGGATGAAAACCTAGTTAAAGAGTTGGAAAATACCTTTCAATCATAAACCAACACAAAGAGTTAACAATAAAACAAAGTTTTCACCATATATTCATCATCAAAGAGTTTACAAATGAAGATCATCCCATTTACATACAAAGCGTGTGATCATCTACATCTAACCTTGATAAAATGAAGGACTTAGCTACTCATTTTCATGGTAGCTTGCACAAGAAATTTCGGGAGACGGTTGATCAACATCCGAGTCGAAGAATCGAGTTTGGATGAGAATCCACCTTCTTTTTGGAAGATCTTGTTAAGTGATGAAGAATAATGTGTTCTTGGGTTTCTAGGGCACAAAATATCTCTCTTGGAGCAAAACAAAAACAAAGTGGTTGAAAAAGTAGAAAAAGATAAAGATCCTTTTTTTTACAAAAGTAGCTCATGCTACTTATAGACAAATAAAGTGTTGTTCTGCCACGCTCTCTACCTTGCTCGCCTAGCGAGGTCATAGCGAGCGTTCGCTACCTGCTCGCCCAGCGAACATGCTACTGAGGTCTGGGATGTTGCTACTGGAAGCGTTCGCTGACTTGCTCGCTAGGTGCTCGCCTAACGAATTCTTTGCTACCTTTCTCGCCCCAAGCGAAGATGATCAATTTGATTATGTCCAAGTCTGGGAGTGTTCGCTAGCAGCTCGCTATGAGCTCGCCTAGCGAACGTTCGCTACCTCACTCGCCTAGCGAACATGCTAGCGAGCTTGCTTTCTTTCTTGATTCCTTTGCCATTTTTCTTGTGTCTTCAAGTTCTACTCTTTCATGCCTAAATACTGCATAATAACACACAAATCAAAAGGACCAAGAGTATTTCACATAATGTTGCATATAAACAAAAGCAAGGCGTTTTTTAACACAAACTTGACAAAAAGGAGCGAAAGATGCCCACATTTGATAGCTCAAATAAGAACAATTGGGCATCTAACAACTCTCCCCAACTAGAGTCTTGCTTGCCCTCAAGCAATGTATGCCTCTTGAAGATCAAGAGGATTTGCTTAAAGAAAAAGGTTTCTCCGAAATTGGATAAAATGGCTCAAAAACCAGAGAATCAACTAGATACAAGTCCCCAATGGTTAGAAC
Organism: Lathyrus sativus; assembly: GCA_963859935.3. NCBI lineage: Eukaryota > Viridiplantae > Streptophyta > Magnoliopsida > Fabales > Fabaceae > Lathyrus > Lathyrus sativus. Next base: position 288,649,421 of record OZ012737.1, read on the forward strand.
AACACACTACACAAGAACTAAAACCTTATAGCAATGAAAAACATGTATCAATCAACAACAATGATATCCTGAATCAATCACCCTATCGCTCCTCTTCGAATAAGGATTAAAGAGATCACACGTTTACAACCGCGGGTGCAATTTCACTCTCCAACAAACAATGCCAAACTCAATTCAATTCATACAATGTCTAACAATTATAAATGAAAATGCGGAAGCACGAAGATCACTAAGGTCTTTTTTGGTGGTAGCTTGGTTAGGTTTACAATCAAGGGATATATCTAAGGCCATTGAAAACGAAGTTGCCGACGCAAAAGAGACATTCACTGTACAACTATTCACACATCTCAACTTCATTCAACTCGTTTCACATTTGAAACCTTCACAACTCTTACTCACAACTCAATTCATTTTCCACTATTTTTCTTCCAAGCAAGCATTCATTTTCATCATTTTTTTTATACACAATATTCACAAAACAAGTGTTTTCTCTATATTTTTTTTTCTTTTTCAATGCTTGCTTGGTTATTCCAGAGTTGTGGTAACTTACCGATTTTCATTTCCGTTCTCCCCAACTTATCTTTTACTTACCCAAAGTGAATTCTCTTGACTTTTTACAGCAAAAGAATAATTATAAAAAAATTTCAGGGTTTCAAGAAAAAGATTTTTGAAGTCTCGCTTTGTTTCAAGCTGAGATTCAACTGCTTAAGCTCAAAGGGGTTCACGAATACTCTATGCTCACGGGTAGTTTGTATTTGGAACTGGTTGTGCTCGAAAGAAACAAGTGCCTTGATCATTTCTAATTGCTTCCACAAATGCACAATAATAAAAGACAAAGCATGAATTAAAAGAATCAACACAGTTTATTAGAATCCAGCATTTATTTGTACAATGGAGGTTTCCTCACAATTTATGGTCTTAAGTCCTAAGTGAATCATTCATTCAATTATGTTTCAAAAAGAATAATATTCAATTACAACAAGAATAAAGTTCTTCATGCATTCTAAAGTTCTAACCAAAGGTAACCAGGTATCATTGCCATCCAAGCTCGGATGCACCTTCATTGAATACTTCTTTCAGAGAGCAATCAATCTAGAAGGTTTGATCATCAATCAACAAAAAAAATTATTAAGCAAAAGAAATTGAACCAAACACCATAATTTAAAACAAAATGATAAACATTACTTCAAGAAATAAAAATGTGCGTGCGAGACAAAACTCCCCAAAAAGTACAACTAAAACCAAAGTATCTGAAAATACAAAAATAATAAAACATAACATAAAAGAAAACTTAGTCCTCATCGGACTCATACTCCTCCTCATCACCATCAACATCATCATCATCAGCAGCATCATCATCATCATCAGCATCAGCATCAGCAGGACCACTAGAGACACTCGCCCCCTCTCTGAAAACAGGTCTGTCCTCAGGCCAGCCTGCGTGCTGCAAAAACTGCTCACGCGTCATCATCGGACGCTCAACCGAAGGGTCACAGATCTGAAGCTGAAGTACCTGCATCGAATCATGAATATCCACCATGGCACGCTGAGTTGCCGCCACCCAATCCCAGTTGTAGTTATACACTGCCTGCTGAAAAGGGTCGAACCCCTGAGAAAAAGCACCAGGTCCATCAGTAGTCTCGACATCACTAGCACCAGTAGCTGCACCTTCTCTGATATTCTTAGGCCTACAATACTTGTCCACATATCTGTCATGGATTGCAGACGGGATCTTCACAAGGCTGCGGGAAGGAAGCTTCATTCGCTACTGCGAGCATAAAGCCATAATGAGGCAAGGAAAAACAAGGAGGCAATTAACTCGCGCCCCCGACTTCAATCCGCTCTCAACCACTGACTTCATCTCATTAGCAATGATCTGAGCCACATCAATCTGAACATTAGTAAGAATACTGTGGACTAAGTGTGCCACTGAGATCGGCATGGTCGATGTATGTGATCTTGGCTTAATGTTGGTCAGAACCAACATCAATATCAACTGAGCAATGAGAATCATATCCTCCCTATGGTACCTCACTGCCACTCCAGATGATTTTTTCTCAACACTCTTTCCCTCTAGCAACAGGGGAGCAGAAATATCATCAGTGTTAGGGAGGATCCTTAGGTCTCTGGTGTATCTATCCAGCTCATTAGCTCCCAAATTGAGCGGTTCACCAAGTACCCGGTTAATGGCATCTCTATCGAAAGTGACCTGACGGCCTAACACTCTTGTTGTCCATGTGAAAGGCTCATCGTCATCAGGTATTGCATTCACGTAGAACTCGCGCACTATGTCAATACTGTAGCTCTCGAGTGGAGAAATCATCCTGCTCCACCTCTTACTGTTAATCAACCCCGCAAACATCCTATAGTCGCCTTGTGCATTGATTATAAACCTCTTTTTAGGTAGGATCTTTCTTTTCTCTAAGGCCACAAAGCGTGCGACATGTTTTGGCCTGAGAAACTTATCCGTGTCAAACTGAATGGGCACATGACGAGATGTGTTTACAACCTTTCCCTTTTTGCCAGTACTACCTGAGGCCATCTGCATAAAACCCACAGAAAAAGAACAACAAACAGCAGCAACAGATTAGCAATTTAACAAAGAAAATCAAATACTATCATGTTCGCTGGCTTGCTCGCTTAGCGAAGTCAAAGCGAACGCTCGCTACAGACTCGCCTAGCGAACAAGCTAGCGAAGGCTGCAAGATTTCAAAATTTGCCACTGTTTCCAACCTAATTCAAACATTTCAAGGTTTATCCAACACCATTCCAGAAACTAATTGATTTATCATGATATGCATTGTTCCAAGTACACATGCAACCCAAAAAAAAATTCAAATCCCTAATTTGCAAAAGTTAACCTAAATTCTCCACTCTTCTACAAATTAAACAATAAAAGAAAAAGAGAGAAGAAAACAGATCAAACCTGATTGCAGTAGGATAGAGATAGAGAGACAAAGTTAGGGTTTGCAGCAGGATGGAGAGAATAAGAACTAGGTGCAATATGAGAGTGTTATGTTGAAAGTGTGAGAGTGAGAGACCGTGAGTGACTAAGGTAAACAGAATAAAAACAGATTTTGGGCCCAAATGGGTGGCCCACAGAATAAACTTAAATTGTTGTTTCGCGACGTTCGCCTAGCGAGGAGCTAGCGAATGCTCGCTCTGTCATTGCCTAGCGAGCTTGCTAGCGAGCATGACAGATTTTTCAATTTTTTTAGCATAGCAAGCACAGTCCAATTCAGCAAGTTTCCCCCACTTAGAACACCAACTACACACAACAACAAAAAACTGGAAATACTTACAATGTTGAGGTGCCTCTCAACAAGCGCTTGTTTAACATCGGATAAGCTCGACGGTTCAAGATGCTCACACTGGAACATCCAAAAGGAACACACAACTTTCACGATCAATTGGACCGCCAAGATAGATCTTCAAACGTTGGCCATTTACCGTCCAACTGTCTTTTTTCTCCATGTCTTCAATGACAACAACTCCATAAGCTTTAACTTCTATGACACGAAATGGCCCTAACCATTTCGACTTCAACTTTCCGGGGAATAACCTCAACCTGAAATTGAGCAGAAGAACCAACTGCTCGGGCACAAATTCTTTTTTTCTGAGCTTCTTGTCATGATACTCTTTTACCTTTTCTTTGTACAACCAACTTGGGTGGTATGCGGCATTGCGCATTTCTTCCAACTCAAGCAGTTGCCCTTTTCTTTTTTCACCGGCCAATTCTTTATCAAAGTTCAAAATTTTTAAGGCCCATAAAGCTTTGTGCTCCAATTCGACCGGTAAATGGCAAGTCTTACCAAATACCAGTTGAAACGAAGTTAACCCAATTGGAGCTTTGTAAGCGGTACGGTATGCCCACAAAGCTTCATCCACTTTTTGCGACCATTCTTTTCTCGAATTAGACACGGTTTTTTCAAGAATTCTTTTTATCTCACGATTCGAAACCTCGGCTTGACCATTTGCTCGAGGGTGATATGGAGTTGCCACTCTATGTGATACACCGTAATGTTTTAAAACGTTTTCTAACGGTGCATTGCAAAAATGTGACCCTCCGTCACTTATCAACACTCGGGGGGTTCCAAAACGGGAAAATATGTTTTTCTTCAAAAATTTTAATACCGTTTTAGCATCCGCCCAAGGTGAGGCAATTGCCTCAACCCACTTAGAAAAATAATCAACTGCAACCAGCAAATATTCATTTCTATAAGAGGGTGGGAATGGTCCAACAAAGTCGATGCCCCAACAATCAAATACTTCAACTTCTTGAATATTTTGGAGAGGCATCTCGTCTCTCTTACCGATCCCACCACTCATTTGACAACTGTCACAACTTTGCGCATGGGCATTTGTGTCTTTGAAAATAGTAGGCCAATAAAATCCTAACTGGAGGACTTTAGTAGCCGTTCTAGCCCCATTGTAATGTCCACCGTAAGGTGAGTTGTGACAATGCCAAAGAATACTTTGCGACTCATCGCTCGTAACACACCTTCTCAACAGGTTGTCACCACCCAGTTTAAACAAATACGGGTCATCTCGCACATAGTATTTAGAATCCGAGAGAAATTTCCTTTTTTGGTTCGGAGTTAGGTCGTGAGGCACTAAGCCACTAGCCTTGTGGTTCGAAAAGTTCGCAAACTACGGCCTAACTTGAACTTTAAAAAGTTTTTCATTGGGAAACTCCTCCCGGATTTCCTTCTTAAAAGCTATAACCTCCACATTAATTAAGCGGGATAAATGATCCGCCACCAAATTTTCCGATCCTTTCTTGTCCTTAATTTCAACATCAATTTCTTGTAACAAGAGGATCCAACGGATGAGCCTTTGCTTCGAATCCGGTTTGGTGAGCAGATATTTAATCTCCGAGTGGTCGGTATACACTATGACTTTGGACCCAATAAGATAGGATCTGAACTTTTCAAGCGCATACACTATTGCAAGTAATTCTTTTTCAGTTGTGGCATAATTAACTTGAGCCTCATTAAGAACTTTACTCGCGTAGTGTATCGCGTGAAATTTTTTATCCTTTCTGTTAGACTATGGCACAGATCTAGAAGGGGGGGTTGAATAGATCCCCAATTAAAATTTGAGTCGGCGCTACCAATTAAAAATTGGTTTTTAAAAATTGTTTTAAGTGCGGAAGCGGCCGAGGAAAATATAGTCTAAAACGAATGGTTATTGGAAAACCGGATATGCGTAAGCCTTTGGATTAATGACAATTTGGAAAATAGAATCACAACACTAATCACACTTATCAATTATCTACTTCACTTGTTAGGATTCCTAGTTCCAATGATTCAAAGAGCAAACCAAAACTAGATACACAAGTTAGATAATTTTGGTTCAAGCAATATGTCAAACACTTGGTGTGCAAAACACTCCAAGTGATATTTATGTTGAGTAAGTGATTCCAACTAGCCTAGTACAATGTCTTGTTGTACTTTGGAGTCAAAAATAGAGTTTTAACCTCTTACTCAATTGATATCACAATTTTGACAATAGAGCTTATACAAAAATCACTTATTTTGAGCTATAACGTAAATGCTGAAAAATAGAGAAGACAAGTATTTGGTGAGGCAGTTCCCCCGTCGTCCTTGCTTTGGGGTACGTCTGCCCTCAATTCTAAAACTAAAATTGAGATAGATTTTATAGATATCACCTGTTGAATGTAACAGTTTATACAAGGATTGAGCAGCAAATATACAACAGAAATCTCAATGTGTTGAAAGTTGCTTTCACTCCTTGCCCCTTGATTCAAGATGAATCAAGTCCTCCGATTGTTGTTGATGGACCTCCGACTCCAGCGACCTTATTGAATAACACGTTGTTGTTCAAACCTTCGGCTCCGAATGATCTCAACAGCAACAAATCGAACCCGAGATCTTCCCTTCAAAATCACTGAATCCGCTACTAGACTTGTGAAGAACACCTCTTCACAATCACCTTCGCTCAGTTGACCCTTGATGAAGAATCTCGTCCAAAAACCCCAAAAATTCAAACCAATCTTGGAGGGTAAAACCCCAACGGTTTTATTCAAGAAAGAACCTGTCACAAGCTTCAACCCGAACTTGATTCTCCAATCTAAGCTTCGAACCTTATCACCTTGAATCTCTCACAAATGCATTTCAAAAATGATTGTGTGTATTTGAAATTTTGTGAGATGTTGAAGATGAAGATGATGAATCTTGGACACCTATTTCACTCCTTCTTGTTTTTTTGAACACATGAATCAAAGATTGTCAAATGTTAAAATGACACAAGTGGTTAAACAAGTATATATAGTGCCAACCCAATTTTAGACATAACAGTATTTCAAATATAAGAGGGAATCATTTAAAAACAGAATTTTCGCGCGAACGGTCGACCACAGCAGGTCTGTGCGTCGACGTATGGCCTGTGTTGTTTAGAAATCTGGAAAGTTCAGCAGTATGCGTCGACCATACAGTCGGCGTGCACTAACCCATTGAAAACTATTTCCCTTATGCACCGACCCTCTGGTCGACTCATGCTTTTACACGCTGACCCGTTGGAAAGTTTTTCCCTCATGCGCCGACTCTATGTTCGACTCATTGCCTTGTGTGCTGACTAGTGGAGAATTGCTCTGATGCATGCGTCGACCCTATGGTCAACTCATGCCCTGCAAACCTGCAAAAATTCATCAGTTTGTGGTCTTTCATGCCTTTGGTCATGATTGCATTTTATCTACACATAGTATATTTATTACAACAGTTTTAAGAAAAGTATAAAAGGATATGGTAGGTGATATGTTGCATCTGTTTAGTAGATCTGGAGTTTATAATTTCCAATCTATCCAGGGAATTTGTCATCATTGAAACCTTCATTGACCAATGTCTTGCAGACTTGTGTGATGTGTGGCGATTTGCCTCCATAATCTCCCCCTTTTTGATGATGACAACCTGTATACAACTAAAACACCAAATATGCAATGTATACACAAATGTATACACAAGCTCCCCCTTTCTTTTGTAATATAAGGCTGTAGAACAGACAACCATCAACTGTTGTTAATATCCTGACTTGGCTTTGGTGTTGGCTTGCTAGCTTGCTACTACATGTTCTTCTCCCCCTTTGACACCATCAAAAAGAGAAGGAGAACGCATCAACTAACAGAGAACAGACAATATGTGATAGTTAATTACCAGACTTCACATATAAGAATGATAGTGAACAAAAGTAACTTGAATTAATAGATAATTACGAGAACATGCAAAGTAGGTGAATATTTAGGCACACATAATACGGAAAAATGAAAAGTACATAGAAGAAACACATATGCAATTATGAAATATGCAACTATGAAACTAATATCCCCGACCACGACCTCGGCCCCTCCCCCGGTATGCAGTATCGGGATTGCGGTAAGGATCCGAGAAGTCCAGAAAGGCTTCTACGGACATGTTGAGGTGATGAAGAGAGTCGGTGATTTCCAAGTCTTGCCTTTCATGTGATTCAACCAGAGCTTCAATGCGGGCGTCCATCCGAGTCGAAAATGAATTTAACCTTTCATTTTGGGTATGAAGCTCAGCTCTAATCTGCTCTATTTGAGTATCTTGACTCCTCATGAAATTTTGTTAATCTAACTGCATGGACTACAACATATTAATGACTTCAGAGTTGTCCGAAGGTGGAGGAGGTGATGAGTGCTGGAAAGGTTGATAGTCTTGAGGGTAGCCGTGATATGGGTCGTAGAATCTACCCAGGGTAGTCCAGCCTGTGTATTGCCATTCACCCCATCCCTGATTTGTATAATCGTCTTCTTGCGCTTCTGATGGAGCTGAATACTGGACCCAATCGGTATTTGGAGGCGTATCTTGGACTGGAGATTGATGATAGTCTTGCGACTCACATACAGGTTCTTGTACCTCTGCAGCTGTATCTTCTTCATCATCGTCTTCTTCACCTTGTTCTTCACTTTCTTCTTTAGAGCTGTCATCGGAACTGTCACGAGTCACCCGAGGAACATTGGCGCGACGGACAAATCTGTATGATCGTTGTTCAGCACACCAAAAATACCCCATCATTACAATGGTTTTGGTGCTAAATTCTTTGTCAGAGGGGACTGAAACACAAGGAAATGTTGGGTATACAACATTTGTTGCGGCAAGAATTTCCGAAATAAATGACCCATAGGCTAAAGCAGTGCCTCTACTTGAGTCTCTCAAAGCAAAAATCCTGCTTGCAATATAGTATGGCCAGTTTATTTTGATCATATGTTTCAATATATAGATGAGATGTACCTCAGCTTGTTTGACACGGGACAATCCACCTTTTTTCGGACGTAGTATGCGAGCGACAATCCACTGAAGGATGCGCTCCCCTGTACTGAATTTCCCGGCTGTGACCGTTCTAGGAAAGGCATCACTGTTGACAATGGCATCTGGATAGGGTCTTTTGAGCATGTCATTCAGAGCGCTCTTAAATTCATACCCTGGCACCGTACGAGTGTCCGTTACCTCATGAAGAGGTGGTGCATCAACATCGACAGTTAAATCAAAATACTTGTTCCATACTTCAGAATTTATGTTTACCAGTTTATTGCCGACAGAAGTGTGGAAATGTTGATCTTGAAAGTTACCCCGCAAATTTGTGTAGAACACCCGGACCAATTCCTCATTGTACTTTGTGTTGCACTCCAGAAAATTGAAGAACCCCTGAACTTCCAGCAGAGACAAAATTTGGGTGAGATGCAAGCGCTCCCCCGTTTCCTGGTAGAAAGCATGCTGTGGAACTATGGCTCTTTTGCTGAGACTCTTGTTGAAGTTTTCAACAGCAGGTGGATGAACTAGTGAAACAGCAGTAATGGGGACTGAAGCAGACGATGATGAGGCCCTTGATCTCTTACCTGTATTTTTGCGAAGAAAAGAAGCCATGGATGATGATTTTTGGAGAATTTGTAGAGATGAACTTTGAAGAGAGTAGTTGAGGATAATTTTGGAGAAGATGAAGACTATTCCCTTTAATAGAGAGAGGTTTTAGGGTTTTTGGGAAGAGGGAGGAGACAAGAGGACACAATAGATGCCTAGATGCAATTTACATGACAAATGCCATATCAAATCATAACAAAAGTTGACTGCACATTTAATGGAGAGGAAGGGAAACTTGGAACGGTTTTCAAAAGAAAAAAATTCTGGGATTTTGCGCGAGCTGTCGACCATATCCCCTGCATGCGTCGACGCATACTGTACATTTTTTGATAATTTTGAAAGTTTACAGCATGCGTCGACCGTTGTCCTGTTTAGGTCGACTCATAACCTTCAAAAACCCAATTTTTCAGTTTCATATTATGCAAAATGCCACACTTGCCTATTTATCATGCCTATTCACCCTTTCAAAATATGATTTGCATTCAACACACATAGTATCAGCAACAAAAGTCATATACATATATAAGTACCATGATTGTCAAACGATATAGTTAGTTTCAAGTCATGAATGTTTAGAGAGAGAGAGATATAAAGAGAGAGAAAGGAGCAATATCACCTCTATACCGACCACACTTGTTAACCACATATTTGTACTTGCAACAAACTCTAAACTTGTTAGTGGTACAAAAGCATAGTTGTAAATAGATTAATTATGAATGTAGTAATTGTTAAACCCGATCAGAAATGTCGAGAATACCAAGTTCTCGACGGATATGAAAGAAGGGCTCATTGGCTAGCGGCTTTGTGAAAATGTCTGCTAGTTGGTTTTTGGTATCAACGTGTTCAAATACAACGTCACCCTTCTCTACATGGTCCCTCAGAAAATGGTGTCGAATTTCTATGTGTTTGGTATGCGAATGTAACACCGAATTTTTGGTAAGATTTATAGCACTGGTGTTGTCACAAAATATTGGAACACGTTCTAGCTTCAAATTGAAGTCCAATAGTTTTTGTTTAAGCCATAGGACTTGCGCACAACAACTACCGGCGGCTACATATTCCGCTTCGGCGGTTGACAGAGCAACATACACTTGTTTCTTGCTGTGCCAACTGACCAAGGAATTTGAAAATAAGTGACACGTACCACTGGTGCTTTTCCTATCCGATTTGCAACCGGCAAAATCGGAATTGGAGAAGCCTACCAATGAATAATAATTACCTTTGGAATACCACAATCCATATTTCGGAGTACCAGACAGGTATCGAAGTATGCGTTTGACAGATTTTAGGTGGGATTCCTTAGGACATGATTGGTATCTGGCGCACATACACACGCTAAACATAATGTCGGGACGCGAAGCAGTAAGATAGAGAAGCGAGCCAATCATACCTCTGTACCTTTTTACCTCAACATTTTTACCACTTTCATCTTTACTCATATTTGCACATGTTGGCATAGGGGTGTCTATGGCCTATGAATTTGCCATGTCTTGAGAAGATCCAAACAATATTTTGTTTGGCTCACGAACGTTCCTTCCTTCAGTTTCTTGATTTGCAAACCGAGAAAGTATGTGAGTTCACCCATCATACTCATCTCGAATTCACCCTGCATAAGCTCAGCAAACTCTCTTACGAGATTCATGTTAGTGGATCCAAATATGATATCGTCAACATAAATTTGTACAAGAATTTAGTGCTTTTCTTGACGTTTAATGAATAGAGTAGTATCAACCTTTCCTCTTGAGTAGCCTTGATCAAGTAAGAATTTGCTTAGTCTCTCATACCAAGCTCCAGGAGCTTGTTTGAGACCGTACAAAGCTCTTTTCAGTTTATAGACATGATCAAGATACTCATGAGACTCAAAACCAGGTGGTTGAGCAACATAGACTTCTTCATTTATGAACCCGTTAAGGAACGCACTTTTGACGTCTATTTGAAATAACTTAAAATCTTTCGCACAAGCGAAAGCAAGTAAAAGGTGTATAGCCTCGAGTCGGGCAACCGGCGCATAAGTTTCCTCATAGTCGATGCCTTCCTCTTGGTTATACCCTTGCGCGACTAAACGCGCTTTGTTGCGAGTTATTACTCCGTTCTCATCCAGTTTATTTCTAAACACCCATCGGGTGCCGATTACTCGATGACCTCGCGGAGGAGGGACAAGGTCCCAAACCTCATTTCTAGTGAACTGATTCAATTCCTCCTGCATTGACAAATACCAATGTTCATCGAGTAGGGCTTCCTTAGGGTTTTTAGGTTCCATCTGTGACACGAATGCGAAGTGATAACAGAAATTACTTAGCTTTGATCGAGTTGTTACACCCTTTGTGATGTCTCCAAGAATGTTTTCAATTGGATGGTCTTTAGATGACTTCTACGCTTGAGGAAGATCATCGTTTGAAGGCAGATGAACTTCCTCTATTACATCATGGTGTACATCCTTATCCTCCTCAATTTTGGCTTTGTAAGGTTGATCAATCCCCGTCTCGCCACTTTTGAGTATGTCTTCAGTGGATGTACCTGCACCATGAACAACACTATCCTTTCCGACATTTCTCGGGTATGACTCATCAAAAGTAACATGCACAGACTCTTCTACAGCAAGTAATCGTTTATTATATATTCTATATGCTTTACTCGATTGAGAGTATCCGAGAAAGATACCTTCATCGGCTTTGGAATCAAATTTGCCCAAGTTTTCCTTTCCATTGTTTAATACAAAACATTTGCATCCAAACACATGCAAGTGAGAAACATTTGGCTTTCGCCCTTTTAAAAGTTCATACGGTGTTTTATTTAGAATGGGGCGAATAAGCACCCTATTCAAAACATAACACGCCGTACTAATGGCGTCGGCCCAAAAATATTTTGGTAAACCACTTTCGTTAATCATTGTTCTTCCCAATTCTTCTAAAATACGGTTTTACGCTCCACAACCCCGTTTTGTTGAGGAGTGCGTGGAGCGGAGAAGTTATGATCTATACCATGGTTACCGCAATATTCTTCAAATAAGTGATTTTCAAACTCACCTCCATGGCCGCTTCTAATTGACACTATATTTGTATTTAACTTATTTTGGGAAAGCTTATCAAACTTTTCAAAAGCGGCAAATGTATCAATTTTACTTACTAAGAAGATGGTCCAACAAAACCTAGAAAAGTCGTCCACTATTACGAACCCGTAACAGTTTCCTCCTAGAGTTTTGATCCTAGACGGCCCAAACAAGTCTATATGCAGAAGTTCAAGAGGTCTCGTTGTTGAAATTATCTTTTTGGATTTAAATGAGATCCTCGTTTGCTTCCCTTTTTGACAAGCATCACAAAGGTGATCCTTGGTGAACTTTATTTTGGGAAGTCCTAAGACTAGGTCTTTTGAGACTACCTTATTGAGTAAGTCAAAATTAACATGCGCTAAACACCTATGCCATAGCCATGAGTCTTCACTCATAGTTATGAGGCATTTGTCGCTTGTTAATGATACTTCATTTAAGTCAAGCATATATACGTTGTTTACTCTAAAACCATTAAACATATTCTTCTTATCATTTTCATGCACAATTTTGCAACAATCTTTTGAAAAAGATACATTGTATCCTTTGTCGCATAATTGGCTAATGCTAAGCAGGTTATGTTTAAGGTTTTCGACAAGCAACACGTCGGAAATCATAGTAGAGGCGGGATTACCTACACTACCTTTACCTATTATTGCTCCGCGGTTGTTATCACCATAAGTTACATACCCTTTCTTCTTAGCCACAAAGTCTATAAATAAGGATATGTCTCCATATATGTGTCTTGAGCACCCACTGTCGAGAACCCATCTTCTCTCGGTGGTCTCGACACATTTCACCTATCAAAACATAATTAGCACAAGGAGGTACCCAATGGCATATTGGGTCCTAATAGGTTAGCGACAAAATGGTTGCGTTTGGGTAACCATTGGTAGATTCCTTTAGGAACAAGAAATCTCCTAAACTGGTATTTACCAATGGAGTGGCCTTTCTTGCAACAATATAAGCATGCAAAATCGACTTTAGAATCACTTTCACTTGCTTGATCCCTAATTACATATGCATATTTTTGGTATGGGTTAATCATAATTTTTCTAAAATCCTGTTTATCAATAGCAAATGTAATTTTAGGCTCAAGTGCCTTGTTTAATTTGGCCTTGAGGTTTCTAACCTCACCTTGCAAAATATGACAAGTATCACACCCAAAGTTGAAAGGATTTCTATTGTCCTTACAATCCGATTCATGCCTTTCACAATGGAAGCCTTAAGGTCCTCTAATTTCTTTTCGGACTCTTTAACTTTGTGCTCTAAATACGTAAAAATTCTCTTATTAGAGGCAAGTTTCTTGAAGGCTTCAACTGCTTCATTGTGTAAGGCATTAAATGCGGTTTGTAATTCTGAATGCTACATATTTGAGGACTTATCATATTTAGAGTGACGTACCTGTTTTTTCTTATTTTTCTGATGAGCGGAGAGGCATAGATTCACAGACTCTTCTTCATCACTAGAGCTTTCATCAGAGGAGGAAGAGTCGCTGTCGCTTTCCCATGTTATGTACGCTCTCCTAGGCTTTGATGATTTCTTGTGTGCCTTTGATGATTCCTTGTCCTTTCCCTTTTTGTTCATCGGACAGTCCGGTTTGTAGTGACTGGGCTTTCCACACTTGTAGCACGTCCCTCTAGTCTTTTTACCTTTTGAGTCATCATCCTTGGAGTACCTCGATTGTTTCCGGAAGTTTACCAAGTTCTTATCGGAATATTGGATGTCGTTCTTTCTAACGTAACGGTTATACCGTTTGACAAACAACCCCATATCTTCGCTCTTATCCTCTTCTTCTTCATCGCTTGAGGAATAATCACTTTGCTCTTTTGCTTGAGACTTCGAGGAGGAAGTCTTGAGAGCTATTGATTTCTTTTCACTCACCTTCGTTTTGTCTTTCTTTTCCATCTTTTTGCGTTGGTCTAGGCTCAAGAGTACCTGTTCATGCTCTTGTAGTTTGCCAAACAATGTTGTCAAGTCTAATAAGGTAAGATCATGTGCTTCTTTGATGGCGGTCACTTTAGGCTGCCATTCCCTGTTAAGACATCTTAAGATCTTATGAGTAGCAACATCATTGGAAACAGGCCTACCTAATGAATGTAAAAGATTGATGAGATGAGTAAATCTCTTTTGCATGTCAGCAATGGTTTCCCCTTGCTCCATGAAAAAGAGATCAAACTCTTGTGTTAATGTGTTGATTCTAGCCAACATAACATCATTTGTCCCCTCATGGGCTATTTGTAGTGAATCCCACATGGCCTTAGCAGTAGGACAATGGGATACACGATAGTATTCATCTACACCTAATGAGGAGATTAAGATGTTTTTATCTTTCCAATCATAATTGTATTTTTTCTCATCGACATCGGTCCATTGTGCTTCAGGCTTTGGCACAACTACGTTATCCGCAATGGTCATAGTAATTTCTATTGAACCATTGAGGATAACGTTCCATATTTTTCTGTCTATGGAGTTTATATGCACCCGCATACAGTCTTTCCAATAACTATAATTTTCACCGTTGAAAACGGGAGCTCTATTGTACGCCCCTTTTGGTTCGTTAGCCATTTTCTATCTACGTTGTATTTGAAGCACCGAATAACCAGGAGCTCTAGATACCACTTGTTAGACTATGGCACGGATCTAGAAGGAGAGGGGGTGAATAGAACCCCAATTAAAATTTGAGTCGGCGCTACCAATTAAAAATTGGTTTTTAAAAATTGTTTTAAGTGCGGAAGCGGCCAAGGAAAATATAGTCTAAAACGAACGGTTATTGGAAAACCGGATATGCGTAAGCCTTTGGAATAATGACAATTTGGAAAATAGAATCACAACACTAATCACACTTATCAATTATCTACTTCAGTTGTTAGGATTCCTAGTTCCAATGATTCAAAGAGCAAACCAAAACTAGATACACAAGTAAGATAATTTTGGTTCAAGCAATATGTCAAACACTTGGTGTGAAAAATACTCCAAGTGATATTTATGTTGAGTAAGTGATTCCAACTAGCCTAGTACAATGTCTTGTTGTACTTTGGAGTCAAAAACAGAGTTTTAACCTCTTACTCAATTGATATCACAATTTTGACAATAGAGCTTATACAAAAATCACTTATTTTGAGCTATAACGTAAATGCTGAAAAATAGAGAAGACAAGTATTTGGTGAGGCAGTTCCCCCGTCGTCCTCGCTTCGGGGTACGTCTGCCCTCAATTCTAAAACTAGAATTGAGATAGATTTTATAGATATCACCTATCGAATGTAACAGTTTATACAACGATTGAGCAGCAAATATACAACAGAAATCTCAATGTGTTGAAAGTTGCTTTCACTCCTTGCCCCTTGATTCAAGAAGAATCAAGTCCTCCGATTGTTGTTGATGGACCTCCGACTCCAGCCACCTTATTGAATAACACATTGTTGTTCAAACCTTCAGCTCCGACTGATCTCAACAGCAACAAATCGAACCCGAGATCTTCCCTTCAAAATCACTGAATCCGCTACTAGACTTGTGAAGAACACCTCTTCACAATCACCTTCGCTCAATTGACCCTTGATGAAGAATCTCGTCCAAAAACCCCCAAAATTGAAACCAATCTTGGAGGGTAAAACCCCAACTGTTTTATTCAAGAAAGAACCTGTCACAAGCTTCAACCCGAACTTGATTCTCCAATCTAAGCTTCGAACCTTATAAACTTGAATCTCTCACAAATGCATTTCAAAAATGAGTGTGTGTAATTGAAATGTTGTGAGATGTTGAAGATGTAGATGATGAATCTTGGACACCTATTTCACTCCTTCTTGTTTTTTTGAACACATGAATCAAAGATTGTTAAATGTTAAAATGACACAAGTGGTTAAACAAGTATATATAGTGCCAACCCTATTTTAGACATAACAATATTTCAAATATAAGAGGGAATCATTTAAAAACAGAATTTCCGCGCGAACGGTCGACCGCAACAGGTCTGTGCGTCGACGTATGGCCTGTGTTGTTTGGAAATCTGGAAAATTCAGCAGTATGCATCGACCATACAGTCGGTGTGCGCTGACCCGTTGAAAACTATTTCCCTTATGCGCCGACCCTATGGTCGACTCATGCTTTTACGCGCTGACCCGTTGGAAAGTTTTTCCCTCATGCGCCGACCTTATGGTCGACTCATTGCCTTGTGCGCTGACTAGTGGAGAATTGCTCTGATGCATGCGCCGACCCTATGGTCGACTCATGCCCTGCAAACCTGCAAAAATTCATCAGTTTGTGGTCTTTCATGCCTTTGGTCATGATTGCATTTTATCTACACATAGTATATTTATTACAGCAGTTTTAAGACAAGTATAAAAGGATATGGTAGGTGATACGTTGCATCTGTTTAGTAGATCTGGAGTTTATAATTTCCAATCTATCCAGGGAATTTGTCATCATCGAAACCTGCATTGACCAATGTCTTGCAGACTTGTGTGATGTGTGGCGATTTGCCTCCACACTTTCTTTGTCCCAATACCGCTCCAATTGCATAGTCGCTAGCATCGCACATGAGCTCAAAATTTAAATTCCAATTTGGAGCGGCTATAATTGGAGCGGTAACTAGTTTTTCTTTCAAAATTTTAAAAGCATGTAAACAATCTTCGGTTAAGAGAAATACCTGATCCTTGGCAAGCAAGTTACTCAAAGGCCTAGCTACCTTTGAGAAGTCTTTGATAAAGCGCCGGTAGAAACTAGCATGCCCAAGAAAGCTTCGGATTCCCTTCACATTTACCGGAGGAGGCAACTTTGCAATCACGTCAATTTTTGCTCGATCAACTTCAAGCCCTTTTGAAGAGACTTTATGTCCGAGCACTATCCCCTCGGTCACCATGAAGTGGCATTTCTCCTAATTAAGAACGAGATTTGTTTCCACACATCTTTCCAGCACCGTTTCCAGACTGTCCAAACATATACCAAAAGAACTTCCAAACACAGAGAAGTCGTCCATGAACACTTCCATTGTTTTCTCGATCAGGTCGAAAAATATAGCTTGCACACATCATTGGAAAGTCGCCGGTGCGTTGCACAAACCAAAGGGCATTTTTCGATATGCGAAAATTCCAAACGGACATGTAAAAGCCGTATTTTCGTGATCGGTCGGGTCAAACGCAATTTGGTTGTACCTGGAATAGCCATCTAGAAAACAATAGTACTGTTGTCCTAAAAGTCTCTCTAACATTTGGTCCATGAACGGGAGTGGGAAATGATCTTTTCGAGTTGCGGTATTCAACCGCCTATAATCAATGCACATTCTCCACCCCGTTGCCACTTTTGTCGGTATCAACTCATTTTTTTCGTTTCAAATTACGGTCATGCCACCTTTTTTTGGAACCACATGCACGGGACTCACCCATGGGCTATCCGAAATTGGGTAAATCATTCCCGCATTCAAAAGCTTAACAACTTCTTTTCGAACAACTTCCTTCATAGTAGGATTTAAGCGGTGTTGAGGTTGAGCTACCGGCTTAAAATCCTCTTCCATTAAGATCTTATGCATGCAATAGGAAGGACTAATTCCTTTGAGATCGAAAATGGTCCAACCAATGACTTCTTGATTTTTTTTAAAACATCGATCAAACGGGATTCTTCATTTGTTGACAAAAGATTGCTTATGATAACCGGCTTTGCTTCGGTCTCATCAAGGAATGCATACTTCAAGTTTGAAGGTAGCATTTTCAATTCAATTGGTGATTTTTCTTCATTGACCTCATTTTTCAACACTTCCTCTTTGACTTCCCATGGTTGTAACTCTTCTAGACTATCAAGTTCCCTTAAACATTCCTCAAGAGCTTGCTCTTCTTCAATTGTGAAAACTTCAAAAGAGTCATCGAGAGCTAACTCCATAGGAGATATCTCATGAATATGTTTAGAAATTTCTAAAGTTGTCTCTTCGATCACATCAATTCGAAAGCTATCATGATTATCCTTCGAATGCTTCATGGCTTCGAATAGATCAAAAGTGACTTCTTCATTTTGGACCCGCACTTTCATCAAACTGTCATCAACGTCAATCATCATTCATGCGGTTTTCATGGATGGTCGGCCAAGTATAAGTGGAGCATCATCATCCTCTTCCATACCAATCACAACAAAATCAACCGAAAAGAAAAATTTATCAACTTTGACCAATACATTTTGAGTTAACCCATAAGGGTGTGTAGTCGACTTATCGGCCAATTACAAAGTCATCTGGATGGACTTCATTTCAATGTTGACAAGCCTCTTCACAATGGACAATGGTATTAGATTAATGCTTGACCCTAAATTAATTAGCCCTTTTCCGACATAGACATCACCAATTGTAACCGGCAAAGTAACTCGCCCCGGGTCAACCTTTTTTCTCAGAAGTTTCCGTTGAATTATTGCACTACAACTAGCATCTAGGACAATTGTCTCCGGTTCCGTGTACCTCCGCTTTTTAGTAAGTATTTCTTTCATGAATTTCACATACTTAGGCATTTTCTCTAATGCTTCGACAAACGGAATATTCACTTGAAGTTGTTTAAAAATATCCATGAACTAGGCGTAATGCCATTCATTCTCCCTTCTAGATGGAGCATGCAGATACAGAAGGTTTTGGATAGGAGTAGCGCCCACTACCTTCTTTCCTTTTGAAACTCTAGAATTCCTTCCTCTTTTATTTTTTACTTCCTCCACCTTAGCTTCATCACTCTCATTTTTTTCAACTTCCACACTTTCTTTATTTTCTACTTCACCATTCTTTTCATCCTTTTCAACTTCAACCATTTTTTATTCTTTTCAAATTCTTCCTCGCTCCACTCCCCAACTTCACCATCAATTCCATCATCTATTTTTTTTCTCCTCATCTTTTTTCTCATTCTCTCTTTTTTCACTCTCACTAACCAACTCCCTTCCACTTCTCGTTGTTATCGCTTTACAATGCTCTTTTGGATTTGTTTGCGTGTTCGCCGAAAACGAAGGTCTGGGTTGTTGTTCCGCTAGTTGTTCAGCAAGTTGTCCGACTTGAGTTTCGAGATTTTTGATTTCCGCATTGTTGCTCTTTTGATTAGCCATCGGCAATTGCATGAATTGTGTCAATGTCTCTTCTAACTTTGAAGTCACGATTGGCGGTTGTTTAGGTTGATAAGGATTTTTACGGCTAGAATTACCACCCCATAACCTTAGTTATGGTGATAGTTACCCCTTGGTTGGTACCCTTGATTTTGTTGATAGTGTTGTTGTTGTTGGTTTTGAGGATGTTGTTGATACAGTTATTGTTGTTATTGCCTCGGTTGGTAGTCTCGTTGATTCTTCATGTAATTTACCTCATTCGAACCCGAGAGATGGACAAAATACGATATCATGTTCACCCTTGCAAAGCTCATAACAAGATATTTGTTTAGCTATTGAAGGCTCTTTCAACTCTTTTATTTGTTGAGTTAAGAGTTCAACTTGTTGTGAAATGAGTTTATTTTGGGCAAGAATAGCATCGTTTGTCCCAAGTTCAAGCACTCCCGGTTTCTTCAAAGTGTTACCTCTACTTTGACTTTGGAGGTCATTTAGAGCCATACGGTTAATGATATTAGTAGCTTCATCGGCGCTTTTAGACAACAAAGAACCACCCGCAGTGGCATCCAATAAAGTCTTACAATTTGGTTGAAGGCCGTTTTTGAAAATGTGGATTTGCGTCAATTCATCAAAACCATGACCTTTGCACTTTCGAAGCATGGATTTAAATCTTTCCTATGCCTCGTTCAATGATTCGTTGGCTCCTTGAGAAAACACGGAAATAGCCGTTTTGGATTCCATGAACCGGTTGTGGGAGAAAAATCTTTCAATGAACTTCTCTTCCAGCACGTTCCAATCCGTCATGACTGCAGGTGTTTGATCCAAGTACCAATCGTTGGCTTTGCCGAGCAAAGCGTGAGGAAAAAGTATTTTGAACAACGGTAACTCTTGAGCTTGATCAACTCCGGCCGCCAATGCTATCTCATAAAATTTGGTGAGAAAAGCAAAGGGGTCTTCATGGTCCATTCCGGTGAATGGACTTCCGTATAGAAAATTAAGAGTTCCCGTCTTCATCTCGGCTTGCCTTCTCGTGTGGTTGGTAAACTGAGCAGTATTTCTCGGACTGTTGACACATGGTGTGGAAACGGGCAGTGGTGGTAGTGGATCCATGATAGGTATGAAAGGTGGTGGTGGTGTTGTATAAGAACCTTCTCCTTGTTCTTTTAGTTGTCTAGCTTGTTGCCTCCTCCGTCTTGTTCTACTATTTAGTCTCCTTGCAGTTCTTTCGATCTCAGGATCAAAAAGAATTTGGTCCTCAGGAATCTGTCCTCACATAAAATGAAAGTTGCACACTAAACCAAACAAATTAACAAGCACAAGTCAAAAATTCAAGAGTTAAAAATTCGACAACTATTGTGATGCTCGTAATATCAATTCAAATTCCTTGGCAACGACGCCATTTGTTGGTGCAGTGATAGAGTATCAGGGTTTGTTATCGTCTCCACAGGGAATATGAGATACTGCTGTCGTTCTACAGTTGTCAAGTTTTTAACTTATAGTAACAAGGGGGGTTTTGGTTTTTCGTTACGGTAGCTTGCATAGAAAAACTAATAAATACGGTAAAAGTTTAGGTTTTACGATTTGAGAAATATTGTCAAAGTTAGGGTTCGACGATCACTTTGCATGTATATGTTCGATCAACAAAACTAGTAAACTCCGTTAGATGATAAACGAATTCACAATATCCTCTCAATGTGTTTATTTCTAACACACATTGTGGTTTTTCCCATTTTGATCCATTGTTGATTTCTCACATAATCTATCAAAATGACAACTTTTAGGGTTTGATATTTTAGTGAACAACAACATTCAAGACTATCTCTAGCTCAAGAACATAGATGGATGAAAACCTAGGTAAAGAGTTGGAAAATACCTTTCAATCATAAACCAACACAAAGAGTTAACAGTAAAACAAAGTTTTCACGATATATTCATCATCAAAGAGTTTACAAATGAAGATCATCCCATTTACATACAAAGCTTGTGATCATCTACATCTAACCTTGATAAAACGAAGGACTTAGCTACTCATTTTCATGGTAGCTTGCACAAGAAGTTTCGTGAGACGGTTGATCAACATCCGAGTCGAAGAATCGAGTTTGGATGAGAATCCACCATCTTTTTGGAAGATCTTGTTAAGGGATGAAGAATAATGTGTTCTTGGGTTTCTAGGACACAAAATATCTCTCTTGGAGCAAAACAAAAACAAAGTTGTTGAAAAAGTAGAAAAAGATAAAAGATCCTTTTTTACAAAAGTAGCCCATGCTACTTATAGACAAAAAAAGTGTTTTTCTGCCACGCTCGCTACCTTGCTCGCCTAACGAGGTCATAGCGAGCGTTCGCTACCTGCTCTCCTAGCGAACATGCTAGCAAGGTCTGGGATGTTGCTACTGGAAGCGTTCACTGACTTGCTCGCTAGGTGCTCGCCTAGCGAGTTCTTCGCTGCCTTCCTCACCCCAAGCGAAGCTGATTAATTTGACTTTGTCCAAGTCTGGGAGTGTTCGCTAGCAGCTCACTATGAGCTCGCCTAGCGAATGTTCGCTACCTCACTCGCCTAGCGAACATGCTAGCGAGCTTGCTTTTGCTCGCTTTCTTTCTTGATTCCTTTTCCATTTTGCTTGTGTCTTCAAGTTCTACTCTTTCATGCCTAAATACTTCATAATAACACACAAATCAAAAGGACCAAGAGTATTTCACATAATGTTGCATATAAATAAAAGCAAGGCGTTTTTTAACACAAACTTGACAAAAAGGAGCGAAAGATGCTCACATTTGATAGCTCAAATAAGCACAATTGGGCATCTAACACATATGAGGATGCAAAAGGAAATGAGAGAAATAAATGCTCTAGATGAAATCAAACAACAAGAAGAAACCACATAAAAATGCACCAAAAGTGGGATGAAATGACCTAAGTCAAACAACATCAACCACAAGTGCCAAAAGCCAAAACAAATGAAAGGAAAATAAACTCAAAAAAAAAGTGAGGATGGGAGGCTATATGAGGACAGCAAGGAACTCATAATATGCACTCAACCATAAGCATCACAAGAAAGGTGCAAAAGAAAGCACAAAGAAGTCCTCATGGATTCATCACTTTAGGTATGCTTCAAATACCTCCAAAGGGGGGACCAAGCCGCCTTAAATGAGCCTCCAAGGTCATGGGACATAAGAGGGGATGAGAGAAAAGAGTTCAAAATCAAAGGCAATTAAACCAAAAGAAGATGCAAGCATTTACACCAAAGAAAGCAAACAAACCACATATGGAAACCCTAAATGGAAACTCAAAAAGAAACACAAGTTTGAACAAGCAAAACACAATATTATGACCTAAAATTGAGCAACCAAAAACCTTAACATGTTAGCAACATGAATCAAAACGAATTGAAGGCTCAAGGGATCCATCAAAGTCATATCCAAGGAAAACTAGGTCAATGTGTATGTATGAACCTCCCTTTGTGATAACTTGACTTGCAAGTTACCTCAAAATTAGGAAAATGATTCAAAAAGGGTCAAATAAAATATCACAAGCTCACAAACATTTGGCAAATCATCATAACCAGAGTCATCTCAAATCATCATCAAAGTAATTGATTCACATGGATGCACCAATTTGAGAGGGGGTTATCGAGGGTCAACAAAAGCAAGGTCAAAGTCAAACCAAAAGTCAACCAAACAGGGGAAAAATGGTCCTCAAAAATCAATCAACTTATCATGGATATGAGGATTGATTTTCAGTCATTGGATCAAAAGGAAAGTGCAAAAACCAAACAAGAACAAGAACATGTCAAGAATTAGGTCAAATAAAACACTTCCAATTGATTAATTATTTTTTAATGAAAAATAGTTCAAAAAAATAAAATAAAAAATTCATAAAATAGAAGACATCTCAAACTATCCAGAAAATATTTTTTGTGAATTTTATCAATGTTGGAAGTATTTTAAAATGACTTAATTCCAAATAGCAACAAAACAAAATAAAAAAAGAAAAGAAAAGAAAATAAAGAAATAAAAGGTATGAATAGCAAAACATTCACGTGTAAACTCAATGGTCTTCACTAAAGGGGGTTCAGATAGCAATGGCAGGCCCAATCCACAAGCGTTTAATGAAACACTACGTTTTGATGGAGATCCAGTGAGGTGAGTCAAGTGAGGTACAAGGTGCATCATGTCTTAGGCTGTTAGATCCAAAAGGTCATCAAATCCAAGGGCTCAGGACAAAACACGTGGTTCAGGAAATATTTGAAATTGGAAACGGAGGGAGAAACCAGGTGGCCGGAGCACGGTGGCTTCGGTCATCTTCTCCGGTGACTGCAAACAACTGATGAAACTCAACTTCACCAAATCAAACAAATAAATAGTCTAAATTCATCTACAAGTCACGTAGATCTCAAATCCATGGTCAAAATTCCACAATCATGCATAAACAATCCAAATCAAAGAGAAAAAGAAACGAGCAATTATCACAAACATCACCAATAGCAGTCAATTTTATCCAGAATCCAACTACACAGTTCATAAGTCATGATTATGCAAAAATGGCATAGAATTACATAATATATATAGAGAGAGAAAATTTGAAAGATGATTTACCTAGTGGACTGCTTCCATTGAGCCTTGAAACTTTGATGAAACTTGAGGGAAATAAACTAGAATCACTCCACAATCCTCCCCGAAGCTTTAGATGTGTTTAATTTGGCTTGAAATTGGTTGAATCTGGAAATTTGTATTTCACTTTTCCTTGAGCTTTAGCAACTGAACTTTGGAGCAATTCTTCACCAATTTCTCCTCTGAGGATTTGTACATGATGTTGAAGTTATATACAATGGATTTGGAAGGAAATGAGGCCCAATCAAAGTGGTTTTAGGTCCAATTGAAATCCAATTTTTTGCACATGAAACTTCCAAAACAACTTGAATAAACTCTAATTTTTTGCATAAAAATGATTTTTTGCACATGAAACTTCCAAAACATCAAACTTATTCCAATTTTTTGCATATACTTCATTCTGATCCAATGGATAGGAATTGTCCCTTGTTTTAATCCAATGATGTGATTTGCATATGTTACTTCCACTTGAAGCAAGTATGAAAATGGTCATGACAAAGAGCTCAAATTACAAATTCAAAAGTGTGATTGTCCTTAGAATGTTTTGGGGACTCAAAAAATGCACACACTTGAAAAAAAAATGATTCCAAATGAATTTAATTGGATTTTCTCCTTTTAATGCCTTTTTCATGAAATTTCTTCCATCAATCCTTCAATCCAAGCTTCAACCATGACATGATATGGTTTAGTAATGAAATTGACCCCATTTGGAGCAAGTTTGATGTTGGAAATATTTTCATTTGAAAGGTGCAAAGTGGTGAAATGGACCTATAATGAAAATGACCTGTAATCTTACATTCGCAAAATACCCTTGTCTTGCAAGCTTCATAACTTGAGCTCTACAAATCAGATGAAAGACTTCTAGTACTTTTTGGAAAGCTACGATCATGAGGAACAACTTTCATGTTTGGGTTCAAGTGAGGAGAAACATCCTTCTAAGTCAAAAGTGGCTTGGAAGTTGGTTGACTTTTGTTGACCAAAATTACATTCATCTGATGACCTGTAACTTGTCAGCGTCATAACTTGAGTTATAGAAATCAGATGAAATACTTCTAGTACTCAAAAGAAAGCTAGAAACATGATCTACAAGTTTCATGTTAGGGTAAAGATGAGATGAAACTTTTATCTTGAGATATGTGGTCTTGAAGTTGGACACTAAATAGGGGATTTTACACTGAGAACCCTAATTTAGTAACTCCTCAAACTCTTGATTCTTCTTGATTTGATCTTGAAATGATATATTATACATCTCAATACAAAATTTCATGATCACAAAGACTTGGAATTGAGTCTTAATCACCTTCAATTTCACAATTGACTGAGGGTTGACCAGATGAAAACCCTAGGTGCACCACTCTTGACTGTGGCTTCTTACACATGACACAACAACTTGAATAAACTCCAACATGGCTCTCGAAGCCTTCAATGAGCTTCCTCAACATCCCATATCCATAATCATGGATTCACAATCCTCTGATGATCTTCAACTGGCTTCCAAGTTAGGAGCTGATCCACATACACCCATCAACCCTTTCACAAAACTTTGACCACTTCTTGGTGACTTGATGACCATTCATGCTTGAGTAAAACCCCTTGCTTAGGCTCAACACTCTTGGTGACCTTCTCTTGCTATGCACAACCTATTGATCCCTTGTCAAATGAATAATGCTAGAAGAAAATGAAATGAAACATAAACCAAGCTAAGAAAAGGTTGGTCAAATTTTGGGGTGCAACAGTTGCCCCTATTCAAGCGGCTTGTACCTAATTGAGTGAAAAGCGAACGAATTTCAAATAATCGAGGTAAAGAGACGGTTGAATACCAACAAACCTAGAAATTTTCCAACCGCAGAAATAAATTGCGAAACAATGATTGGGGAGGAAAATCTCAAGAGGTAACTGAATTAATCACAAGAATACTCCGCTGGGGAAGTACACTGACCAAAAGTCAGTATTAACCACAAACTACCAACCAAAAGTTGGGATCACCGGAATACCGAACAAAGTCGAATCCACACTATCAACCAAAAGTTGAAATCACCAAACAACCACAAGCTACCAACCAAAAGTTGGGATAACACTTCAAAGGAGAAACCAAAGACTACCAAGCAAAAATTGGGATCGCGCCCACAAAATATTACTAACCCAAAAGCTGGAATTAAACAAAGCTACATACCAAAAGTTGGGATAAACGTACCACCACCACAGGATTATCAACCAAAAGTTGGAATAACAACCCCAGGAACAAAGGACTACCAACCAAAAATTGGAATAACGCCAACAAAGCTTCGGACCCCATTGGGGACTACCAACCAAAAGTTGGAATGATCAAAAAAGGAAGACTACCAACCAAGAGTTGGAAAAACGCCAACAAAGGGAGACTACCAACCAAAAGTTGGAATAACGCCCGGAACTACCAACCAAATGTTGGAATAAAAAGGCCACTAACCAAAAGTTAGGATTGTCAGAACCGCTGAATGAAAATGAACTGACTGCAACAAAGATTACCAACCAAAAGTTGGAATAATCAACTTTACTAAGGAAAACAAGGATTACCAACCAAAAGTTGGAACAACATCCAAACACCAATAGATAACCAACCAAAAGTTGGAATGAGACCAACATTACCAACCAAAAGTTGGAATAAGGACTTTGCCAGGAAACCAGGAATTACCAACAAAAAGTTGGGATAACCGTACCTGAAATAGGCTATGCTGGGAATTACCAGCCAAAAGTAGACATAACATATCCAACATAGGCAGGCGACAAAACCAACTCACGACTTGCGGGGAAAGCTCTGATAGGAAAAGAGAGGTTTAAACAAACGACTCTGCCGAGGAGAAACCAACAACACGAAGACCCCAATGATCCGCCTAACGGGGGGATAATATAAAAAATCTCCTGAATTCCAAATCCTCAGCCCTCAAAGGCAACTGGCACCAAAGGTTTCGAACCTGGCTTATGCTTCAGATACGTATGTTTGAAATGGTGTAATGCTCCATACGAAATGGAAATGCTACGCGTTTGGGTAAATGCTATACACGCATGCAGAAGCAACGAAACTGAATCAGCAAAATAAATGCTAGAGATACAGAAACCACCCTGCTGGGGAAACAACCTACTCATGCCAATAACAATTGGACTTATGCCAAGGCAACGAGCCCTTGCTGGCCTCCTGCAAAGAGAATGTCGGGGTAACGGAATTCCTCCATCCTGCTGAGGATTACTCAACTGGGAGTGAATCTACCTAGGTTGTAGCTTACTCAGTGGGAAGAAAAACCAATCACAACTCACTGGGAAGTGCGTACGAACATGTACCTTGCGGGGATTAAATATGCACCAACTGCCGAGGGAAAGTGCACACGCTACCTGCTCCCTCAAACTGCATACAAACTCTACTGGGGATAGAGATGCAAACTCCGCTTGCTGGGAAACAGACTCCAGTTGGAGATAAAACGAATTTCATCCACACCTCTTTGCCCCAAGGTGTCGCTACTGCGAAAATCGGCGCCGACCATGACAGAAGAGTCGCCACTGTGCGTTATTTATCCCAGCAGAGGGAAAGGAAATGCTCAGAGAAAACCTAACACAAAGAGGGAAAGGAATGGTCATCGCAACCAAATCCTGGATTCAGGAGTCGGTTATGCAAGGGGAAGGTATTAGCACCCCTCACGTCCGTCGTACTCGACGGGATCCACGCTTGTTTTCTGTCTAAGGGTGTGTTTATCTATCTAATCTAAAGGTCTGGTCTAAAAAGAAAAGAAAATGACTCGGCAAAGTATCGCACTTTATGCCTACGTATTCCCGTCTGAAACGAGAAATCAGAGTCAACGTAGTTCGCCTAACTACGGGAGAAGGGGGGGAAGGTTGCTCGCCGAGATATCTCATCTCGTGCCTATGTACTTTCATACGGTATGAAAGATCAGAGCAAACGTAGTTCGGGCTACGGAAGACACAAGTTTGTCTGATAGTTTATCTCCTTAAGAAAGGGTTTTCCTGATTAAAGGGTCCAAGAGGACAAAAACAGAGTTTGAATGTTTGTTTGAGTTTTTTTACGAAAGAACTGTTTTTTAGGATGTTTGTAATCTCAGTCGCACTAGAGACTATGACCCAGGAGTGAACGCTTTGTATGTCACCCAAAGGGTACCACACTAACATCCAGATTACAGGAAAGAGACCCTCCACCAACCTTTTCCCAGATAGCTTAAGGCTCGTAACGTACGACTTCAATTAACCTTATTACTGTGTTTTTGAATTGTTTTGAGATGAGAAGAGAAAGACACCCTAAAACTATGGTTGAAAGGGAATCTACCTACAGCTATCATGCATGGGTCAAAACCTAATGTCTGTCATAATTCCCTCTTGCACAGAGGAAATCAGAGATCCTAGGGGAAAACAGCAAAAGAAAGCAAGCAGTAAACAGTAAACAGTAAAATGCATGCTATGCAACAGTACAAGCGAGGCAAGGGAGTCCGACTCAACCTCAAACCTAAGAAAACAACAGGCAAGGGGATACAAGCTCCACCTCAAACCTAAAGGTAGGAAACACAAGCAAACAGACAATACAACAAAAGAAAAACAGAGGAAGCAGCCCAAGCAGCAGCAACAGTCTTCAGCAACTTCAATACTCAACAGCAACTCTAAACAACAAATCCTCTTGACAGCAAAGTTGACAGAAAAATGGCTTCATCTTCAAGCTTCTCCTATCTTCAAGCTTCTTCAATCTTCATCTTTAAGCTCTAACAAGCCCCAAAAGAATACAAATCACCATTGAGATCAAGTTACAATGTTAAGAAACCCGATGAAAACCAAAGGAATTCATCAGGAACCAACATGAAAAGAAAGTGCATCCTCAAAAGTTCTACTCATTAAGGCATTCCACTCATCCCTCCAAAGGAGAGATTGATCTTCCTTAAGAGGAATTTGCATCATAGGATAGGATAGAAGCAAACAATGCATTCTATGTTTGATGAAAGAAAAAGAACTAGTTCTAATGGCTCTTCCTAAAACCCTAATCCTATAAGCTTCTAAAAAGCTCCTAAAAGAGGAAGAAAACTTCAACTCCAAGCTCCACAAGCCAAGCCACAACAGCTACAAGATGTCCAGAAGCTCCTCCAAAAAGGAATCCAAGCACTTCAAACTCCAAAGTCACCAACAAGCTCATACAAAGCAAACCACCAAAGATGGAACACCAAATACACAATCAACTTGCAAAATCTACCTAAAATAGAAAACTAAGTTGTAAAATTCTAATAAAATTCCTAGGGGAACATGCATGTTTTAACATTCTAAGGTTCAAATATTAAAGCCTAATTCAACTTCTAGGTCCACTAAAGAATTCCTAAGTTGAAACATGTCAAGGTAAACCACAAGTTTGGGAAGGCTCTAAACATTTAACCTAAAACAGAACCTACAATTGTCTTAAAAATCTACTAAAAATCCTAAGGGAGCATGCACATCTAACCTACAACATATCCAAAAATCAAAGCCAGAATCAATACCAAAAGATCACACCAAAATCAACAAGGCAGATGAACAATTATGCAAAAACTAAAGAAATAAACAAAATGAGAAAACTCAAATAAAATTGAAAAATGCATGAAAATGAAATTTATTAATCCCAGAAAATCACAAATTTAATCAGGAGCATGGAGATATTTTTAAAATATTTTTTTGATCAAAAATGGATTTATTGTGATTTTTAGAATTAATTTGCATTTAAAATAATATCTAAAATGATTTAAAAGAAATAAAAGCTGAAATAAAACATGGAGCGCTGGATGAATTGACAAGTACTCAGATCCAAAGGTAGAGAGTGTGTCCATGCAGGCATCCCAGTCACACGCTGACTGGGATTAATGAAACACAACATTTTTGGTTGACAGTCAAATTCTCAGATCAAACATGAGCCATCAGATGCTCCTACTAAGTCTTTTCAACAGACTAATCCAACGGTAGTGTATCATCGTCCTCGTTCAAATCCTCAGATGGAGGGAGCACTGTTCAGGTGGCCGGAGAAGACCTCCGGTCGTCTTCTTCGGCGAGATGGTGATCTCAGGTAGTCAAAAAACAACAAATCTTATATCAAACTCATCAGAAATTCACAAGGATCTCCAAAATCTTATCCACTTCTTCTAGATCTAGCTAGATTTTGAAAAACGACTCAAGTTTCAGAGATCACCAACAAATTAATCATCACCAAACCTAAATCTAATCATACAGAAATGTTCCTCATGCTTCATACATCAACTTGATCTATCCAATTTCCCTTAACTCCTCAAGATCAAACCAAATCGTGTCCAAACAGAAAACTCACTTCAACCTAAATTGTCACTAATTGCTCCAATTTCAATCCAGAAACGACCTCTGTCTCTATTAGATCCTAACCACAAGTTCAATGCCAACTAAATCATGCTAGATCAAGAGGAATTTTGAAGTTTACTAACCTGGTGTAGATCCACTAACAGAGGTAGCTAGAGCATGAATCAAGCTTCAAAACTGTCCAGAATCATTCAAGGATGCAAGAGAAAGATGTTGAGACCTTCAATTTGCTTTGAACTGGCTTGGAAATGAAAACCCGATTCTGACTTGCTCCCTTGAAATTTCAAATTCAATCTCAGCTTCCACCATGAAATGAGCTCCAAACTGAGTATAGAATCAATGATATGCTTATATAGAGTGAGTTTGTGGGCTTTTGAAGCTTGAATGAGGCCCAATTCAGTAGTTCACAAATTCTGATTTTTCCTTCAAAGTTTCACATGACAGTCACGAATTGGCCATGGAAATTGTTCTAGAATCTTCCCTTTCAATTACAAATTGCCTTGTGAATGTATTCAGACCAAAACAGGTGCTTGAAATGCCTTGGTGAGTATTTTGGATGTGTAACTTGCATATGAAGAAACCAAATTGTAACTCATGAAAGTTGGCCTAAACTCAAAAATCCACCAATGTCATTGTGCTTGAAATGAAATTTACAATCAAAATGAGCACTTATTTGACATGTTTTGGCCACTTAACCAATTATTTGGATTTTTCAACTTTTAATCCTTTGAAAATCTTCTTTTTCAAGCCATTTCAAACCAAGTCTTACTATGAGCCCAATCAATCCATAAAGACTTCTAGGTTAGCCTAAAAACCCCATTTTGAACAAGTTTCATGTTGGACAAAAATCCATTTGACAAGTGAAAGTTGGAGATTTTGACCTATGATTGAAAATGGCCTATAATCTCACTTTCCCAAAATACCCCTGACTTGTAAACCTCATAACATGAGTTATACAAATCCGATGGAAGACTTCTAGTACAATTTAGAAAGCTAAGATCATGAGGAACAACTTTCATGTTGGCCAAAAGTTCAGGTGAAACATCCTTCTAGGGAAAAAATAGCTTTGAAGTCAGATGATTTTCACAGACAAATTTCAGAGGCATCTGAGGACTTGTAACTTGTCTGAGTCACAACATGGGTTCTATAAATCCCCTTGAGGACTTCTAGTACTAAAATTAAATCTATTGAGATTATATACAAGTTTCATGTTGGCCAAAGATCCATTTGAAACTTGCATCTTGACTTATGTGGTCTTGAAGTTAGGCACTAAATAGGGGATTTTACACTGAAACCCTAATTTAGCAACTTCCCACTCTCTTGATTCCTCTTTGACTTGATCTTGGCACAACACCCCAAATGTCTCATCCTATCATTTCATGAACTCCATGACCTAAAAGTAGGCTTTGATACTCTTCAATTGCACAATTGACCTAGAATTTCCCCAGATGAAACCCTAATTGCTTGCACTTCAACTATGGCTCTTGCATTTGACACAATGACTTGATTAAACTCTGCCATGGCCCTTTAGGCATTCTATGAGCTCCATACACATCCTCTTCTCATATTCAACATTTCACATCCCTCTGATGGTCTTCAATTAATCCTCAAGTTAGGAGAAAATTCACATGCAAACATCTGAACCCTTAGGCCTCAAATCAACTCCTGATGACTTTGATAACTTCTCAATCTTGAATGAGACCTCTTGCTAGGATTCTCTTGATAAGAATCACACTTGATCCCCTCCTATATGAATGATATCATGATATGTAAATGATATAACTATGCAAATGTCAATGCAATGAAACATAAACCAGGTAAGACAAGGTTGAGCAAATTTTGGGGTACAACAGCTGCCCCTATTCAAACGGCTTGGACCCGACTGGGTGAAGAGCGAACGGCTTTCAACCAATCGAGGTAGAAAACGGTTTGTATACCAAGAAACCCGAAAATTTGCTAACCATAGAAATAAGCTGCAAAAACTGCTCAGGGAACAACATCCGTTTTGCTGAACCTAGTTATTACGGCAACAACGGATCAATCATCTGATAACACTTTGGATTTCAATATCAACCCCATGTGTGACGCCACAGGCATCGAATTAACTTTGCAAGAAATAACTCCGTCCACAACATGGACTAAAATCGTCAACACGAGGAGAGACTCCATCATCATGGGTACAACTCCGTCCACAACTGGAATAACGATCTCTGTCAATCACAAGTAATGACTCCGCCAACACGGACAATAATCACTAGCGACCTTACTAGGGACAACTCCGTCAATCACGGGTAACGACTCCGTCAACACGGATAATAATCACTTTCAACACAGGTACAATTTTGCCAACACGGATAACCATCACCATCAACACGGGAAACAATCACTGTCAACACAGGTACAATCTCTGTCAATCACAGGTAACAATTCCGTCAACACGAATAACAAACTCTGTCAGCCACAGGTACCATTCCGTCAACACAGATAACAATCTCTGTCAACACAGGTGACAATTCCGTCAACACGGATAACAATCTCTGTCAACCAGAGGTACCATTCCATCAACACGGATAACAATCACCGTCAGCACGGGTAACAATCTATGTCAACACAGGTACAATCTCTGCCAATCACAAGTAACAATTCCGTCAACACGGATAACAAACTCTGTCAGCCACAGGTACCATTCCGTCAACACGGATAACAATCTCTGTCAACACAGGTGACAATTCTGTCAACACGGATAACAATCTCTG
Source organism: Lathyrus sativus (assembly GCA_963859935.3). NCBI lineage: Eukaryota > Viridiplantae > Streptophyta > Magnoliopsida > Fabales > Fabaceae > Lathyrus > Lathyrus sativus. Next base: position 288,682,102 of record OZ012737.1, read on the forward strand.
TCAACCACAGGTACCATTCCGTCAACACGGATAACAATCACAGTCAGCACGGGTAACAATCACTATCAACACATGTACAATCTCTGTCAATCACAGGTTAAAATTTCGTCAACACGGATAACAAACTCTGTCAGCCACAGGTACCACTCCGTCAACACGGATAACAATCTCTGTCAACACAGGTGACAATTCCGTCAACACGGATAACAATCTTTGTCAACCACAGGTACCATTTCGTCAACACGGATAACAATCACCGTCAGCACGGGTAACAATCACTGTCAACACAGGTACAATCTCTGTCAATCACAGGTAACAATTCCGTCAACACGGATAACAATCACTGTCAACACAGGCACAATCACTGTTAACACAGGTACAATCTCTGTCAATCACAGGTAACAATTCCGTCAACACGGATAACAATCTCTGTCAACCACAGGTACCATTCTGTCAACACGGATACAATCTCTGTCAATCACAGGTAACAATTCCGTCAACACGGATAACAATCATTGTCAACACAGGCACAATCTCTGTCAATCACAGTTACAATCTCTGTCAATCACAGCTAACAATTCCGTCAACACGGATACCAATTCCGTCAACATGTATCCGTTTGAAGAATACCTCGCTGGAGAATACGAGAAACTTAACCAAATAACTCTGTGGGGGAAATTTTCACCGGGGAAATCACTAGTGACAACTCCGAAAGTTTAAGCCATGAAATCTTTTAATGCTGACGTAACAGCAACCTGAGAAGAATCTCGCTGGGCGAAGAGAAACTTAACCAAGCAACTATGTTAGGGGACGAACATTAACATCACTTATCTCACGCTGAGAATTTGAATATCTAGAGATCCTTCTGAGCAAGAATCTCACTCCTCTACAGGGAACAACACCTGAAAACAAAAAAGTAACCAACCTGGCTTATGTTTCAAAATGCGTATGTTTGACAATGGCGTAATGCTCCATACAGCATGGAAATGCTACGCGTTTGGGTAGATGCCAATATGATGATATATGCACGATGCAAAGATGCCAAGAGGCGCTTCAGCAAAATAAATGCTGAAGACAAAACCAAATCCGCTGGGGGATAACCAAGTACCACAAAACATTCCAGCAAAATAAATGCTGGAAAGGTGACACCAACTCTGCTGGGGATAGCCATCCTATTGGGGAATGGCTCACAAGCTTGAAATTACGAGCTCTGATGATGATGTTCATCCTGTCGGAGGAAAAAACAACCTGCTGGGGAGAAGGAGAAACAATCCTGCGCGGGGATAATCCTTATGAAACAAAGACGACTTGGTTATATTCTGCGGGGTTACCCATGCTGGGGATTGATTGTGTACATACTCATTACTGGGAATGCACCTTCTGTTGGGGACATCCAGATCCATTGAGGATACTCTCTTGGCAGCTTTTCTGGGGAATATTCTTCTGGGGAAGACAACCCACATCCAATAGGGATAATTACCATCTCAACTCTCTCTGGGATAAGATGTGATTTCCATCTGCTGAAAAATGATACAATCACTAGGTCACGGGACTCTGGCTGGGGAAACACAAATTCCTTGACTATTTGCTTCAAAGGTGAGAACCCTACAAAACACAAACAAGACAGAACAAATCTATACAACAAGATCTATCCTGGTTAGTATCCGTGACATTCATTCAGTCAATTCGAAGTTTTAGCAATTATTGGCAAGGGCCAACAAGTTTATGCACATGCAAGTTCATCAAAAATATCGGTGTTTTTCACAAACAAAACAGTAAAGAGCAAGTATCAAATACTGAATAACATGCTTTATTGATAACGGGCCTGTAAATAGGAAAAATTTTGTACACTGGATGCAACTCCTGAAAAGAGGAAGTTACGCACAAACAAAATACAAATATACAGAAGCACAAAGAAAATTTGTATACATGTCGAAACGTGGTACATATGAACACCATGAGCTGATCCTCCTATGACTCGCCTGACTCTGACGCTTTCCCGATACTCGATCTTCGGAAGAGATTGTTTCAGATATACGACCCTCAGGTACTCCCAAACCACTAAGCAATGCAGTATCAAACTCGGACCGTAGTCATTTGCTTTTTCCAAATCCCTAACTTTTGCATGAACCTCCCTTTGCGGGTTTTCAATTCACCGGGATACCCTTTTTTGCCGAAGTCGCCCTTTTCAGGTTTTCAACTTCACGGGTGTACATTTTTTCTATTTTATCCCTAACTTTTGCCCGAACCTTTTTATTCTTTTTTTTATGGTTCGCCGGGATGCCCCATTTTTGCCTGGACTCTCTTTTTTTTGTCCAGCGGGTCTCTTTAAGCAAAGTATTTTTTAACTGCGTCCGAGTTCACAGGGGATGTAAAATCCACACCATCCATGGTGGATAACAATAAGGCTCCTCCGGAGAAAACCTTTCTAACGACATATGGACCTTCATAGTTGGAAGTCCATTTGCCCCTGTGATCTGATTGTGGTGGGAGAATCTTTTTCAGCACAAGATCGCCCGTCTGAAAGCTTCGACACACCTTCTTGTCGTAAGCTTTCTTCATCCGACTCTGATATAGCCGACCATAAGCTAGAGAAGCCAATCTCTTCTCGTCCATTAAACTGAGCTGATTCAATCTATCTTTCACCCATTCTGCCTCATCAAGTTGGACATTGCACAAAACCCTCAGAGAAGGAATTTCAACCTCCAATAGTAGGACAGCCTCCATACCATATACCAATGAAAAAGGAGTTGCCCTGGTTGATGTGCGTACCGTCGTACGATAACCGTGCAAAGCAAAAGGCAACATCTCATGCCAGTCCTTATAGGTCACAACCATCTTCTGAACGATCTTCTTTATGTTTTTGTTGGCCGCTTCAACAGCGCCATTCATTTTGGACCGATAAGGAGAAGAGTTGTGATGTTCAATCTTGAAATTCTGGCACAATTCCTTCATCATCTTATTATTCAAATTTGAACCGTTGTCAGTGATAATCCGCCCCGGGATTCCATATCTGCAGATAATATCCTTCTTGATAAATCTGGCTACCACCTACTTGGTAACATTAGCATACGATGCCGCTTCAACCCATTTGGTTAAGTAATCAATAGCTACCAAGATAAAACGATGTCCGTTGGATGCCGTGGGCTCAATTTTCCCAATCACATCAATTTCCCACATGGAAAACGGCCAAGGTGATGACATAACGTTCAGAGGGCTCGGAGGCACATGAATCTTGTCTGCATAAATCTGGCATTTATGACACTTCTTGCAAACTTGAAACAATCTGTTTCCATTGTCAGCCAGTAGTACCCTGCTCGTAATAACTTTCTCGTCATTGCATGTCAGCCGGCATGTGTACCAAATGTACCCTCGTGGATTTCTTCCATGAGCAAATTAGCCTCTTTCTCATCCACACACCGCAACAACAACAAGTCGTGGTTTCATTTGTACAAAACACCATCCGGATTCAAATAGAAATTTCCAGCCAATCTCCTAAGAGTCTTCTGATCACGACTGGATGCCCCAGCCGGATACTCTTGATTCTTCAGGAAATTCTGGATATCATAATACCACGGTTTGCCATCGGAAGCTTCCTCAATGACGAATATGAAAGCGGGCCTATCAAGGCGAGAGATAACTATCCTGGGAGCCTCATTCCAGAAGTTAACTTTATACATTGAAGACAAAGTCGCGAGAGCGTCTGCCATCTGATTTTCTGCTCATGGTACATGGTGCAATTCCACTTTGTCAAAGAAAGGTAACAACCTTCTTGCATAATTCATATAGGGTATCAGATTGGGATGACGAGTCTCCCACTCTCCCTTGATTTGATTCACAACTAGAGCAGAGTCTCCGTACACATCAAGATTTTTAATTCTCAAGTCAATAGCTTCTTCGAGCCCCATAATGCAGGCTTCATATTCGGCCTCATTATTGGTAACTGGAAAGGTCAATCTAGCAGTAAATGGGATGTGCGACCCATGGGGAGTAGTAATGATTGCCCCTATTCCATTTCCATATGAATTGACGGCACCGCCAAATATCAATTGCCATTTGGAACCCAGCTCTGGACCTTCATCAGGCAACGGCTCCTCACAGTCCTTCATTTTTAAGTACATGATATCCTCGTCAGGAAAATCAAACCTCATCGGCTGGTAATCATCAATTGGCTGCTCGGCTAGGTACTCTGACAGAACACTACCTTTAATAGCCTTTTGAGAAATGTACTGAATATCATATTCTGTCAATACCATTTGCCATCGGGCAATCCTTCCGGAAAGTGCTTGCTTTTCAAACACGTATTTGATCGGATCCATCTTTGAAATTAGCATGGTTTTATGATTTAGCATGTATTGCCTCAAATGTTTGGCAGCCCAGGCTAGCGCACAACACGTCTTTTCGAGCATTGAATAACGGGACTCACAATCTGTGAACTTTTTACTCAAGTAGTAAATCGCATGCTCTATACGTCCAGTCTCGTCATGTTGACCGAGAACACAACCCATACTTTTCTCAAGAACCGTCAAATACATAATCAATGGTCTCCCGGCTACTGGGGGTATCAATATTGGAGGTTCTTGCAAATATTCTTTTATTTTTTCAAACGCCTTTTGACAATCTTCATTCCAGGTCACAGCCTGATCTTTTTTCAACAACTTGAATAATAGCTCGCACGTCGCCGTTAGATGAGATATGAACCGATCAATATAATTCAATCTCCCTAAAAAACCACGAACCTCTTTTTCTGTTTTCGGCGTTGGCATTTCTTGTATTGCTTTTATCTTAGCAGGATCAACCTCAATTCCTTTTTCGCTCACAATAAACCCCAATAGCTTACCAGATCTCACCCCGAAGGTGCACTTGTTAGGATTCAGCCTCAGCCTGAATTTCCTAAGCCTCTTGAACAATTTCAGAAGATTGACCAGATGCTCTTCCTCCGTCTGGGATTTGGCAATCATATCGTCAACATAGACTTCGATCTCTTTATGCATCATGTCATGAAAGAGTGTTGTCATAGCTCGCTGATATGTTGCCCCGACGTTCTTTAAACCAAAGGGCATCAATTTGTAGCAGAACGTTCCCCACGGGGTAATAAAAGTTGTTTTATCCATATCCTCCGGCGCCATCTTTATCTGATTATATCCCGAAAAGCCGGCCATGAAGGAAAACACAGAGAATTGAGCGGTGTTGTCGACCAGCACATCAATATGAGGAAGCGGAAAGTCGTCTTTTGGGCTTGCCCTATTCAAATCTCGATAGTCCACGCACATCCGCACCTTACCATCCTTCTTTGGTACAGGTACTATATTGGCGACTCATGAGGGATAAGTTGTGACAGCCAGAAAACCAGCGTCCCACTGTTTCTGAACTTCCTCTTTAATTTTCACAGCCATATCTGGTCGAGTTCTTCTGAGTTTTTGCTTAATCGGCGGACATTCCTTACGCAATGGCAGACGGTGCACCACCATATCAGTATCCAAACCAGGCATGTCTTCGTAAGACCAAGCAAAGATATCACTATACTCTCGAAGCATCTTGATAAGCCTTTGCTTGATATCACTTTGCAGTGCAGCCCCTATCCGGATATTCCTGACAACCTCTTCGGACCCCACGTTGATAATTTCAATTTCCTCCTGATAAGGCAGAATGATTCTCTCTTCTTGTTTCAAAAGTCGAGTCAGCTCTTCTGATAAGTCATTATCCTCAACAATCTCTTCTTCTGCTTGAAATATCGAGTGCTCGAAGTCGAAGCGAGTCATAGGAAGTTTGTGATCGGTGTCGTCTGAAATATGAATCCTGCAATGAGAATGATTAAATGTTTCAAATAATGTAAACAAAACACATAACCACGTTGCCATTTTATTGTTAAACCAAAACAGGAAAACAAGGATCACAAAATTCGCATGAGAAAAACGCCTTTATTAATGATTAAACAAAGTACACACATAAGCAGGTAGCCCTAAAAACAGAATCACTATGCCCCGGGTAGGACACAAGATTATACAATAATTGAGAAAGCAAATCATTACTGTTTTGTAGTCACTTGGACAAGTTCCTGGATAGACCAGTTGCACAGATTCTGTCCTGGCTCGCTGGGCTTGATCCGCGAGTCCATATCGCAGTCACTATCTTTGTCTTCAGCATCAGAAACAACATTAATCGTTTCATAACATACTCCACCTGGAGTGATCACCACTGGTCCTTTGAACCTTGGCACGCCTGATGCGGAAGATGACGACGTCGGGCGATACCCCAACCGAAACTTGTCCATCTTGACAGGAATTTCCAAGACTTGGCCCCATCCTTTGGTTTCTCCAGCCTGAACCACTGCCTGAGCATCTTTGTACGAAGACATGGCCACCTTTGGCCCTTTGCTGGTAACATGAGACTTGTCCTTGATCTGCAACCCTTCAAAGGCTTGGCATGGCGTCTCATGAACCTCCCCATCCACTTCGACGTACTTGAATGACGAAAGATGACTAACCAGAATATCCTCCTCTCCGCAGATAGTGACAACACTGTCCTCGACCATGTATTTAAGCTTCTGATGCAGCGTGGACATCACGGCCCCTGCAGAATGTATCCATGGTCGCCCAAGTAAACAGCTGTAAGCTGGATGTATGTCCATGATGTAGAACACGGTGTCAAACACTTCTGGCCCGACCTGGAGTGGCAACATTATGGACCCAAACACCGATCTTCTAGTCCCATCAAAAGCCCTCACGACCAAGTCACTTGGCGTGCATATGATTCCTCGGACATCTAGCTTCATCATAGCCTTCTTAGGCAACACATTCAAAGATGATCCGGTGTCTACAAGAACATGCGACATAACAGTGCCCTGACATTCCACTGAAATGTGCAAAGCCATATTATGATCCCGACCTCTAAGCGTCAAATCAAAGTCAGTAAATCCCAGGCTGTGTCCGACATTCACATGCACCAGTACACCCTCAAGCTGATTAACAGTTACTTCCTGAGGTACAAAAGACGTGTCCAAGATTTTCAACAAGGCATTTCGATGGGCCTCGGAACAAAGCAACAAAGATAGTATTGAAATTTTGGAGGGCGTCTGCTGCAAGTGCTCCACAATCTTATAGTCACTTTTGCGAATCAACCTCATAAACTCTTCTACATCCTTGATCGATGTTTCTTTCTCTTTTACCTGGGAAGGTCCTCCTTCATTCACTTTGGCTTTTCCTTTAGCAATTCTCTCAGCCTCAATTTCAGGTGAAGTGAAGATTCTACCACTGCGGGTCATGCCTCCCTCTCCAACAAGACTGCCCACTGCCCCTGCTGGCTGGCTATCCACATTAATCTTTTCCCCGTTGCAAAAAGCTTCCAACCCATAATTCCATGGAATGGCTTTCGTACTTTCATAAGGAACGGGCCCTACTTTCGTTATCGTGATAGTTTGCCGCTTGGCGGGCGCTGATATCGTAATAGTCTTTCGTGGAATTGTAATTGTTGCGACCTCACTCTGCTTTTCAAATCTTACCTCACCAGGTTTCTCAACAACAGTATGGTCGGACTATAAAGTTCCCCCATCAATCATGGCCTGAATACCTCTCTTCAAATCAATACAGCCTTCTGGTCGGGTCCAACAATCCAAACAGCACTCATCACATCCGGGGAAGACCCCCTTTCAACAATCTGCTTTTAACATAGCTTAAAGGTGTCTTCAGATCATTTATGTCCATAACCAAATCCAAATCTTCTTCTGTCAGAATAGCATTCGCTCCATGATTCGGCATTGGTTTCTGTACAATGTTGGGACCATCATGACTGAAGTTAATGACTTTACTATCAATCAAATCTTGGACTTTGTGTTTAAAAGCATGACAATTCTCAATATCATGTTCGGGTGCCCCAGAATGAAATTCACAATGCTTACTAGTATCATACCCGTAAGGAAGCGTTCTTGTGGGTTGGTCCAATGTTCTTTTTTCAACCAGATTCAAACCTAACAGCGTTTGAAGCAGTTCTGCATACGTTGACGGAGGTGTATCAAATACCCTTTTTGTCTTCCCATTCAGAATCCTTCTCTGAGCAGGTTATGCCTTTGTTGTTGCTGCTGCTGTTGTTGTCGTTGTTGAGGTATAGGGATCGTCACAATAGCAACCTGTTGTTGAATATACTGATTCCTACCTCTACCTCATCCTTGACCACCATACACTGCGCTGGCGTCTCCTTGTCTTTTACCACCAAAAACCTTTTTTGCACCTCCAGCTGAGGTCGATTCACCGGCTTGAATCTTGCCAATTTTAATGCCATTTTCAATCCGTTCTCCCATGAGTATCATGTCAGAGAAACTATCCATCGAGCAATTGAGCAATTTATCATAATACATCCCAGAGAATGTTCCAACAAAAATATCAATCAATTCCCTTTCAACCATAGGTGGTTGGACCCTTGCCGCCAGATCTCGCCAACGCTGGGCATATTCCTTGAAACTCTCCCCATTCTTCTGTGAAAGACTTTGAAGCTGGACCCTATTTGGCGCAAGGTCACTGTTGTATTGGTAATGTCTGACGAAAGTATCAGCCAATTCTTTCCAACTTTCGATCTGTGCAGGCTCTAGTCCCATGTACCATTCCAGTGATGGTCCCGACAAACTATCTTGGAAAAAATGCATAAGCATCTTCTCATCATCAGAGTAAACAGACATCCTCCGGTAATATGAACGCACATGAACCTGTGGGCATGTATCCCCTTTATATTTATCGAAAGTAGGAGCTTTGAACTTCAATGGCACCCTCAGCCCAGGCACCAACCCCATGGTAGCCATGTCCAAACCTGCAGAATTTTGATTGGCTATACCTCTTATCTGTTCCTCCAGCATTTTAATCCTCCGATCATTATCAGTGGGACCCTCAAAACCCATGCCTTGCCCAGAAAAGGCATCTTCCTGACGATCTCTGTTCCAGTACGGACCCTCATTACCATATCCGTCATAAGCAACATTACGACCATGACCATGACCACTTTGGAAGAACCTGGGGTCATACCTCAGATTGCCAAGCTCTTGATTAGCAGCCACCGTCCCAAAGCCAGTATTGAAAGGACCCATCCCAGCACCATTGGTATTCACATTGCCAAACCCAGCATTGTCGTAGCCATTATTACCATAACCTTGATTATTATCACCAAACCCTCCGTTGCCGAAACCCTGATTATTGAAGCCATCATTGCCATCCCGATTGCCAAAGCCAAGACCCTGATTGTTGTCACCGAAACTAGTATTGATACCAAAATTCCTGTTGGTTTACACGTTCCCATTAACATTATCAGCATTTGGCATCACTTCCTCCCTGCGAGGAGTCTCAACATGAACAGAGTTGTATTCAATATTACCAACCGCTCGCGCCAGCAGCGGTTGCACTAAAGTTTGAAGATGTTCCTGGCCCATGGCCACAACCTCCATAGCCTGCATGAACTGAGCCAACCTATCCTGGATCTCCTGCATCTCAACTTGTACCTGATCCATGATCTTCTTACCGTTGCTTCTTGTAGCGTACCAGTGAGTTCTCTGTTCTTCAATCTTGAAACAACCTGAAAGACGCAGGAGATAAGATTCGAGCTCAAAAAGGTACCTGCCATGCAATATGAAGATGCGAATGCACACATGTAAATATGCAACAGGTTAATTCCCCCCCCCCCTTGATTCTAGTTCCGGAGAAGAAGCCATAACGACAATGGAGTCCCATGTAAGCAAGCGCAGAATTAGAAACCTCATACATAAACAAATGCCAAGAGGAAGAGTACAAAGATACAAATGAATACAACTGAAAAGACCTCTGCCAACAAGCCTGGCGATGGTCAAAATACAATCACGAATAACAAACTACAAGAGAAAAGCAAAGATAAATCAGGACGGATGGCGCGCTTGGATATCTCCCAATAGCCTCAACGTATCCGGATGACCTGGTCTGGAGATCAGTTCATGTATCAGTAATGCATGTCGCCTAACAGTGGATCTCAGCTTTTTGGCGTCCTCTACACAGGCTCCCTTGCCAAAACACTCATCCAACCTGCATCTCTTGAAGCTGGCCTTCATTTCGCAACCCCTCGTTTCTTTAACCATGTTGCTCACTCTAAACTCAGCGTCACATCTAAGAGATGCCTCTTCAGCAATCTTCGCATCCTTAGCGCTGAGCTGCTCCTCTAACTGGGAAATCTGCAGCTTCAACTCATCTTCACGCTCCTTCCGGCTAGTAAGCGTGGCATTCCATAAAAATTCCCATTTGGAAAGTCGAGAATAAGCCTTATTCAGAAGCTCTTTCTTAGTAGCAAGCATACTACTAACATCATTCAAGGCTACTCCCACCTTCTCTCTCCTGCTGGTCTCTTCAGTCAAATCTGAACCCAACCTATTAATCATCTCAGTCTGCTTCTTCAAAGTGAAGGTTGACTCATTCTTCTCATGCCGAAGCTGGAAAATCTCTTTCTCTAACTCTTCATTTGCTCTTTGCAACTCTTCCTTTTCAGCCAGCAGCTTGTTATACTTCTCAATCTCTACTGAAGTAGGTTCCTCAATCACCGGAGGACATAAAGGTTCTACAGCAGGATATGGCATCAGAGAAGTCCTAACTCTCTCATGGATCCAGAGCCGATAAGGATTATAAGCTCGACTGTCACTCTTACCAAGCAATGTCTTTCCTCTTCTGTGAATATTACCCCAAGCATGCCTCAATCTGACCAAAACATCTCCATCTAATAAACCCGTGAGATACAGAGATTCCTGTATCTCGTCCTCAACCGGAGAGTCCCTCAAAGCATAGCCAAATTGTCTCACAAGCAGAGAAGGGTTATAGTTAATACAACCTTTCCGTCCAATAAAAGGAACGTTCGGAAAGCCATTGCAACTATATATAATATTCACTCCGAGCAGGTTCCGATCAAAGCAAACAATGTTCTCAGCACACAATCCCATCAATCGGGAAGACCAATCTAAAGTACCAGCAGTATCAACAAAAGGTCCCTTCTTAGGAAGATGTCCCTAAAACCACCTGTATAGAAGAGGTACACAGCAAGAAACATTCTTTCCCCGACGCTTCTCATTCTTATAGTGAATAGAATGATAAACGTCACCCAAGAGAGTAGGCACCGGACTCTTCGAGACAAAAATAAAGAAAGCATCTGAGTCAACAAAATCAGGCAAGTTAGGGAACAATACAATCCCATAAATGCAAACAGCCAGAATAGCATTGAACACAATTCAACATCCATCCTTCGCACACTGTATAGCCTTCTCAACCAAGCAAGAAAGATGAAAACCATAAAATCCATTCAACTTGACCAAACCTCCGGGGAACTCAGAAGCATCTAAACTGACAATCTCAGCAAGCTTAGCCAACTTAGGCTCAGTATCTTCGTGAATAAAAGGCATCTGATCTAACACAGGAACTCCTAGCGTATCAGAATACTCCTCCAAAGTAGGGACCAAAATAAAATCAGGGAACAAGAAGCATCTCAACTGAGGCTCGTAAAACTGCATCAAGGTATACAATCCAGTCATCTCAAACACAGAAGGCCTGCACACCAAACTGAGCAGTTTCCCATAAGACTCTCTAAACTCAGCCCTCACTCTCTGATCTGCTAGAGCAACCAACCGTAACAAGGAACTGATATCTAGAGAAGGCAACCTGTAAGCAACTGTCCTCTTCATGGACTCCATGTCTGGAAAGAAGAACACTAGAATCTGAGGGGAAAAAACACACCTGCAACATAAATACACGTTAATGAAATGCAAACATGAAAATGCAAATGCATATGCAACAGGGGATCAAGTGCAATGATGAAGAATTGTGATGTGATGTACTGCAACTTGAGAACCATCAGATCTTCTCCTCAAACCAAACCAACCACAAAAGAACCCTCATAACTAATTCTCACTGACAGAGACAAACCAGGTATTCTGAGGCCAGAGTTTTCCTGCAAAAAGACCCACCTACCCCTCACAGGTATGTACTTAACTCGCAGACGAGGTACGACATCCTATGCGGTCATCAGCGTCATAGACTTTCAAGAGTGATGATACGATACCTAGAAGGTGTGGCATCATCATCCCTTGAAGAGGCCTCACTTAGCCGAATCCCAAATGATAGGTTCCCAGAGTCGACTACCCTCAAATCCAACAACCTGTCAAGCTCAAAGGGCCAGGCAAGATATCATCAAAGAGAATCTCGTCTGAGTGTAAATTTCGTAGCTAGCTGGTGCGAGCAAAGCAAGCAGGCTAACCACTACTCTTTACTTCTATGTCTATGTGCACTCAAGCCCAGGTCCGGCTTATCCCTCAAACTAACCCTCTACCCACAACACAATAACAATAATATACAGTACTGAAAGTAAAGACAGAAAGATAAATACATATAAAACCCCAGACAGGAAAACAAGCGCTAGGATTGACTCGCATAGGGAACCGTTGGGGTCCCTAGCAGAGTCGCCAGCTGTCGCTACTGCAAAAATCGGCGTCGGCCATGACAGAAGAGTCGCCACTGTGCGTTATTTATCCCAACAAAGGGAAAGGAAACGCTCAGAGAAAACCTAACGCAAAGAGGGAAAGGAATGGTCATCGCAACCAAATCCTGGATTCGGGAGTCGGTTACGCAAGGGGAAGGTATTAGCACCCCTCACGTCCGTCGTACTCGACGGGATCCATGCTTGTTTTCTGTCTAAGGGTGTGTTTATCTATCTACTCTAAAGGTCTGGTCTAAAAAGAAAAGAAAATGACTCGGAAAAGTATCGCACTTTATGCCTACGTATTCCCGTCTAAAATGAGAAATCAGAGTCAACGTAGTTCGCCTAACTACGGGAGAAGGGGGAAGGTTGCTCGCCGAGATATCGCATCTCGTGCCTACGTACTTTCATACGGCATGAAAGATTAGAGAAAACGTAGTTCGGGCTACGGAAGACACAAGTTTGTCTGACAGTTTTTTATCTCCTTAAGAAAGGGTTTTCCTGATTAAAGGGTCCAAGAGGACAAAAACAGAGTTTGAATGTTTGTTTGAGTTTTTTACAAAAGAACTATTTTTTAGGATGTTTGTAATCTCAGTCGCACTAGAGACTATGACCCAGGAGTGAACGCTTCGTATGTCACCCAAAGGGTACCACACTAACATCCAGATTACTGGAGAGAGACCCTCCACCAACCTTTTCCCAGATAGCTTAAGGCTCGTAACGAATGACTTCAATTAACCTTATTACTGTGTTTTTGAATTGTTTTGAGATGAGAAGAGAAAGACACCCTAAAACTATGGTTGAAAGGAAATCTACCTACAACTATCATGCATGGGTCAAAACCTAATGTCTGTCATAATTCCCTCTTGCACAGAGGAAATCATAGATCCTAGGGGAAAACAGCAAAAGAAAGCAAGCAGTAAACAGTAAACAGTAAAATGCATGCTATGCAACAGTACAAGCGAGGCAAGGGAGTCCGACTCAACCTCAAACCTAAGAAAACAACAGGCAAGGGGAGACAAGCTCCACCTCAAACCTAAAGGTAGGAAACACAAGCAAACACACAATACAACAAAAGAAAAACAGAGGAAGCAGCCCAAGCAGCAGCAACAGTCTTCAGCAACTTCAATACTCAACAGCAGCTCTAAACAACAAATCCTCTTGACAGCAAAGTTGACAGAAAAATGGCTTCATCTTCAAGCTTCTCCTATCTTCAAGCTTCTTCAATCTTCATCTTCAAGCTCTAGCAAGCCCTACAAGAAGAGAAATCACCATTGAGATCAAGTTACAATGTTAAGAAACCTGATGAAAACCAAAGGAATTCATCAGGAACCAACATGAAAAGAAAGTGCATCCTCAAACGTTCTACTCATTAAGGCATGCCACTCATCCCTCCAAAGGAGAGATGGAGCTTCCTTAAGAGGACTTTTCATCATAGGATAGGATAGAAGCAAACAATGCATTTTATGTTTGATGAAAGAAAAAGAACTAGTTCTAATGGCTCTTCCTAAAACCCTAATCCTATAAGCTTCTAAAAAGCTCCTAAAAGAGGAAGAAAACTTCAACTCCAAGCTCCACAAGCCAAGCCACAACAGCTACAAGATGTCCAGAAGCTCCTCCAAAAAGGAATCCAAGCACTTCAAACTCCAAAGTCACCAACAAGCTCATACAAAGCAAACCACCAAAGATGGAACACCAAATACACAATCAACTTGCAAAATCTACCTAAAATAGAAAACTAAGTTGTAAAATTCTAATAAAATTCCTAGGGGAACATGCATGTTTTAACATTCTAAGGTTCAAATATTAAAGCCTAATTCAACTTCTAGGTCCACTAAAGAATTCCTAAGTTGAAACATGTCAAGGTAAACCACAAGTTTGGGAAGGCTCTAAACATTTAACCTAAAACAGAACCTACAATTGTCTTAAAAATCTACTAAAAGTCCTAAGGGAGCATGCACATCTAACCTACAACATATCCAACAATCAAAGCCAGAATCAATACCAAAAGATCACACCAAAATCAACAAGGCAGATGAACAATTATGCAAAAATTAAAGAAATAAACAAAATGAAAAAATCAAATAAAATTGAAAAATGCATGAAAATGCAATTTATTGATCCCAGAAAATCACAAATTTAATCAGGAGCATGGAGATATTTTTAAAATATTTTTTTGATCAAAAATGGATTTATTGTGATTTTTAGAATTAATTTGCATTCAAAATAATATCTAAAATGATTTAAAAGAAATAAAAGCTGAAATAAAACATGGAGCGCTGGATGAATTGACAAGTACTCAGATCCAAAGGCAGAGAGTGTGTCCACGCAGGCATCCCAGTCACACGCTGACTGGGATTAATGAAACACATCATTTTTGGTTGACAGTCAAATTATCAGATCAAACATGAGCCATCAGATGCTCCTACTAAGTCTTCTCAACAGACTAATCCAACGGTAGTGTATCATCGTCCTCGTTCAAATCCTCAGATGGAGGAAGCACTATTCAGGTGGCTGGAGAAGACCTCCAGTCGTCTTCTCCGGCGAGATGGTGATCTCAGGTAGTCAAAAAACAACAAATCTTATATCAATCTCATCAGAAATTCACAAGGATCTTTAAAATCTCATCCACTTCTTCTAGATCTAGCTAGGTTTTGAAAAACGACTCAAGTTTCGGAGATCACCAACAAATTAATCATCACAAAACCTAAATCTAATCATACAGAAATGTTCCTCATGCTTCATACATCAACTTGATCTATCCAATTTCCCTTAACTCCTCAAGATCAAACCAAATCGTGTCTAAACAGAAAACTCACTTCAACCTAAATTGTCACTAATTGCTCCAATTTCAATCCATAAACGACCTATGTCTCTATTAGATCCTAACCACAAGATCAATTCCAACTAAATCATGCTAGATCAATAGGAATTTTGGAGTTTACTAACCTGGTGTAGATCCACTAACAGAGGTAGGTAGAGCACGAATCAAGCTTCAAAACTCTCCAGAATCATTCAAGGATGCAAGAGAAAGATGTTGAGACCTTCAATTTGCTCTGAACTGCCTTGGAAATGAAAACCCGATTCTGACTTGCTCCCTTGAAATTTCAAATTCAATCTCAGCTTCCACCATGAAATGAGCTCCAAACTGAGTATAGAATCAATCATATGCTTATATAGAGTGAGTTTGTGGGCTTTTGAAGCTTGAATGAGGCCCAATTCAGTAGTTCACAAATTCTAATTTTTCCTTCAAAATTTCACATGACAGTCACAAATTGGCCATGGAAATTGTTCTAGAATCTTCCCTTTCAATTGCAAATTGCCTTGTGAATGTATTCATACCAAAAGGAGTGCTTGAAATGCCTTGGTGAGTATTTTGGATGTGTAACTTGCATATGAAGAAACCAAATTGTAACTCATGAAAGTTGGCCTAAACTCAAAAATCCACCAATGTCATTGTGCTTGAAATGAAATTTACAATGAAAATGAGCACTTATTTGACATGTTTTGGCCACTTAACCAATTATTTGGATTTTTCAACTTTTAATCCTTTGAAAATCTTCTTTTTCAAGCCATTTCAAACCAAGTCATACTATGAGCCCAATCAATCCATCAAGACTTCTTGGTTAGCCTAAAAACCCCATTTTGAACAAGTTTCATATTGGACAAAAATCCATTTGACAAGTGCAAGTTGGAGATTTTGACCTATGATTGAAAATGGCCTATAATCTCACTTTCCTAAAATACCCCTGACTTGTAAACCTCATAACTTGAGTTCTACAAATCATATGGAAGACTTATAGTACAATTTAGAAAGCTAAGATCATGAGGAACAACGTTCATGTTGGCCAAAAGTTCAGGTGAAACCTCTTTCTAGGTCAAAAATAGCTTTGAAGTCAGATGATTTTCACAGACAAATTTCAGAGGCATCTGAGGACTAGTAACTTGTCTGAGTCACAACTTGAGTTCTATAAATCCCCTTGAGGACTTCTAGTACTCAACTTAAAGGTATTGAGATGATTTAAAAGTTTCATGTTGGCCAAAGATCCATTTGAAACTTGCATCTTGACTTATGTGGTCTTGAAGTTAGGCACTAAATAAGGGATTTTACACTGAAACCCTAAGTTAGCAACTTCCCACTCTCTTGATTCCTCTTTGACTTGATCTTGGAACAACACCCCAAATGTCTCATCCTATCATTTCATGAACTCCATGACCTAAAAGTAAGCTTTTATACTCTTCAATTGCACAGTTGACCTAGAATTGCCCCAAATGAAACCCTAATTGCTTGCACTTCAACTGTGGCTCTTGCATTTGACACAATGACTTGATTAAACTCTCCCATGGCCCTCTAGGAATTCTATGAGCTCCATACACATCCTCTTCTCATATTCAACATTTCACATCCCTCTGATGGTCTTCAATTAATCCTCAAGTTAGGAGAAAATTCACAATCAAACATCTGAACCCTTAGGCCCTCAAATCACCTCCTGATGACTTTGATAACTTCTCAATCTTGAATGAGACCTCTTGCTAGGCTTCTATTGATAAGAATCACACTTGATCCCCTCCTATATGAATGATATCATGATATGCAAATGATATAACTATGCAAATGTTAATGCAATGAAACATAAACCAGGTAAGACAAGGTTGAGCAAATTTTGGGGTACAACACAAGGGTAACGACCATGCAAAACTGAACAAAGAGACAAGATATCCTACGCAAACAGAACTATCTCAGTCATCATTTGCATAGTTATTTATGTGTAAGTTTATCAAAACATTGGGCGTTTTTCACAAACAAAACAGTAAAAGTTAAAACAAAACAAGCGAGATACTGAATAGTATATGTTTATTGATAAATGGCCTGTAAATAGGCAAAGTTTTACAACAGATGTAACCCATAAAAAGAGGAAGTTGCGCAAAAAACGATACATATATGCACAGAAATATACAAAACTGTACAGAAATGTCGGCAATGTGGCACAGACAAACACCATGAGCTGATCCCTCTATGACTCGCCTGACCTTGATACTTTCCCGATGCTTCATCTTCAGAAGAGATTGATTCGGATAAGCGGCCCTCAGGTTCTCCCATTCCACTAAGCAATGAAGTTCCAACACAGACCGCAATCATTTGCTTTTCAATCCCTAACTTTTGCCTGAACCGCCCTTTCGGGTTTTCGATTCACCGGGATACCCATTTTTGCCAAAGTCGCCTTTTCAGGTTTTTGAATTTGCGGGTTTACATCTTTTTCATTCTTATCCCTAATTTTTTTCCCGAACCCATTCTCCTTTTTTATGGCTCGCCGGAATGCCCCATTTTTCCCTGGATATTCTTTTTTCTTTCCAGCGGGTTTCTTTAAGCAAAGTATTTTTTAACTGCGTCTACGTTCACAGGGGATGTAAAATCCCCGCTATCCATGGTGGATAACAACAAGGCTTCTCCAGAAAAGACCTTTCGAACGACATATGGACCTTCATAGTTGGGAGTCCATTTGCCCCTGTGATCTGATTATGGTGGGAGAATCTTTTTCAACACAAGATCGCCCGTCTGAAAGCTTCGAGGGTGCACCTTCTTGTCAAAAGCTTTCTTCATCCGACTCTGATACAACTGACCGTATGCGATAGACGCTAGCCTTTTCTCATCCATCAGGCTAAGCTGATTCAATCTGTTCTTTATCCATTCTGCCTCATCGAGCTTGACATCGACTAGAACTCTTAAAGAAGGAATCTCGACCTCCAATGGTAGGACAGCTTCCATACCATATACCTGCAAGAAAGGAGTTGCCCGGTTGATGTGCGTACCGTTGTATGATACCCGTGTAAAGAAAATGGCAGCATCTCATGCCAATCCTTATAAGTAACAACCATCTTTTGCACTATATTCTTGATATTCTTGTTGGCCGCTTCGAAAGCGCCATTCATCTTTGGATGATAGGGAGATGAGTTGTGATGCTCGATTTTGAAATTCTGGCACAATTCCTTCATCATCTTGTTATTTAAATTCGAACCATTGTCAGTAATGATTCGTTCGGGTACTCCATATCTGTAGATGATGTCCTTTTTTATGAATCGGGCTACTACTTGCTTTATGACATTGGCATATGAGGTTGCTTCAACCCATTTAGTGAAGTAATCAATGGAGACCAAGATGAAGCGATGACCATTGGATGTGGTTGGCTCAATCTTGCCAATCATGTCGATGCCCCACATGGAAAAGGGCCACGGAGACGCCATAACATTCAATGGGATCGGCGGTACATGAATTTTGTCTGCATAAATCTGGCATTTATGGCATTTCTTCGCAAATTTGAAACAATCTAACTCCATGGTTAGCCAATAATACCCTGCTCGTAATAGCTTCCGAGACATGGCATGCCCACCGGCATGTGTACCAAAAGTACCCTCGTGGACCTTTTCCATAAGCAACGTTGCTTACTTTTCATCCACACATCTCAACAACACCAAATCATGGTTCCTTCTATAAAGCACACCATTTGGGTTCAGATAAAAGTTACCAGACAACCTCCTCAGAGTCTCCTTATCCTAAACCGAAGCTCCTGGCAGATACTCTTGCTTCTTGAGGAAGTTCTGTATGTCATAAAACCATGTTTTGCCATTCGCAGCTTCCTCGATGGTGAATATGAAAGCGGTCCTATCAAGGTGAGAAATGACTATTCTTTGATCATCATTCCAAAAATTCACTTTATACATCAAAGATAGCATTGCCAAAATGTCTGCCATCTGATTCTCTGCTCGTGGCACATGGTGAAACTCTACCCTATCAAAGAAGGGTAACAACCTCCTTGCGTAGTCTTTGTAAGGAATTAGATTTGGCTAAAGAGTTTCCCACTCTCCCATGATCTGATTAACCACTAGCGCTGAATCGCCATATACATCCAAATTCTTGATTCTCAAATCAATAGCCTCTTTCAAACCCATGATGCATGCTTCGTACTCGGCTTCATTATTAGTGCAAGGGAATGTCAACCTGGCAGTGAAGGGAATATGAGTACCATGAGGAGTTGTAATGATTGCCCCAATTCCACTACCATAGGAGTTGACAGCTCCGTTGAATATCATATGCCACTGAGAACCCTTCTCTGGGCCTTCGTCTGGTAGTGGCTCTTCACAGTCCTTCACTTTGAGGAACATGATGTCCTCGTCAGGAAATTCAAAATTCATCGGTTGATAGTCTTCAATTGGCTGTTCAGCATGGTACTCTAACAAAACACTTCCTTTGATGGCTTTATGGGAAACATATTGTATATCGTACTCTGTCAGTACCATCTGCCACCTGGAAATTCTTCCTGAGAGCGCTTGCTTCTCGAAGACATACTTGATCAGATCCATCTTCGAAATCAACATGGTTGTATGATTAAGCATATATTGTCTCAAACGTTTGGCAACCCAAGCAAGTGCGCAACACATTTTCTCGAGCATTGAGTAACGGGACTCACAGTCTGTGAACTTTTTACTCAGATAATAGATCACATGCTCTTTTCTTCCAGTCTCGTCATGTTGACCGAGAACACAACCCATACTGTTCTCAAGAACCATTAAGTACATGATTAAAGGCCTTCCAGCTACTGGGGGT
Organism: Lathyrus sativus; assembly: GCA_963859935.3. Classification (NCBI taxonomy): domain Eukaryota; kingdom Viridiplantae; phylum Streptophyta; class Magnoliopsida; order Fabales; family Fabaceae; genus Lathyrus; species Lathyrus sativus. Next base: position 288,702,167 of record OZ012737.1, read on the forward strand.
ATCAATATCGGAGGCTCCTGCAAGTATTCTTTTATCTTATCGAATGCTTTTTGATAATTTTCATTCCAGACAACCACCTGATCTTTCTTTAGCAATTTAAACATTGGTTGACACGTGGCTGTGAGATGAGATATGAATCGAGCAATCTAGTTCAATTTCCCCAAGAAACCACATACCTCCTTTTCTATTTTCGACGCTGGCATATCTTGTATAGCTTTTATTTTTGCATGATCGACCTCGATTCCTTTTTCACTGACAATGAACCCCAATAACTTTTCGGACCGAACTCCAAAAGTACACTTATTTGGATTCAACCTCAATCTGAACTTCTTGAGCCTCTCAAACAGCTTCAACAAGTTGACCAGATGCTCTTCCTCCGTTTGCGACTTTGCTATCATGTCATTAACATAGACTTCAATCTCATGATGAATCATATCATGAAACAAAGTGACCATAGCCTGCTGGTAGGTTGCCCCTGCGTTTTTCAACCCAAAAGGCATTACCTTATAACAGAACGTCCCGCACGGCATAATGAACGTCGTTTTCTCCATATCTTCTGGTGCCATCTCGATCTGATTATAACCGGAAAAACCATCCATGAAGGAAAATATAGAGTATTAAGCAGTATTGTCAACCAATACATCAATGTGAGGGAGCGGAAAGTCATCCTTTGGGCTCGTCTTATTCAAATCTCTATAATCTACACACATCCGTACCTTACCGTCTTTCTTAGGTACAGGCACGATGTTGGCGAACCATGGAGGGTAAGTTGTCACGGCTAAAAATCATGCGTCCAACTGCTTCTGTGATTTTCACAACCATATCTGGTCTTATCCTTCTAAGCTTCTGCTTGACCGGCGGATATTCTTCGCGCAATGGCAAGTGATGAACCACTATATCAGTGTCAAGCCCAGGCATATCTTCGTACGACCAAGCAAATATGTCACTATACTCTCGAAGTATCTCAATCAGTCTTTGCTTGATATCACTCTGCAGCGCAACCCCTATCCGAACATTTCTGACAACTTCTTCAGAACGCAGATTGATAACCTCGATTTCCTCCTAATGAGGCATAATGATCTTATCTTCTTGTTTCAAGAGTCTAGCTAGCTCTTCTGGCAAGTATTCATCTTCAACAATCTCTTCTTCAGCTTGATATATCAGTTGATCGAAGTCAAAGCGAGTCATAGGAGGTTCTGAATCGGTGTCATCTGCAATAGGAATCCTGCAATAAAAAATGGTTAAATGTTTTAAATGATATGTAAATGAGTACAAACCACATTTCCATTTTATTGTGAGAAACAAAAATAAGGAAGACAAGGATCACAAAATTTGAATGAGAAAAACTCCCTTTGATTAATTGATAAAGTAATGTTCAAACATAAACAATAAGGCCCTGAAACAAAATACCGCTATGTTGCGGGTAGACCATAGGGTAGTACAATAATCGGAAAAATAAAAGCATTACTGTTCTATTGTCACTTGAACGAATTCTTCAATAGACCAGTTACGCAGGCTCTGTCCTAGAGTGCAAGGCTTGATCCAAGCATCCATATCACAATCATTATCTCCCTCTTCGTCTGACACAGTGTTGATCCTCTCGAAGATAACTGCTCCTTTAGTGAACTGCACAGGTCCTTTATAGCGCGGCGCGCTCTGCGAGGATGAAGAAAATGACGGGCGGTACCCCAAACCAAACTTGTCTTGCTTGTGGGGAATCTCCAATACCTGACCCCAACCCTGCGCTGCCCCGACCTGTACTGCTGCTTGGGCCTCTTTAAAATAAGACATGGCCACTTCCGGAGCTTTGCTCACAATGGGAGATTTATCTTTAATTTGGATGGTTTCAAAAGCCTGACAAAGGGTTTCATGTATTTCTCCATCCACCTCGACGTACTTGAAGGATGATAAGTGATTGACCATTATATCCTTTTCCCCGCACACTGTAACAATACTACCACCAACCATATACTTTAGCTTCTGATGCAGCGTGGAGGTTACAACTCCTGCTGAATGAATCCATGGACGACCTAATAAACAACTGTAGGCAGGCTGGATGTCCATAATGTAGAACACTGCATCAAATACTTCCGGTCCCACCTGAATGGGAAATGTCACTTCTCCGAACACGGATCTTCGGTATCATCAAAAGCGCACATCACCAAATCACTTGGCGTGTAGATCACACCTTGCATGTCCAACTTCATTAGGGCTTTCTTTGGAAGTATGTTCAAGGATGATCTTGTATCCACGAGTACATGAGACATAACAGCCCCTCGGCATTCTAATGATATGTGCAACACACAGTTATGGTTCCTGCCCCTTGGCTTCAAATCCAGGTATGTAAACCCCAAGTCGTTCCCTGCATTTACGTGTGCAACAACCCCTTCGAGTAGGTTAACCAAAATTTCTTGTGGCACGTAAGCAGTATTCAGTATTCTCAACAGTGAATTCCTATGCGCTTCAGAACATAGTAACAAAGATATGATTGATATCTTAGAAGGAGTTTGTTGTAAATGATCGACTATCTTGTAGTCACTCTTTCGTATCAGCCTCATAAACTCTTCTGCATCCTTTAACAAAGATTCATTCTCCCCAGCCTGAGAATTTTCCTCCACCACTGGTCTCTTCCCCTTGTGAACCTTATCAACAACCACTTCAGGTGATGAAAAGACCCGGCCACTACGGGTAATTCCTCCTGCTCCCACAAGATTATCTACCAAATCCGCAAAGGGACCATTCAAATCTAGTTTCTGTCCATTGCAATACACTTCAGCTCCGTAGTTCCACGGAATAGCCTTGGTGCTTTCAAACGGTATAGGACCTGCTTTAGTTATGGTTATTGTTGGTGGTTTTGGCGCATAAATGGTAATGGTTTTGTACGGAATGGAAATTGTTGCAATCTCATCCCTTTCCTCAGCTACCAACTCTTCAGGCTTACTTTCAACAGACCGGTCAAACTGCAAGACTCCGCTATTCATCATATCTTGAATATAGCTCTTCAACTGCCTACATCCTTCCGGATTACTTAGACACTCAGCATAATCTTCAGCGCAACCTGGGAAAACACCCCATTCAACAATCTAGCTTTCACAAAGCTCAAAGGTGTCTTCTGTAACACCCCCTTCTATACCCCTAAATAAACAATTAGATCACATAAGCACATAATAAATTTCATCAGAGTAAATTAAAATATGGTATAAAAGAAGTATGCCACATCATTCACCAAAATAACATACAACACTTGCTCTAAAAAAGACATGCAACGATGGGGTAGTTCAACAGAGGAACTTAGTCCTACACCCACATCTCAATATTTAGAAATTAAAGCGGAAGATTAAAACATTGAATTACTTAAGACATGTTATCATTTAGATACATAATTCAGTTTGGTTCACAATATCATTCATGTTTACAAAACATTATCAACAAATACATACACAAATGTATCCCAAAAGAATATTATACAATCCTAACTACCCGGTGCTACATATCAAAGCATAAACGACCAAAAGGATGAAGCTAAACTTCACAAAAGACCTCCAGCAACCTAATCTGCAATGCCTCATAGAGCATTATAAAACAGCTGAAGGGTGAGAAATATTATCATAATAGTCAAAGCATATAATTATATATACATACACAAGTATAAAACACATACATTTCACATTTCTCACCTCAATTCATTCCAACCATTATATACATCACAACATAAGTGTAACAAACATGGATAATCACCAAACACATTTCATCATGCATACATCCATAATTCTCAATTCAATACATCACATAAAGGTAAACTTTCATTCAACATTACACATTAATCATGTGACTCAATGCAACTCAATGCAACTCATGCCATGTGGTACCAACACTTGTTATCATTTTTCGATTTTTACACTTAAACCGGGTCCACCCTTCTAAACCGATAACAACAAAAGCCCATTCCCTAAGCTTTCAAACCCACCCTTCTAGGTCTGGGACAAGTCACTAGTCTCCACGAAACTAGCAAACATTGCCTCTTGACTAAATGATGCATATGCAATCAACCACCAAATGCATTTAAGACCGTCTCACATCTTAATCCCATGCATTCACATAATTCATCACACAAGAATTTTAACATGATTGCACACACAACATATTCATATATCATCAATACATTTATCAAACAATGTACAAATATTAACAATATGTTCTCATGCATTCTATTCATACAATCTCATACAAACAATATGTATTCATAATCAATTCCACAATATAGGATTCACACCATACGGCTACCCATAGCATATATTTCACAGTATACAATTACTCACTCCAACAAGGATCAAACACAATAGAACCAAGAAATCAACACGGAATGGAATCACAAGAAAACAAATGCTGTCACGCTCACTGACTTGCTCGCCTAGCGAGTCTCTAGCGAATGCTCGTTATCTGTTCGCCCAACGAACAAGCTCGCGAAGGCAAACAGAAGCTACTGACTTCGCTCGCCACCTGCATCGCTACAGCGAGGCCCTAGCGAATCCTTCGCCACCTCACTCGCTACCAGTCAACCAGATCAAATGCATTCTTCCCAAGTCTGGGACCTCTCGCTAACTATTTGCCCAACGAGTTGCTAGCAAATGTTCGTGACCTGTTCGCCTAGCGAACGTGCTAGCGAACGTCTGCGAACTCAAAATTTTCTACTGTCCCAAAACTTCGAAACTCACCAAATCCACCCGATTCGATCCCGAATCGTCCCTGCAGCTTAAACTCAGCATTCCTCGACTAGATAATGACATTTCACACTCTTACCTCGATTAAATCGATGCTTGAGAGTTGTTCTTGAGCTTTTCCAACTTTTCCTTCTCTTTTCTCCTCTTTCCCCTTCTTCCTCTTTCTTTCTCTTATGTTTCAATCTTTTTCCTTTCTCTCCACTTTTCCTTTATATGTCTTTCCCTTGTAATTCTCTCCAACATCTATTAATTCATTTAATTAATCATACATTAATCAAACAATCCTCTTAAATCATTTAATTAATATAAATAATTAATTAGTGAAAATTGGGCTGTTACATCTTCAACTCATTAACATTTGTTACCAAATCCAAAACATCCTCCTCAATAAATGCATTAACCCCAGCTTGCCCATGATTCGGCATGGGATTTTGTACGACATTAGGAACATCATTGGAGAAGTTAATTGCTTTACTATCGATTATGTCCTACACCTTATGCTTAAAGGCCTTACAATTATCGATGTTATGCCCCGGGGCACCTGAATGAAACTCACAGTGAGCGTTCGTGTCATACCCGGGTGGAGGCGTACCTGTCAATGGAGCTAAGGTCCTCTTCTGGATAAGCTATAATTGTAACAAAGCTTGCAATAACTGGGAATATGGCGTCTGTGGTGCATCGAATCGTCTATTTGGCGTCTGAGCCCGGTCCGGATATCTTCTGTAGCCTTGTTGATTCTACTGTGGTTGTCGTTGTTGTTGACGTTGTTGTTGCTGTAGTTGCTGCTGAACTGCGAGAATTGTAATACTGGCAATCTATTGTTGCTGACGATTCTGGCCTCTACCTCTCCCGCGAGAACTGGACACTGAGTTGGTATCTCCTTCTCGTTTCTTGTTACCGAATACTTTCCTACCTCCTTCTCCAGCTGAGGGCATTTCACCAGCACTTATCTTTCCTAACTTGATACCATTTTCCACCCTCTCTCCGGTGATGATTAAGTCAGAGAAACTACCTGATATGCTACTAATGAGCTTATCATAATAAACGCCAGGCAAAGTGGCGACAAACATATCAACGAGCTCACGTTCCACCGTAGGCGGTTGCACCCTGGCTGCTAACTCCCGCCACCTTTAGGCATATTCCTCGAACACTCATTGTTCATTTGTGAATGATTCTGAAGCTGGACCTTGTTAGAAGCAAGGTCGTTGTTTTATTGATAATGTTTCACAAAGGCCTCGGCCAAATCCCTCCAACTACGGACATTTACCAGTTCTAGACTCATGAACCATTCCAACGAAGGACCAGACAAACTGTCCTGAAAGAAATGCATGAGCAATTTTTCATCATCTGAGTAGGCAGACATCTTACGATAGTAGGATCTCAAATGAACTCTCGGGCAGGTGGTACCCTTGTATTTGTAAAAATATGGGACTTTGAACTTCGGCGGCACTCTCAGGTCCAGGATCAGTCCCAGGTTAGCCATATCAAGGCCCATAGAGTTTTGAATTTCAAGAGACTTCATTTTTTCTTCAATCATCTTGATCCTCTTATCAGCTTCGGAGGGTAACTCAGCAGCCACAACCCTCGGCGAGAACACATCATCTTGCCTATCTTCATTCCAGAGGTGATCCATATTACCATGTATAGCACAAATGGTGTCAGGACCGTAACCGTTCCCATTAACATTACCACTTCCCGCATTACCAAGACCAGTGTTGTTGAAACCTACAGCATTACCGGCACCAGCAGCATTACCATTCCCTCCAGCAGTAGGGATAACCAAAGTAGGCATGAAGTTATTAGCTCTAGGAGTCTCAACATGTGGAGGATTAGCAGTGTTTCCACCATGCAACACATTGTTTCCATCAACACGTGCAATCAAGGGTTGCACTAAAGTATGGAGTTGCTCTTGTCCATTAGCCACTCCCTGCATTACCTCCATGAACTTGGCCATTCGGTCCCTCATTTCCTGCATCCCTGCTTGCATCTGCTCCATTACTCTCTTCTGGTTTCCCCTAGTTGCATACCGGTGATTCGTTTGTTCGGAAATCCTGAAACACTGATAAGAACCACAAGAAATAAGATTAACAGTTCCGATGCACCTGCAATGCAAAAATGCAAAATACAGACATGTATGTATGCACCAGGGAAATTTCCCCCTCGATTCTAGTTTCCGCGAGAAACATAACAATAAAGAACCCTACAGACAAGCATACAACAGAACCTCCTCGTATATAATCACAGGCCAACAGGCAATGTACAAGCTACAACTGAGTACAAAAAGAAAAAACCTCAACCAACAAGCCTGGTGATGGTCAGTACAACAAGCAATAAGCAACAAACTACAGCAGATAAACAAGATAGTCAAGCTGGATGACGAGACCGGAAGTCCTCTAGCAACTCCAGCGTCTCAAGATGATCTGGTCTAGCAAGCAGTCCCTGAATAAGTAGCTCTCGCTGGCTAACAGTATGATGTACACTCTCAACATGGTCTTCCCAAGCTCCTTCCCCAAAATACGCCTCGAGCTTGCATCTCTTGGAATCAGCTCTCACCCTGCAATCTTTCAAGTTTGCAATAGCTTCGTTCAACCTGTACTCACTATCCCGTCTGAGTGACGCCTCCGCTGAAATCTTCTCGTCTTTGGGATTGAGCTGTGTCTTCAACTTGCTGATCTGTAGCTTTAACTTGTCCTCGCTCTCTTTGTTGTTGGTGAGCGTAGCATTCCATTGGTTATTAAACTTAGAAATCTTCAAGTAAGCTCTATCCAAATCTTCCTTCTTGGAGGCAAGAACACTATGGACAGCCTTGAAATCCAAACCCAAACGCTCCCGAGAATTGGTCTCCTTGGTCAGATCCGTACCCAATTTGTTTACCAGCTCAGTTTGCTTCTTGAAGGAATGAACAACCTCAATCTTCTCACTTCAAAGCTGAGTGATTTCTTTCTCCAACTCCTCATTAGCTTTTCTCAACTCTTCCTTCTCAAACAGTACCTGATTGTACTTCTAAATGTCTACGGTGGTGGGTTCCTCAATCATGAGAGGATACAAAGGTGCAACTGAAGGAAACGGCATCAGAAACTTTGCAGCTCTATCATGAATCCAAGTCAGGTAAGGGTCATATGCTCGACTGTTACTCTTTCCGAAGAAGGCTTTCCCTTTCCTGTGAATGTTGTTCCAAGCATGCTCAAGTCTGCCTAAAGTCTCACCCTCCAACAATCTGGTGAGATATAGAGATTCCTGTATCTCCTCTTCCCTAGGAGGATCCCTCAACGCGTACCCAAACTGCCTAACCAACAGAGACGGGTTATAGTTGATACATCCATTCCTTCCGCCCAAAGGGACGTTAGGAAATCCACTACAACTATAAATAACCTATGTACCAAGCATATCTTGGTCAAACCAAGTAATGTTCTCTGCAGATAGACCCATCAACCTCTTCGACCACTCTGAAGTACCAACAGTAGCAACAAACGGACCTGCCTTGGGCATATGGCTAGCAAACCATCTGTACAACAAAGGAACACAACAAGCTACATTATTTCCCCTTCGGTTCTCATTCTTGTAGTGAACAAAATGATAAACATCTCCAAGAAGAGTAGGAACTGGGTTTCCTGAAGCCAGAATATGGAATGCATCTAAATCCACAAAATTAGGGAGATTAGGAAACAATATAATGCCATAGATACAAAGAGAGAGAATAGCGCAAAATACAATCCAACAACCATCCTTAGCGAACTGCCAAGCCTTATCAACCAAGAAAGCCAAAGGAAAGCCAGACACTCCATTCCACTTAGTCAAATTCCACTCTAGCTCTGAAGCATCCATATGTAATACAATAGCCAGCTTAGCCAGATCAGGCTTAGCGTCCATATGAAAGAGTGGCATCTGATCAAGAATGGGCAAGCCTAACAACAAAATACTCCTCCAAGGTAGGCGCCAAGATATAGTCAGGGAAAACAAAACACCTCAGATGTGGATCATAGAACTGCAGAAGAGCATAAAGACCATCCATCTCGTACACTGAAGGCTTGCAGACACATCTCAATAACCTCCCATACGACTGCCTGAAGTCTTCCATCACCTTCCCATCAGCCATGGAAATCAAACTCAGGAAAGAACTAACATCAGGAGCTGGAAGCTTGTAGGCCACTGTTCTCTTCAAGGGTTCCATGTCAGCAATAAATGAACAAGATCACTAGAATCGAAGAGGAAATATGCACCTGCAACATAAATACATGTTAATGAAATGCAGATTAAAATGCAAATGAAAATGCAAACAGGGGATCAAGACTGATGTGTTGTTGGCCGAGAATAACCATCGCTCTGCTTTAGCAAAAATACGTACCGACAATAGGACCCACTGATATCAGAAACACAGATTCACACTGTAACGAATCGGGTAATCTGAAAGCCAAGGTTTCCTGCACAACCCAATCCCTCTCGCAGGTATGGACCTATCCACAGACAAGGTTTGGCCTCCTATGCGTTCATCAGCGTCACAGAATTTTAAGAAATGATGATACGTTCACCATTTCTGGTTTAGCATCATAATCTCTTGAAGAGGCCTCACTTAGCTGACTCACAAATGATCGGTCCCCAGAGTCGACAACCCTCATATCCAAAATTCCTTCGAGCCCAAAGGTCCAGAAAGAAAATCATCAAAGAGAATCTCGTCCGAGCGTGAATTTCATGGTGAACTAGTACGAGCCAAGCAAGTACATCCACCACTACTCTCCACTACTAAAGCTATGTTTATACTCATGCCTGGGTCTGGCTTATCTATCAATGGAACATCCCCTCCCCACAACACAACAATAATGATATATGATGCTAAAAATAAATGTGGGAAAGTAAAGATAAAGCACCTATATACGACACCCAAAAATAAACAAACAAGCACTAGGATTGACTCGCATAAGGAACCAGAGTCCCCAGCAGAGTCGCCAATTGTTGCAACTGCGAAAAACACCCGGCGGAAAATACAAGAGTCGCCACCTTTCGTTGTTTATCCCAAAGAGAGGAAAAGGAAACGATCAGAAAAACCTAACAAAAAGGGAAAAGACAAGGTCATCGCAACCAAGTCCTGGATTCGGGAGTTGGTTACGCAAGGGGAAGGTATTAGCACCCCTCACGTCCGTCGTACTCGACGGGATCCATGGTTTGTTGTCTATCTAAGGGTGTGTTAAAACTATCTACGCTAAAGGTCAAGGGACAAAAGAAAAAGAAAAGAGACTCGGCAGAGCATCGCCGCTCTGTGCCTACGTATTCCCTCGTACAATGGAAAAGTCAGAGTCAACGTAGTTCGGCTAACTATGGGTGAAAGGGGGAAGGTTTCTCGCCAAGACATCGCATCTTGTGCCTACGTACTTTCATCTGGTATGAAAGATCAGAGCAAACGTAGTTCAGGCTAAAAATACCACAGGTTGATTCAAAAGTTTTTAGGCCCGAGTAGGGTTAACAAATAGTTCTAGCAGTTGGTGTATACAGCTCGACCATTAGAGACTTAGGCGTTACCGTTTACGGTAGAACTAAGAGTTAACAACACTCTTTTATCTGAAAATATTTTCCATTATTAAGTGTCCTAAAGGACAAAAGAAGATTTGAGGTGTTTTTGTGTTTTTTAGAGAAGAAGTGTTTTGAATTTGGTTTGTAACTCATGTCGCACTAAAGACTATGACCTAGGAGCGAATGCGTCGCATATCACCCAAAGGGTGTACATTAAACACTCTAGGCCATTGAGAGGAAGCCCCCCAATCACCATTTCCCAAGTAGCTTAAGGCTCGTAGCGTACAACACTTGTCATTCTTTATTAGGTGTTTTATGAGTGTTTGAAGATGAGGAGAGAAAGGACACACTAATGGGAGACTAACTCAATCCTAAAAGTTGTCATGCAAAGTGGACTTAGAGTTGGGATACAAAAGGGATCTATCTAATGTTATCATGCATGGTTAAGCACCTATTGTCTATCATAACCTCTCTTGAATAAGAGAGATTAGGGATCCTAAGGGAAGAAAGACAAAATAAGAAGGAGAAGAAAGAACATGAAAATGCAATTATGCAAACATAGGATTCACAAATAGGATGAAAGTGAGAGAGGAAATATGTGTGGGGAAGTAGCCTCAACAAGCTCATCTCAACCTCAAGCATTCATATGAGGATGCAAAAGAAAAGGCGAGAAAGAAATCCTCAAGATGAAATCAAACAACAACAAGAAACCACACAAAAATGCACCAAAAGTGGGATGAAATGACCTAAGTCAAACAACATCAACCACAAGTGCCAAAAGCCAAAACAAATGAAAGGAAAATAAACTCAAAACAAAAGTGAGGATGGGAGGCTATATGAGGACAGCAAGGAACTCATAATATGCACTCAATCATAAGCATCACAAGAAAGGTGCAAAAGAAAGCACAAAGAAGTCCCCATGGATTCGTCACTTTAGGTATGCTTCAAATACCTCCAAAGGAGGGACCAAGCCACCTTAAATGAGACTCCAAGGTCATGGGATAGAAGAGGGGATGAGAGGAAAGAGTTCAAAAGCAAAGGCAATCAAACCAAAAGAAGATGCAAGCATTTACACCAAAGAAAGCAAACAAACCACATATGGAAACCCTAAATGGAAACTAAAAAAGAAACACAAGTTTGGACAAGCAAAACACAATATCATGACCTAAAATTGAGCAACCAGAAACCTTAACATGTTAGCAACATGAATCAAAAGGAATTGAAGGCTCAAAGGATCCATCAAAGTCATATCCAAGGAAAACTAGGTCAATGTGTATGTACGAACCTCCCTTTGTGGTAACTTGACTTGCAAGTTACCTAAAAATTAGGAAAATGATTCAAAAAGGGCCAAATAAAATATCACAAGCTCAAAAACATGTTGGCAAACAGAGGCCATGAAATCATAACCAAAGTCATCTCAAATCATCATCAAAGAAATTGATTCACATGGATGCACCAATTTGAGAGAGGGTTATCGAGTCAAGTCAAACCAAAAATCAACCAAACAGGGGCAAAATGGTCCTCAAAAATCAATTAACTTATCATGGGTATGAGGATTATTTTCAGTCATTGGATCAAAAGGAAAGTGCAAAAACCAAACAAGAACCTGTCAAGAATTAGGTCAAATAAAACAATTCCAATTGATTAATTCTTTTTTAATGAAAAATAATTCAAAAAAATAAAATAAAAAATTCATAAAATAAAAGACATCTCAAACTATCTAGAAAATATTTTTTGTGAATTTTATCAATGTTGGAAGTATTTTAAAATGATTTAATTCCAAACAGCAACAAAATAAGAAAAGAAAATAAAATAAAATAAAGAAATAAAAGGTATGAATATCAAAACATTCACGTGTAAACTCAATGGGCTTCACTAAAGGGGGTTCAGATAGCAATGGCAGGCCCAGTCCACAAGCGTTTAATGAAACGCTACGTTTTGATGGAGATCCAATAAGGTGAGTCAAGTGAGGTACACGATGCATCATGTTTTAGGCTATTAGATCCAAAAGGTCATCAAATCCAAGGGCTCAGGATAAAACATATGGTTCAGGAAATATTTGAAATTGGAAACGGAGGGAGAAACCAGGTGGTCGGAGCACGGTGGCTCCGGTCATCTTCTCTGGTGACTACAAACAACTGGTGAAACTCAACTTCACCAAATCAAACAAATAAATAGTCTAAATTCATCTACAAGTCACATAGATCTCAAATCCATGGTCAAAATTCCACAATCATGCATAAACAATCCAAATCATAGAGAAAAATAAACGAGCAATTATCACAAAATATCACCAACAACAGTCAATTTTATCCAGAATCCAACTACACAGTTCATAGGTCATGATTATGCAAAAATGGCATACGATTACATCATATATAGAGAGAGAAAAGTTGAAAGATGATTTAACTAGTGGAGTGCTTCCATTGAGCCTTGAAACTTTGATGAAACTTGATGGAAATAAACCAGAATCACTGCACAATCCTCCCTGAAGCTTTAGATGTGTTTAATTTGGCTTGAAATTGGTTGAATCTGGAAATTCGTATTTCACTTTTCCTTGAGCTTTAGCAACTGAATTCTGGAGCAATTCTTCACCAATTTCGCCTCTAAGGATTTGTACACGATGTTGAAGTTATATACAATGTATTTGGAAGGAAATGAGGCCCAATCAAAGTGGTTTTAGGTCCAATTGAAATCCAATTTTTTGCACATGAAACTTCTAAAATGCACACGAAAATAGAGCTGTTATGACTTGGTTTTTGGCTCAGGTAGCTTGCATATACTTCATTCTGATCCAATGGATAGGAATTGTCCCTTTTTTTAATCCAATGATGTGATTTGCATATGTTACTTCCACTTGAAGTAAGTATGAAAATGGTCATGACAAAGAGCTCAAATTGCAAATTCAAAAGTGTCATTGTCCTTAGAATGTTTTGGGGACTCAAAAAATGCACACACTTGATAAAAAAATGATTCCAAATGAATTTAATTGGATTTTCTCCTTTTAATGCCTTTTTTATGATATTTCTTCCATCAATCCTTCAATCCAAGCTTCAACCATGACATGAGATGGTTTGGTAATGAAATTGACCCCATTTCGAGCAAGTTTGATGTTGGAAAGATTTTCATTTGAAAGATGCAAAGTGGTGAAATGGACCTATAATGAAAATGACCTGTAATCTTACTTTCCCAAAATACCATTGTCTTGCAAGCTTCATAACTTGAGCTCTACAAATCAGATGAAAGACTTCTAGTACGTTTTGGAAAGCTAAGATCATGAGGAACAACTTTCATGTTTGGGTCCAACTGAGTAGAAACATCCTTCTAAGTCAAAAGTGGCTTGGAAGTTGGTTGACTTTTGTTGACCAAAATCACATTCATCTGATGACCTGTAACTTGTCAGCGTCATAACTTGAGTTCTAGAAATCAGATGAAAGACTTCTAGTACTCAAAAGAAAGCTAGAAACATGCTCTACAGGTTTCATGTTGGGATCAAGATGAGATGAAACATGTATCTTGAGATATGTGGTCTTGAAGTTGGACACTAAATAGAGGATTTTACACTGAGAACCCTAATTTAGTAACTCCTTACACTCTTGATTCTTCTTGATTTGATCTTGAAATGATATATTATACACCTCAACACAACATTACATGATCACAAAGACTTGTAATTGAGTCTTAATCTCCTTCAATTTCACAATTGACTGAGGGTTGACCAGATGAAAACCCTAGGTGCACCACTCTTGACTGTGACTTCTTACACATGACACAACAACTTGAATAAACTCCAACATGGCTCTCGAAGCCTTCAATGAGCTTCCTCAACATCCCATATCCATAATCATGAATTCATAATTCTCTGATGATCTTTAACTGGCTTCCAAGTTAGGAGCTGGTCCACATACACCCATCAACCCTTTCACAAAACATTGACCACTTCTTGGTGACTTGATGACCATTCATGCTTTAGTAAAACCCCTTGCTTAGGCTCAACACTCTTGGTGACCTTCTTTTGCTATGCACAACCTCTTGATCCCCTGTCAAATGAACAATGCTATGCAATGCAAATGCTAGAAGAAAATGAAATGAAACATAAACCAAGCTAAGAAAAGGTTGGTCAAATTTTGGGGTGCAACACTCCTTACCCTCTAGGCTTTGATACCAACGCCATATGCGGCTATCATGCTGGGGCACTAGGGCATTCAACTGAAGATTCTAAAGTACTTAAAAACGAGGTTAAAGATTTTCTCAACTCCAAAATGATCTCTTTCCCGCCTCAAGGTGTTCAAGTCAACAAAACTTCACCATCTCTCATGTCTCCTCCACAACAAGAATGTGCACCCGGAGAAATTTCACACAAGTCAGTATCTGACCAAGCAGCCAAATATCAGACGATTACCAGAAAAGTCTATCACCACTCAGTGTTTGTTCTTCCTCAAGGTTCTCAAAGCCAGAGCTTAAACAAGAAGAATCATGTCAGGAAAAATAAGACTTGTGATAAACCAATTCCAATACCGCTAAGCAAACTTTACCCACTATTGATTCAGAACTCGCTAGTAACTACGCAACTATTCAATCATGTGCCAGGGCCATGGAACAATGCGAACCTAACCTGTGAATTTCACAAAGGAGCCGAGGGACACAACTTAGATGCATGTCTGGCATTAGGTTATCTTGTACGAGAGCTGATCAATGACAAAGACTTGATCCTCGAAGAAGACCACCCAGAAGTTGAATACGGATACTGTACTAGGACAACAGGGCACCTAGTTGAAGAGTGTAAAGGTTTTAAATTGAGACTGTTGTTGCAGTGAGAATCGTGATACCAAGCATTTGATTAAATTGAATCTTAATTCATTAAATTCACAACTGTACTTTTATTTATCCAAAGGAAAGGTTAAAGAAAGAAAAACCTTTTGTGCGATGTAACAACAACGCTAAGAGATTCAGGGATCGGGGGTTGGTTATGCCTAGGGTAGGTATTTCACATCCTAAACATATGTAGTACTCTACAGGAACCTTTTGTTTGTTTCTATGTTATACATGTTAAATGTTTGCTATGGCTTGGGATTAGGTAAATACATAAAGTTGTAGGTAAAGGCCTAAAGATAGTTTCTAAATTTGCTCGCAAAGATATCACATCCTCTGCCTACGTATCCTGACTAAGATAGAATCAGAGCAATCGTAGTTCACATCACTGAGGATAGATGAACGCTTGATTATGATCAAGGTTCAAAGGGGAACAAACATAACAATGCTTGTATAGATTTTAACAAAACTCTCTATTTCTAAATTGTACACTCAAAATGGTTTGACTTTAACAAAAGCCAAGAGGGGAGTAAGTAATTATGATAATGATTCTTACATAGAGTTACAAAACTCTATATAAAAGTTATAATTGAAGGATACTCCTAACAAGTGGTAGGTCTTTTAGACTAAAAGCAAAGTGTAATGGCTTGTAGGTTCTAATTTAACTAAGTGAGGGTTCAAAGTGACTTAACAAAGTCAGAAGAAGGGTAATGAGCTATCTATGACCCAAGGGTCAATAGAGAGACTTTCCTTTGGAATGCGAAAAGAGGTGACAACTTGATGAGAACTAACAAGTTCCATCACTTGGGGAATAACTTAACAAAGCTAAAAGCATACATAAGCATTCATTCAAATAGGATGAACATATAAAAGAGCATGGTGACAACTGTAACACCCATTTTAATTATTTAGTCTTTCTGGTGTTATTTTATTTCGGCGTGTCTTTGGTGGAGGTTATTTAATAAACTATAGACTTTAATATTAATATAATATAATTAATAATGATAATAATTTGATAATTAATTGTAATATTATTATTATTATTATTATTATTATTAGAGTAAGTAATTTAAGAGGGGTATTAGTGAGTTTTTAGAAAGAGGAGAGAAAACACGATAAAGAAGAGGAGAGAACACGATCAAGTGGAGAGAAAGATTGAGGAGGAAGAACAAGAGGAAGAGGAAGAAGGATAAGGCTGTCGGATTCTTGGGGGTTCTTCATCAATCGAAGCAATTAATCGAGGTAAGGGGGAGAAACTGATTGGGATTGGTATTTTGCATGAATTTTTGGTAGAGGGGATTCCATAACCCCATAAGGATTTGATGAACATGATTGGTATGTTGTTGTGTTTCTGATTGTTGTTGTCATGACGAACTTCATGCATGTGGTTCTATAGGGATTGTTTTGATGGTTTGGGTGATTTTGTGTAGTTTACCGTTTTAGGTCGAAAATGATTTAATCGGTAGAATTGTTGTTTTATCAGGTAAAATCTGGAATAAGTCATGTAGTTTAGTCATAGAATGTTAGGCTAAGACTACAGGGACTGGTTTGGTGGGAATCAGATGATTTTGAGCTTCTGATGAATTTCGGGACATTAAGGGTTTTGTGAAATCGCAGACGTTCGCCAGCACCTTCGCTGTGCGAGCTAGTAGCGAGCATTTGCTAGGCGAGTTGGGTAGAGAACACTTCCAGTAGCCACTGTCTGCCTTCGCTGGCGAGTTTTCTAGGCGAGTGAGGCAGCGAGCGTTCGCTGAGGCCTCGCTAGGCGAGTGGGCCAGCGAGCATGACAGCAAATTATGATTTTGTACTGTTTTGATTTGTTCTTTCGTTCCGTAGGGCCCTTTTTGGCGATGGTGAGTATAGGAATGGTGTGAATGGTGAAGAGTGTATATTGGTGTTCGAATGTGATTTCCCTATTATTCATTTTAATTGACATAATTGATTGGTGCGTATATATATATATATATATATATATATATATATATATATATATATATATATATATATATATATATATATATATATATATATATATATATATATATATATATATATATATATATATATATATATATATATATATATATATATATATATATATATATATATATATATATATATATATATATAAGGTATGGTGATGTGATCAGGAGGATCGTGTGCACTTAGTGTGCTTGGGTTTGTGTGTTGTGCATTTGGTGTCATGCATATCATGGTGTTTTAATTTGGGAAAGTGGGGTGTTACAATTGGTATCAGAGCAGGTCGGTCCATCCGGCCAGTGTTGTAGTTGAGTCTGTCCGTAGAATAAAGGTTGTATACCTTTTAACCTAGTGTTGTTATGGTTGAGCAGTATGGCAGGGAGGAATGATACTGCTTTGGCTGCAGTTATGCAAGCGATGGCGCAGGTGGTTGCTAATCAAAACCAAGCTGCGGGTGCGTAATTCTGCGATTTAGCTCAGTTCCGGAATAACAAGCCACCGACGTTTGAAGGAGGAATTTTGGATCCTGAAGCTGCACAGAAATGGCTGAAGGCAATTGAGAAAATTTTCAGGACGATGGGTTGTAATGATGAGCAAAAAGTGAGGTTTGGTACTCACATGCTGGAAGGTGAAGCTGAGGCTTGGTGGGACAACAGTCGCCAGAGATTGGAGACTACCAGAACTGCGATTACTTGGGATGTGGTTTGAACTGGTTTTCTGGAAAAGTATTTTCTGAAAGATATACGAAGTGCTAAGGAGATAGAGTTTCTGGAGCTGAAGCAGGGTAATCTGACTGTAGCAGATTATGCTGCTAAATTTGAAGGGCTAGTACAATATTATCCTCAATACAATACTGAAGCGGTGATGACTTCCAAGTGTTTGAAGTTTGAAAACGGGCTGCGTCTGGAGATTAAGATGGGGATCGCTTGTCAGAAGATCAGGAATTATCCTGAGTTGGTAAGCAGAAGTAGAATTTATGATAATGACAATCGGGCCAGGATTGCACACTATAAGGTTGTAAATGACCGTAAGGGTAAGCAGAGATTTGGTGGTACTCCTTACAGTGTTCCTGCTGATAAGGGAAAACATAAGGTTGTTGCTGATAAGAAGCCCAGAGAAGGGAGAGCGTCTGCTTGTGTGAAATGTTTCCGATGTGATGGCACGGGGCATCGTGCTTATGATTGTCCTAATGAGGTGAAGAAGTGTTTCAAGTGTGGTAATCCAGACCATGTAATAGCTGATTGTCGGGCCGCTATGCCTACCTGTTATAACTGTGGTGAGAAAGGTCATATCAGTACACATTGCGAGAAGCCGAAGAAGTCTCAGGCGCCTCAGGCCAGTGGTAAAGTATTTGCTGTGGTAGGAATTCAATCTGCCAGTGAGGAGCGTTCCATCAAAGGTACATGTTTTATCAATAATATTCCTTTGACTGCTGTGATTGATACGGGTGCAACCCACTCGTTCATTTCTTTTGATTGTGTGAAGAGATTAGGATTGGTGTCGTCTACTCTTGAGCAACGGATGACTATCGAAACTCCCTCTATTGGTTCAGTGACTACTTCTTTGGTGTGTTTGAAGTGTCCACTGACTATTTTCGGTAGGGATTTTGGAGTGGATCTGATTTGTCTGCCACTTGGTAAGCTGGATGTTATTCTGGGCATGAACTGGTTAGAGTTCAACCGAGTCTACATCGATTGTTTTCGGAAGGTGTTATTGTTCCTTACCCCAGAAGAGGAAGCATTGGCGGATTCCTTGTCTAATAAGGAATTGAGGACCTTGTTAGAGGACGAAGCTAAAATGTTTGCTTTATTTGCATCATTATCTGTTGACGGCAAGGCATCAATGAAAGAGTTGGCGGTGGTGAATGAATTTCCCGAAGTGTTCCCTGATGATATTACAGAATTACCTCTGACGAGAGAAGTTGAATTTAGCATTGATCTTATTCCTGGTACAAGATCTATATCTATGACGTTGTACAGGACGTCGGCAGTGGAATTGGCTGAATTGAAATCTCAGATTGGAGAATTGTTGGATTATTTAGTCTTTCTGGTGTTATTTTATTTCGGCGTGTCTTTTGTGGAGGTTATTTAATAAACTATAGACTTTAATATTAATATAATATAATTAATAATGATAATAATTTGATAATTAATAGTAATATTATTATTATTATTATAATTATTATTAGAGTAAGTAATTTAAGAGGGGTATAAGTGAGTTTTTGGAAAGAGGAGAGAAACCACGATAAAGAAGAGGAGAGAACACGATCAAGTGGAGAGAAATATTGAGGAGGAAGAACAAGAGGAAGAGGAAGAAGACTAAGGCTGTCGGATTCTTGGGGGTTCTTCATCAATCGAAGCAATTAATCGAGGTAAGGGGGGAGAAACTGATTGGGATTGGTATTTTGCATGAATTTTTGGTAGAGGGGATTACATAACCCCATAGGGATTTGATGAACATGATTGGTATGTTGTTGTGTTTTTTATTGTTTTTGTCATGATGAACTTCACGCATGTGGTTGTATAGGGATTGTTTGGATGGTTTGGGTGATTTTGTGTAGTTTACCGTTTTAGGTCGAAAATGATTTAATCGATAGAATTGATGTTTTATCAGGTAAAATCTGGAATAAGTCGTGTACTTTAGATGTAGAATTCTAGGCTAAGACTACAGGGACTGGTTTGGTGGGAATCGAATGATTTTTGAGCTTCTTATGAATTTCTGGACAGTGAGGGTTTTGTGAAATGGCAGACGTTCGCCAGCACCTTCGCTAGGCGAGCTAGTAACGAGCATTCGTTAGGAATTCACTAGGCGAGTTGGGTAGCGAACACTTCCAGTAGCCACTGTCTGCCTTCGCTAGCGAATTCGCTAGGCGAGTGAGACAACGAGCGTTCGCTGAGGCCTCGCTAGGCGAGTGGGCCAGCGAGCATGATAGCAAATTGTGATTTTGTACTGTTTTGATTTGTTCTTTCGTTCCGTAGGGCCCTTTTTAGCCATGGTGAGTATAGGAATGGCGTGAATAGTGAAGAGCGTATATTGGTGTTCGAATGTGATTTCCCTATTATTCATTTTAATTTACATAATTGATTGGTGTGTGTATATATATAAGGTATGGTGATGTGATCAGGAGGATCGTGTGCACTTAGTGTGCTTGGGTTTGTGTGTTGTGCATTTGGTGTCGTGCATATCATGGTGTTTTGGTGGGATGAATCATTTCTCAGGAGAAGCGTAGGTGATTCATCCGTACTCCCTTGTGGAGAATGGTGGGGTTGAATCATTTCTCAGGAGAAGCATAGGTGATTCACCTGTACTCCCTTGTGGAGAATGGTGCGGATAGATCATTTCTCAAGAGGAGCGTATGTGATCTATCTGGGGTTCGATTGAATGAACTAATGAGTCGCTACCGCATGCATGGTGTCGAGTTGCATTCTTGCATTATTGTATGTTGCGTTGATGTTGGACGGTAGGTCGTGATTGATGTGGGTGGGGTGATGATTTGTATATTTACTGCCTTTTATTCATGTATTTTATTACCGATAATTTTGATCATGTTTTCTCACCCCTTTGTTGTTGTTGTGGTCTGTGCTTCTTCGGAAGTACAGATAATCCAAGTACATAGCTAGCTTGGATAATGGTGTGCGAGTCGAGTCTTAGGATGCTCTGATACGTAGCACGGGACTTGGAAGTTTATTTGTTTTACGATAAATTTTTTTATTCCTATGACGTATCCTATTTTGGTGAACCTTCTTAATGAATGTTTTATGTAAATTGGCGGATGGCCTAGAATGATGTACTAATGATGATTTTCGCTGTTTATTTTGAAAACCATCTAATGAAGTGTTTTGTTGAATTTTATGATGTGATATCCCACTATTGAAGGGAAACTCTGGTATTTATTTGATTTAATCATATTTTATTTTAATTTGGGAAAGTGGGGTGTTACAACAACCAAGAAGAGATATGCAAGCATGTGACAACATCAAGCAAAGATTACAATCAAACCAAATGGTTACAACAAAAAATGCACAAAGATATTATAATATCTAGAAGGACATGGTAGAGGTTCTTACAAGACCAATCATAGAGGGTAAAATTAATTTGGAGCATCTTAACAAAGATGAAGGAAAATGAGGTGACAACCATCAAGACAAAATAACAAAACATGTAGTTCAAATAAGTTTTAATGCAAGCAAGTTACAACTTTGAGGCAAGCATGTATAGGGATCAAAAAATGTTAAATGTAACAACATGAGACCAACAATCATGTATTGATGACAATCCAATACAAACAAGCATGCAAAAAGTGTTACAACAGTTCAAGTAAGGACTCAAGATTTCATGGGGAAAACACATACAAGTTTATGGTAACAACCAAAACAAAGAAATCCCTAGCATGTTATGGTTCTAACAAGATATTTAAATAAGTGGAGGATACATGAAGAACACACTCAAGAGATTACAATATCAAGAGGTAACATGATTCTCAAACATAGTTCACAATGGCAATCAATTAGATACATCTAAAACAAAGATTTGAACATAACAAGATCTTAAGTCAAGCCAATTTAGTCAATCAAACTAGTTAAAAAACATGTATAAAACAAATACAAATAAAACTCACAAGATTAAATTAATAAGAGGTTTTGAAAATGAACCACAAAAGATGCAAGGTAAAAAACCTAAAAGTGCAAGAATTTCAAGTGATATAAAGTATTTCTAGGATGAATATCCTTGAATTCTTTTCTTATTATATGAAAGTAGACATGATTAAGAACATTTTGAAAAAAGAGTGGATAAAAAATGTTGAAAAATGGTAAAGTTATGAAGTTTTGAAGTTTATGAAGAAAACATGAAAATTAAATGGTAAAAATAAGGAAATACCTTCCTCATGGATTGAACCCACGTCCTGAGGTTCATAGGCTCAAAACCTCACCACATTAGCAAAGAGGGGCGTATGATTGTACAATGGGAAAGAATGAAAATAGGGCAGTATATGATAAAAATCAAGGAAAGCAAAAAGAGTTGTCCTTTTCAGGGATTGAACTCAGGAAAGCAAAGGCAAAGCATACATGAGCGTGCAGGTTACAACCACTGGGGTGGCGATATATCTAGTGTATCAAGCCACCCCAAAAATAGATAAGCCTCAAACGCATGATTTTTGGGCAGAACAAACTGAGGCAAGCCATCAAAACAAGTCAAAACGGAATGAATTCAAACTCAGTCAAAACAACACCATTTTAAACAAAATTTAGGTCCATCTCACTTGAAATTGAATAAGGATTCCAATGGTATTTTCAATTTTTCTTATAGATGAACACAATTCAAAATTCGAAAGCAAATGCAAGTTAAGGTCTTGAAATGCATTTTCAGAGTTAGAACTCAAGTTAATCATGTTTGAATTAAACTAAAAGCCTGCACATGTTCTAAATACATGATATATGAAGTTCAAATACACATGGTGCTCAAAATCATGCTAGAACAGAATATGACCTAGGAGTTGCAATGGTGACATAAGGCTTGTAAGGAAAAATTCAAAAACAATTGGGAGTAGAATCAACTAAAATAAAACACCATGATTCAATCAAACATTAGGCCTGTAAGTGAGTCTCAAATATCAACACATCATGAGCCTTAACAAAAATGGACCTCTAATTCAACTTGTAGTGCAAAATGACTTGTGGTTTGGAAATAGTGACATGAAGTTGGTGTGAGATCTTTAAAAGTAGTTTGTGGCAGAAACAAATCATCACTATGATTTTTAACAAAAACAAGTGACATGCAACCAAACTTTTTAATCAATCCAACAAATAGTCTAGACAAACAATCAAACAAACTTGTATATGTGCAAAACCAGTCAATCCAAAAACATCAAAGTAGCATCAACACATATTCTTTGCATTTCACATGTCCTATAGGTACAGCATAACCTACACATAAATCTAAACACCAACACCAAACTCACACTTGAACAGAGCCAACATATGGTTCAACAGCTGGAAAAATAATCATACAAGTATGGTTCTACACAAGTTAACTTCAATACATGACTTGATAGTTCTAGGCAATTCTACTCAATGTACATCAAGTATGATTATGATGTATAATGAGTATAGTTAGAGGTTACCTACCTCTTGAAGACTTCCAAAGCAAGATCTTGATGTTAATTTGCCTATGAAAATGAACCTAGTGATTGCTCCACACTCTCAATGCTAACTCCAAATAGCTCAGGTTTTGTTCAAGTTGGTTTTATGCAAGATATAGTTACTTCCACTTGAAGCAACAATGAACTCTTGGTGATTGATTCCCCAAATGATGATGTAGTTGTTTTTTTGATGTTGTGGACATTTAACACATCTTATATCCAAGGTGTGTGAGGTGTTATGTGGTTTAGAACTGACCTAGGCAGTGAGTTTTGCTAATTTATGCAAAAAAGTCAATGCTTTTGGTGTGAGGAGTTGACTTTTGGAGATATTAGGTTTTTGACTGGTTCAATGGTTGGAACACACTTCCAAACATCATTTATAGGTTGTGTGGATGGTTTGTGGTTAGTCTCAATGCTTGGAAGTGGCTCTGGTATGCAACCTAGCCAAGACATATTTTTGGAGGGTTTTTAGTGTTTTTGCTTGAAATGCTCTGGTTTTTAGTTTTGTTCTGGTTCGTTGAGGATTGTTCTTGTATATCTTTTATGCATAAAGAAGGCTCTATTTATAGATGGGGTAAATGCTTGGCAGATTTTGAAAACATGAGGTGGTTTTGGCTTTTTGAGGGAAAAATGGGATGAATATTGGCTCAAGATCTTTTGCAGCTGGTTTTGAGTGTTACTGTCGCATCGCTGCGAAAAGGGGCTGGCAAAGACAGAAGAGTCGCCAACGTTCGTTATTTATCCCAAAAGAGGGAAAGGAAACGATCAGAGAAAACCTATAAAACGGGAAAAGACAGGTCATCGCAACCAAATCTTGGGTTCGGGAGTCGGTTACACAAGGGGAAGGTGTTAGCACCCCTCACGTCCGTCGTACTGGACGGGATCCACACTTGTTATTTATCTAAAGGGTGTTTATCTATCTAAGCTATAGGCCACAGGGACAAAAGAAAAGAAAAGAGGCTCGATAGAGCATCGCTGCTCTATGCCTACGTACTCCCTCGTGCAATGGGAAAGTCAGAGTCAACGTAGTTCGGCAAACTACGGGTGAAGGTGGGGGAAGGTTGCTCGCCAAGACATCACCGTCTTGTGCCTACGTATCCTCGTCTGGTACGAGAAATTAGAGAAAACGTAGTTCGGGCTGACACAACCACAAATTAGTTAAGTGTTTTAATTGAGTAGGGTTAAAACTTAGTTCTGGCAGTTAGGTGTATGCAGCTCGACCATTGGAGACTTGGGCGTTACCTGTTTGCGGTAGAACCAAGAGTTAACAAAACTCTCCTTATGAAAAAGGTTTTCCAAATTAAATCCCGAAGGATAAAATGATTTGATGTTTGTTTTTGTGTTTTTTAAGAGAAGAAGTGAATTGAATTTGGTTTGTAATTCATGTTGTACTAAAGACTATGACTTAGCAGCGAATGTGTCGCATATCGTCTAAAGGACATACGCTAAACACTCTAGACAATTGAGAGGAGGCCCCCCAATCATCATTTCCCAAATTCTTAAGGATCGTAGCGTACAACATTCATTATTCATTATTAAGTGTCTTGAAGAAGTTTGAAGATGAGAAGAGAGACACAACTCTAAAGGGAGACTAGGACTCACCCTAATGTTCTCATACAAAGTGCACCTATGATTGGGATGAAAAGGGAATGCTACCTAATGTTATCATACATGGTTCAAGCCTAATGTCTATCATAATCAATCTTGAACAATAAGGATTAGAGCTCCTAAGGGAACATGGCAAAGGAAGACAAAAGAAGAAGAAGAAGAAGAAGAAGAAGAAGAAGAAGAAAGCATAAGTGAAAGAAGAAAGAATGCAAACATGTAATGCACAAACAAGGATGAAGAAAAGAGGGAGGAACAAAGTGTGGGGAAGTAGCCACCACAAGCACATCTCAACCTCAAGAATGCAAATGAGAGATGCAAGAACAGAAAGGAAATGCACACAAAGAAGAACTAGGCAAGCTCACCTAAAAATGGGATGAAGTGGGAGAAAAATGAATTCCTACAACCACTTGTCATCAACCACAAGCCCAAAGGCAAACCAAAAAGAAAGGAGAATAAGACATGATCCATGAGATGACGGGAGATAAGGCTTGGGCAGCAAGCAACATCAAAAACAAACTCAACCAAAGCATCATAAAGATAAAGCAAAAGAAGCACATCAGAAGTTCTCAAGATGAATCACCATTTAAGACAAACTCAAAGTTTCTCCAAAGGAGGGACCAAATCATCTTAAATGGGATTCAAAGGCCCTATGGAAGAGGTGAGAACAAGGGAATAAGATGCACAAAGCAAGGAAAGAAAATATGCAAAGCAAATTGCAAGATTAGGCATGGCAAAGAACCTAAGTTCTAAACACTCTAAACATTTGAAACCAAATGGAAAGCCTAAGAAGAATGCAACTTACAACAAGCATCAAGCAAGTTTATGACCTATGAATTGGCATCCAACAACTTCAGAATGTTATGAATATGGATCAAAAAGAGTTGGAAGCATTTGGGATCCACAAGGGTCATTTCCCATCAAGACTAGGTCAAGTGTGTGTTTGAACCACCTTTAGGAGTACCTTAACTTACAAGTTACCTCAAAAATAGGAAAATGGCTCAAATAAATCCAAATAAAATCTCAAAATCACATCAATATGTAGGCAACCAGGGGCCAAGAGCACACAACCAATGTACATTCAAAACATCACCAAATAATTTGATTCACAAGGGTGCACCATTTCGAAGGAGGGTTATCGAGGGTCAAACAAAATGACTCAAAAGTCAACCAAAAATAAACCAAACTAGAGCCAAAATCATCCTATAAGATCACTCAACTCATTATTGAAATGAGGCATGAGTCTCAATCATTGGAGATAAAAGTTGGACAAGAAATAAGAAAGAACAAATGAATACACATGAATAATCAATTTAAAAACCTCTCCATTCATTAATTCCCATTTTAATTGAAAAATAAAAGGAAAATAAAAATATAAAATATAAAAAATTAATTAACACCCTAAGGTGTCAGAAAATATTTTTTGGGGAATTTTATCACATTTGGAGTTATTTTTAAATGATTTAAAACAAAACAGAAATCAAAATAAAAATAAAACAAAAGGAAAAAAAAAGCTGCGTGGCAAATAGCAATAAAATCAGTGCAAACAACTGGGCTGGATCATGAGTCGGGTGTGAATAACAACCAAGGCCCACCTCCCTTTAGCAAAGTGAAACGATGCGATTCACTTAATGATGTGGCAAGTCAACAATCCACACACGCTGGTCAGAACAGATCCTGGCCACACATCAAGGCCAATCAACTAGTCAAACAAGAAACACCTCAGCACGCCTGAAATTGAACCAGACGCCGGAGCCCTAGCTCCGGTCTTCTTCTCCGGCGAGGTGGCCGGAGATCAGGTTCTAAAACTTCACCTAAACGCATGAAATTTTATACGAAATTGAACGCCAAGTTACACAGATCATAAATCCAGCCTCCAAAATCATTTATCATACATAGATCAAGAGATTCGAACCGAGGAAATTTTTGATGCACAACTGCAAAACTCAATATACATCACAATCATGGTACCAAAATTTGCCTACAAGTTGTAGGACTTCAGATGCAACAAGAATGGCATAGATTCAATGCTTAAAACGAAAGAATTTTGCAATTGAAGATTACCTAACAGAGTCTCTCTGTTGGAGCTTCAAATGAGGTTGAGCTTGCAAGTTAACGTGCAGATCCACTCTATGAAGTTCAAGGAAGAAGATGATCACTTTAATTTTTCTTAGATTGTGCTAGATTTGGATTTCCAAATTTGAATTTCTCTCACTTTCCAAGTTTGAATTCAGATCTCCTTCCACGAATTGCACATTCTGAGCCCTCCAAAATGATTTGGAGCTTTTATAATTTGCATATGGGATGCATTGGAGGCCCAATGAGGCTTTAATTTGCTGAAATTTTGAAATGCCCAATTTGGAAACTCACCTCATGCACACGTGAATTCAGCATGCAACACACTTGAAACTTGCTTTGTTTTGCAGCTGAGAGCTTGGACTTTACATGTGGATTAGTTTTGGGCTTGATTGTGATCCAATTATGGAGATTTGAATGCAAACTTCTTCTTGAAGTAATTTCATAATTCACGTGTATTTGCTTGCATGACTCAAAATAAATTTGTGCATTTAACTCATGAGCACAAAGTGAACAAGATTGGATTGAAAAATGGTATGAAAAAGTCCTCTAAGTTGATCAATTGAATTCACCTTTTTAAGTCCATTTTCACCTTGAATTTCTTCACCAATATACTTATCCATGCAAACTTTATGCCAACCTTAAGTTTCATGATGAATTTGAAGTCATTTGGGACAACTTTCATGTTGGTGAAAGTTCCATTTGAAGTGCACAAAGGCATGTAAATGACCCATAACCAAAATGACCTATAATCAAAGTTTCCCAAAATACCCCTGTCTTGCAAGCTTCATAACTTGAGTTCTACAAATGAGATGAAGGACTTCTAGGACTTTTTGGAAATCTAATATCATAAGGAACAACATTCATGTTCATCAAAATTTGAGGAGAAACATTATTTTAAGTCAAAAGTGCCTTGGAAGTTGGTTGACTTTTGTTGACTGAAAAATATGTTCATCTGAGACCTATAACTTGATGGCATCATAACTTGAGTTCCACAAACCCAATGGATGATTTATAGTACTCAAAGGAAAGATTAGAACAAGCCCTACAAGTTTCATGTTTATAAGAAAATGAGATTCAACTTGTATCTTGAGATATATGGTCTTGAAGTTAGGCACTAAATAGGGGATTTTACACTGATAAACATTTGAAACCCTAATTTAGTAGCTTCTCACACCCTTGATTCTTCTTGATTTGATCTTGAAATGCCCTTTTAGATGTCTCAACACAACCTTCCATGACTCCAATGACTTAAAACTAAGTCTCAATCTCCTTCAAATCCACAGTTGACTTTGCACTAGGCAGATGAAACCTTAGGTGTACAATCCTTGACTGCAACCTCTTGCACATGAAATAACAACTTAGATGAGCTCCACAATAGCTTCAAAAGCACCCAATGAGCTATCTAATCATATCCTATCCATATCTATGAGATTATGATCCTCAGTTGACCTCCAAGATAGGAGGTAAGCCACACATATCCATCCATTCTCTCAAAGAGCTTTGACTGCCTTTTGGTGAATATAAGCACTTGATGACTTGAGTAAACACTCTTGCTTGAGCTTGGAACTCTTGATAACCTTCTCTTGGATACACACCTCTCTTGACCCCCCTGCAAAGAACAATGCTATGCATATGTAAATGCTAGAAAAAAGAAGTGAGACATAAGCCAAGTGAAGAAAAAGGTTGGGCAAATTTTGGGGTACAATAGTTACCAATGCAATGAGCTGCACACACAGCCTATAAGCAAGTCATTGGAAGTGACTAAAATAGTTTTTAGTGAGTAGAGAATATGCTGCAGATGCTATGGCACAAGATTCTTCTCTTTCATGGTGTACTTTCTTGTACTTTCCTTGAATTAAATAATGGCTTTAACCACAATCTTGGTTTAACTCAAAGATTCTTCTTATTTTTACTCATCATACACTCTTAGACATCATAACAAATGTTAAACCATGGTTGAAAATCAATTGGATAGTTGGCAATCTGGTTTATGTCAAGTTTGACATTGTGCATTTCAAGTGTTTGGACCCCAGCTTCCCTCCTTCGAAACTCCTAGCTCACAAATGATATGGAGGAGTTCTTGTACTTTTTGGAAAACCCTCATCATGCTATAAAACTTTCATATTTTGGTAATTTTCAAATTCCAAGTGGAACTAGGTCAAAAACACCCTTGAAGTTGGCTAAAAACATGACTTGAAAAGTGTTTTCCTCTCTTGCATTGATTTTGATCATAACTCCAAATATATTCATTTTTTGCATATAGGTCACTTTTTCTCTTTTTTAGAACTTCTCAAGACATTTCCAACAAGCTTTGAACCACTCCATTTGGATACGTGGTTAAAAAGTTATGGTATTGCCCCTTTCAAAACCCTAATTTCCCGATTTTTCGATTACTCTTCAATCCTTAATCCAATGGTCATCAAACTTTTCGAATATATGTGATATAAAATTAGGAACATGATTGCCTTAAATATTGGGTCAAAACCCTTTTGGTCAATGAGTTGACTTTTCAGTCAGATGAACCGATCGATCGGAAAACCCCGAATCCATTGTTGGTGTTCTGGGTCCTCTGAGGTCTTGAAACTTCTTGGGTGGAATTAACTAAGTCATATGAACTTTATGGACCATGATTCCATCATTAGAATACCATTTAAATTAAAATTCAAACTATAGTTGACTTTTCCTAATTAGAAACCCTAATCGGGAGTCTTGGACTGCACTGTTCTGCTTCTTTGGGTGACAACATCAAATTGGATTCATACTTGATCCAAAATAGTATCTTTGATGGTGTTAGGACTTTTTTCATGAAGAATCAATCCAAGACATTGACTGGTCAAACCATCAAAACCCCGATTCCTGACTGTATGGAACCCTAATTCACCTGTATCTTGAGAAAGACATACTTGAAATAGGTTAAGGTTAGATAAACAAATGATGATGCTCCTAGAATAATGATGAAGATATAAGGGTAAAAATTCGGGGTACAACAGATGCCCCTATTTAAATATCTTCACCGGATGACAAAGAGAGATAACGATCTCCACAGAATCATGGTGAAAGGTATTTAAATATAGCAACCCAAAATTTTTGTCCCTTATATAGGATGATATGCAAAAGGACGAATGAAAAAATTCCATGAATTCTAAATGATGCTTTATGATGCTTGAGTGCAATACAAATGCTGACACACGAGCCAAAATACAAAAAACGGCAAGACAACGAGTAACCACTCACAGGAGAACCGACACACCAGGGAAGGATAGGGGGCATAACAATCAATAGTTCATACATGACTAATGATGGTACTTCAAGGGGATCTTCCACAAGTGACACAAAACTCCACTGGGGAAGACAAGTCTTCATTTGGGAAAAAGGGAGAACTCCACTAGGGAAATGCAAACCTCCAACGGAGAAATGCATCAAGGGGTAAGCGAGGTAGAGTGGAAAAAGTTAACAAACTCAGACTCCGACCAGGGAAGCAAAGGGACTAGAGACACGATCCTCATTGGGGTCTAACCAAATAAGGAACTTCCTATAACGAAGAGTTCGAACAGGATCTTCAGGAAAAGACTAGAAACAAGACCAGACTCACCGGGGATGCTAGTAACCACTAGATCTCTGAGACTCAACTAGGGAAACCAAAGCTTTGCTGGGGATACTGGTGACAACCAAAAATTCGTGTCAATAACAAATTGGTTTTAAGCAGTGCCAGTAACTACTGGACTTTCTGGGGTGCTAGTAATGACTAGACTTTCAAAGGAATATGGCGACAACCAAATCAATAATAACAATAACAATTCAAGTTGACGATGCCAGTAGCCACTGGTCTTCAGATGGGATTCTCTAACAACTGAACTAAAGTACCAATAACAATTGTATTTAAGCGATGCCAGTAACCACTGGACTTAACTGGGGAAGTCGGTAACAACCGAATCAAATACCAATAACAATTGGATTTTCAATCAATGCCAGTAACCATTGGACTTCAATGGGGAGTCGATGATCACCGAGCCAAAGTACCAATGACGATTGGATTTAAACAATGCCAGTAACCACTGGTCTTAGAAAGAACTAGTGATAACCAAATCAAGGTACCAATAACAAATATATTTAAACGATGCCAGTAACCACTGGACTTTCAAAGATTGGTAACAACCAAATCAAAGATACCAATAACAATTGGATTTTAAGCAATGCCAGTAACCACTAGACTTACACAGAGGAATCAGTGACAACCGAACCAAAAATACCAATAACAATTTGATTTCAACCAATGTTGGTAACTACTAGACTTCATATGACTGGTAATAACCAATTCAAAGGTACCAATAACAATTGGATTTAAGCGATGCCAGTAACCACTAGACTTAACTGAGGAAGTCGGTAACAACCGAATCAAATACCAATAACAATTGGATTTTCAATCAATGCCAGTAACCACTGGACTTCAATGGGGAATCGGTGACCTCCGAGCCAAGGTACCAATAACGGTCGGATTTAAACAATGCCAATAACCACTAGTCTTAGAAAGAACTAGTGACAACCAAATCATGGTACCAATAA
Organism: Lathyrus sativus; assembly: GCA_963859935.3. Taxonomy (NCBI): domain Eukaryota; kingdom Viridiplantae; phylum Streptophyta; class Magnoliopsida; order Fabales; family Fabaceae; genus Lathyrus; species Lathyrus sativus. The sequence continues at coordinate 288,733,571 of OZ012737.1, forward strand.
CAATTGGATTTAAACAATGTCAGTAACCACTGGGCTTTCAATGATTGGTAACAACCAAATCAAAGATACCAATAACAATTGGATTTTAAGCAATGTCAGTAACCACTGGACTTACATAGAGGAATCAGTGGCCACCGAACCAAAAATACCAATAACAATTGGATTTCAACCAATATTAGTAACTACTAGACTTCATATGACTGGTAACAACCAAATCAAAGGTACCAATAACAATTGGATTTTAAATGATGCCAGTAACTACTGGACTTACAAAGGCTGGTAACAACCAAATCAACATATACCAATAACAATTAGATTTTAAACGATGCCAGTAACTACTGGACTTACCGAATAAAGCTGGTGGTGACCTGATCTCAAAGACAAACATTAGTAACAACTAATCATCTTGGTAATTATTAGATATCATCATATATTGCTAGTCACAACTAGCCTCCTGGGATAAAACATCTATTACAAAGTTGAAGTATCAAACCACGAAGCGAGCCCGTGGCAAGCAGGATGACACCAAAAGGGGTGGTAATGACCAAAGGATCTTAATGGAAAAAGCCAATCAAAACAGAAACCAAATCAAATCAAACGAATGTGTATGCTAATGATATGATGCAGATGCAAATGCAAACTGACCCACAAAGGAGAAGGAAGAAACAAAGCAAGAAACGCGAGGAGGGAACCCATCACACTGAGTTCCGACGTCACAATCTTTGATGAAGCTCTTTCCGGGGAGAGAAACGATTCTCTAGAAGTAATCAAAGCTCTTGCAAACCTACAGAAGAGGAATCTTGGTTTAGCAACGGGGTAACCGTCGGGTGTAACATCCCAATTTTCAATAACTGATTAATGGTACTAGTTAATTGGTTTGTATGATTTAAGTGAGTTATTGGATTTAACTGATTTATTCTATTTGGTAGAATAATGTGGACTTACTAGATATTCTCTAATTAAGGATAAGATGGGATACTTTATGAGAAAATGATTTGGTAAATATTTGAGAGAAGAAATATATTGGAGAGAAAGTAGAAGGGACAGATATATAAGGGAAAGTGGGAGGAAAATGTAAAATAGAAAACATGAAAGAAAGATAGACGAAGAAGAGAAAGTAGAAGGAAAAAGATGGGAAAGCTTGGAAAGCTCAAGAATGACTTCTAGCTTCCGATTAATCGAGGTAAGGGTGTGAAATATTGTTATCTTACCAATGTATGTGATTATGTATGGATTATTTGGATTGGTATGGTTGTTCTTCCTCATTCTCCATTCTAGGGTATGAATGAGTTTAATCGGTAGAAACTGAGTTTTAATGGTTAAAGATGAGGATAAGTGGTAGAGTTTAGTCGAGGAATGTTAGGCTAAGGCTACTGCGACGAGTTGGGATTGAATCGGGTAGATTTTAATGAGGTTTGGAGTTTTTGGACAGTGGGGAATTCTGAGTTCGGGGACCCTCGCTAGCATGTTCGTTAGGCGAGCAGTTCGCGAGCATTCGTTGGGCATTCGCTGTGGCGAGCTAGTAGCGAACGGTCCTAGACTTGGACATAACGGTTTTGGGTGTTCTTCGCTGGTAGCGAAAGGGGTGGAGAGCGTTCGCTAGGCCTTCGCTGAGTGAGTGAGGTAGCGAATCAAGTCAGTGGCTTCTATTTGCCTTCGCGAGCAAGTTCGTTAGGCGAACAGGTAGCGAGCACTCGTTAGGCGAGCAAGGTAGCGAGCATATCAGCATGTTGTTTTCTTGTGTTTTCCATCCAATGGTTGATTGTTTGGTTCAATTATGTTAATCCTTGTTCAACGTGAATAGTTGTGTATTATTGTGATGAGACGTGTTGTGGGTAGCCTTATGGCGTGAATCCTAAATTGTGAAGTATGGCCTTTTGGCAATTATATGCATTGTTTGAATTCATGATGTATGTGGTAGAGTTCTTTGCAGTTGGCACGACCTTGTGTTTGTATATTGATTTTATGTGATAAGGTGTGAAGAATGCATGAGAATATATGTATGATATATATGCATTGCTTGGTAATATGATAATGATGTTGAGAATATGTAAGCGTGCGAGATTCTTACTCACTAGGGTAGAATGACAAGGTGTCGTTCCTAGTGTAGTAATCACCGTGGTAGAATAACTGTGATTTTGTTCCTGGTGGGGTATGAGCGATGTACCCATAATCCAAATAAGGATTAGTGAGAGTTGATGAGTTTATATGAGTTATATCGTATGTCTATGTGATTGTGGTATGAAAGTGTGAGATGTGGCTGTTTGGCAATTATGTGTATAATTGTATGTACTTGTTTGAGGTGTAATGCGTAATTATATATATTTGTGAATATGTATGCATTTCAAGAGTGTGTGGAGTTGTTTTGCATGTGTAGAATCATGATTGTATTCTTGTGTCTTGATCCCGTGGAGAATCTGCAGAAACCTCGTGTGCCCTTGTGGGGTGTGAGGGATGGTTTATTCTTGATCTCGTGGAGGATCTGCAGAAACCTCGTGTGCCCTTGTGAGGTGTGAGCGATGGTTTATTCTTGATCCCGTAGAGGATCTGTAGAAACCTCGTGTGCCCTTATGGGGTGTGAGCGATGGTTTATTCTTGATCCCGTGGAGGATCTGCAGAAACCTCGTGTGCCCTTGTGGGGTGTGAGCGATGGTTTATTCTTGATCCCGTGGAGGATCTACAGAATGATTGTGTGCCCTTGTGGGGTGTGGGAAATCTTGAAACATCGTGTGCCCATGTGGGGTGTGAGCGATGGGTGAACATCATAGGCCCGACGAGCAGTTACTTCGGTAACGAGTGATGGTTCCTTTTGGTTCTTCAATTGAACCTCCTGAATGAGTCGGTACCGCATTTGCATTTGCATAGAGTCGTGAGTCGGTCTCTATGAGTTGCATTATCATCTTAATATGATGCATTGGTGAAATAAACATGAATATAGATGTTTATGTGATTTGGTGGAATAAACATGTTGTGTGTGTGTGTATGTGAATTGATGAATGTGCTTAATTAGGTAAATGTATGTCGTGACATATATGACGTTTATAGTGTATTATGGTGAGAAAATGTGGAACATGTGTCTTCTGTATTTGTGCATTTATATATGGTTATATGCTTTCTTATTATGATAATATTTCTCACCCTTCTGCTGGAATGATGTCCTTCGTGACATCGTGCAAGTATCAAGGTGTAGTACTGCTCGTAGTTGCGAGGTCGCTATTGGTGTAGCTGTTTAGTGATTTAACCATATTGGGTCGAGTCGTGCTCTGGTCGTGTAACGTTGGGATCATTTGGGTTACGTTTCAGACGTATATTATGTTGTTAGCCTCAGTGCCTAAGTGGTGTTGATTTACGTGTTAAAACGCAAATATTTCTTTTATGAAAAATTGTGATATAAATGAATTCACTGCTACATGCAAATGAAATTTTGTAAAGTATGATTATTTATTTCAGTGTTATTGAGCATGACAGATTGTTTTTAGTAATTTGGAAGTATATGTGTGAAACCCTTTGTGAATGCATGTTAATTTTTACTCGGATGATGCTTATATTTTTCCGTGGGGTTTAGAAGGGTGTTACATTAAGTGGTATCAGAGCAGGTCGGTCCATCCGGCCAAGTTGTCTAATGTTGTTTGTTCCCTTGTATGCGACATGTGTGTAAAAACACTGCCGGTATGCGTTTGTTATTCTAAACCTTGTCTGCAGGAGGGGGAATGAATCCATGTGGGGGAGAAAGTTGTGATTCTCCAGGATGCTGCAAGTGTGGAGTTGTAGCTCACTGTGTAGTTGAACGCTCTTATAGTTTGGTAAAGATGGTTTATGCCCCATCATAATTTCGGTTGTTTATTAACAAATTGAGGAACTGATCACCCTTAATCTCTTGTTGATAGTAGTTGGGATTGTGTTGGATGGGATAGATGTGTCTTGCAAGCTTAGATGGCGTGACCAGTGAATTGTTTGGAGTGAAGCCAAGTGCTTAAGAATTGTTTTGTTAAGTCAGCGCAGGACAGTGTTGAGATGTTTAATTTGATGGAAATTTTGAGTGTTAATGAAAGTGAGAAGTTGGCGGTTTGCCGATTAATTTTGTGTGTCTGGAAGTTATCCGGACAAGATAGTGAGTTACAACCAGGACGTGGAGTGAAGTTGTGATCGACTTAGTTACGGAATCTAGTCTGATATTGAGAGCTCCATGTTATATGTCTAATTGGTTAGCCAAGGAATTAAATTTATGGAGTGATTTTGAGACTTGTGTCTGCGTGTGCTACGACAACAGTTTATAAGGTCGAGTATATAAATGGTGGATGGTGATTTCTGGTGATTATTAAAGAAAGAAAGGGGTGGAATACAATATCCGTATGATTAGACCTCTGAACATTTCAAGAGTTGAAAATGTGTAAATGGCCTTCTGAGTGTGGGAATGTTGTTTTCATATTTTGTCATAATGAGAGAACCGTAACTCGGAATGACGCAGGATTAGAAGCGTTGGAAGTGGCTACAATGCTATATGTGATGGTGGAGTAGTAACATGGAACTAAGTTATTTCTTGGTGGAGTACGTTTGGATGTAGTAGCAAGTACGGGAAGTGTGGTTGGTGTTTCCGCCATAACTCACAAATTGAGTGTCCGTTTGACATGGGATTTCCCATACTTAATTGAGTGAGTTGATAATTGTGTAACCGAGCGTATTGGGATATTCGAAGAGTATAGAGGATCATGTTGGACATCGGAGACTTGAGTTATCAGTGTTTGAGAAAGAGTAGTGATATGCCACTGGGAAGAAGTTTAAAGAGTTTTTGGGAGAAGCTGTCAATAACTCGTGTATTGGTTGGCCAAATCCGACAGAACTATTTGTTGTGTTTCGTGATGTTTGGTTGATATGATTGAGAGATATGTTAAGTACAACATCAAGTGAGTTTTGGTTATGCTTTAAGACAACTCAAGATACATAAGGGAATTATCTGACAAGTAATTTGGAATTGGTTGTTGTGTGTCTGTGCCGGAGGTTGGGAGCCTCAATTGTTTAGTTGAGATTTGAAATTATTGCTGACCTTAAGAGCTTAAGGTGTTCGTCTGAATTGGAAAAGTTGAATATGAGGCAGAGGAGATAATTGAGACTTCTGAAGGAATATGGTTTGGTCGAATTACCATTCGGGTGGGACGACGTGGTAGCCGAGATATTAGATGGGAAATTTCTGTATATACTAATGATGATGGTATTGAGCTAGAACGGAGGAAGCAAATTCGGGATATGAGTTTGGCATGTGAAGAGGCTTCTTATGGAGCTGAACTATGTATGTTGGGACTGACTATTGGTATTCCCGATGAGATCCGAGGGGGTCAGAATTCATTTGAGTTAATAGATTGATTGAATTTAATGGATAAAAGTCGAAGAGCTGATCTTCAGATTGATGGAAATGATACCATGAGTTTCGTGATAAAGTTTGTGTTTCCAATAGTGGAAGTTGGATAAAAGTCCCCTGGGAGAAGGACGTTGAGATAAATTGAGTATCCATCCAGGTACTGAGAGGATATGATTCGATTTGGATGGTTAAGAATGGATTGACAAGAGTAACTCGTTACTTACCAGTAAGGATGAATTATTCTGTTAGATGGGAATCTGAGTTTTTCATTGAGATTTTGGGAAGGTTTGCGGGCACTTCTGGGTGCCATGTGGTAGTTGAACTCAGACTAGCGTCCGTGGAAGGGATAGACAGACAAAGAGGATTACCCAGTATGTAGAGAATTAGTTGGGAGGTTGGGATGCGAGAGTCGTATCCAGAGTTATTCGAGTTGGATAACATTTTCGAGGACGAAAATTCCTAAAGTGGGGGAGAGTTGTAACAACCCAATTTTCAATAACTGATTAATGGTACTAGTTAATTGGTTTGTATGATTTAAGTGAATTATTAGATTTCACTGATTTATTCTATTTGGTAGAATAATGTGGACTTACTAGATATTCTCTAATTAAGGATAAGATGGGATATTTTATGAGAAAATGATTTGGTAAATATTTGAGAGAAGAAATATATTGGAGAGAAAGTAGAAGGGAAAGATATATAAGGGAAAGTGGAAGGAAAATGTAAAATAGAAAACATGAAAGCAAGATAGAGGAAGAAGAGAAAGTAGAAGGAAAAAGAAGGGAAAGCTTAGAAAGCTCAAGAACGACTTCTAGAATCCGATTAATCGAGGTAAGGGTGTGAAATATTGTTATCTTACCAATGTATGTGATTATGTATGGATTGTTTGGATTGGTTTGGTTGTTCTTCATCATTCTCCATTCTAGGGCATAAATGAGTTTAATCGGTAAAAACCGAGTTTTAACGGTTAAAGATGAGGATAAGTGGTAGATTTTAGTCGAGGAATGTTGGGCTAAGGCTACTGCGACGAGTTGGGATTGAATCAGGTAGATTTTGATGAGGTTTGGAGTTTTTGGACAGTGGGGAATTCTGAGTTCGCAGACCCTCGCTAGCACGTTCGCTAGGCGAGCAGTTCGCGAGCATTCGCTGGGAATTCGTTGTAGCGAGCCATTAGCGAACGGTCCCAGACTTGGACAAAATGGTTTTGGGTGTTCTTCGCTGGTAGCGAAAGAGGTGGCGAGCGTTCGCTAGGCCTTCGCTGAGCGAGTGAGGTAGCGAATCAAGTCAGTGGTTTCTATTTTCCTTCACGAGCATGTTCGCTAGGCGAACAGGTAGCGAGCACTCGCTAGGAGCTCGCTAGGCAAGCAAGGTAGCGAGCATATCAGCATGTTGTTTTCTTGTCTTTTCCATCCAATGGTTGATTGTTTGGTTCAATTATGTTAATCCTTATTCGACGTGAATAGTTGTGTATTATTGTGATGAGACGTGTTGTGGGTAGCCTTATGGCGTGAATCCTAGATTGTGAAGTATGGCCTTTTGGAAATTATATGCATTGTTTGAATTCATGATGTATGTGATAGAGTTCGTTATAGTTGGCATGACCTTGTGTTTGTATATTGATTTTATGTGATAAGGTGTGAAGAATGCATGAGAATATATGTATGATATATGCACATTACTTGGTAATATGATAATGATGTTGAGAATATGTAAGCGTGCGAGATTCTTACTCACTAGGGTAGAATGACAAGGTGTCGTTCCTAGTGTAGTAATTACCATGGCAGAATAACTGTGATGTTGTTCTTGGTGGGGTATGAGCGATGTACCCATAATCCAAATGAGGATTAGTGAGAGTTGATGAGTTTATATGCGTTATATGGTAAGTGTATGTGATTGTGGTATGAAAGTGTAAGATGTGGCAGTTTGGCAAATTCGTGTATAATTGTATGTACTTGTGTGAGGTGTAATGCGTAATTATATATATTTGTGAATATGTATGCATTTCAAGAGTGTGTAGAGTTGTTTTGCATGTGTAGCATCATGATTTCATTCTTGTGTCTTGATCCTATGGAGGATCTGCAGAAACCTCGTGTGCCCTTGTGGGGTGTGAGCGATGGTTTATTCTTGATCCTGTGGAGGATCTGCAGAAACCTCGTGTGCCCTTGTGGGGTGTGAGCGATGGTTTATGCTTGATCCCGTGGAGGATCTGCAGAAACCTCGTGTGCCCTTGTGGGGTGTGAGTGATGGTTTACTCTTGATTCCGTGGAGGATCTGCAGAACGATTGTGTGCCCTTGTGGGGTGTGAGCAATCCTGAAACATCGTGTGCCCGTGTGGGGTGTGAGCGATGGGTGAACATCATAGGCCCGATGGGAGTTACTTCGGTAACGAGCGATGGTTCCTTTTGGTTCTTCAATTGAACCTGTTGAATGAGTCAGTACCGCATTTGCATTTGCATAGAGTCGTGAGTCGGTCTCTATGAGTTGCATTATCATCTTTATATGATGCATTGGTGAAATAAACATGAATATATATGTTTATGTGATTTGGTGGAATAAACATGTTGTGTGTGTGTGTGTATGTGAATTGATGAATGTGCTTAATTAGGTAAACGTATGTTGTGACATATATGACGTTTATAGTGTATTGTGGTGAGAAAATGTGGAACATGTGTATTTTGTATTTGTGCATTTATATATGGTTATATGCTTTGTTATTATGATAATATTTCTCACCCTTCTGCTGGAATGATGTCCTTCGTGACATTGTGCAAGTATCAAGGTGTAGTACTGCTCATAGTTGCGAGGTCGCTATTGGTGTAGCTGTTTAGTGATTTAACCATATTGGGTCGAGTCGTGCTTTGGTCGTGTAACGTTGGGATCATTTGGGCTACGTTTCAGACGTATATTATGTTTTGGCCTCAGTGCCTAAGTGATGTTGATTTACGTGTTAAAACGCAAATATTTCTTTTATGAAAAATTGTGATATAAATAAATCTACTGCTACATGCAAATAAAATTTTGTAAAGTATGATTATTTATTTCAGTGTTATTGAGCATGACAGGTTGTTTTTAGTAATTTGGAAGTATATGTGTGACGCTCTTTGTGAATGCATGTTAATTTTTACTTTGATGATGCTTATATTTTTCCGTGGGGTTTAGAAGGGTGTTACATCGGGTACGTCCTTGGTCGGAGACGGCAGCAAGCTTTTACTGCTCTAAGAGTAGTGTAATACTGACATATCACCTTTAGAGTTTTTACGTGCTTTGTTAAATTAGTTTCCTTAAACCAAAATTTTATATTTTCAAAACACTTTGCTTTTAAAAAAAATCATTATTAACGAATAAGTGAAATTTGCATAACAAAAACATAGATCATGACAAAGATTGGTCTGAAATCTGATTTTATTAATAGACGAGGACTTTACAAAGGGTAAAGTCTCGGGAACAAATACAATTTGTTTTGAAAAATGGCAGACAAAAAGGGTACAAAATCCAACAATGATCTGGTCCTATTAACTAGCAGTCCATATGCTTCGCTGCTTCCGACGAGAATGGCAGACAATGATTTTCTTCAATACTTTTGACAGCGCTTTGCCCCCGCATTTGCTTGTATTGTTCTCTTAGACTTCCAACTTGTTGGGGCGCTCTTTGGGTCTGAGTCATCTTTCTAGGTTTCCAATTTAGGCGTAGTACTTTCTCACCGCGTCCGAATTGATGGGATACTTGAGCTGCTCACCATCCATCATTTCGAGAATCAAAGATCCTCCGAAGAAGACAGTCTTCACAACGAAAGGGCCATTATAGTTAGGCATCCAATTTCCCCGCATATCCTTTTGTGTTGGTAGGATTTTTCTGAGCACAAGCTCTCCTTCCTTATATTCCCTGAGACGAACTTTCTTGTCGGATGCCCTTTTCATCTATTGTTGATAAATCTAGCTATGGCACATGGCAGTCATCCTCTTTTTGTCAATGAGATTCAATGAATCGAACCTCTCTTTTATCCACTCGGCTTCTTCAAGCTTGGCTTCCATTAAGATCCTTAACGAAGGTATCTTGACCTCGACGGGTAGTATAGCGTCCATTTCGTAAATCAAGGAGAAGGGGGTTGCCCCTGTCGAAGTGCACACTGATGTTCTGTATCCATGTAAAGCAAATGGTAACATCTCATGCCAATCCTTATAAGTTACGACCATCTTCTGTACTATTTTCTTGATATTCTTATTTGCAGCTTCGACAGCGCCATTCATTTTCGGTCTGTACGGGGAAGAATTATGATGCTTGATTTTGAAGTTATCACAAAGTTCTTTCATCGTCTTGTTATTTAGATTTGGTCTATTGTCGATGATGATTTGGTCAGGGATATCGTACCGATAGATGATTTCTTTCTTGATGAAGTGGGCGACCACTTGCTTGGTTACGTTTGCATACGATGCTGCTTCTACCCACTTGATGAAGTAATCGATTGCGACGAGGATGAATCGATAGCAATTGGAAGCTTATGGCTCTATTGCCCCAATCATATCTATGCCCCACATCGCAAATGGCCATGGTGATGTTATCACATTGAGAGGGTGCGGAGGAACATGCACTTTGTCGGCATAGACTTAACACTTGTGGCATTTTCGAGCAAAGAGGATACAATCCATCTCCAAGGTCAACAAAAAATATCCAGCCCTTAAAATCTTTTTCGCCATGGCATGGCCACTAGCATGGGTGTCGAATGTCCCTTCATGCACTTCAGTCATTAGCATATCTGCTTCTTTTTCGTCAACACATCTGAGTAGAACCATGTCATGGTTCCTCTTGTACATGATGCCATTGCTAATGAAAATTTTGGATGATAACCTTCGCATGGATCTTTTTACAATTCTGGATGCGTCAGCCGGATATTCCTGATTTTGAAGAAAACTCTTAATGTCGTGAAAGCAAGGCTTCTTATCAGACTCTTCTTCTATCATCATGACGTATGCTGGCACAGTCCTTCTTTCAACGCAAATTAGAGGTGCCTCGTTAACAAACTGGATCTTCCATGTTGACGCTAGCATGGCTAAAGCATCCGCAATGTGATTTTCTGCTCTCGGCACGTGTTTAAAAGTAATTTCATCGAAGTATTTAATCATCTCCAGTATGATCTTTGTAAGGGATCAACGTTTCATCTCGGGTCTCCCACTCTTCTCTGAGTTGGTAGATCACTAAAGCAGAATTGTCGATCACTTATAAGATTTTGATACGAAGATCAATAGCAGCCTCTAATCCCAGGATGCAAGCCTCGTACTCGGTTATATTGTTGGTACAAGAGAAGCTAAGTCGGGCGGTGACGACAGTATACCATCCAGTTGGATTTTCCAATACAACTCTAATACCGTGTCCGTTCTTGTTAGATGCTCCATCAAACATCATTTCCCAGCGGGACCCAGGTTCAGAACTTTCTTCAGAACCGGGTTCTGGGTTCAAACGTTGGATGTAAATTACATCTTCATCGGGAAACTCAAACTTAAGCGGTTGATAATCATCTACCGGATGCTCAACAAGGTTCTCTGACAAGACACTACCTTTGATGGATTCTTGAGTGACGTATTGGATATCATACTCTGACAGGAGCATGTACCACTTGGCCAACCTTCCAGTTTGAGCTGGCTTTTCGAAGATGTACTTTATTGGGTCCATCTTAGAGATCAACAATGTAGTATGGCAAATCATATATTATCTCAGACGCTTGGCTGCCCTGGCTAGGGAATAGCAGGCTATCTCTAGAGGGGAGTAACAACTCGCAATCTGTGAATTTCTTGCTCAGATAGTAGATTGCATGCTCTTTCTTTCCTGACTCGTCAGTTTGGCCTAGGACACAACCCACTGAATCTTCCAATACCGTCATGTACATGAATAAAGGCTTTCTCGGCACCGGAGGAATTAACACCGGAGGCTCTTGCAGATACTTCTTGATCTTCTCAAATGTGAACTGGCAGTTCTCATTCCATACCACCGTCTGATCTTTTCGTAACAGCTTAAAGATCGGTGTGCAGGTAGGCGTTAGATTAGAAATGAACCTGGAGATGTAATTTAGCCGTCCAAGGAAACCTCTGACTTGTTTTTCTGTTTGAGGAGCGGGCATTTCCTGAATTGCTCTGACTTTATCGGGATCTACTTCAATTCCTTGTTGACTAACAATGAAACTGAGTAGTTTTCCTGAACGAACCCCAAAGGTGCACTTAGCCGGATTTAGCCTCCTGTTGATACATTCAGAGTCTCTCAAATAACTTCAACAAATGGTCCAAATGGTCTTCTTCATTTCGATACTTTGCAATCATATCGTCTACATACACTTCAATCTCCTGATGCATCATATCATGGAAGAGTGCGACCATAACTCGTTGATACGTTGCCCCTACGTTCTTCAAACCGAAGGGCATGACCTTATAACAATAGGTGCCCCAGGGTGTATTGAAAGTTGTTTTCTCCATGTCGGCCGGGTCCATCTTTATTTGAGTGTAGCCGAAAAATCCATCCATGAATGAAAATATTGCAAAACTGGCTACGTTGTCTACCAAAGTGTCAATATGCGGAAGAGGGAAATCGTCCTTCGGACTAGCTTTGTTCAGATCCCTGTAGTTGACGCACATTCTGACTTTGCCATCATTCTTTGGGACAGGCACAATGTTGGCCACCCATTCTGGGTATTTTGATACTGCTAAAAAGCCTGCATCAATTTGCTTCTTGACTTCGTCTCTGATTTTGAGAGCCATGTCTGGTCTAGATCTTCGAAGCTTCTGCTTGACTGAAGGAAAATTTGGCTTCAAAGGGAGCTTGTGCATAACAATGTCGGTGTCCAATCCTGGCATATCCTGATAAGACCAAGCGTATACATCAACATAATCTTTGAGGAGTGCTATCAATCTACTCTTGACCTCTGACCTCAACGATGCTCTAACTTTGACTTCTCTCTTTTCTTCTGTAGAGCCCAAGTTGACGACGTCGATCTGTTCCTTGTACGGCTGAATATAGGCATCTTCGTATTCATTCATCCTCCTCAATTCTTCAGGGACCTCTGAGTCTTCATCGCTTTCTTCTTCGGTTTGAAAGACAAATGGACAACTACCAGAAGGAACCGAATGATCAATGGATTTTGTGGGTGATGGAGGTCTTCTGTATGGTTTTACAGGTTTGAGAATGATCAGACACACACATACAGACATGCAGATGATAGGTTGTTTTTAAGTTTTCAAAAAGAATTTGCCATTTTTCCTTTTCATAAAAAGAGTGAAAATGATAAGCAGAAAACAAAACAAAAGTTTTAACAAAAACACTTTTTCATTCATAGATCGTTTCAAATTGCAAAGTGGCCCATACAAAATGATTCACTGGCCTTGGGCAAGACCAGGAATTTAAAGAAAAAAATCTAACAAGCAGATGAATTACTCTAAAGGTAAAAAGACAGGGATTTCCACAGTTTCCCAGTTGCGCAAAGCTGCTCCGCCTCGGATCACCAGGCTGTCAAGGTCGCTTTCTTCTTCTTCAGCTATGATGGTGTTCACTTGTACTCCACCGCTCGTGAAGATCTCTCCCAAGGTTTTCTTCTTCATGACGCTTTCTTCAGGTGCATCTTCTAGAGTTGGTTTGTAAACCAACCCTTGTCTGTCATTTTTCCATGAGCATTGACTTCTATGACCTCCCTCATCCCAAAAGGAGTCCTATCTTCATTGCAGCCTTGATGCTCTGAACGAAAGCAAAAGATGGACCATGGGTTATTGCTGACTCGTCAACCAACACAGCATGGGCAATTTCTAGGGCTTGGAAAGTAGTTTCAAGTGCATCTTCATCAGCTTCTATGTATTAGAAGGAGGACAGGTTACTCACCATCAGGTCCTCTTCTCCATGAATTATGGCCAACTGGTCATTAACGACGAACTTCATCTTTTGGTGTAGAGTGGAGGTGACATCGCCTATTGCGTGTATCCATGGCCTTCCCAATAGACAACTACAAGCCAGATTGATATCCATCACTTGAAAAGTGATTTCGAAGATCTGAGGGCCTATTATGATTGGTAAGTCAACTTCCTCTATCACAGTTCTTCTTGAGCTGTCAAAAGCTTTTACAACTAGGGAAGTAGGCCTCACTTCAGCTCCTTGGTAGGCCAATTTAGCTAGCGTCCTTTTAGGCATCACATTGAGTGTAGATCCTGTATCAACAAGCACTCTGGCTAGTGTGTCTTCTACATATTTGATAGATACATGCAAGGCACGGTTGTGCTTGCGCTTTTCAGCTGTCAGATTACTATCGCCAAAGCTCAAGGTGTTGCATGCTATGATGTTGGCAACGACTGGGTCAAATTGTTCCACTGTGATATCCTTTGTCACGTGAGCTTGTGTCAATATCTTCATCAAGGCTTGACATGATGGAAATTTTAGACAGCATCTGATTAAGTTGATCCACCACTCGATTGTCACTTCGGCGGATGATTCTCAAGAATTTTTCCTCGTTGTCTTTGAGGGTCTCTTTCCCTTTGCTGGTGGTTTCCTTAGACATTACTTCTTTCGGAACGGCTTCCTTAGGGACAGCAGTAGAAGCTTTAGGAACAGTGGCAGTTGATTGAGAAACCGTAGGACTTATTCAAGGCTGACACACTCGACCATTTCGGGTCATTCTGCTTGCCCTAGCAATGTTGGTGACATTTTCATACTTCTTTCCCATTATCTCATTACACCATGAATAATCATATTTAAGTGTTATGGCCCTCGAGTGAGGACCGAGTCCTCTTCTCAGATCAAACCTGGGTTGGTCCTTTCCAAACCTGGGCGTTGGATCATCTCGGAATACTGGCCGGATTGCCTTGTGCCTGGTTGCATGGTTGTTGTTGTTTCTGAAAATTGCTTTTTTGTTGGATTCTCCAGGAATATTAAATACTGGCTCAATTACTGTCATATCCTCCTTCTTTCTTTTGCTACTAATTTGCAGCATTCCCTGATCGATTAATGATCGAACATCCTTTTGCACAAGGTCACTACCCTGTGGATCCAGTCTACACTCCTCACAGTTTTCATGAGAACTCTTGAGCACCCATGCTTGAGCAAGTCTTCTATGCAATTTTACCCATGGTACTTTTACTTCAGCGATAGTTGCGATAGTCTTTATCTCAGATTCTTCCCCTTATTCGGTTATGGCATTTACCCCACCATGATTTGGTAGAGGATTGTCCTTCACATTCGGGTGGTTGTCCTAAAATGACAATATCTTCTTTTCTATTAATTCTTGGACAATATGCTGAAGTGCGAAGCAACCTTCCAGATCATACCCAGCAGCGTTTTCATGAAAAGGACAATGCGTGTTGGGATTGTAGTAATGGGGTAAAGGATTAGGTGGAGCAACTAATTTCCTTGTTCTGACGAGCCCTCTTTCTACCAGCATAGGGAATAATTTTGTATAATTCATGGGTATGGGTTGTATCCTTGGCTTCCCACTTTGATAGTTTGATCTTGGAGCCTGAGCTTGAGGTTTCTGTATTTGTTGATTGTATTGTTGATACTGATTGGGTGCCCCTTGCTGAACTTATTGTTGTTGGAAGGCAGGTGTCACCGCTGCCACATATGGCGGTTGTTGATATCGTTGTTGCTGATCTCTTTGGTGTTGTTCTCTTTTTTCATGGGTCACGGTGCTCACTTCACCTTCTTTCCTTTTGTGAAAGCTGCTGGTTAGCTTTTTGGTAGCACCGGTGCTGGAGCTAACAGTTGAATTTGACACTTTACCATTCTTCAGCCCTGCCTCAACTTTTACTCCCACGGCTACAATGTCGGAGAAGTTTGTTGTGACACTGCTGATTAGTCTCTCATAGAACTCAGGCCTGACTGTGTCTATGAACCAGTCAGCTAACTCTTTTTTAGTCAGGGGTGGCTCAACTTGAGCTACTATCCCACACCATCTTTGCCCATGTCCCTTAAAGGATTCAATACTCTTTTGCATCATGCTAAGAAGTTGACGGCGATCTGTGGCCAGATCCATGTTGTTCTTATACTGCTGGATAAATGCATTGGACAAATCCTGAAAGCAGGGTATCTTTGCCTGGTCTAAACTCAAATACCACTTGGAAATTCTCCCTTGAGGCTATCCTGAAAGCAATGTATTAGTAGTTTATCATTTTCGATGTGCGGAGCCATCCGTCTGCAATACACGATCAAGTGAACTTTCGGACAAGTGGATCCCTCGTACTTGTCGAACATTGGCATTTTGAACTTTGGTTGAAACACCAAGCCTGATACTAGACACATGCCTTTGGCGTCTGATCCAAAGACATTGCTTCCTTTGTTGGCTCTCGTCCTCTTAGCCATGATGTCCATCTCTACCCTCAACTTCTCGTGTTTTTCGTCTTCGATTTCAGAACCATCGGGTACATCAAAAATGGGTTGATGAGTGTTGAAAATAGGTCGAGCATGTGTTGGACCTCCCGCCTGGGTGAAAAGAGGACCTTTCGTTATCGGAACAACTTGTGGTTGAAAATTGAATGGTTGAGGGTTGCTGAGCGGAGGTAGAAAATCCCTGGATATACCGAACGGAAACTCAGTTGTCGAAGCTGGAATTGTAGGGGGATTAACTGCTAATGTAGTGATTTTAAAGATTAAAGTAGCCAGTGAATCCATCTTTGCTTTTATCCCATTAAGGACTTCCACAATCTAACTGACATTGTCTTTGATTCCTTCAATGTCGTTGTCGATCTGGTCGATTCTATGGTCGTGATCGGCCATCTTCCTTTGAGCTCTGGCTCGAGTGTTGTATCTGTGGGAACTCAGCGTGACTTCTTTCCTCCCTCTGGCGGAAAAGAGCAACAGATGAGCTGTGGAACCTATAACACCCCCTTCTATACCCCCAAAATAATGCAATTAAACCCTTAATCAGATATACAAAATTCATCAGAGTATATTTATAACATGGTATAAAAGAGGCGCATCACATTATTCACGAAACGAAAACATAAATAATAATGTTCATAAAGAGATAAAACAAAAGGGGTAAATCTCAACTAAAAGTAAAGCATAACTCTTAGAGTCCACATATCAATGTTTTTATTAAAGCGAAAGACTAGAACATTGAATTACTTAAGACATGATATAATAGAAGTACACATCATCAAGTTATTCATAGCACCATTCATATTTTACAAACATCACCAGCTGATACATATACAATGTATCACAAAAGAATACTCTACAAGCCTAGCTACCCGATGTTACATATCAGAGCAACTGACTCAAAAGAATGAAGCTATACTTCACAAAAGAAAACCTCCAGCAATCCTAATCTGCAATGCCTCATAGAGCATTATAAAATAGCAGAAGGGTGAGAAATATTATCATAATAATCAATGCATATAATTATATATACATACATAACATAAACATACATACATTACATTTCTCACCACAATCCATTTTAACTAATATACATAGTCCGCACGCAATCATATTTCATATAATAATGACATTCATGCTATGTGACTCAATACGACTCAATGCAAACTTATGCCATGTGGTACCAACACTTGTTATCTTTTTTCGGTTTACATTAAACCGGGTCCACTCTTCTAGACCGATAACCACCAAAAGCCCGTCCTCTAAGCTTTCAAACCCACTCTTCCAGACTTGGGACAAGTCACTAGTCTCCACGAAACTAGCAAGCGTTGCCTCTTTACTAAATGATGCATATGCAATCAACAATCAAATGCACTTAAGACCGACATCTTAATCTCATGCATTAAAATAATTCATCTCTTCAAGAATTATAACAACGATTGCACACACAACATATTCACATATATCATCAATATATTTTCAAGCAATGCACACATATACACAATATGTTCTCATGCATTCTCAATACATTTTTAATCACATTAAACAATGTCTAACATTTTTCAAAAGACCATAATTCAATTAATAGCTCCTAGCGAGTATTTGCTACTTGTTCGCCCAGCGAACAAGCTCGCGAAGGCAAACAGAAGCTACTGACTTCGTTCGCTACCTCGCTCGCTCAACGAAGGCCTAGCGAACCTTCTCTACCTCCCTCGCTACCAGCGAACACCACAAAATGCATTATGTCCAAGTCTGGGACCGTTCACTACTGGCTCGCTACTAGCTCGCTTAGCGAACGTTCGCTACCAGCTCGCTCAGCGAACACGCTAGCGAATGTCTGTGAACTCCAAATCTCTTACTGTCCAACTTCCACCAAACTCTCCAAAACCAACCTATTCTCACCGAACAAGTTCCATAACCTTAGTCTAACATTCCCCGACTAAATACTACCACTCATTCTTATTTTCCATCGTGAAAACTCGGATTCTACTGATTAATCCATTTATGCCCTAAAATTGAAGTTGTAGAAAAACATCCAATACTCTAACCCAAGCATACATATTCATACACATTGTTAAGATAATGATATTTTACACCCTTACCTTGATTAATCCAAAGCTTGAGAGTTGTTCTTAATGATTCCAAGTTCTTCCCTCTTCTTCTTCTCTTTTCTCCTCTTTCTCCTTCTTTCTCTATTCTTTCCTTTATGTTTCTATCTTTTTCCTTTTCTTTCCACTCTCCTTTTTAATATGTATTTCTCTTCTAATTCTCTCCAACATCTATTAATTAATTTAATTAATTACCCATCAATTAAATAATTCTCATTAACCCATTAATTAATGCAAATAAGTAATTAATGAAAAATCGGGTTGTTACAACTCTCCCCCACTTTAGGAATTTTCGTCCTCGAAAATGTTACTTGATTCGATCAACTCTGGATAAGATTTCCTCATCTGGCTCTCCAGCTCCCACGTTACATTCCCACCAGCCGGTCCTCCCCAAGCGACCTTCACCAAAGCAATCTCTTTGCCTCGAAGCTGCTTCGACTTCCGATCCTCTATCTGCATAGGTGATGTCTCCACAGTCAGGTTATCTCTCACCTGTACATCATCTACTTGGACTACATGAGACGGATCCGAAATGTATTTCCTCAATTGAGATATATGGAACACATCATGAAGATTAGCTAGAGATGGCGGCAAAGCAACACGATAGGCTACCTCTCCTACCCTTTGCAAAATCTGAAAAGGACCAATGAAACGCGGCGTCAACTTACGCGACTTCAATGCCCTACCAACACCAGTCATAGGAGTGACTCGAAGAAACACATGATCTCCCTCTTGAAATTCGATTGCTTTCCTCCTCTTGTCATGATAACTCTTATGACGACTATGGGAAATCCTCATCTTCTCTTGGATCATCTTAATCTTGTCGGTAGTATCTTAAACTGACTCGCGTCCAACTACAGAACTCTCTCCCGACTCATACCAACAAAATGGTGTCCTGCAACGTTGTAATACCCCAAATTTTACCCTTATATTTAGTCAGTCATTTCGCATAGCATCTCATATGTACATTTGCTAACCACTAACAAGCTATGAAGGGGTTTTGTTTTGCAGATTTGGTCCCAGGGGTATTTTGGTCATTTTACACAAATTCTACCAATTCCTTGAAGACGGGCTGTTATTAAAATTCTGAGGCATTTGATGCGTTATGGTTTTGAGGCATTTATCAATCACCAGTTCTGATCATATTGAGATTTGGCATTTGGTCAGTGGAGTTTAATTACGATTAGTTTTGCTGTTGATGCTGAAAATGTTGTGATTACGGTGCCCATATGTGTTTGGTTATGAAACAATTGGTTAACATTTTAATCGGATGATGAGATTAGGATCACAAATACCACTTGGAAATATTTATGTTTTATGCCTATGTTAATGAATTAAATACTTGTGGATTTATTCACATTTGTTTATATTTTTTTAACTAAGAATAGAATATAAATAAATTCAAAACTTTGAGAATTTTATTTCATAAATAATGCTATCATACAAGAATGTGGATGTTGCTTCATATTTTACAAAGTACTGTTACAAGGAAGTACATTAAAATTCTCAATCCTAAGGGATTACATTAAAGCATCTATCCTACATCCTAAGAGTATCTAAAGGTCTTCATGTTGTATTTGAACTTCTCCATGAATCCTCAGCTAACCTGCACATCAAAAGAAAACAAACAGTACAGAAAAATGTTAGAAGTTTTTTCGACACTCTCAGAACAATGTCATCATCGAGTGCCGGGAGTGGCACAACCGAAGCTGCGTCCTACCCCCGTTACCGATCCGCGCCGTAGGCGTCAGATCAGGTAATACAAGTTCTTATCAATATGGGACATCCGAGAGATAGAAAAAATAAATGAAGTGGGACTGATTCGTTTTGCCGCGATTGGATTTCCAAACTGATACGAGAATAAGGCAACATAGGCAAGTTCTGACTCAGACCCGGATGCCGGCAGGTCTGAGCCGCTTTGGTTTCAAAACTTCCCACACCTGAAGAGCCATAAGCATCATCAGAACTCAAAGCATAAACAAAACTAGGAAGGGGCTCGCGCCAATACAGGTATGAATATTCACCAAAGAAACAAATCTGTTACCAAACAGAATGAAAATCAAGTCCAAAGCAGAACAAGAGAAACCAAACTATGGTATCAAGCTGCATCAGTTCAAACAGAACAGAAAAATGAGACACAAAACAAGCTGCGTCAAAATTACATAGGACAAGGTATCAAAAAGTCTCAGCAGCATCAGTTAAAGGTAAGGCCCCGTCCGAACCAGTTTCAACGGCACGCAACACATAAGCCCTGTTATCAGACAACAATAGCCAACAACAATAATCTGAATATCAGGCCATCAAACTTGGTTCAAGATCAAAGCAGATAAGCTACAATGTTAGCAGCAGCTCTGAGATCAAACAAGTAAGAAAAGCCAATCAAACCAAATCAGAGCTAAGCTGCATCAAGCAACTGGTGTCTCAACACAAACTATCGATCATCAGGGAAGTACACCAGCAACATCAATATCTGCAAAGCAATATCAAGAGGTTTCAGTATCAGGCATCACGAAAAACATAAGAATGGGACTACTGCTAAAATTTCACAGAAAAATCCATTTGCTGGAAATCTAAACTAAGCCATCAAGACGGGTCACAAACATCATAGAAAAACAGACATTTGCAAGCTAAGAATCATCAGCAGCGGGACAGGAATGACCACACTAAACTGAACGTCGAAATGAATCCACAAGTTTAATCACAATACGAAAGCAGGGATTCACGCCACAATCACGCATGAGATACCAGGCCAGCCAATCGGTTCAAACTGCATAAAAACAATGGACAACGAAGAAATTCAAAGTTACATCAGCCCTCAGCTAATCATCATCGGGCATAAGCGTTCGAGTGGCTGGGAGAGCCACGGCCGGAGCCGCTACTACTTCCCTACCAAACATCGAACTACGGGACATACGGTAATTGTTGTTCACGCCGAAGGTCATTACCACTAAGGCATCCAAATCAACTGACTCAGACCCTAAGGTCATCATCGCCGATACCCTTCACTCGGCCGCTCTAACTTAAGTCGAAGCATCAGCATCCATTCTCTGAAAGAAGAAGAGGAAAGCTAACTGCACCAGAAAATCAAAACAAATCAGTTCAGACTACTAAAATTGAATCAAATCGAAAACGCATCAGCATAGTCCAGATTGAATTCAAGCAGAACAAATGAACTAATCCAGATATCAATCAGATCAAATAAATTCAGAGGCAATCCAAATGATCAAACAAAGCCAAATCTGGAAATGGAAAGTTTCGAGTCAGATCCAAATGCATCAGGAAACATCTCCATTGGAACCAATCTGAAGCAATCTGAGCCAATCTGAATCAATTTGAGTCAATCTGAATCAATCAGACAAATCAATCAAACAAGTCAGTCAAAAACGAATCAGTATAGAGCAATCAAGCAAATTAATGAAATCCAATCGAATCAGAAGATCATATCAGCACAAAACCCCAATCAGGTTCCAAAAGAAGAAACAAGATCCTAATCGTATCAGAAAGCATCATATTTGAATTCAATCTGGAAAAACCCAAACAAAACCGAATCAAATAATATCACTATAGAATCAAATCTCAGTTTAAGGCCCAGAAAGAGAGATAAAAAGAAACTATAAAAAGGGGAATACAACCTGATGCGAGAAGAGGGTGGGAAAACCCTAGAACGTGACCGCGAGAGAGAAGGACTGAATACCAAAACCCAAAACGGCGAGCCCTAACAAAGAGATCGAAGCATGAATCGCTAAATCCAAATCACCATTCGTACTCATCATCATCACAAATCATTAAAGTCAAACGTGAACGGAGCGTGTTGGACCGCCGACGCCGTTCGAACCAACCGACGGGCAATCCCCTCCTCGAGGCTCAGCAAACATCATTGCCTTCCAAGCGCGCACTGTATCCGCTAGATCGTTAAAAGGTAGAACGAAAACTCTGAATCGTGTGTTTTAATCATGTTTGTTGTATGTTTCAGGCAGGATTAGAGGATGAAATAGGTGGGGATGATTCAAGAACGAGGCATGCAAGAAGATGAAGCAAATCGGCCGTTCAAGGAATGAGGGTCTCAAAACCCTAAAGATGTCTGGCCATCCATCATAGTGGGTTGGGTTCGGGTTGATCACCGGCCCAATTCCCTTTTATTTATTATTTTTTATTTTTATTTGTTATATTATAACTTTATTACTTTTAAATCTTATTAAAGTTTTTTAAAAATAAAATAAAATAAAACTTTTTAATTAAATTAAACTTTTTTTTCTTTTTTGAAAGTTAAGTAAAATTTTTTTTAGATAAATTAAAGCTCTTTTCAAAATTAAAACTATTATTCCTGTTGCAAATTTAACTTAGTTTTTTTCTATTAAGAGCTTGAATATAAATATCACAAATAAACAATAAAAGTCTCAAAAAAAATCTCACAACTTCTCTGACAGCTGTCTTGTTTCGGCTTACTAACCACGTCTTTTGTTTTGCAGCTTAGTCATGTTACCGTCGATTTATTTTTCGTGTGTTTTATTTAAAATTTCATTATCATATTGTATCTGCTCCTCTCATGTAACCTCGCGAATCCTAACAATCGCGCTTTAATTTCTGCCTTTAGATTTCTGCTTGCATGGTTTAAATTATGACATTATCTCTCTGTTTGCATGATTCAATTATCTCACACTTTCACCCATATTTCTGCCATATTACACACATCCGAAGGTTAGGTCTAACTGTTTGGCCGCCGCGCCAATAGTCCGTAAAACTTCACACATTCAATTTCAAATCCTCAAAACTACAAACTACAAACCCTAATTTTCACAAATGCCTCGCCGCAGGCAAAATTACAATTTTACCCCTAGTTTTAGGTCAAAGAGTCACCGTACTCTGTTTTAGGGTTTCCCGCCGCGGAATCCCTAACCTAATTTAACCCTAATTCACTTAACATTTCAACGTAGAGATTTGGAGTTTCTACACTCCACGTAAGCGTGTCCTTAAGATGCGTTTATTCCCCTTGAGACCTTGACCACAGTCAAGAAGTCTCTAACCTCCCTTTTGAGGGGAACTACGATTACTCTGATTCCACTCCCGTAAGGATACGTAGGCACAAGATGCGATGTCTTGCCGAGTAAACTTAGAATTAACCCCTTAGGTTTATTTTCTCACTTTTTAATCCTTTGTACATATATCTTAAGCAAATAAATAAAGCAAATAGTAAACATTTGAACAAAAGGTTCCTGTAGAGTACTACAGAAGTTTAGGGTGCTAATACCTTCCCTAAATTTAACCAACCCCCGAACCCTAGATCTTTCCCTGCATTGTGTTTACGATGCAAAATAGGTTTTCCCTCTTTTGACCTTTTCCTTCGGATAAATCAAAGAGCGGTTGTGAATTGAATTGCGATTCAAACTCATTAATAGTTTGATATCCTATTTCCACCGCAACAGAAAATGGCGACTTCACTGGGGACCTATCTAAACTTTTGAGGGTTATCCCTAACTTGTTCATATTTATTACTATCTGTTTTACTATTCATTTGCATGTATATATTTGTGCTTTGATTTGGGGACTGTTCCTTGTGTTGTGAGATAAGTCCTACGCCCGGACTAGTGACATTATTATAGGATGGGGATATATTCGATGAAGCTTATAGGGAGTCGAATCCCGACCAAGCTGATTTGAGAATCACCGCTCAGTTGAGACCCTTTCGAAAATGGTTCGGTTGAACGAGTAATCGCGAAAACTTTTTCCATGGTCAATTGGAGTCTGTGATATTGAGGACCGTAGTACCTTTACACCACCTCGGCCTTATTTAGGACGTAGTGCGGGAGCTATGTGGGAGTAATCTTACAATGGCTGCTACGCGATACTACACTCAAAAGAGGTTCTCTTGAGAATATTATTAACCCCTGAGTCAGTCGGAAGGTTGATAATATCCGAAAGATGGGCTGATGACTTTGGGCACTTTGTAGAACCTTGTTCGGCAGGTACAACTAACCTATAGTACACTCCTTTTGGGATGGGTAGACCTTGACTCCGCTCACGTCCCTTTAACCTAGGACTTTGTGTGTTTGCATGCATTACAGCATCTCATTGCATTGTATTTCGTGGAGTTCAAATACCATTTATGGATATCGCAGGATACCATGAATAAAAAAAATATATAATGAAAAAAAAAACAAGAAAAAGATTCCCAGGTTACCCCACGACATTCGTAAATGTTTGAATTCCATGAAATCTTCATTTGCATCATAACATCATTTACTTTCTTCCATTGCACGTGTCTTCCGTTTTCTCATGTTCGGTTCTCTCGCCTTCCAGTTTCGTCACCCTGAGTTCTCGGCACCAATACAACACCAGAGCTCAAACTCGGAAGAGAATGGAGGATCAGGCAAAAGAGATTGATCGCCTTAGCAATGAACTTGAAGACCTTCGAGGAGGTATGGGGCGTATGATGGAATTGTTACATGTCATGAATGCTAAGATGGATACCCAGCCCACTGTTGTTTCTGAGATTGCCGGCGTTACTGTGGACCCTCCACCAAGTGTGACCGTAGCAAGAGACCCACCTTATGGTATGGCTCCAGGTTTTGTGCCTCCTCAAGCCACTGTTCCGATTAATCAGCCTGTTCAGCAAGCCGTGCCTTTATTTTCTGAAGTCTCTAGGGGGGCTCCCATCTTTGCACCACCTGTTGTACACACTCGTGCGCCACCGTACTTCAATGAGACAGTTTTTGATAATCTTGATGAGAACGTTGAGGGTTATGAGAAACATGATAAGCTTCGTGAGGAAGTAAACACTATCGTCCAGAGATTGAAAAAGGTAGAGGGTGATCAAATTTTTGGGACTGCCGCAAGGGATGTTTGTTTGGTCTCGGGTTTGGTTATTCCCCCGAAGTTCAAAACTCCGAACTTCGATCGTTATGAAGGTGCCACCTGTCCTAAGAGTCATTTGATCATGTATTATCGCAAAATGGCTGCCCATGTTGAGAATGACAAACTGATGATCCATTGCTTCCAAGATAGTTTGAAGGGTGCTTCCTCCAAGTGGTATTTAACTTTAGACCAGTCTCGCATTAAGAGCTTTCAAGATTTATCTGACGCTTTCATCAAGCACTACAAGTACAACATGGATCTAGCTCCTGACAGAAGACAGTTGCTGAGTATGTCACAAAAGAATTCTGAGTCATTCAAAGAATATGCCCAAAGGTGGAGAGAGACTGCTTCGCAGGTAGAACCTCCTTTGACCGAGAAAGAGTTAGCTGATTGGTTTGTCGACACGGTCCGTCCAGAATTTTACGAGAGAATGGTAGGCAGTGTGACTTCAAATTTCTCCGACATCGTTGCTGTGGGTGTCAAGATTGAATTGGGTATGAAAAGTGGTAAAATGACAAATAATCATGGTACTTCTAAGGATCAGCCAAAGAAACCTCCGTATAGCTCCCAGAAAAAGAAGGAGGGTGAGACTAATGCTATATCCTCTGGTAGACCAAGGGAACGCTTTTATCGACACCCACAAAGTTATGCTCAACCTCAAGGGAACCCAGTCCAATATGCTCAACAACCCTATGTGGCAGCTATTACACCTTCTTTCAACCAACAGGTTCCCATGTATCAACCTATGCAACAACCTCCTGTCTATCCGCCTCCTGTCAACTACCTACAGGCACCCAACGCTCCTGCTCCTCAACAGCCAAAGAGTCCGGCTCCTCGCCAGAATATGCCGAACAGAAGAACGTATAAACCGTGTTCGCCGATTCCGATGACTTTTACCGAGTTGTATCCTTCTTTGGTCAAGCAAGGTCTCATCACTACTCGGGCTTTGGGTCCGCCTCCTAATCCTCTACCCGCCAATTACAACGCCGCCGCTCATTGTTTATTTCATGAGGGTGCGCCTGGTCATGATCTGGAGAATTGTTATGCTCTCAAAAATATTGTCAGGGATTTATTGGAAAAGAAGATTTTGTCATTTGAAGATCCTCAACCGAATGTTAAGAAGAACCCTTTTCCTAACCATGAGAGTGTCAATGCCATTAGTGTTGATTCGGGGGAAGGTTATGCCCTTGACGTTGGACAGATTAAGACTCCTCTCAAGATGTTCCATTCGAAACTGTTTGAAGCTGGTTTGGTAGATACTTCCCACGTCGCATGCGTAAGTTGTGAAGCCAGTGTTAAGGGTTGTGTGTTGGTTCAGAATGATGTTCAGAGGTTAATTAATGAGGGTGTTTTACAAGTGACAAGCCAATACAAGAAAGATGAGGTCGCTGTGGTTGAGCCGGTCTTCCATCAGCCTGAATCGAAGGGTAAGGTACCAGTGTTTAATCTATCAGGGGCAGGATCAGCCAATCTCGTGTTCGATATACCGAAGTCGTATATCCCTGAAGTGAATCAGCATAAGCCTATAGTTATTCGAAGACCAAGCCCGTTTCCTTTCAGTGATCCTAAAGCTGTGCCTTGGAAATATGACGTGACGATGATTGACAAGGAGTCTGGGAAGGTTATTCCAAATGAAGAGGTTAAGGGCACGGTGACCAATATCGCAGAGGTAAGCAGGATGACTCGCAGTGGCCGTTGTAACGCCCCGATTCTGAATTCCCATTAATTGTTGAGTCTTTTAATTTATTTAATTGATGTTTGTTTTAAATTGAGAAAATATATGTTGCTATGTGGTGTTTTGCTTATTTTATCTATTTTTACCGATTCGGAGAGTTTTCGGGGAATTAGAGTAAAAAGGGCATTTTAGACATTTAGCACTTTAGTGTGAGAATTGATTGGTAAGTGTTGGAAAGAATTTGAGAGGAAAGAAATAGAGATAGAAATAGAATAAGAGAGGATAAAGGAAGAAGATAGTAACATAAGAAGAAAAACAAGAGAAAGAAAAGAGGAGAAGAGAAAGAGAAGAGAAAGTGGAGAGGAAAACCTAGAATCATCAAGGGATCATCACCAAAGCTTGCAATCGATCGGTAAGGGTGTGAAACTCCATCATCTCTTTAATGTGTATGATTGTATGTGTATGTGTGTGGATTTTGTAGAGTTTCTACTCCTTTTTCCACTTAGGTTAGAAGTTGGTTTTGTGAGTAGAATGAGGTTTTAATCGGTTAGAAATCGGATTAGACGATGTGGTTTAGTCGGGTGATGATTGGGTTGTGCTACTGTGACTGGTTTGGATTTAATTGGTTGGTTGTGTGGAGTTTGGGCTTGGGACAGCCATGGAAGTTCTGTCTTCGCAAGTTCGCCAGGCGAATGGCAGCGAAGCTTCGCCAGGCGAAGCCCAGCGAGCTGTAGCGAAGCAAGTCAGAAGCTAATACCCTGTATTCGCTGGCAAGTTCGCCAGGCGAGGTGAGTTGGCGAAGGTTCGCCAGGCGAGTGGGTAGCGAGCCTCAGCGAGTAATTCCAGAATTACTCCCAGTGGACTTCGCTGGGGAGTTCGCCAGGCGAAGGCCAGCGAGCATTCGCTGCGTGGCTTCGCCAGGCGAAGGTTGGCGAACCTGGCAGTGTTATTTTGTTTTGCTGTTTGTTCATGGCATGATGTTTGATTGATTCAATTATGATTAATGCCTATATGAATGATTGATGTGTGAACTGTTCCAACATGTCGTGCTGTGGGTGGCCGAAAGGCGTGAATCCTAGATTGTAGAGTAAACGATAAATCTTGAATATTTGATAATCTTGTGTATTTGTTCGAATTGAATAGAAATGCATTGATGAGCTGATATGTGTGTAAACCATGTGTGGAATGGTGCATAATGTGAATGCATGATAGATATATGCGATGTATGTGATAAATGCAATGAATATGTTTGTGAGCATAGTATGCATTTTGTGTCGATTGATCCCTCGGAGGATTTGCAGAACCTCGTATGATACGATGGTTATATTTGATTCCTTGGAGAATCGGTTGCATTGTGTGATTCCTCGGAGAATCGGTCATAACATGTAATCCCGTGGAGGATTGGTTAGAGTATTTGATTCCGTGGAGAATCTGCTGAGTACTTGATCCCGTGGAGGATCTGCTGAATATTCGATTCCGTGGAGAATCTGATGAATATTTGATTCCGTGGAGAATCTGCTGAGTACTTGATCCCGTGGAGGATCTGCTGAATACTCGATTCCTTAGGGAATTTGTTGAATGAGTCGGTACCGCATTTGCATCTGCATAGAGTCGTGTGTCGGTCTCTATGAGTTGCATGAGTCATCTGTGTATGATGCATTGGTTGTGTGAATATAACTGTGTATGTTATATGTGATTTGTTTGGAGGAAATATAGTGATTGTTCATGTGTATGTGTAGAGACATGATTATTTGTATATGCTTAATGTGGTGAGAACATAATTTGAGTATAACTTGTATAATTATGGAGTTATGTATATATATATATATATATATATACAATTTTATGCATTAACTGTTATGATGTTGTTTCTCACCCTTCTGCTGTTTTATAATGCTCTATGAGGCATTGCAGAGTAGGAAGCTGGAGGTTCTTTTTGTGAAGCGATGTCTTCATTCTTTTTGGTCAATGGCTCTGATATGTAACATCCGGGTAGTTAGGAGGTCTTTGACTCTTTTGGAGTTACATTTGTTTTGATTCTTTTGTGATACATATGTGTATGTATCTGCTGTGGATATGTTGTAAAGCATGAATTAACTGATGGTTGTATATACCTTTATGAATGTGATTGATTCAATATTTGGATGTTTCCGCTTTTATTCTAAATATTGAGATGTGGGTTACCCATTGTTGCATATCTATTTTGAGCAGGTATCGTATGTGTTTAATTTCATGATAATGTGATGCGCCTCTTCTATACCATGTTTTAATTAAACTCTGATGAAATAAATTTTCTATGTGCCTAATTGATTTATCTAATTTATTTGGGGTATAGAAAGGGGGTGTTACATTAAGTGGTATCAGAGCCAGTGTTGAGTCAGTCGTGTCTGTCTTGCTGTTGTGTTGGTTGAACGGTTGTTTAACCTTGTTGATTTTTGGGAATCCTCAGAATATGGCAGGTCGTAATGACAATGCTATGGCAGCGGCGTTAGAGGCTATGGCCAGAGCTGTGCAGGGTGCACCTAACGTGAATGCGAATGATGAGTTCAGGAAGAACCAACCACCGGTGTTTAAAGGGAGATTTGATCCGGATGGTGCTCAGATATGGTTAAAGGAAATTGAGAGAATTTTTAGGGTAATGGATTGTGCTGAAGGGAATAAGGTGAGATTAGGGACTCACATGTTGAGAGAAGAGGCTGATGACTGGTGGGTCAGCATGAGGCAAGTTCTTGAGGTCGACGACGAGGAGATTACGTGGGATTTATTTCGTGCTGAGTTTCTAAGGAAGTATTATCCCGAAAGTGTTAAAGGGAAGAGAGAAATGGAATTTCTGGAATTGAAACAAGGTAATATGTCGGTGGTGGACTACACCGCTAAGTTTACTGAGTTAGTGAAGTTTCACCCTCACTATGATGCGGTTACGGCGGAATTTTCCAAATGTATCAAGTATGAGAATGGCTTGCGTCCGGAGATAAAGCAAGCAGTAGGTTATCAAAGGATACGAAGATTTTCGGATTTGACCGAGTGTTGTAGAATTTATGAAGAAGACAGCAGAGCTCGTTCTACTCATTATAAAGGTTTGAGCGAGAGGAGAGGGAAGCAGCAAGTACGAAGCGGACCTTATGTGACGCCTGCTGAGAAGGGCAAACATAGGGGAAACTTTGATAGGAGACCCGGAGGAGGTTCCGGTGCGATCAAATGTTTTAAGTGTGGCGTGATGGGCCACAAGTCTTATGATTGTGGAAAGTTCAAGGCGAAGTGTTCCAACTGTGGACTCTTTGGTCATGATGCGGCAGAGTGTAGAAAGAATGCTGTGAAGTGTTTTAATTGTGGCGAGGTGGGTCACATTAGCCCGAATTGTACCAAACCGAAGCAAGCTCAGGCGGGCGGAAAAGTTTTCGCATTAGCAGGTTCAGACGCCACTAATGCGGCAGATCGTTTGATTAAAGGTACATGCTTTATTAATGATATGCCTTTGGTTGCTATTATTGATACTGGAGCGACTCACTCGTTCATTTCTCTTTCGTGTGCTAAGCGGTTGGATTTGTGTATGGTTTCTTTGGGTAGTGGTATGGTTATTGGGACTCCCGCTTCGGGGTCGGTAACTACTTCTTTGGTGTGTGCAAGTTGTCCTTTGACCATGTATGGTAAGGACTTCGTTATGGATTTAGTGTGTTTGCCGTTGGAAGGTTTGGACGTAATCTTGGGTATGAATTGGTTGCAATTTAATAGAGTTCATTTGGATTGCTATCACAAGTTGGTAAGGTTTCCTTCCTTGGAAGATGGTGAAAACGAGAGTTTTCTTTCCACTAAAGAGTTGAAGAAACTTTTAGCGGACGAAGCTCAGTTGTTTGGTTTGTTTGCATCGTTGTCGGTGGAGAGCAAAGTTGAGCTCGACGTGTTTCCTGTGGTTTGTGAATTTCCTGAAGTGTTTCCGGAAGATGTTGCGGATGTGCCGCCAAAGAGAGAGGTTGAATTTTCTATTGATCTAGTTCCAGGTACTAGACCGATTTCGATGGCCCCGTATCGGATGTCGGCATCAGAGTTGGTGGAATTGAAGAAGCAGTTGAATGATTTGTTGGATAAGAGATTTGTAAGACCAAGTGTTTCTCCTTGGGGTGCGCCGGTATTGTTGGTAAAGAAGAAGGATGGTAGTATGCGATTGTGTATTGATTATCGGCAGTTGAATAAGGTGACAATTAAGAACAAGTATCCGCTTCCAAGAATTGATGATTTGATGGATCAATTGGTTGGAGCCCGTGTTTTTAGTAAGATTGATTTAAGATCCGGTTATCATCAGATTCGGGTTAAGGAAGAAGATATTTCGAAGACGGCTTTTAGAACACGATATGGTCACTACGAGTATACGGTGATGCCATTCGGAGTTTCTAATGCGCCAGGTGTTTTCATGGAGTATATGAACCGTATCTTCCACGAGCAGTTGGATCGTTTTGTGGTGGTGTTTATCGATGACATTTTGATTTATTCTAAGTCTCGTGTGGAACACGAAGAACATTTAAGGATTGTGTTGCGAATTTTGAAAGAGAAGAAGTTGTATGCAAAGTTGTCTAAGTGTGAGTTTTGGTTGTCGGAGGTGAGTTTTCTTGGGCATATTATTTCCGGCAATGGTATTAGTGTGGATCCATCCAAGATCGATGCGGTAATGCAATGGGAGACTCCAAGATCGGTTACGGAAATTCGAAGCTTTTTGGGCTTGGCCGGTTACTACCGGAGGTTTATCGAAGGATTTTCGAAGTTAGCACTTCCGTTAACGCAGTTGACTTGTAAAGGAAAGGCTTTTATTTGGGATGTTAATTGTGAAGAGAGTTTCATGGAATTAAAGAGAAGGTTAACAACAGCGCCAGTTTTGATTTTGCCGAATCCTACGGAACCTTTTGTGGTTTATTGTGATGCTTCTTTGTCAGGATTGGGTGGTGTATTGATGCAAGATGGGAAGGTCGTAGCGTATGTTTCTAGGCAGTTGAGAGTGCATGAAAAGAATTATCCTACTCATGATTTGGAGTTAGCGGCCGTGGTGTTCGTTTTGAAAATTTGGAGGCACTATCTTTATGGTGCAAGATTTGAAGTTTTTAGCGATCACAAGAGTTTGAAGTATTTGTTTGATCAAAAGGAATTGAATATGAGGCAAAGGAGATGGCTAGAACTTTTGAAGGACTATGATTTTGGTTTAAATTATCATCCGGGTAAGGCGAATGTGGTAGCCGATGCCTTAAGTCGGAAGTCGTTGCACGTGTCTACTTTGATGGTTAGAGAGTGGGAACTCTTGGAGAACTTTAGAGATTTGAGTTTGGTTTGTGAGTTAACGCCGAGTAGTGTGAAGCTTGGTATGTTGCATGTCACGAATGATTTCCTTGCTACAGTGTGTGAAAAGCAAAAGTTGGATTTGAAATTGGTGGATTTGATGACGAATGGAAGTGAAGATTTCAAAGTTGATGAATTAGGAGTTTTGAGGTTTCGAGGTCGTATTTGTATTCCCGATGATGCAGATTTGAAAAAGATGATATTGGAAGAGGGACATCGGAGTAACTTAAGTATTCATCCGGGAGCGAATAAGATGTATCAGGATTTGAAGAAGATCTTTTGGTGGTCTGGATTGAAAAGCGATGTTGCTCGTTTTGTGTACTCGTGTTTGACTTGTCAGAAGTCTAAGGTGGAGCATCAGAAGCCTAGTGGATTGATGCAACCGTTGGATATTCCGGAATGGAAATGGGATAGTATATCGATGGATTTTGTTACGGGATTGCCGAATACGCAAAGAGGACACAATGCTATTTGGGTGATTGTTGATAGGCTTACTAAATCGGCTCATTTTATTCCGATTGATATTACTTATTCTTTGGAAAGGTTGGCCGAGATTTATGTTGGCACTATTGTGAAGCTTCATGGAGTTCCTAAGAGTATTGTGTCGGATAGAGATCCTAGATTTACTTCAAGATTTTGGGAGAGTTTGCAAGGTGCCTTGGGTTCTAAGTTGAGATTGAGTTCAGCATATCATCCGCAAACGGATGGTCAAACCGAGAGGACGATTCAATCGTTAGAAGATCTGTTGCGTGCTAGTGTGCTTGAACAAGGTGGTGCGTGGGACGGTTATTTAGCGTTGATTGAGTTCACCTATAATAACAGTTTCCATTCGAGTATCGGTATGGCGCCATTTGAGGCTTTATATGGACGGAGATGTCGAACACCTCTGTGTTGGCATGAGACAGGTGAAAAGTCGGTAGTTGGTCCTGAAATGGTACAGCAAACGACGGAAAAGGTGAAATTTATTCGGGAAAAGATGAGAGCTTCTCAGGATAGACAGAAAAGTTATCATGATAAAAGGAGGAAGGATCTCGAGTTTCAAGAGGGCGACCATGTGTTTTTGAGAGTTACACCGGTTACGGGTGTGGGTCGTGCTTTGAAGTCGAGAAAGTTGACTTCTCGTTTTATTGGTCCGTATCAGATTGTCGCACGAGTTGGTGCTGTGGCTTATCGTGTGGCGTTGCCTCCGACTCTTTCGAATTTGCATGATGTATTCCATGTCTCGCAACTTCGGAAGTATGTTCCGGATCCGTCACATGTGATCCCAATGGATGAAGTGGAAGTAAGAGATAACCTTACAGTTGAAGTTTTACCGGTTAGTATTTTGGACCGTGAAGTTAAGAAACTAAGAGGCAAGGATATTGCGCTTGTGAAAGTGTCCTGGGGAGGTGCCGCGGAAGGCAACATGACTTGGGAATTGGAAAGCAAGATGCGAGAATCGCATCCAGAGTTGTTTGAATCAGGTGATATTTTCGAGGACGAAAATTTCTAAAGTGGGGGAGAGTTGTAACGCCCCGATTCTGAATTCCCATTAATTGTTGAGTCTTTTAATTTATTTAATTGATGTTTGTTTTAAATTGAGAAAATATATGTTGCTATGTGGTGTTTTGCTTATTTTATCTATTTTTACCGATTCGGAGAGTTTTCGGGGAATTAGAGTAAAAAGGGCATTTTAGACATTTAGCACTTTAGTGTGAGAATTGATTGGTAAGTGTTGGAAAGAATTTGAGAGGAAAGAAATAGAGATAGAAATAGAATAAGAGAGGATAAAGGAAGAAGATAGTAACATAAGAAGAAAAACAAGAGAAAGAAAAGAGGAGAAGAGAAAGAGAAGAGAAAGTGGAGAGGAAAACCTAGAATCATCAAGGGATCATCAACAAAGCTTGCAATCAATCGGTAAGGGTGTGAAACTCCATCATCTCTTTAATGTGTATGATTGTATGTGTATGTGTGTGGATTTTGTAGAGTTTCTACTCCTTTTTCCACTTAGGTTAGAAGTTGGTTTTGTGAGTAGAATGAGGTTTTAATCGGTTAGAAATCGGATTAGACGATGTGGTTTAGTCGGGTGATGATTGGGTTGTGCTACTGTGACTGGTTTGGATTTAATTGGTTGGTTGTGTGGAGTTTGGGCTTGGGACAGCCATGGAAGTTCTGTCTTCGCAAGTTCGCCAGGCGAATGGCAGCGAAGCTTCGCCAGGCGAAGCCCAGCGAGCTGTAGCGAAGCAAGTCAGAAGCTAATACCCTGTATTCGCTGGCAAGTTCGCCAGGCGAGGTGAGTTGGCGAAGGTTCGCCAGGCGAGTGGGTAGCGAGCCTCAGCGAGTAATTCCAGAATTACTCCCAGTGGACTTCGCTGGGGAGTTCGCCAGGCGAAGGCCAGCGAGCATTCGCTGCGTGGCTTCGCCAGGCGAAGGTTGGCGAACCTGGCAGTGTTATTTTGTTTTGCTGTTTGTTCATGGCATGATGTTTGATTGATTCAATTATGATTAATGCCTATATGAATGATTGATGTGTGAACTGTTCCAACATGTCGTGCTGTGGGTGGCCGAAAGGCGTGAATCCTAGATTGTAGAGTAAACGATAAATCTTGAATATTTGATAATCTTGTGTATTTGTTCGAATTGAATAGAAATGCATTGATGAGCTGATATGTGTGTAAACCATGTGTGGAATGGTGCATAATGTGAATGCATGATAGATATATGCGATGTATGTGATAAATGCAATGAATATGTTTGTGAGCATAGTATGCATTTTGTGTCGATTGATCCCTCGGAGGATTTGCAGAACCTCGTATGATACGATGGTTATATTTGATTCCTTGGAGAATCGGTTGCATTGTGTGATTCCTCGGAGAATCGGTCATAACATGTAATCCCGTGGAGGATTGGTTAGAGTATTTGATTCCGTGGAGAATCTGCTGAGTACTTGATCCCGTGGAGGATCTGCTGAATATTCGATTCCGTGGAGAATCTGATGAATATTTGATTCCGTGGAGAATCTGCTGAGTACTTGATCCCGTGGAGGATCTGCTGAATACTCGATTCCTTAGGGAATTTGTTGAATGAGTCGGTACCGCATTTGCATCTGCATAGAGTCGTGTGTCGGTCTCTATGAGTTGCATGAGTCATCTGTGTATGATGCATTGGTTGTGTGAATATAACTGTGTATGTTATATGTGATTTGTTTGGAGGAAATATAGTGATTGTTCATGTGTATGTGTAGAGACATGATTATTTGTATATGCTTAATGTGGTGAGAACATAATTTGAGTATAACTTGTATAATTATGGAGTTATGTATATATATATATATATATATATATATATATATATATATATATATATATATACAATTTTATGCATTAACTGTTATGATGTTGTTTCTCACCCTTCTGCTGTTTTATAATGCTCTATGAGGCATTGCAGAGTAGCAAGCTGGAGGTTCTTTTTGTGAAGCGATGTCTTCATTCTTTTTGGTCAATGGCTCTGATATGTAACATCCGGGTAGTTAGGAGGTCTTTGACTCTTTTGGAGTTACATTTGTTTTGATTCTTTTGTGATACATATGTGTATGTATCTGCTGTGGATATGTTGTAAAGCATGAATTAACTGATGGTTGTATATACCTTTATGAATGTGATTGATTCAATATTTGGATGTTTCCGCTTTTATTCTAAATATTGAGATGTGGGTTACCCATTGTTGCATATCTATTTTGAGCAGGTATCGTATGTGTTTAATTTCATGATAATGTGATGCGCCTCTTCTATACCATGTTTTAATTAAACTCTGATGAAATAAATTTTCTATGTGCCTAATTGATTTATCTAATTTATTTGGGGTATAGAAAGGGGGTGTTACAGCCGTGTGTATACTCCCCATTCCAATGAGGTCCCACCCAAGGAAATAACTAGTACCCCAGGGCCTGCCAAAGACAAAGGTAAAGGAGCCGTCACGAATGATGAAGATGCCGAATTTTTGAGGATCATCAAGAAAAGTGACTATAAAGTTATCGATCAACTTCATCAGACTCCTTCCAAGATCTCGATTTTATCTCTGTTAATGAGTTCACCCGCTCATAGGATGGCCTTGCAGAAGGTTTTGACTCAAGCACATGTGGATCAAGATATTAGCACCAGTCGGTTTGATAGTGTGATTGCCAATCTGACCGCCTGTAACACCCTCAGTTTCAGCAATGAAGAGTTACCGAAGGAGGGTCCGAACCATAATCGTGCTTTACATATATCGGTAAGATGTCAGGAGGACAATTTAGCAAGAGTGCTAGTGGACACCGGGTCTTCTCTGAATGTTCTACCCAAGAGAGTTCTTGATAAGTTGGCTTGTAAAGAGACTGTGTTGAAACCTACTCCTTTGGTTGTCAAGGCTTTCGATGGCTCTCGTCGATCGGTAATGGGGGAGGTTGAGCTACCTATCCTGATCGGTCCGCAAGTTTTTAATATCACGTTTCAAGTCATGGATATTAATCCCAATTACAGTTGTTTACTTGGAAGGCCGTGGATCCATGCCGCTGGGGCAGTGACCTCAACGTTACATCAAAAGATGAAATTCGTGATCGATGGAAAGTTGGTTATTATACACGGTGAGGAGGATCTGATGGTCAGTAACCTGTCTTCTTTCCGTTACATCGAGGCCGATGAGAATGCTTTAGACATCTCCTTTCAAGCACTTGAGATCGCCAATGCTGTTCTGCTGGAAATCGAAGAGACAGTGGGTCAGGGTAATCCATCTTTTGCATCTCTGAAGAGTACCAAAGCAACAATTGACAGGGGCATTCCTGAAGGTTGGGGAGAGGTAATTGATGTCAAGACCAAGACTGATCGCTCTGGGTTGGGTTACAAACCGACTCAGAATGGAGCTGCCATAACTGTCGAAGGGCGTCCTAAGGTTATCCAAGAGGTATTTGTCAGCAGAGGTTTCCAAGTCAATGCCATCAGCGACTGTGAGGAAAATGAAGAGCTGAGCAACCTGGTGTTTAAGGGTGATGCAGTTTTGAACAACTGGGAGGCCGTAGAGATCCCTGTTATCTTTCCCTTGTCAAAGTAATTGTTTTTTAAAGTTTCATTTACATTTTCAAATAAAAATCCGTAGCTCTGCCCAAGGCTATAGGGTCTTTTATTGGGCCACCTTTCATTCCTAAAAAGATATTAATAAAAGCATTTTGTTCAATTCCACTTTGGTTCATTTGCGTTTTTCGTTTTCACCGTTAAAAATGAAATTGGCAACCTTTTTTTCCCAAAAAAATAAAAAAACAGCATTTCATTCTTACATATCTTCGAGCATTTTAATTAAGTAAGCCTTCCATCATGCAGAGATATCGTAAACCTTGTTGGATCCAATGACTTTACTGACACTCCTGACTGGGATGCACCCATCAATCAAGCTGAGGACGAGGGTGAAGAAGATTTCGAAGTACCCGCGGAACTGACAAGATTGATTGAGTACGAGTACACAGAGCTTCAACCGCATAAAGAGCAGGTGGACCTAATTAATCTCGGTACAGATGAGAGCAAGAAAGAGGTCAAGATTGGTGCAATGCTTGGGACGGAAACTAGGCCGAGGTTGATTGAGTTGTTAAAAGAGTATATTGACGTGTTTGCATGGTCGTATCAAGATATGTCGGGCCTAGACACGGACATTGTTGTCCACAAGTTGCCACTTAAGCCAGAGTGCCCGCCTATCAAG
Source organism: Lathyrus sativus (assembly GCA_963859935.3). NCBI lineage: Eukaryota > Viridiplantae > Streptophyta > Magnoliopsida > Fabales > Fabaceae > Lathyrus > Lathyrus sativus. The sequence continues at coordinate 288,770,925 of OZ012737.1, forward strand.
CAGAAACTTCGAAGAACGAGGCCCGACATGGCTTTGAAGATTCGAGATGAGGTCAAAAAGCAGTTGGATGCAGGTTTCTTGGCAGTCGCAAAATATCCAGATTGGGTTGCCAACATTGTGCCAGTGCCCAAGAAGGACGGTAAAGTTAGGATGTGTGTGGATTACAGGGATCTGAACAAAGCAAGTCCGAAAGACGACTTCCCCCTGCCATATATTGATACACTGGTAGACAATACAGCCAGTTTTGCGTTGTTCTCATTTATGGATGGTTTCTCTGGCTATAATCAGATCAAGATGGATCCAGATGATCGAGAGAAGACTACTTTCATTACTCCTTGGGGAACCTTCTGCTACAAAGTCATGCCCTTCGGTTTAAAGAATGCAGGGGCAACTTACCAACGCGCTATGACCACTCTTTTTCATGATATGATGCACAAAGAAATTGAGGTGTATGTGGACGATATGATAGCCAAATCTCAGAGTGAAGAGGAGCATCTAGACCATTTGGTGAAATTGTTTGAACGACTCAGGAAATATCAGTTGAAATTGAACCCTGCTAAATGTACCTTCGGTGTCAGATCTGGAAAATTGCTTGGTTTCATTGTTAGCCAGCGAGGGATTGAGGTGGATCCTGACAAAGTCCGAGCCATTCAAGATATGCCGGCTCCGCGAACCGAGACGCAAGTTAGAGGTTTTCTGGGACGGTTGAATTATATTTCCAGGTTTATCTTTAATATGACCGCTACTTGTGAGCCGATATTCAAGTTGCTTTGCAAGGGGCAGACAGTTGAGTGGAACCCTGATTGTCAGAAAGCGTTTGAGAAGATTAAGGGTTATTTGCAAAATCCCCCTATTCTGATCCCGCCCGTACCTGGAAGACCGTTGTTTATGTACCTTACTGTTCTCGAGAAGTCTATGGGTTGTGTGCTTGGGCAACATGATGAGACTGGGAAAAAGGAACATGCGATTTATTACCTGAGCAAGAAGTTTACCGATTGCGAAAACAGATACTCACCATTGGAGAAAACTTGTTGTGCATTGGCATGGGCCGCTAAGCGCCTTCGGCAATATATGGTCTGTCATACCATGTTATTGATTTCTAAAATGGATCCGATCAAGTATATTTTTGAAAAACCTGCTCAAACCGGGAGGCTAGCCCGTTGGCACATGTTGTTATCCGAATATGACATCCAGTATGTACCCCAGAAGGCGATTAAGGGTAGTATTTTATCTGATTATCTTGCAGACCAGCCAGTTGAAGATTATGAACCTCTTAAGTTTGACTTTCCTGATGAGGATATTTTGTTGATTAAAAGAGATTGTGAAGAGCCAGATCCGAGCGAAGGTCCAGAACCAGGTCTTTGGTGGAGGATGATGTTTAATGGTTCCTCGAATTTCAATGGGCATGGTATAGGCGCCGTTTTGATGAACCCAAAGGGTGGATTCACTCCATTTACAGCAAGGTTGGACTTTGAGTGTACTAATAACGTCGCAGAATATGAAGCATGTATTCTTGGCCTCGAAGCAGCAATTCACCTCCGAATCAAACTTCTTAAAGTAAGTGGTGACTCAGCCTTGGTTATTTACCAGGTACAAGGCAAATGGGAAACGAAGAATGAGAAGTTAATCCCTTATAAGGACTACATTGTTGAGCTGATCAAGTATTTCGACGAGATAGAGTTCGAGCATGTCCCTAGATCCGAGAATCACGTTGCTGATGCTTTAGCCATGTTAGCATCCATGTGGAAAGTTAAATTCGTTAATGAAGCACCTCTTATCCATATTGAGCGCAAGGTTGAGCCCGCTTATTGTCAGATGGTCGAAGAAGTTGAGGTGGATGAAAAGCCTTGGTTTCATGATATCAAGAACTATCTCGTCAAGCAGGAGTATCCCGATGGTGCTACTGGTCTGGACAAAAAGACATTGAGAAGACTGGCGTCCAAATTCTTTATCAGTAATGGTGTGTTATACAAGAGAAATCACGACATGGTTCTGCTCAGATGTGTTGATAAACGGGAAGCGGACATGTTACTACAGGAAATTCATGAGGGAACCTTCGGAACTCATGCCAATGGCTATGCTATGTCCAAGAAGATGTTAAGGGCTGGGTATTATTGGTTAACCATGGAAGCCGACTGCATCCAATACGCTAGAAAATGCCATAAGTGCCAAATTTATGCTGATAAAATGCACGTACCTCCGTCACCGTTGAATGTGTTGTCTTCACCATGGTCGTTCTCTATGTGGGGCATTGACATGATTGGGGCAATCGAGCCGAAAGCTTCTAATGGACATCGTTTCATCCTTGTTGCCATTGATTATTTCACCAAATGGGTAGAGGCTGCCTCCTACACCAACGTGACCAAGCAAGTGGTTGCCCGATTCATCAAGAAAGAGATCATCTGCCGTTATGGGATCCCAAACCGGATAATAACTGACAATGGCACCAATCTGAATAACAAGACTATGAAAGAGCTGTGTGATAATTTCAAGATCACTCATCATAATTCTTCTCCGTACCGTCCTAAGATGAATGGAGCCGTTGAAGCTGCGAATAAGAATATCAAGAAGATCCTGCAAAAGATGGTTGTGACTTACAAAGATTGGCATGAGATGTTACCGTTTGCTTTGCATGGATACAGAACCTCGGTGAGAACTTCGACAGGGGCAACACCTTTCTCACTGGTATATGGAATGGACGCCGTGCTCCCCATCGAAGTAGAGATACCTTCGTTAAGAGTGTTAATGGAGGCTGAACTTGAGGAAGCTGAGTGGGTTCAAGACAGACTGGATCAGTTGAATCTCATTGACGAGAAGCGTTTGACAGCCATGTGCCATGGGCAGTTATATCAGAAACGGATGAAAAGAGCGTTTGATAAGAAGATTCGTATCCGTGAGTTCCGTCAAGGAGAACTCGTACTCAAAAAGATCTTACCAGTACATAAAGATATGCGTGGAAAGTGGATGCCCAATTATGAAGGCCCATTTGTTGTAAAGACCGTTTTCTCTGGAGGGTCTCTGATACTTACGACAATGGACGGTGAAGAACTAGCACATCCCGTGAATTCTGATGCAGTCCGAAAATATTATGCCTAAAAACCCGCTAAGTCGAAAACCTGCAAAAGGCGACTTAGGCAAAAGTAAGGGTTGAGAAAAAAGAAATAATAATAAAAAGCTCGCTAAGTTGAAAACCCGAAAGGGCGGCTTAGGCAAAAAAGAGCGTCCCGGTGGATTGAAAACCCGAGAGGGCGGTCCAGGCAAAAGTTAGAGACAAAGGCATTTCATTGCATCAGAAGACACTGATTATCTCGAACATACTTTCCGCATAAGAACCATGTTTCAGTTCTTTCATCCTTGCCCAAAGCAGGATTCTGGATTAGTCTTAGTTATTAGTGTCAGTAGGTGTCAGTAGGTGTCATTGGATTCGATGTAACTTTTTCCCATGTTGCCAATTTCAAAACATAATCATCTGTGGAGCTATGCCTTCAGCGAGCTACCGCCCTTTAAATAAAAGAAACCATCTCGTTACTTACATTCCTTGGTGCATTGCTCTTTGTTTTCTATTTGTTATGCAAAATGCGTTTATTCCTAAAATTTGAAAATGAAAGGTGCATTGTAGATTTTTCAAAACTGTTTTTCAAAAACAAAACAAATTTGAAATGTAATAAATTACTTTGACTAGTGGAAATTCCGAAAGGATCTCTTCATTCCCCGAAAATATCATTATTGCAGAAACACTTTCAAACCATTGCTCTAACACAGTCCCCAGCGAGACTATAAGCTGACAACTTCTTCTTGGGTAACTCAAAAGTATCCCTCAGGTGTTCTTCTCCCCATGTGAAGACATAATACTGTGCACCTAAGCAATTTACTTCCTCCCCAGAGAATTCAGAACCTTGAAACCAGATTGGTTCTACCACTGATCTTTCTTACCCATAATTGACGTATTGGTTGCAGAGGACGCAGGGTACTTCCGTCGAGATGTTTATTTCATCTCTCGTCCCGCCTCTAGTCAGTTTCGTCAGTATACGCAAGGGCATAAGCATCACATGCCTATTTCATTACACATTCATTACATATTCATTACATATTCATTACATATTCATTACATATTCATTACATATTCATTACATGCTCATTACATACTCATTTCATAACATCCTGCATATTTACATACATAGGCATCAACATACATCCCTGTTAACATATTCATTAACATACGCGTTAGCATGCACAGGTTCATTGTGTCTCTATCATTGGTTGTTACCGCCGAGTAACTGGGTTCGTCCATTCTCTCCAAATAGATTGTCAGCCCTAAGCATAAAATACTTACTTGTTTCCAGTTTCCCCCACAGAGCTCGATCCTCGTGGATGACGGTTACTTCAGCTATCTTTCCTCACCAGGATAAGATATTTACCCTTCGAGTTCATTCCCTCGATGGAGTTTTGATTACCAGTCTTCTTTCTAGCTCGATCCTAGATTGAATCTCAGTCTTGTCGGTCGTCAAGCCCAACCGGACGTGCATTTATTTTGCACCATCTAAAGATGTTCACCATACCATGGCAGATACGCGACTGTTCTCGCCCGAGAAGTTTATCACTATACCCGGATGTGCATTTATTTTGCACTATCTTTCAAGAAAATCAACCACAATCCTTTACAGATACACGCCAGTTCCCGCCTGGAAAATATATCAGTACAACACTTTACAATCCTACATGTTACAACCCTTTACACTTTACATTTTACAGCATCAACATACGACATTTCTCACCTCAGAAGTCGATCCTATCCTCGTTATGACTCGCAGCAAATGGCCATCTCCATGGAGCAGTTGGGCTTCCATTTACCTGCCGTCTTGAGGTATGAACCAAATCGTATTCAGGAGAGCACGATCTTGAGATACGGGGAGGTTTGAGCGGAATCATATTCAGGAGAGCACGATTCTGAAGTTATGAAGAAGTTCATTTATCCTTTAGTAAAAGAAGGGGCGGAATCATATTCAGGAGAGCACGATTCTGAGTTATGAGGAAGTTCAGTTGGCCGTTTTTCAGGAGTGCACGATTCTGAAAAATGAGAAAATTTCAAGAGCCGAATCATATTCAGGAGAGCACGATTCTGAAGTATGAGTATATTCAGTCATCCAGTTTCATATTCAGGAGAGCACGATTCTGAAGTATGAGTATATTCAGTCATCCAGTTTCATATTCAGGAGAGCACGATTCTGAAGTATGAGTATATTCAGTCATCCAGTTTCATATTCAGGAGAGCACGATTCTGAAGTATGAGTATATTCAGTCATCCAGTTTCATATTCAGGAGAGCACGATTCTGACGTATGAGGAAGTTCAGTTTACCCTTTTCATGTTCAAGAGAGCACGATCTTGAAGCAGTTTATTTATCCTTCAGTAAGAGAAGAATCAGAATCGTATTCCAGGCGCCGACCTTAAATGCGAGAAGATTTATTTATCGGATAAGCAGCAGCCTCTTTATTTGAGTGCTTATCCATTTTGGCATATAAGCCCCTTCCAACGATGAGTGACCGTTCTCCCTCGAGAAGCTTATCCGGGCAGTTCCCATCAAAGTCCATTTATTTTGGCATACAGTCGGTCTTTACCCTGTATATTTGATACGGATTTCCGAAAAGTCCGTTTGATCCTGTCACGAGAGATAGTTTACAGAAGCTTGGATGTTATTCTTTGCTCAATGCTCCAGCATTCTGTAAGCGATCTTGCAATCGTACGCGATCCAGTTTTTATCCTTTAGATTCCCCAGTGGAGGCCGTCTCACAGATGTCATTTCCATTTGCGAATCTCGTCCCCAAAGTGACAATTGGTCATTCACACCAGTTGACTATCATTTTTAGATTTCCCCAGTGCTGTACTGTGTCTCAGCGCGTCATTTTCCCCAGTGAGTTCTTCTCATGGTGTCTATACCGGTATCGTCGTGTTCGTCAGCATTTTCGCATTCATACGCATCATATCATATTCATGGCATCATCTGCATTAAGCTGTTCCCGTCTTGTCCACAGCATTGCATATCGTCGCATATAAGGGCAAAATTTTCGGTTATCTATATTTAAATCTCTCCACCACGATTCCTCGAGTCTCTGTCACTCAAATCGTCTGGTGTAGCTATTTAAATAGGGGCAACTGTAATACCCCAAATTTTACCCTTATATTTAGTCAGTCATTTCGCATAGCATCTCATATGTACATTTGCTAACCACTAACAAGCTATGAAGGGGTTTTGTTTTGCAGATTTGGTCCCAGGGGTATTTTGGTCATTTTACACAAATTCTACCAATTCCTTGAAGACGGGCTGTTATTAAAATTCTGAGGCATTTGATGCGTTATGGTTTTGAGGCATTTATCAATCACCAGTTCTGATCATATTGAGATTTGGCATTTGGTCAGTGGAGTTTAATTACGATTAGTTTTGCTGTTGATGCTGAAAATGTTGTGATTACGGTGCCCATATGTGTTTGGTTATGAAACAATTGGTTAACATTTTAATCGGATGATGAGATTAGGATCACAAATACCACTTGGAAATATTTATGTTTTATGCCTATGTTAATGAATTAAATACTTGTGGATTTATTCACATTTGTTTATATTTTTTAACTAAGAATAGAATATAAATAAATTCAAAACTTTGAGAATTTTATTTCATAAATAATGCTATCATACAAGAATGTGGATGTTGCTTCATATTTTACAAAGTACTGTTACAAGGAAGTACATTAAAATTCTCAATCCTAAGGGATTACATTAAAGCATCTATCCTACATCCTAAGAGTATCTAAAGGTCTTCATGTTGTATTTGAACTTCTCCATGAATCCTCAGCTAACCTGCACATCAAAAGAAAACAAACAGTACAGAAAAATGTTAGAAGTTTTTTCGACACTCTCAGAACAATGTCATCATCGAGTGCCGGGAGTGGCACAACCGAAGCTGCGTCCTACCCCCGTTACCGATCCGCGCCGTGGGCGTCAGATCAGGTAATACAAGTTCTTATCAATATGGGACATCCGAGAGATAGAAAAAATAAATGAAGTGGGACTGATTCGTTTTGCCGCGATTGGATTTCCAAACTGATACGAGAATAAGGCAACATAGGCAAGTTCTGACTCAGACCCGGATGCCGGCAGGTCTGAGCCGCTTTGGTTTCAAAACTTCCCACACCTGAAGAGCCATAAGCATCATCAGAACTCAAAGCATAAACAAAACTAGGAAGGGGCTCGCGCCAATACAGGTATGAATATTCACCAAAGAAACAAATCTGTTACCAAACAGAATGAAAATCAAGTCCAAAGCAGAACAAGAGAAACCAAACTATGGTATCAAGCTGCATCAGTTCAAACAGAACAGAAAAATGAGACACAAAACAAGCTGCGTCAAAATTACATAGGACAAGGTATCAAAAAGTCTCAGCAGCATCAGTTAAAGGTAAGGCCCCGTCCGAACCAGTTTCAACGGCACGCAACACATAAGCCCTGTTATCAGACAACAATAGCCAACAACAATAATCTGAATATCAGGCCATCAAACTTGGTTCAAGATCAAAGCAGATAAGCTACAATGTTAGCAGCAGCTCTGAGATCAAACAAGTAAGAAAAGCCAATCAAACCAAATCAGAGCTAAGCTGCATCAAGCAACTGGTGTCTCAACACAAACTATCGATCATCAGGGAAGTACACCAGCAACATCAATATCTGCAAAGCAATATCAAGAGGTTTCAGTATCAGGCATCACGAAAAACATAAGAATGGGACTACTGCTAAAATGTCACAGAAAAATCCATTTGCTGGAAATCTAAACTAAGCCATCAAGACGGGTCACAAACATCATAGAAAAACAGACATTTGCAAGCTAAGAATCATCAGCAGCGGGACAGGAATGACCACACTAAACTGAACGTCGAAATGAATCCACAAGTTTAATCACAATACGAAAGCAGGGATTCACGCCATAATCACGCATGAGATACCAGGCCAGCCAATCGGTTCAAACTGCATAAAAACAATGGACAATGAAGAAATTCAAAGTTACATCAGCCCTCAGCTAATCATCATCGGGCATAAGCGTTCGAGTGGCTGGGAGAGCCATGGCCGGAGCCGCTACTACTTCCCTACCAAACATCGAACTACGGGACATACGGTAATTGTTGTTCACGCCGAAGGTCATTACCACTAAGGCATCCAAATCAACTGACTCAGACCCTAAGGTCATCATCGCCGATACCCTTCACTCGGCCGCTCTAACTTAAGTCGAAGCATCAGCATCCATTCTCTGAAAGAAGAAGAGGAAAGCTAACTGCACCAGAAAATCAAAACAAATCAGTTCAGACTACTAAAATTGAATCAAATCGAAAACGCATCAGCATAGTCCAGATTGAATTCAAGCAGAACAAATGAACTAATCCAGATATCAATCAGATCAAATAAATTCAGAGGCAATCCAAATGATCAAACAAAGCCGAATCTGGAAATGGAAAGTTTCGAGTCAGATCCAAATGCATCAGGAAACATCTCCATTGGAACCAATCTGAACCAATCTGAGCCAATCTGAATCAATTTGAGTCAATCTGAATCAATCAGACAAATCAATCAAACAAGTCAGTCAAAAACGAATCAGTATAGAGCAATCAAGCAAATTAATGAAATCCAATCGAATCAGAAGATCATATCAGCACAAAACCCCAATCAGGTTCCAAAAGAAGAAACAAGATCCTAATCGTATCAGAAAGCATCATATTTGAATTCAATCTGGAAAAACCCAAACAAAACCGAATCAAATAATATCACTATAGAATCAAATCTCAGTTTAAGGCCCAGAAAGAGAGATAAAAAGAAACTATAAAAAGGGGAATACAACCTGATGCGAGAAGAGGGTGGGAAAACCCTAGAACGTGACCGCGAGAGAGAAGGACTGAATACCAAAACCCAAAACGGCGAGCCCTAACAAAGAGATCGAAGCATGAATCGCTAAATCCAAATCACCATTCGTACTCATCATCATCACAAATCATTGAAGTCAAACGTGAACGGAGCGTGTTGGACCGCCGACGCCGTTCGAACCAACCGACGGGCAATCCCCTCCTCGAGGCTCAGCAAACATCATTGCCTTCCAAGCGCGCACTGTATCCGCTAGATCGTTAAAAGGTAGAACGAAAACTCTGAATCGTGTGTTTTAATCATGTTTGTTGTATGTTTCAGGCAGGATTAGAGGATGAAATAGGTGGGGATGATTCAAGAACGAGGCATGCAAGAAGATGAAGCAAATCGGCCGTTCGAGGAATGAGGGTCTCAAAACCCTAAAGATGTCTGGCCATCCATCATAGTGGGTTGGGTTCGGGTTGATCACCGGCCCAATTCCCTTTTATTTATTATTTTTTATTTTTATTTGTTATATTATAACTTTATTACTTTTAAATCTTATTAAAGTTTTTTAAAAATAAAATAAAATAAAACTTTTTAATTAAATTAAACTTTTTTTTCTTTTTTGAAAGTTAAGTAAAAATTTTTTTAGATAAATTAAAGCTCTTTTCAAAATTAAAACTATTATTCCTGTTGCAAATTTAACTTAGTTTTTTTCTATTAAGAGCTTGAATATAAATATCACAAATAAACAATAAAAGTCTTAAAAAAAATCTCACAACTTCTCTGACAGCTGTCTTGTTTCGGCTTACTAACCACGTCTTTTGTTTTGCAGCTTAGTCATGTTACCGTCGATTTATTTTTCGTGTGTTTTATTTAAAATTTCATTATCATATTGTATCTGCTCCTCTCATGTAACCTCGCGAATCCTAACAATCGCGCTTTAATTTCTGCCTTTAGATTTCTGCTTGCATGGTTTAAATTATGACATTATCTCTCTGTTTGCATGATTCAATTATCTCACACTTTCACCCATATTTCTGCCATATTACACACATCCGAAGGTTAGGTCTAACTGTTTGGCCGCCGCGCCAATAGTCCGTAAAACTTCACACATTCAATTTCAAATCCTCAAAACTACAAACTACAAACCCTAATTTTCACAAATGCCTCGCCGCAGGCAAAATTACAATTTTACCCCTAGTTTTAGGTCAAAGAGTCGCCGTACTCTATTTTAGGGTTTCCCGCCGCGGAATCCCTAACCTAATTTAACCCTAATTCACTTAACATTTCAACGTAGAGATTTGGAGTTTCTACACTCCACGTAAGCGTGTCCTTAAGATGCGTTTATTCCCCTTGAGACCTTGACCACAGTCAAGAAGTCTCTAACCTCCCTTTTGAGGGGAACTACGATTACTCTGATTCCACTCCCGTAAGGATACGTAGGCACAAGATGCGATGTCTTGCCGAGTAAACTTAGAATTAACCCCTTAGGTTTATTTTCTCACTTTTTAATCCTTTGTACATATATCTTAAGCAAATAAATAAAGCAAATAGTAAACATTTGAACAAAAGGTTCCTGTAGAGTACTACAGAAGTTTAGGGTGCTAATACCTTCCCTAAATTTAACCAACCCCCGAACCCTAGATCTTTCCCCGCATTGTGTTTACGATGCAAAATAGGTTTTCCCTCTTTTGACCTTTTCCTTCGGATAAATCAAAGAGCGGTTGTGAATTGAATTGCGATTCAAACTCATTAATAGTTTGATATCCTATTTCCACCGCAACAAACGTCTACCATACAAGGCCTCAAAAGGTGTCATACCGATGCTCGAATGAAAACTATTGTTGTAAGTAAACTCAATCAAAGGCAAGTAGTTATCCCAAGCTCCTCCCTTCTCCAATACATAAGCTCTCAACAAATCTTCAAGTGATTGAATCGTTCTTTCCGTCTGACCATCTGTCTGAGGATGATAAGCTGAACTTAAACGCAACTTCGTACCCAAAGCACTCGGCAGACTCTCCCAAAATCTCGAAGTGAACCTTGGATCTCGATCTGACACAATGCTAGACGGAATACCATGAAAACTGACAATCCTCTCAATGTACAACTTTTCCAATTTCTCCAATGGATAGTCCATGCACATAGGAATAAAATGAGCAGATTTGGTCAATCTATCCACAACAACCCATATGGCTTCAAAATTACTCTGCGTCCTCGGTAAACGGATACAAAATCCATAGAAATGCTATCCCATTTCCATTCAGGAATAAAAAACGGTTGCATCAAACCTGACGGTTTTTGATGTTCAATCTTCGACTTCTGACAAGTCAAACAAGAATACACAAACTCTACAATATCCTTCTTCATACGAGGCCACCAAAATATTTTCCTCAAATCTTGATACATCTTAGTAGCACCCGAATGAATACTCAATCCACTACGATGCCCTTCCTCAAGAATACTCTTCTTCAGCTCAACAATGTCAGGAATACAAACTCTATCACGATACCGCATAATGCCATTCTCATCAATCCGAAAATCACCACCTTGGCCTTGATTGATCAAAGTCAACCGATCAACTAAGCTCAAATCCGATTTCTGTCCTTCTCGGATCTCGTCCAGAATACCACTAGTAAGTTTCAACATACCAAGCTTCACTCCATAAGAAGTCCTTTCACACACCAAACTCAAATCACGAAACTGCTCAATTAATTCCAACTCCTTCACCATCATCATCGACATATGCAATGATTTCCTACTCAATGCATCTGCTACCACATTCGCTTTAACAGGATGGTAATTCAAACCAAATTCATAATCCTTTAGAAATTCTAACCATCTTCTCTGTCTTGCATTCAATTCCTTCTGATCAAAGAGGTACTTCAAACTCTTATGATCGCTAAACACCTCAAATCTCAAACCAAATAAATAATGCCTCCAAAGTTCCAACACAAATACAACGGCGGCCCACTCTAAGTCATGCGTCGGATAATTCTTCTCATGCACTTTGAGTTGCCTCAAAGCATAAGCTACAACTTGATTATTTTGCATCAACACACCTCCCAGACCCATCAAAGAAGCATCACAATACACAACAAACAGTTCTTCTGGGTTTGGCAAAATCAAAACAGGGGCCATCGTCAATCTCCTCTTAAGCTCTTGGGAACTTCCTTCACACTTGGCATCCCAAACGAAAGCTTGACCTTTCCGTGTCAACTGCGTCAACGGCGATGATAGCTTAGCAAATCCTTCAATGAACTTCCGATAATAACCGGCCAACCCAAGAAAACTTCTAATCTCAAAAACTGATTTCGGAGTCTCCCATTGCGATACCGCTTCAACTTTCGATGGATCAACTGCAATACCTCTACTTTAAATTACATGCCCAAGGAAACTCACTTCCTTCAACCAAAACTCACACTTAGAAAGTTTCGCATACAACTGCTTTTCATCCAACACAGATAACACGACCTTCAGATGCTCGACATGCTCTTCTTCATTCGTCGAATAGACTAGAATGTCGTCAATGAACACAACCACAAACTTGTCCAAGTAGGGATGAAAAATTCTATTCATGTACTCCATAAACACACGTGGTGCATTAGTCACACCAAATGGCATCACAGAGTACTCATAGTGTCCATACCTTGTTCTAAAAGCAGTTTTCGGAATATCCTCAGCCTTCACGCGAATCTGATGATATCCAGATCTCAAATCTATCTTACTGAACACACTTGCACCAACCAACTGATCCATCAAGTCATCAATCCTCGGAAGTGGATACTTATTCTTGATAGTTACCTTATTCAACTGTCTGTAGTCCACACTGAGTCTCATAGAACCTTTTTTCTTCTTAACCAACAGCACTGGTGCACCCCATGGCGACACACTTGGACGAATAAACCTCTTATCAAGCAGATCTTCAATTTGACTCTTCAACTCTTTCAATTCCGATGCGGACATATGATATGGAGTCATCGATATGGGGCTAGTTCCAGGAACCAAATCGATCGTAAACTCCATTTCCCGTTCCTGCGGTAAATATCTTATCTCATCAAGGAAAACTTCCGGAAAATCACGAACAATTAGTAAAACAACAATTTCTTCACTCCCACCAATACTCAAAGTTGCCAACAACATAAACACCTTTGCACCATCTTGCACCGACTCCTTCACTTGCTTAGCTGTCATAAACAAATCCCCTTCTTTGTGAGATTCAGGGAAAATAACCGTTTTGTCAAAACAGTTAATATGAACACGGTTTAACCTCAACCAATTCATTCCAAGAATGACATCAATTCGGTCTAAGTGAAGACACACTAAGTCAACTCCAAAATCTTTACCAAAAATACTTAACGGACAATTCAAGCATACATACTGGGTAGTTACTGAACCCATAGCAGGAGTGTCAATAACCATACCGCCACCCATAACAGACAACTTAAGACTTAATCTCTTAACACAATCCAGAGAAATAAAAGAATGCGTAGCTCCGGTATCAATTATAGCGATCAAAGGTATATCATTAATGAAGCATGTACCTCGGATCAATCGATCATCACTAGCAGTTTCTGATCCAGATAGAGCAAACACTTTTCGCTCCCTTGCGTCTTCTTCGGCTTATCACACTTGGCACTAATGTGCCCTTGTTCACCACAATTGTAGCAAGTCACATTTGCACTGCTTCTGCACTCTATAGCTTTGTGGTCTGGCTTGCTACACTTAAAACACTTCAACCTAACACCTTTGCATTCAGGAGCACGATGTCCCGCTTCACCATAATTATAACATCTTACCGGAGTAGAGGCTCCTCCCCCACTTGGCTTCTTACCATAATCAGCCCTTTGTTTCCCTTTATCTGCAGGAGTCACATAAGGTTTCCCTCAAAATTGACCCTTTCCCTTCTTATCACCCAAATTCTTGTAATGGCTAGACCGAGCCCTACTATCCTCGTCATAAATCCTACTCTTTTTTACCAACTCAGAAAATCGCCTGATCTCCTGATACCCGACAGCTTGTTTGATCTCCGGCCTCAAACCATTTACAAATTTGAGACACTTAGATCTCTCAGCATTAACGGTGTTGTAGTGGGGACAGAACTTAATCAACTCTTCAAATCTTGTCGCATACTCGGCCACAGTAGAGTCACCCTGCTTCAACTCAAGGAACTCGATTTCTTTCTTCCCACGCACATCTTTTGGAAAATACTTCTCTAGAAATGTCTCTTTAAAAATATCCCAAGTAATCACCATCTCATTCTCCTCAAACCTTTGGCGAGTATTACCCCACCAATCCTCCGCTTCCTCCTCCAGCATATGGGTGCCAAACTGCACCTTCTGAGCATCCGAACAATTCATAACTCGGAAGATATTTTCTATAGCCTTCAACCAAACTTGTGCTTTGTCAGGCTCATGGGTTCCTTTGAACACTGGCGGATTATTCGTTTGAAACCTTCCTAAAGCACGGAATTCATCATTTGCATGATTCCTAAAATTCAAATTGGCTTGAGGGTTTTGCTCGATCGCTCCAGCCTACCTAGTCAAAGCCTCCGCAATTGCCTCGTCGTTCCTACCAGCCACCATCGTTCTGTATCTCAACAACAGAACTCACAAGGTCAAACAATATCGATAGTGTCACACACAATCAGATATACAAGGGAATAAACGAGTTAACAACTTGGCCAACTGGCCGACCTGCTCTGATACCACTTAATGTAACACCCCCTTCTATACCCCCAAAATAATGCAATTAAACACTTAATCACATATAAAAAATTCATCAGAGTATATTTATAACATAGTATAAAAGAGGCACATCACATTATTCACGAAACGACAACATAAATAATAATGTTCATAAAGAGATCAAACAAAAGGGGTAAATCTCAACTAAAAGTAAAGCATAACTCTTAGAGTCCACATATCAGTGTTTTGATTAAAGCGGAAGACTAGAATATTGAATTACTTAAGACATGATATAATAGAAGTACACATCATCAAGTTGTTCATAGCATCATTCATATTTTACAAACATCACCAGCTGATACATATACAATGTATCACAAAAGAATACTCTACAAGCCTAGCTACCCGATGTTACATATCAGAGCAACCGACTCAAAAGAATGAAGCTATACTTCACAAAAGAAAACCTCCAGCAATCCTAATCTGCAATGCCTCATAGAGCATTATAAAATAGCAGAAGGGTGAGAAATATTATCATAATAATCAATGCATATAATTATATATACATACATAACATAAACATACATACATTACATTTCTCACCACAATCCATTTTAACTAATATACATAGTCCGCACGCAATCATATTTCATATAATAATGACATTCATGCTATGTGACTCAATAAGACTCAATGCAAACTTATGCCATGTGGTACCAACACTTGTTATCTTTTTTCGGTTTACATTAAACCGGGTCCACTCTTCTAGACCGATAACCACCAAAAGCCCGTCCTCTAAGCTTTCAAACCCACTCTTCCAGACTTGGGACAAGTCACTAGTCTCCACGAAACTAGCAAGCGTTGCCTCTTTACTAAATGATGCATATGCAATCAACAATCAAATGCACTTAAGACCGACATCTTAATCTCATGCATTAAAATAATTCATCTCTTCAAGAATTATAACAACGATTGAACACACAACATATTCACATATATCATCAATATATTTTCAAGCAATGCACACATATACACAATATGTTCTCATGCATTCTCAATACATTTTTAATCACATTAAACAATGTATAACATTTGTCAAAAGACCATAATTCAATTAATTCAACAATCTAGGATTCACGCCATAAGGCTACCCACAGTATAATATATCCCGGCGTAATCGACGCCATGAGCATGGAAATAATCAAAGTTAAGTCGGAAATCCGACCTCGGATGGAAACATTAAAGAAAAACACACCCTGTCACGTTCGCTACTATGCTCGCTTAGCGAGCTCCTAGCGAGTATTCGCTACTTGTTCGCCCAGCGAACAAGCTCGCGAAGGCAAATAGAAGCTACTGACTTCGTTCGCTACCTCCCTCGCTACCATCGAACACCACAAAATGCATTATGTCCAAGTCTGGGACCGTTCGCTACTGGCTCGCTACTAGCTCGCTTAGCGAACGTTCGCTACCAGCTCGCTCAACGAACACGCTAGTGAATGTCTGCAAACTCCAAATATCTTCTGTCCAACTTCCACCAAACTCCCCAAAACCAACCGATTCTCACCGTACAAGTTCTGTAACCTTAGTCTAACATTCCCCGACTAAAATGGAAGTTGTAGAAAAACATCCAATACTCTAACCCAAGCATACATATTCATACACATTGTTAAGATAATGATATTTCACACCCTTACCTTGATTAATCCAAAGCTTGAGAGTTGTTCTTGATGATTCCAACTTCTTCCCTCTTCTTCTTCTCTTTTCTCCTCTTTCTCCTTCTTTCTCTATTCTTTCCTTTATGTTTCTATCTTTTTCCTTTTCTTTCCACTCTCCTTTTTAATATGTCTTTCTCTTCTAATTCTCTCCAACATCTATTAATTCATTTAATTAATTACCCATCAATTAAATAATTCTTATTAACCCATTAATTAATGCAAATAAGTAATTAATGAAAAATCGGGTTGTTACAGAACCCATGAAAGACTATGCAGATGATATGCAAATGCAAATGTAGATGCAGATGCAAAACCAACCTTTCAAGGAATAACAACAATCTTGTTTATAAACAAAATTGGAAACACATGTAACAACGTATCTTAAAAGCAGATTTTCATTAATAAGTTGAGATCCATTACAATAGATGGCTCTTGCTAACAAGCAAGGCATATCTTACAACAGAAGTAAAACCAACAAAAGATTACAATCTTGATGAAAAACAGGAAATGGCGAAGTGTTAATCGTTCTAAATAGACGATCCTTCTCCCTCTTGAGATCTGGGATGGAGTTGATTCTGACGAATTATTTCCCACAGTTCATTGTTCTCACGCTTCGCTTTGACTAAAGCGTACTTCAGCTCCTCCCTAGACATAAGAATCTCGGGCTCCATAGTGATCTCATAGGTATGAGTGTAAAACATTCTCAAGGCTATTTCCTTTGACCAAAGTAGATAGGCACTTCTGGTTAAATAACTCACATTCTCTTATAGGTTCTCTCCTTGTAGAAGAGGATGACGCCAAGCAAAATTAGCTTGAGTTTCAAGTTCTTCATTACTGCCTTTTTCACAAAAACAGGCGCTTAGCAAATCTGGCTCTAGTTCTGGCCCTGTTGAATATCCATGCTAGCGGCGAGCAAGGACTGGATTGTAGTTGATAACTCCTTTAGTAGCAATGAGGGGTACATTCGGGAAATCTCCACAACTCGGGATCATAATGACACCGCTGACCTTGGTATCATACCAATTGATATCATAGTGTCTAAGGGTTATTAATTTTTTAACCCATGCTTCTTTGTTGGGGAAGTTCCAAAGGACTTGAGTTCTGGGCAAGTGAAAAATAAACCACTTGCTGAGCAAAGTCGTACAACACGAGAACTGCCCAAGGTCGTACAACTTTCGACGATGCATGGTGATATATGTATCTGCCAGCAGAGTGTTCACAGGATTCTTAATGATGAAGAGTCAGATGGCCTCTTCACTGATGAATTCATCATAGCATGGAAAGAGATACAAGCCATAGATTAAGAATGCTAAGATTGCCTCAAAGATTCCCATATTCCTGTTATCATAATGAAACTCGGCCATCTCCTTGAATGGTCTTGCTTCCATTCCAGAGAAACCGCTCCTAGTTACCAATTCAGCGGGCAGCTCTGTTGGCCTGATATGCAGGGCCTTAGAAAGGTCTCTTCTTTTTGGTTTTCCATAATACGTTTTGAAGGTAAAGGGAATCCTCAAGTAAGAAGAGTCCTCGTTGGGAGCAACTGGAAATCTGGGAAGATAAAACAGTGATATACTGGATCATAGAACTTGATGAGCACTCGTAGCATGTCCTCATTGACTCGAGTGTTTAGTAGCGGCAGAAGATCTCCGTAATTTGCAATGAAAGTGGTGGGGTTCCTGATGAGTCCTGCCAGGATCTTGAGGTTACCCATTCTTAGGTTTGGAAATGGAAACCTTCTTCGTCGTTCCATATCAATGTCTGGAAAAGAAAATTTTGAATTTCCTTGAAGGTTAGTAAAATGCAAAGATGTAATGCAAATGCGACTGGTTTTTACAAAACTCAGAATATCAATCGTGCCAAACCCTCATTTCATTCATTATTAGAAAAAGTTACAACTTTTGAGATATATTACAAGAAGCCTAAGTTACATCAGGAAACTAGGTTCCACAGTCTAAGCTAAGAACTTCAGACACGAGGCCTCTTCAACTTCTTTAGTATTGCATTTTCCAATACCAACTTATCCATTATTTCTTTCCAGGATCTAGAGGTTGGAGGGATATTTGAGTATTCATGAATCCTTTGTGTGGGCTTGATACTGGAGAAAAATAAATTCTCCTTTGTTGCTTCCCCATCAACTACTCATTATTCGAGCCAATCTATCAATTCATCTTTTTCTTGTACTTCCCTAATGAGCCTTGTTGTCTCGGAGGAAACCGAATGATATTTTCCTCCCCAAGTGTCCCTCTCAAGTTGAGCTCTTGCAAGTAACTCTTGTTATTCCTCCATCTTCTTAATGGGAATGGCAGAGGATGACGACACGATGACGATCTGCGCGTTCTTTTTCAGGGTGATACGACATTTTCAAATCCCTTGCTCTAGACTGGACCCATTGAGTAAATGGTTCAAAAGCTATACAGTTTCTTTTTCCCAGGTCTGCTTTTGTCTTTTTCTGGATATCCTCCCAAGCATCAACTGTGCCTCATATCTTCTGCTACTTCAGTGTTGAGATAAAAGAAACCAGATAAGAGCACATTGGTGGGTTTGTCTTTCATCGGAAAACTAAACTGACGTCTAGCCAAGGCTGGATTGTAGTTGATCCCTCCTCTTACTCCAATGAGTGGTATATTTGGGAAGCTTCAGCAATGATCAAAATAAATTCCTCGGTCGTAAACGGGATTGTACCAATGAATGTCGTCTTTTGTTAAGGAGATTATCCTTTGGGACCATCTCCATCCATTGGGATTCTCTTTGAAAGCGTCGGTTCTTGGCAAATGATTGACAAACCATTTGTACAATAGAGGTGTACAACAAAGAATAGTTCCCTTTCCTTGAAGCTTCCGATGATTAATAGAGTGATAAGCATCTCCTAACAAGGTAGGCACAGGGTTGCCACTAAAAAATATGGTAATAAAAGAGAAATTGAAAAATTCATCAACTTCGGGAAACAATATTAATCCATAGATCAACAGAGCTAATACTGCTTCAAATGCATCCATGCTCCCTTTTTTGGCAAGGTAGGCAGCTTTCTTGACTAAGAAATATGAATGGAAACCTTCGACCCCTCCCTTGGTGACACGGTGAGCTTTAATTTCAGATACGTCAAGGTGAGGAGCATCTGCTATTTCTTTCGGTGAAGGTAAACTTTCCAATCCACTGCATGGTTTCTGATCCTTCACAGGGACTCCCATATAGTAGGCATACTCTTCCAAGATCGGCATCAACTGATAGTCGGGAAAAGTAAAGCAATGATACAACGGGTCATAGAACTAAACCAAAGTATTGAGGATCCCTTTTTTCATCCCTGTCCTGACTAGGCTCAAAATCTTTCCATATCTTTTTCCAAATTCTTCTGACACCATGGTCCCTAGTTTTCTCAACTGGGATGTATCAGGCTTCTTGAAATTGTATTTCTTGGTGTTTCTTATTCCAATATCCATGATATATCTTTGATTTGCACAAAGAGATCAACAAAGCTTTACAAAACCAATTGCAATATGAGATGCCATGATGAGATGATGCACACAAAGGCAAGTATTCACAAATATAATGCACATGCACACACAAGGCTCCCTAAGCTCAAGGTCAAAGCATGGAGTCAAAAGGTCTACCCATCCCCGAGGATTTGTACTATGAGTTATTTGTACCTGTCAAACGGGTTCTATCAAAGTTCCCAGAGTCATAGTAAATCCTTCGAATATCATCAACCAACACAATTACTTATTTGAGTCGACAATATTCTCAAGATAAACTCGTCTAAGTGTAGTATCGCGTGACAATAGTTGAGGGACTACTCCCTAAAATTTTCCGCACTATGTCCTAAAAAGGCCAAGTGGGGGTAAAAGTGTTACTAAAGGTCCTCAGCTTCACAGACTCTCAGGTTGAAACAATTAATGAATACACGACAACTCATGCATCCCTAATTATCTCAAAGAGGTCTCCACTGAGCGTGATTACATCATATGTCAAATTTATTGGGACTACTCCTAACAGCCCAACAATTGATCCTATCACAATCCTATCTCATGTGTCACTCAAATCTGGGTTAGGATTTATCTCACCACTCAAAGCACCCAATGTCCACAACACACAAACAGATATATTGACAAATATACATGTAAGCAAATATTCAAAAATATAGCATGTAATCATACAAAATAGGCTCAACCCTCAAATTTAAGTTAAATCCCCAGTGAAGTCGCCATTTCTGTTGCGGTGAGAATCGTGATACCAAGCTATTGATTAACTTGAATCTTAATTCATTGAATTCACAATTGTACTTTGACTTATCCAAAGGAAAGTTTAAAGAAAGAAAGACCTTTTGCATGATGTAACAACAACGCTAAGAGATTCGGGGATCGGGGGTTGGTTATGTCTAGGTTAGGTATTTCACATCCTAAACATCTGTAGTACTCTACAGGAACCTTTTGTTTGTTTCTATGCTATACTTGCTAAATGTTTGCTATGGCTTGGGATTAGGGTATAAGGTAAAGTTGTAGGTAAAGACCTAAAGATAGTTTCTGAATTTGCTCGCAAAGATATCACATCCTCTGCCTATGTATCCTAACTAGGATTGAATCAGAGCAATCGTAGTTCACCTCACTGAGGATAGATGAACACTTGATTATGATCAAGGTTCAAAGGGGAACAAACATAACAATGCTTGTATAGATTTTAACAAAACTCTCTATTTCTAAATTGTACACTCAAAAGAGTTTGACTTGGACAAAAGCCAAGAGGGGAGTAAGTAATCATAACAATGATTCTTACATAGAGTTGCCAAACTCTATCTAAAAGTTCTAATTGAAGGATACTCCTAACAAGTGGTAGGTCTTTTAGACTAAAAGCAAAGTCTAATGGCTTTTAGGTTCTAACTTAACTAAGTGAGGGTTCAAAGTGACTTAACAAAGTCAGATGTAGGGTAATGAGCTATCTATGACCCAAGGGTCAATATAGAGACTTTCCTTTGGAATGGGAAAAGAGGAGACAACTTGATGAGAACTAACAAGTTCCATCACTTGGGGAATAACTTAACAAATCTAAAAGCATACATAAGCATTCATTCAAACAGGATGAACATATAAAAGAGCATGGTGACAACAAAGAAGAGATTACAATCAAACCAAATGGTTACAACCAAAAATGCACAAAGATATTACAATATCTAGAAGGACATGGTAGAGGTTCTTACAAGACCAATCATATAGGGTAAAATTAATTTGAAGCATCGTAACAAAGATGAAGGGAAATGAGGTGACAAACATCAAGACAAAACAACAAAACATGTAGTTCAAATAAGTTTTAATGCAAGCAAGTTATAACTTTGAGGCAAGCATGTATAGGGATCAAAAAGTGTCAAATGTAACAACATGAGACCAACAATCATGTATTGATGACAATCCAGTACAAACAAGCATGCAAGAAGTGTTACAACAGTTCAAGTAAGGACTCAAGATTTCATGGGGGAAACACATACAAGTTTATGGTAACAACCAAAACAAATAAAGACCTATCATGTTATGGTTCTAACAAGATATTTAAGCAAGTGGAGGATACATGAAGAACACACTCAAGAGATTACAATATCAAGAGGTAACATGATTCTCAAACATAGTTCACAATGGAAATCAATTAGATACATCTAAAACAAAGATTTGAACATAACAAGATCTTAAGTAAAGCCAATTAAATCAATCAAACTAGTTAACAAACATGTATAAAACAAATACAAATCAAACTCACAAGATTAAATCAATAAGAGGTTTTGAAAATGAACCACAAAAGATGCAAGGTAAAAAACCTAAAAGTGCAATAATTCCAAGTGATATAAAGTATTCCTATGATGAATATACTTTAATTCTTTTCTCATTATATGAAAGTAGACATGATTAAGAACATTTTGAAAAAATAATGGATCAAGAATGTTTAAAAATAGTGAAGTTATGAAGTTTTGAAGTTTATGAAGAAAACATGAAAATTAAATGGTAAAAATAAGGAAATGCCTTCCTCGTGGATCGAACCCACGTCTTGAGGTTCATAGGCTCAAAACCTCACCACATTAGCAAAGAGGGGTGTATGATTGTACAATGGGAAAGAATGAAAATAGGGCAGTATATGATGAAAATCAAGGAAAGCAAAAAGAGTTGTCCTCTTCAGGGGTCGAACTCAGGAAAGCAAAGGCAAAACATACATGAGCGTACAGGTTACAACCACTGGGGTGGCGATACATCCAGTGTATCAAGCCACCCCAGAAATAGATAAGCCTCAAAGGCATGATTTTTGGGCAGCACAAACTGAGGCAAGCCATCAAAACAAGTCAAAACAGAATGAATTCAAACTCAGTCAAAACAACACCATTTTAAACAAAATTTAGGTCCATCTCACTTGAAATTGAATAAGGATTCCAATGGTGTTTTCAATTTTCCTTAAAGATGAACACAATTCAAAATTCGAAAGCAAATGCAAGTTAAGGTCTTGAAATGCATTTTCAGAGTTAGAACTCAAGTTAATCAGGTTTGAATTAAACTAAAAGCCTGCACTTGTTTTAAATACATGATATATGAAGTTCAAATACACATGGTGCTCAAAATCATGCTAGAACAAAATATGACCTAAGAGTTGCAATGGTGACATAAGGCTTGTAAGGAAAAATTCAACAACAGTTGGTTGTAGAATCAACTAAAACAAAACATCATGATACAATCAAACATTAGGCCTGTAAGTGAGTCTTAAATATCAACACATCATGAGCCTTAACAAAAATGGACCTCTAATTCAACTTGTAGTGCAAAATGACTTGTGGTCTGAAAATAGTGAAATGAAGTTGGTGTGAGATCTTTCAAAGCAGTTTGTGGCAGAAACAAATCATCACTATGATTTTTAACAAAAACAAGTGACATAAAACCAAAATTTTTAATCAATCCAACAAACAGTCTAGACAAATAATCAAAAAAACTTGCATATGTGCAAAACCAGTCAATCCAAAAACATCAAAGCAGCATCAAACGCACATTCTTTGCATTTCACATGTCCTATATGTACATCATAACCTACACATAAATCTAAACACTAACACCAAACTCACACTTGAACAGAGCCAGCATATGGTTCAACAGCTGGAAAAACAACCATACAATTCCAATATCTATCCTACATGAAAGTTATAAGTTGTGCAATCAATCACAAGTTAATTTCAATACATGACTTGATAGTTCTAGGCAATTCTACTCAATGTACATCAAGTATAATTATGATGTATAATGAGTATAGTTAGAGGTTACCTACCTCTTGAAGACTTCCAAAGCAAGATCTTGATGTTAAGCTGCCTATGAGAATGAATCTAGTGATTGCTCCACACTCAATGCAAACTCCAAATAGCTCAGGTTCTGTTCAAGTTGGTTTTATGCAAGATAGAGTTACTTCCACTTGAAGCAACAATGAACTCTTGGTGACAGATTCCTCAAATGATGATGCAGTTGTTTTTTTGATGTTGTGGACAGTTAACACATATTATATCCAAGGTGTGTGAGGTGTTATGAGGTTTATAACTGACCTAGGCAGTGAGTGTTGCTAGTTTATGCAGAAAAGTCAATGCTTTTGGTGTGAGGAGTTGACTTTTGGAGATATTAGGTTTTTGACTGGTTCAATGGTTGAAACACCTTCCAAACATCATTTATAGGTTGTGTGGGTGGTTTGTGGTTAGTCTCAATGCTTGGAAGTGGCTCTGGTATGCAACCTAGCCAAGACATATTTTTGGAGGGTTTTTAGTGTTTTTGCTTGAATTGCAAGGAAAGAGAATGCAAGATTTAATGGTGAGTTATCTTCTAGTTTCTTGAGGATTGTTCTTGTATGTCTTTTATGCATAAAGAAGGCTCTATTTATAGATGAGGTAAAGTCTTGGCAGATTTTGAAAACATGAGGTGGTTTTGGCTTTTGGAGGGAAAATGGGATGAATCTTGGATCAAGATCTTGTGCGACTGGTTTTGAGTGTTACCAATGCAATGAGCTGCACACACAGCCTGTAAACAAGTCATTGGAAGTGACTAAAAGTGTTTTGAGTGAGTAGAGACTATGCTGCAGCTGCTATGGCACAAGATTCTTCTCTTTCATGGTGTACTTTCTTGTACTTTCTTTGAACTAAATAATGGCTTTAACCACAATCTTGGTTTAACTCAAAGATTCTTCTGATTTTTAATCATCATACTCTCTTATACATCAGATCAAATGTTAAACCTTGGTTGAAAATCAATTGGATAGTTGGCAAACTGGTTTATGTCAAGTTTGACATTGTGTATTTCAAGTGTTTGGACCCCAACTTCCCTCCTTCGAAACTCCTAAATCACAAATGATATGGAAGAGTTCTTGTACTTTTTGGAAATACCTCATCATGCTATACAACTATCATATTTTGGAAATTTTCATATTCCATGTGGAACTAGGTCAAAAACACCCTTGAAGTTGGCTGAAAACATGACTTGGAAAGTGCTAAAACTATGAAATTTCACTAAGTGTTTTCCTCTCCTGCATTGATTTTGATCATAACTCCAAATCTATTCATTTTCTGCACATAGGTCACTTTTTCACTTTTTTAGAACTTGTCAAGACCTTTCCAACAAGCTTTGAACCACTCCATTTGGATGTGTGGTTAAACAGTTATGGTCTTGCCCCTTTCAAAACCCTAATTTCCCGATTTTTCGATTACTCTTCAATCCTTGATCCAATGGTCATCAAACTCTATGAATAGATATGATATAACATTAGGAACATGATTGCCTTAAATTTTGGGTCAAAACCCTTTTGGTCAATGAGTTGACTTTTCAGTCAGACGAACTGATCAATTAGAAAACCCCGAATCGACTGCTGGTGTTATGAGTCCTCTGAGGTCTTGAAACTTCTTGGGTGGACTTCACTATATCATATGAGCTTTATGGACCATGATTCCATCATTATAATGCCATTTAAATCAAAAGTCAGACTATAGTTGACTTTTCCTAATTAGAAACCCTAATCGGGAGTCCTGGACTGCACTGCTCTGCTTCTTTGGGTGACAACCTCAAATTGGATTCATACTTGGTCCAACATAGTATCTTTGATGGTGAGGGAATTGTTTCATGGAGAATCAATCCAAGACATTGACTGATCAAACCATTAAAACCTTGATTCCTGACTGTATGGAACCCTAATTCACCTGTATCTTGACAAAGACAAACTTGAAATAGGTTAAGGTTAGATAAAAATGATGATGCTCCTAGAATGATGATGAAGATCTAAGGGTCAAAATTCGGGGTACAATAACTGTAAGAGTTGTTGAAACCTCGGGAGGATAAATCAAATAACAGTGTCGCGATTCCTGAATCCAAAGGCAAAGGACCCACGATACCTCTCATAATTCTATACCAGAAAGGCCAAGTGGTTGTAAGAAAACGAAAAATGCAAGAATTTCTTTTCTTTACCAAACTATTGTTTAAAGCAAAGATTGGGGAGGATGATGAAAACTATGTCCATAACTGCTGTTGATATGCTTTCAATTTAACTTTGTCGATGATGTAAGGCATTGTTTCAATCCCTAAACACTGGAGTAATAAGGAAGATAATCCCTCGTTAACCCCTTTGAGCCCAGAAGTAGGAGTTTTCTTTCTTTACAAAAAAAATCTTAAATCTTAAACCTGGGGCAGGGTAGTTCTCAGTTTAACTTGGGTATACGTTTGAATGCAAGAACTTCACCAAGACACCTGTCAGCTTCCTTAAATCCATTGAATAAATGGTATACATGTTGTTCCAAAAGTAATATCTAAGGAAGGACTGTTAAGAAATCCTTGCTTGAAGAATGAGCCGAGTCCCTTTCAAGGCAAAAGCCAAGAAAGATGGGAAGCTCATAACCTTGCCTTATACAAAAGGCTTGTATGACAATCAAAAGAGGAATTCATAAATCTTTCAATCTGAAAGTCCTGAATAGCAAAAAGCTATCAAATACTGTAAGGGAGTAGTGACTACTTTAGGTTTGTGTAGCATCGCCAGCTTGTCACCAGTTCAATTCCTAAGTCTGTAAGAACCTAAATGTGTAGTTTGAGTTAACTGAATGTAGGATTGGAGTTCATCATGGAGACTGGGTGGGAACAAATAACTTTGAGCCTTTATCCTTTGTTTCATGAACATTGAACCGAGCCATGTTACAATCCTTAAAAGACCTAATTGAGGTAAGGTTGTTTTGAAAGCATATTAAAGCAAGGTTGGATAACCTGACTCCTAATGATCTTTGATAATTGTGTGTGTTAATCACTTTATCCATCACTTATAAAATGATTGGATCCCTTTCACTTTGATCACTTGATCACTCCGCCGTGTGTGTTTCATCAAAAAATTTCATTTTCAAAAGTTTGCATGAATTTCGCATTGAAAATTGCCAATTTTTAATGAACAAAATTGTGTGGAAGACGATCCAATATCAAAGGAATCCCAACAAATGATGCCAGCTAGGGAATTTGACTTGGTAAAGGAAGCTCAGCCTTGGGCACCCAATTTGAAGGATTTATTAATCATTTGTCACAACGTTCAGCTAATCAGAAGCGATTAGGTCAAGATCAGATGAATCTCTCAAAGAATAGTTTAGTCTGAGGCAACTTTTTTGTAGTTACCAGCTAGCAGGGGCAAGTTTGTTCCCCAATCGTTACTTCCACAGTCTGAGAACTTTATTGTGCAAATATAGTTAATCTGGGGCATTCACGTCGAGATTTGTGAATCTCTCTAAGAGTTCAAAGACATTGAAGCATCTTTGTGCCAATTCTTTTGCAAAATCCTTTCGATGGCTTCTTATCACAGACCATGTAATATGGGGAACAAAATGTTTGAAGATTGTTTGCTGCAAGAGCCGTTGCTCACTTGAAGATGATTATTATGCTATCGAGGGGTAGAAAAGTCTTTTTCTCATGATACCTTTTACCAGATCCCCAATTAAGTTGTTAGTTTGGTTGATATGGGCATTTCCCTGTGTGATTTCCTCCTCCAGCAAAGAATTCAAACTCATGATGGTAATCCGAGTGAAGTCATAATGTTGTGGCCAAAGTAGATTACTCTGTCCCAAAGAAGGTTGTAACCTTGAAGTGTGTCGCTACTGCGAAAATCGGCGCCGGCTGAACAGAAGAGTCGCCACCGTGCGTTATTTATCCCACGGGAGGGAAAGGAAACGCTCAGAGTAAACCTCGCACAACACGGGAAAGGTATGGTCATCGCAACCAAAACCTGGATTCGGGAGTCGGTTACGCAAGGGGAAGGTATTAGCACCCCTCACGTCCGTCGTACTCGACGGGATCCACGCTTGTTTTCGAGAATGGATTGTTATTCTATCTACTCTAATGGTCAAGGGTTAAAAAGAAAAGAAAATGAAAATAAAATGACTCGGCAAAGTATCGCACTTTATGCCTACGTATTCCCGTCTGGAACGAGAAATCAGAGTCAACGTAGTTCGCCTGCCTACGGGAAAGGAGGGAAGGTTGATCACTAGGATATCGCATCCTATGCCTACGTACTTTCATACAGCATGAAAGATCAGAGCAAACGTAGTTCGGGCCACGCACGCCACAAGTTTGTCTTGATTGATTTTATTCCTTCTGAAAAAGGTTTTTCTGATTAACAGCCCCGGCGGACAAAAAATGACGTCTTGATGAGTTCACATTCTTTTACAGAAGAAGTGTCTTTTATTGTGTTTGAAATCTTATTGTGTTTTTTCTGTTTGTTTTGAGGAAGAAGAGACAGAACTCTAACCTACGGTTGAGAAGGGAATCAAACTAACCTAATGTTATCATGCATGGGTCAAGACCTAATGTCTATCATGCTCCTCTCTTGCACAGAGAGAAACAGAGATCCTAAGGGAATAGACGGCAACAGAAACAATAGCAAATATATACAGTATCAGTAAAATGCATGGATGCAACAATACAAGCGAGGCAAGGGAGTCCCACTCAACCTCGAACCTAGAAAGCAATAGGCAAAAGTGAACAGACTTCACTTTCAACCCAACAGGGTAAACAGCAAACAATACAGTCAGGAAAACCAATCAATACATCAGAGATGAAATACAGCAATAATAAACAGCTACAGCAGCTCTGCATCAATATCCATCTTCAAGTCATCATCAAACAACTATAAGCTTTAGGCAAGCAGCAATCCCCCTCTCCACAGCTTTCCAGCAAGGTCTTGATCATCAATCTTCCATCTGCAATGGCTTTTCTTCTAGTCTCAATCTCCAGGAGAAACATCAGTCAACAAGATGAAGTGAATGAATGTTAGACAGTTAATTACCTACCAAGGGTGGTTCATCAACTGTTAACATTAAACAGATAATTTTCCCTCAAAAGTTCTATCTTTCAAATACATTCACTGATCCTTCCAAAGGAAGGAGGTGGGTATTTGATAGAGACTTTGAATCATAAGGAAAGGATAGATGCAGACAAAGCATTCCATGTTTGAGAGACAAACTTTCTAATCTAGAACTCTGCCTAGCTCCTAAACTCTAGTCTCCTCAACAGCTGCTAGCAAGAATCTCCTCTCCAATCTCTGGAAGTTGGTCTTCAGTCTCTGGATCTCCAATGGCTTCATCATCACAAGTCTTCAGCTTCCCCAATCCCCAGACAATCCCAATACCCACACAGACAAACAGAATCCCCAGAGGGCATACCACACCAATCAATTAAATATAGCAGTATATACTAGTAGCAGTAGGGGAATCCTAGTGATTTCTAAGGGGATCTATCCTATACCCATAACCCCTATAGTCCATACCCCAAAAATCAAATGAAAATTTCCTAAAAGAATTAAACTATCTCACCTAAGTTGGTTTAAAACCCTAGTTTTGTTCATGTTATTCACACCTAAACTAATCACCTAAAATTAATTCCTAAAAATATGAACTAAATTGCATACACAAACTAACAATGTCTATTAATCAACCTAAAAAGAATGGACAAGAAATATTAAAGCAACTAGTAGAACAAAAATTATCAAAATCATGTATGAAATGGAACACCTAAAATATGCATTTATTTGGAAAATATGGGAAAAATATCAAATAAAAAATAAAATGCAATTTTTATTTTTTATAATTTTCTAGACACTTTGAAGAAAATTATGCAAAAAGAATTATCAAAAAATAATGTTTTTTCAATTTGATATGATTTTTTAAAAATGAATGTAAAATGAAAAGAAATTAAAATGAATTATAAAGAAATAGGGGGAGGGGGTGAGAATAGCAAGACCATCAGTTCAAATTATTGGGCTTTCACGCGCGCGGGGGTGCCAATAGAAGCTGAGCCCAATTCCCCCTACTAAATGAAACGGTGCGTTTCGTTCTTTGAAATTTCCCACCAAATCTCAGATTGAATGTGGAGCGTTAGATGTGGAGTCAAGTCAAACTTTTCCTGCTAATCCAAGGGTCCACGTATCGTCTTCTTCCTCCAGCCATTAGGGTTTCAGAAATTGATTCCCATGCAAGCATTTTCGAGCTCATCATTCTCCCTCCACAGGACATGAAATCACATACTTTAAAAACCAAACTCACTCCATTTCTTCCCCTCTACACGACCATGCTATCATCTCCTTCTAAAACTCACTCCAAAAACAAACCCGATAGGGGTAACAGATAGGATCCACCATGAACACCTGTCATCAGCCATACCAAACCTTGCCAATCTTTACCCTAGCATAATCTACATCTTCCACTGATCATTTTAAGCCACTAATCTAAGGTTATCTTGCATTATCATTGATGTTATGCTCTCTAACAGAATTAGTGCACTCTGGTCAAACTCCATGAAACTTGTCCAAACTTACCAAAATCAATCACCTAACTATGCCTGACCATTATATGCTAACAAATTTCTATAATCCTAACTAAACTAAGCAATTCGAACAGAACTCTAACCTGATGCAAATGGTGAAAACAGCTATGCAACTCCTTGGATATGATGCTTGCAGTGATTGGGATTGGATCAGTGACCTTGATGATGAATTCTGTATGCAATATCTTCTATGCAAACTCCTTGAATCTTGAACTTGAAATCTTCTTGCAACTTGGATGGAGAAGATGGATAGCACAATTCTTGATCAATTCAACCAATTCTTTGATAGGATTCTGATCTAGGAAAGGTATTGATGATGATCTAAGCAAGGAATGTGGAAATTGATGGAGATTTGAGAGGTTTTGAGAAGCTTTTGCAAAATGAAGAAAGTGAGTGAAACTTGTGACTTTGAGAGGATGAGATCACCAACCATGGCATGAACTATCTCACATCAATATATAGGTGAGGTTAGAACCTCCTAGAAACTTGGAGAAGCTTCCCTTGCATTCTTTCCTTTGGATTTGGTTTATGTATCTTCCATTACAAGTAACCATGTATAACTCCCAAAATGTGAACTAAGCTCAAAATTCTACTTTAGCCAATGTCTTTAAAATGATCTTTCCATTCAAAATGACCTATAATTTTGCTTTATTTGGCCAAGATATGAAAAAACTCATTTTTAAGTCCATTTTTATTCATTAAATCCACCAATTTTGAAACCTTGTGCTATGAATCTTTCCAATCTCTCATGGTCACTTTTCTAGACTCAAAATGTCATTTGGAGCAAGTTTTATGTTGTAAAGTTTTCCATTTGAAGCTTCCTTGTATGAGTTTTGGGCATAGGTTAAAATGACCTGTAATTCTCAAATGACCATAAGTAGAGTTCCACAAATCATATGAAGGCATACTATACCATTATAGAAAGCTAAGACAATGAGGAACAATTCTTATATTGACCAGAAATTCATTTGAAATCTCCTTGAGGGGTAAATATTGCTTGGAAGTCAAGTCACTTTCACAGACAAAATTTCAGATACCTTAGATGACCTGTAACTTGCAAGGACCATAACTTGAGTTCTATAAATCTCCTTGATGTCTTCCACCACTCAAATTAAAGGTCTTGAGATCCTCTACAAGTTTCATGTTGGCCAAGGGTCCATTTGAAGCTTGCATTTTGACTTATCTTGCTTGGAAATTTGACCTAAACTAGGGGACTTTACATAGAAACCCTAATTTAGAAACTCCTCTTCTCCTTGATTTCTCCTGATTTCTCCTTAGCATAACAACATATCCTTATTCTCCATGTCAAATGATGAACCCCACATCTCCTCAATAGCCCTCAATGCCTTTCCAACAATCCTTTGACCTAGGGTTGACCCAGGGTTGACCCAGATGAAACCCTAGTTGACTGTCTTCCTCCACAACTCTTGTGACTACACCAATGACTTGTCTCCTTCTCCAAATGACTTTCTAAGCTCTTCCAAGATGTCTAGATACTCCCCATGCCTTCAATTCACAGCTCATAATTTTCTGATGACTTGAATGAGGTTGAATTTGAATAATAACCTCTAGATAGGCCTCTAGAGATGAGAATAATGACTGGTCCCCTGTTGGCTGACTTGCTATGCTTATGCTATGCAGATGAGTAACCTATGTACATGACTCTATATGCAAATGCTAATGACATTGAAACATAAACCAAGTGAATAAGGTTGGGCAAATTTTAGGGTGCAACAACTGCCCCTATTCAAGCGACTTGGACCCGATTGGGTGAAGAGCACGGAGCCTTCAGACATTCGCGGTACGAGACGGTTGAATACTAAGAACCCATAAATTTGCCAACCGCAGAAATAAACTGCGCTCCTGCTTGGGGAATGACATCCACTGTCTGGATCTGACTGTTACGGCAACCCACTGATCCATTGGCGGTCGTGCTGGGGATGACTCGTCTTTCCACGTAAGGGATAACCGTTCCATGTTAGGAATAACACCGTCCACGTTAGGGCTCACCTTTCCACGTAAGGAAACATTTTTCCACGCAAGGAATCTCCATCTCTTTCCACGTTAGGAATACAAACTTTTTCCACGTTAGGAAACCCTCTCTTTTCCACGTAAGGAATACGTCTTTTTCCACGTTAGGAATCAACTTCTGATATGTCCGCGTAAGGACTCAATCTTTCCACGTAAGGAATGCCATCTTTCCACGTAAGGAATCTATTTCTTTTCCACGTAAGGAATAACTTGATATATCCGCGTAAGGACTCCCCTCTTTCCACGTAAGGAATGCATCCTCGTTCCACGTAAGGACTCAAGCTTGTCCACGTTAGGACTACATCGTCCACGTTAGGACCCACCTTTCCCCGTTAGGAATAACTCTCTTCTTGATTTGTCCACGTAAGAACTCCATCTTCATTCCACGTAAGGAATCACAATCTTTCCCCGTAAGGAAACCAACTCGTCTTTTCTGCGTCTGTCCACGTCAGGACTGAACTTGCTTTTCCACGTAAGGAACTGAAGCTTCTCTTTCCACGTAAGGAATAACCTTGTCCACGTCAGGATTCACATTTCGTCTTGATTTGTCCACGTAAGGACTCACCTCTTGACTCGCTGAGGAAATAAAATTTGTCCACGTTAGGACCCATATCTCAACCTGATGAAGAAATAAACTTGTCCACGTCAGGACTTGCGCGTCTTCGACTTGCTGGGGAAATAAGACTTGTCCACGTCAGGACTCACACTTTGCCATCAGCCCGAAGAAGGATAAAATTGTCCACGTCAGGATTCTCGCATCTTGTCATCACAAAGAACTGCAAACTTGTCCACGTCAGGACACCCCTTTCACCATTACGAATAAAGCTATTTGCTGAAAATAAATGGTCCACGTCAGGACACCAGCACAAAGAGTAGCCAACTTTGTCAACGTTATGACTCCACACTCGATCAATACCGAGAACTCGAATCCGTCCACGTTAGGACTAGCACCCCCATCAATCCGGGGAAACAAATCTGTCCACGTTAGGACCCCCACTCCTCTAGCACAAAGAAATCCCGTCAATAAAATTGTCCACGTCAGGACGCATTTCTCCATTGATCCCTAACCACAAACTTGATGTGACAGCCACTTTGGAGCTGACTCTACTAGGGATATCTGAAAACCAAACTACCGGATGCCTGCTCTGATAACCGGCGGTAGCCTCTGGAGTTCTGGTTCATGGAACCTTTCAATGCTGACGTAACAACAACTTTGAAGGAAACACTCCGCTGGTCGGACTAGAGAAACTTCAACAAGAAACCCTGGCGGGGAAGTAAGTAACTCTGCTTGGGGACAAAGAGAAACTTATCCTGATAACTCTGTGGGGAGTAGTGCCACAGCTGACACTTCATCGAACGTCTCACGTCGAGACCCTGAATGTCTTATTGATTCACCTGAGCCAGGGCTCTCTCTACCTGCAAGAGAAACAATACTTGAAATAAAAGGTTAGCCAACCTGGTTTATGTTTCACAATGCATGCGTTTGACAATGATGCAATGCTCCATTCGACATGGAAATGCTACGCTTTTATGTTTGGTGTATGCAAATATGACACTATATGCCAATGCAAATGCGGACTTGAACTGCTGGGTACGGGAACTGCTTCAGCGAAATAAATGCTGAAGCTAATGCCGACTCCGCTGGGGATAGCCAGATGCTACAGAATTATTCCAGCAAAATAAATGCTGGAAGAGTGAAGTCGACTCAGCTGGGAAATGAGGAACTTGATACCAATCACCTTATTGAAGTAACGCCCTGCTGGGGAATACAACTCTGCTGGAGAATAGCAGATGCGCTTGGTATGATTGAACTTCTGCTGGAAAGTGAACGGATATCACACGGTATTTTGACAAAATAAATGCCAATGCGCCACACCAACTCTGCCGGGGAGAGCCTTAATCTTCGAGTTCCACTGGGAGGAATGAAAATACTGGCTAAGAAGAGAATTCTGCTGGGAATGGGATGATTCTCTTGGGAAAAACTAACTGACTCCACTGGGGGAGAGAGTACATGACCCGGCGGGGAAAGTGAACTGCCATTTTGGAATCGCCAATTCTGCTGAGGATAACTGGCTTTATTGGAGCATGCCTTATGGATAGGCTACGACTAGCTGGGGAATTCTATCCTCCTTCAGGAAGAACATGCATGACCTGCGTGGAGATCAAGTCTTTCGTTATCGCAATCTTTTGATCATCTTCCTCGTACGGCTGTGAAACCTGCAACAACACAAACAGGACAAGACAAGCCTATGCAACCAAATCAATTCAGGTTAGTGACATCATTTTCAGTTAATTCAAAGCTTTAGCAATGGTTGGCAAGGGCCAGTGATGTTATACACATGCTAGTTTCAATAAACTTAGGCGTTTTATCATGCACAAAACAGTAAAGAACCAGCATCAAATACTGAATAACATATTTTATTGATTGGGCCCCTGAATGGGCGGAGTTTTGTACACGGGATGTAACTCCTGAAATGAGGAAGCTACGCGAAGCAAGTACACAAGTATGCACAGGAAGCATAAATATTTTGACAAACTAAATTTTGTACACATGTCGGCAACGGGATGCAGACGAACACCACGAACGGATCCTCCTATGACTCATCCGACTCTAATGCTTTCCCGGTATCCATACTTCCGAAGCGGTTGTATCTGATAATCGACCCCTCAGGTATTCTCCCGCACTGATGCTCACTGCAATATCAAATTCGGACCGCAGTCATTTGCTTTTCAAATCCCTAACTTTTGCGTGAACCGCCCTTTACGGGTTTTCAGTTCACCGGGATACCCTTTTTTGCCAAAGCCGCCCAGTGTAGGTTTTCAACTTCGCGGGTGTACATTTTTCAATTTTATGCCTAACTTTTGCCCGAACCTTTCATTCTGTTTTTGGTTCGCCAGGATGCCCCATTTTTGCCTGGACTCTCTTTTTTTCTGTCCAGCGGGTCTATTTTAAGCAAAGTATTTTTTAACTGCGTCCGAATTCACAAGCGACGTGAAGTCTTCACCGTCCATAGTGGACAACAACAACGCTCCTCCTGGAAAGACCTTCCTGACAACGTATGGCCCTTCGTAGTTGGGGGTCCACTTGCCCCTGTGATCTGCCTGCGGCGGGAGAATCCTTTTCAGCACAAGATCGCCCGTCTGAAAGCTTCGCGGATGTATCTTTTTGTCATATGCTTTCTTCATTCGGCTCTGGTACAAACGACCGTATGCTAGAGAAGCTAGCCTCTTCTCATCCATTAAACTCAGTTGGTTCAACCTGTCTTTCACCCATTCTGCCTCGTCTAGCTGAACGTCTCGCAATACCCTCATAGAAGGGATCTCAACTTCCAATGGTAATACCGCTTCCATTCCGTATACTAACGAGAACGGGGTTGCCCCGGTTGATATGCGTACCGTCGTACGATAACCGTGCAGAGCAAAAGGTATCATCTCGTGCCAATCCTTATAGGTCACCACCATCTTCTGAACGATCTTCTTGATATTCTTATTGGCCGCCTCGACAGCGCCATTCATCTTGGGCCGGTAAGGGGAGGAGTTGTGATGTTCGATCTTGAAATTCTGACAGAGATCCTTCATCATTTTGTTGTTCAGGTTTGATCCGTTGTCTGTGATTATCCGCTCGGGGATCCCATATCGGCAAATGATATCTCTCTTGATGAATCTGGCCACCACTTGCTTTGTTACATTTGCATATGACGCCGCTTCTACCCACTTGGTGAAATAATCGATTGCTACTAAAATGAACCGATGCCCGTTAGAAGCCGTCGGCTCGATCTTTCCAATCATATCGATTCCCCACATCGAAAATGGCCATGGTGATGACATCACATTTAGAGGACTCAGAGGCACATGGATCTTATCAGCATAGATTTGGCACTTGTGGCACTTCCTTGCAAACTTGAAACAGTCAGTTTCCATAGTCAGCCAAAAATAACCTGCCCTCAGCAGCTTTCTCGTCATAGCATGCCCGCCAGCATGCGTACCAAAGGTACCTTCGTGTATTTCCTCCATGAGCAGCTTTGCCTCTTTCTCGTCTACACAACGCAACATCACCAAATCGTGGTTTCTTCTGTATAAGACGCCATCCGGATTCAAATAGAAATTACCCGCTAATCTCCTGAGAGTCTTCTGATCTTGACTGGATGCCCCAGCCGGATACTCCTTGTTCTTCAGAAAATTAAGGATATCAAAATACCACGGTTTGTCGTTGGATGCTTCATCAATAGCAAATACGTAAGCTGGTCTGTCCAACCGAGAGATAATGATTCGGGGAGCCTCATTCCAGAAGTTGACTTTGTACATGGAAGATAAAGTGGCCAGGGCGTCAGCCATTTGATTCTCTGCCCGCGGTACGTGATGCAATTCAACCTTGTCGAAGAAAGGCAACAATCTCCTTGCATAATTCATGTAATGTATCAAATTGGGCTGACGTGTCTCCCATTCCCCTTTGATTTGATTCACCACCAGAGCTGAGTCTCCGTATACGTCTAAATTCTTGATTCGCAAATCAATGGCTTCTTCAAGCCCCATTATACAAGCTTCGTATTCGGCCTCATTGTTGGTAACGGCAAAGGTCAATCAGGCAGTAAACGGGATGTGCGACCCGTGTGGCGTAGTGATGATTGCCCCTATTCCGCTACCGTAAGCATTCACAGCTCCGTCAAATATCATCTTCCATTTGGAACCCAACTTTGGTCCCTCGTCTGGCAACGGCTCTTCACAATCTTTCATCTTTAGGTACATGATATCCTCGTCAGGAAAATCAAACCTCATCGATTGGTAATCTTCAATGGGCTGCTCCGCCAGATACTCAGACAGCACATTCCCCTTTATAGCCTTTTGCGAGACGTACTGGATGTCATATTCAGTCAAGACCATCTGCCAACGGGCAATTCTCCCTGACAACCCCTGCTTTTCGAATACATATTTGATAGGATCCATCTTCGAGATGAGCATGGTTGTATGATTCAGCATGTATTGTCTCAAACGCTTGGTGGCCCAGGCTAGCGCGCAACAAGTTTTCTCCAGCATCGAGTATTGAGATTCACAATCTGTAAATTTCTTACTCAAGTAATAGATCGCATGCTCTTTTCTTCCTGTCTCGTCGTGTTGACCGAGAACACAACCCATGCTTCCCTCAAGAACTGTCAAATACATGATCAATGGTCTCCCTGCCACTGGGGGTATCAAGATAGGAGGCTCCTGCAAATACTGCTTTATTTTATCGAACGCCTTTTGACAATTTTCGTTCCATGTTACAGCTTGATCTTTCTTCAACAGCTTGAATAATGGTTCACACGTGGCAGTTAGGTGAGATATGAACCTAGCGATGTAGTTCAACCTCCCTAAAAACCCGCGTACCTCTTTTTCTGTTTTAGGCGTCGGCATTTCTTGAATTGCTTTTATTTTAGTAGGATTGACCTCTATTCCTCTTTCGCTTACGATAAACCCCAGCAGCTTACCCGATCTCACCCCGAAGGTGCATTTGTTAGGGTTCAGCCTCAGCCTAAACTTCCTAAGCCTTTTAAATAACTTCAGCAGATTCACCAGGTGCTCTTCCTCCGTCTGGGATTTGGCAATCATATCGTCAACATAAACTTCGATCTCTTTATGCATCATATCATGGAAAAGAGTCGTCATCGCACGCTGATATGTTGCCCCAACATTTTTCAAACCAAAGGGCATCACTTTGTAGCAAAATGTTCCCCAAGGCGTTATGAAAGTGGTCTTCTCCATATCCTCTGGCGCCATTTTAATCTGATTATAGCCTGAAAAGCCATCCATGAAGGAGAATACGGAGTATTGAGCAGTATTATCAACTAGCACATTGATATGAGGAAGCGGAAAATCGTCTTTTGGGCTTGCTTTATTCAAATCTCTATAATCCACGCACATTCGAACCTTGCCATCTTTCTTTGGCACGGGTACGATGTTAGCAACCCATGAGGGATATTTTGTCACAGCCAGGAAACCAGCGTCCCACTGTTTTTGAACTTCCTCTTTGATCTTCACTGCCATATCTGGTCGAGTTCTGCGAAGCTTTTGTTTGACCGGCGGGCATTCTTCTTTCAATGGCAGACGGTGCACAACCATATCTGTATCGAGCCCTGGCATATCTTCATACGACCAAGCGAATACATCACTATACTCTCGGAGCATTTCAACCAGTCTTCGCTTGATATCGTTCTGCAGTGCGGCTCCGATACGAATATTCTTCTCAACCCCTTCCGACCCCAAGTTGATAATTTCGATGACCTCGTCGTGCGGCAGAATGGCTCTTTCCTCTTGCTTCACCAACCAAGACAGTTCTTCAGGAACGTCACTATCTTCGACAACCTCTTCTTCGGCCTGAAATACCGGATGCTCAAAGTCGGGACGAGTCATAGGTGGTTCAAGGATGTCATCTGAAAATGTTATCCTGCAAAAGGAATGGTTAAGTGCTTCAAAATGCGTATAAAGCGAATAACCATGTTGCCATTTTATTGAAAAATACAAAACAAGAAAGACAGAGATTACAGTATTTGCACATGAAAAACGCCATTTATTTAATGATTAACACGCAATGTTCATAACAACACAGCCCTAAGCAAATCCTGATGCCCCGGGCAAGACATCAGATTATTCAACAATTAATAAAGCAAAACATTACTGTTTAAGAGTCACAGGAACAAGCTCCTGAATAGACCAGTTGCACAGTCCTTGTCCTGGCGTGCTTGGTTGAATCCAAGCATCCATATCACAGTCACTGTCTCCTTCGTCAGACTCCGAAGCAGCATTGATGGTTTCATGACATACTCCACTGGCAGAGATGGTTATCGGCCCTCTGAAACGGGGTGGCCCCACAGCAGGTGTTGACGACGACGGTTGGTATCCCAGCCCGAACCGGTCCATCTTCACAGGAATATCCAGCACTTTGCCCCAGCCCTTTGCTTCTCCTGTCTCCACTAGAGCTTGAGCTTCCTTATACGATGAGACGGCTATCTCTGGCACTTTGCTCGGCCCGGGACCTTTGTCCTTGATACGCAACCCTTCAAATGCCTGGCAGGGTGTTTCGTGGATCTCTCCGTCGACCTCCACATATTTAAAGGACGATAGATGGCTGACCAGGATGTCTTCTTCTCCGCATACGGTGACTACGCTGTCTCCGACCATATATTTCAACTTCTGATGCAGGGTAGACGTGACTGCCCCAGCCCCATGAATCAAGGGTCTTCCAAGCAAGCAGTTGTACGCAGGCTGTATATCCATGATATAAAACTCAATTGCAAATACCTCCGGCCCTACTTGTAGAGGCAATGTTATCGACCCAAAAACTGTTCTCCGCGTGCCGTCAAACGCTCTGACTACCAAGTCACTGGGCGTGCACAGGATTCCTCTGACATCCATCTTCATCATCGCTTTCTTAGGCATCACATTCAGAGATGATCCGGTGTCGACCAATACATGCGACATTACTGATCCTCTACATTCGACGGATATGTGCAGCGCCATATTGTGATCTCTCCCTTTCGGGGTCAAATCGAAGTCGGTAAAGCCCAAGCTGTGGCCTGCATTCACATGTGCCAATACTCCTTCCAGCTGATTTACAGAGACGTCTTGGGGTACAAAGGAAGTATCCAGGACTTTCAACAAAGCATTTCTGTGAGCTTCCGAACATAAGAGCAGCGACAGGATAGATATTTTGGACGGCGTCTGTTGCAGATGCTCCACAATCTTATAATCACTTTTTCGAATCAAACGCATGAACTCCTCTACATCCTTCGATGCCGCTTCTTTTTCGCTTGCTTGCACTGGGACATTCTCAACCACCTTCCCTTTTCCTTTTGCTAGTCTTTCGGCCTCCACTTCAGGTGATATAAAGATCCTACCACTCCTTGTCATACCTCCTGAACCAACAACATTATCCACAGTCTCGGCTGGCTGCTTATTAACATCAATCTTTATTCCGTCACAATACACCTCCAACCCATACGACCATGGGACTGCTTTCGTGTTCTCGTACGGGATCGGTCCGGCCTTAGTTATGGTGATCGGTGGCCGCTGAACCGGTGCTGCAATAGTGATTGTCTTTCGAGGAATTGTTACAGTGGCCACATCACTCTGATCATCTGTTACTGCCCCTGCAGGCTCTTCAGTTGCTGCTCGGTCAAACTGCAATGTGCCTCCATCAATTAAAGCCTGAATACCTTTCTTCAAATCATCACACCCCCCAGCTAGGGTCCAGCATTCCAAGCAATACTCGTCACATCCTGGAAAGACACCCCCTTGCAACAATCTGCTTTTTATCTCGCCCAGCAGCGTCTTTAAATCGTCGACATTCATAATCAGATTCAACCCTTCCTCAGTCAGAATGGCGTTTGCCCCATGATTAGGCATGGGCTTCTGCACTATATTCGGACCTGCCGTTCCGAAATTGATAGTCTTATTGTCCAAAAGATCCTGCACAACGTGCTTAAAAGCATGGCAACCCTCTATATCGTGGCCCGGAGCCCCAGAATGAAACTCACAGTGCCTGCTTGCATCATAACCATACGGAGGGGTTCCTGTTATCGGTGCCAGAGTTCTCTTCTCTACCAGGTTCAAACCCAACAATGTCTGCAACAAATCTGCATAGGTTGAGGGAGGCTTCTCAAACACTCTTCTTGGTTTACCACCCTGGAATCTTCGCTGAGCCTGCTGTGCCCCCTGCTGAGGCTGTTGCTGCTGTTGCTGTTGCTATTGTTGTTGTTGAAGTGGTTGTTGCTGATACGGGATAGTAACACTCGCCACCTGCTGCGGCTGATGATATTGGTTTCGTCCCCTGCCTCGGCCTCCAAACACTGCGCTTGCCTCGCCCTGACGGCGCCCACCAAAAGCCTTCCTATTACTGCCAGATGCAGTTGATTCCTCGGCCTGGAACTTTCCTTGCTTAATGTTACGTTCAATCTTTTCTCCCATCAGAATTAAGTCTGAAAAACTGGCCAGGGATGTATGAAACAACATGTCGTGAAACAAGCCTGTGAATGTGCCGACGAACATGTCATTCATTTCCTTGTCTTCTAAAGGAGGACGGACCCTGGCAGCCATATCGCGCCACCTTTGCGCGTACTCTTTAAAGCTCTCCCCTTTCTTCTGAGACAGCCCTGCCAATTGGACCCGATTGGGCGCCAAGTCACTGTTATACTTGTAGTGAGATACAAATGCCTCTGCTAATTGCTCCCATGTCTTGATATTGGTTGGCTCCAACCCCATGTACCACTCTAAGGAAGGACCCGACAGAGTATCTTGAAAGAAATGCATTAGCATTCTCTCATCAGTCGAGTATGCAGACATCTTTCTGTAATAAGCCCGCACATGCACTTTCGGACATGTGTCCCCTTTATACTTATCAAACGCAGGAGCTTTGAATTTGATTGGCACCCTCAAGCCAGGTACCAGACCCATTGTTGCCATGTCTAAGCCCACAACACTTTGGTTCAGGACCCCCTCATCTGCTCTTCCAGCATTTTGATCTTCTGGGAGTCATCCATCGGCCCTTCGAAACCTCCGCCGGAGAAAGCGTCCTCCTGCTGATCTTCTTGCCACATACCATTCCCAGCTCCATACCCATCATATCCATTATTGCGGCCAGCTCTAATCTGATTCATCCCCGGACCTCGGCCTCTGTTGCCGTATCCCTGAACACCTCCAGCAGGCCCAAAAGCCATTAACCCATTGCCGTTTCCATTTCCGAAACCTCCATAGCCCTGATTGGCCATATCGTAACCATCTTGCCCAAAGCCTTGAGCATTGAAACCATATTTCACAGCATTATCGAATCCCTGATCATTGAACCCGAATCCAGTATTGCCAAAGCTGTTGCCTCCCATATTATCACCCAAGTTGACATCACCAAGCCCAACGTTATGGACAGCAGTCTCGTTCCCAACTCCGACGTTACCGTTCCCAGCAGCGGTAGCATTGTTGACATTAGCAGCAGGTATATTGACTACAGGCGGAGCCACTGGCGTGGGAGTGCCATCTCCATGAACAGTATCGACTCGCACAGACTGATGATCCTCGTTACCGTGACCAGCATTTCGGGCCAACAGAGGCTGGACCATGGCTTGTAAATTCTCCTGACCTTTTGCAATAGCTTCCATGGTCTGCATAAAGAGAGCTAGCTTCTCGCGCACATCTTGCATCTCGTTCTGCATTTGATCCATGATTCTTCGACAGTTGGAGCGAGTGGAATAGCGGTGCGAGTGCTGATCTGCAATCCTGAAAAGTACCTGATACAGAGCAGGAAATAAGACACCATCCAAAGATTACCTGTAGTGCAATATGAATATGAATATGAATGCAATGCAATGTGTGTCTGTGCATTAGGGAAATTTATTCCCCGATTCTAGTGTGAAGGTGCCGGTGCAGTGACAGTGTTAGCAATATAAAGATCAGAGCTGAATCACAGAAAGCCTCATATATTGCTGAGAAATCAATAAGCCCGGAATACAATGTCACTGAGAGTACAATCAAGAAGGCATGACCTCAACCAACAATCCTGGTGATGGTCAGCACTTATGCAAATAAAGCATACAAGTTACTACAGGAAATGATCAAATCCTCCCATAAGTCTGGTACTCTTCTAGCAGCTTCTTGGTCTCCGGATGACTTGGTCGATCAAGCAGCCCTTCAACAAGTTGGTTTCTTTTCTTAAGAACACTCCGCACATCTTCAGCAGTTTCTTCCCATGCCCCCTCTCCGAAGCGATCCTCTAGTTTACGCTTCTGAGACACAGCTTCATCTCTGCCTTTGATGGCCTTGTTTAGTGCGTTCTGGAGACTATACCGGGTCATCACTTCTTCTTCACACTTCTTGATGCTGGACTTCAACTGCTCTTCGAGGTCGGAAATTTGCTGCTTCAACTTATCTTCCCTCTTCTTATTGTTGGTGAGCGTAGCATTCCAAGTCTTATTGCAAGAAGAGATCTCTCGGTGAGCGATGTCAAGCGCTTTCTTCTTAGACTCAAGCATGTCATGGGAGCTTCTGAACTCTTGCCCCAGACGTTCGCGCTTCTTCCTCTCCTCAGTCAACTCAGCCCCTAATCTGTTCATTAGCTCAATCTGCTGTTGGAAAGCATGGACGACCTTGTTTTTCTCACTGCGTATCTGGGCTAGCTCCTGCTCTAACCCTTCGTTGATCTTCATCAAGGCTTCTTTCTCTTTCACCACTTGCTCGTAGGCCTCCCTAGAAACAGTAGTCGGCTCTGCTACCGGAATAGGAACAAGAACCGGTGCATCTGGAAATGGCATCCTTAACTGACTGGCTCTCTCCTGGATCCACTCTCTGTAAGGTGCGTAGGCCTGACAGTCATTCTTTCCTAACAACGACTTCCCTCTTCGGTTAATACGTGTCCAGGCATGCTGCAGCTTGGCCAATAACTCCCCCTTCAAATCTCCGGTGAAGTACAGAGATTCCTGTACTTCTTCCTCCTTTGGCGGGTTCTTCAGCGCATATCCGAACTGACGGACGAACAATGATGGGTTGTAGTTGATACACCCTTTTCTTCCTATCAGCGGGACATTAGGGTACCCAGAACAACTGAAGATAAGCTCAGATCCCAGCAGATCTCTATCAAACCATTCGACGTCTTCTGAAGATAGCCTCATCAAGCGCTCTGACCAGCTAGCGGTGGTTGCACTTTCCACAAAGGACCCCTTCATTGGAAGATGACTTTTGAACCACATATTCAATAGAGGAGCACAACAATAAACAACCTTTCCCCTTCTGTTTTCGTTCTTGTAGTGCAAGGAGTGGTAGAAGTCTCCGATCAATGTCGGCACTGGATTGCTGGCAGCAAATAGATGGAAAGCGTCCAAGTCTACGAAATTGGGCAAGTTAGGGAATAGCACAATCCC
Organism: Lathyrus sativus; assembly: GCA_963859935.3. Lineage (NCBI taxonomy): Eukaryota > Viridiplantae > Streptophyta > Magnoliopsida > Fabales > Fabaceae > Lathyrus > Lathyrus sativus. The sequence continues at coordinate 288,814,948 of OZ012737.1, forward strand.
ATAAATGCATAGGGCCAAAATAGCGTTGAAAACCACCCAACATCCGTTCTTGGCATACTCCTGAGCTTTGCCAACCAGGAAATCAAGAGAGAAACCTGAAACCCAAAGCCAAGAAGTCAATAATAGTTCTGCAGCGTCCATATGCAAGGCTTTGGCTAAGTCCTCCAACTTGGGCTCAGCAGCAGAGTGAATAAAGGGAACCTTGTTCTGCACGGGTAGCTCAGTAAACTCCACATATTCCTCAATGGTAGGCCCTAGAATGAAGTCCGCGAATGTAAAGCATCTCAATGCGGGGTCATAGAATTGCATCAGCGTGTACAACCCGTTCATCTCATCAGCAGTGAGCTTGCAGACTAATCTCAGTAATCTCCCATGACTCATTCTGAAGCTTCTCCTGGCCTCCTCATCAACAAGAGATATCAGACCAAGCAAAGGAGTAATATCAGGTGAAGGCAGCTTATACGCAACTGTTTTCCTCAAACCAGCCATAATCAATACTCGGAAGTCTGGGCACTAGAATCGGAGGATATGCAAATGCACCTGCAGCACAGACACACGTTAATGGGATGCAATGATAATGAGTATGCAAACAATGCAGTGCAAGTAACATGCAACAGGGACCAACTGCCGTAGCTGAATAGCCTGAACCATATCCAGAAGTCTCAGACAGACTCTATAGAAGTCCTCAAACCCTGGTCTAAGATAGACCTAAAACAAAACTCCAGCAATGGTCTCTGATAGACCTCAAGCCATAACTCTCACTGGTCTCTGATAGACCTCAAATCACATCTCCAACTGGTCTCTGGCAGACCTCGGGACACATCTCCAAAGGGTCTCTGACAGACCTCATAACTCTCCATAAATACCCAGGATCTCTGATCAAGGAACAAACCGGTAGTCTGAAGGTCTAGTTACCTGCATAACCCTAAACCCTCTCACAAGTGGATGTCCTAGTAACTGACAAAGGTATGGCATCCTATGCGGTCGTCGGCGTCATAGACTTTCAGGGTTGATGATACGATTACCAGAAGGAGTGGCATCATCAAATCCTGAAGAGGCCTCACTTAGCCAACTTCCAAATGATCGGTTCCCGGAGTCGACAATTCAGCTGACCAACAACCCCTTCGACCCAAAGGGTAGAAAAAGAAGCCAACCAGAAGAACCTCGTCCGAGTGTAGATTTCATGAGACACTAATGCAAGCAAAGCCGGCACGCGCCCACTACTTTCTACTCTAATTCTAGGTGCACTCAAGCCCAGGTCCGGCTTATCACTCAATCATAGAACCACCCATCATACCCCAACACAGCAGTAATAATCAATATATATAATGCTGAAAATAAAGGTCAGAAATATATAAATCCATACAAAATCCTCGACGGGAAAACAAGCGTTAGGATTGACTCTCTTAAGGGATGTTGGATCCCAAATGCATAAGAACTATCGCAGTCCTTAGAAGCCAGGGGACGTTGGATCCCCAGCAGAGTCGCCAGCTGTCGCTACTGCGAAAATCGGCGCCGGCTGAACAGAAGAGTCGCCACCGTGCGTTATTTATCCCACGGGAGGGAAAGGAAACACTCAGAGTAAACCTCGCACAACACGGGAAAGGTATGGTCATCGCAACCAAAACCTGGATTCGGGAGTCGGTTACGCAAGGGGAAGGTATTAGCACCCCTCACGTCCGTCGTACTCGACGGGATCCACGCTTGTTTTCGAGTATGGATTGTTATTCTATCTACTCTAATGGTCAAGGGTTAAAAAGAAAAGAAAATGAAAATAAAATGACTCGGCAAAGTATCACACTTTATGCCTACGTATTCCCGTCTGGAACGAGAAATCAGAGTCAACGTAGTTCGCCTACCTACGGGAAAGGAGGGAAGGTTGCTCGCTAGGATATCGCATCCTATGCCTACGTACTTTCATACAGCATGAAAGATCAGAGCAAACGTAGTTCGGGCCACGCACGCCACAAGTTTGTCTTGATTGATTTTATTCCTTCTGAAAAAGGTTTTTCTGATTAACAGCCCCGACGGACAAAAAATGACGTCTTGATGAGTTCACATTCTTTTACGGAAGAAGTGTCTTTTATTGTGTTTGAAATCTTATTGTGTTTTTTCTGTTTGTTTTGAGGAAGAAGAGACAGAACTCTAACCTACGGTTGAGAAGGGAATCAAACTAACCTAATGTTATCATGCATGGGTCAAGACCTAATGTCTATCATGCTCCTCTCTTGCACAGAGAGAAACAGAGATCCTAAGGGAATAGATGGCAACAGAAACAATAGCAAATATATACAGTATCAGTAAAATGCATGGATGCAACAATACAAGCGAGGCAAGGGAGTCCCACTCAACCTCGAACCTAGAAAGAAATAGGCAAAAGTGAACAGACTTCACTTTCAACCCAACAGGGTAAACAGCAAACAATACAGTCAGGAAAACCAATCAATACATCAGAGATGAAATACAGCAATAATAAACAGCTACAACAGCTCTGCATCAATATCCATCTTCAAGTCATCATCAAACAACTATAAGCTTCAGGCAAGCAGCAATCCCCCTCTCCACAGCTTTCCAGCAAGGTCTTGATCATCAATCTTCCATCTGCAATGGCTTTTCTTCCAGTCTCAATCTCCAGGAGAAACATCAGTCAACAAGATGAAGTGAATGAATGTTAGACAATTAATTACCTACCAAGGGTGGTTCATCAACTGTTAACATTAAACAGATAATTTTCCCTCAAAAGTTCTATCTTTCAAATACATTCACTGATCCTTCCAAAGGAAGGAGGTGGGTATTTGATAGAGACTTTGAATCATAAGGAAAGGATGGATGCAGACAAAGCATTCCATGTTTGAGAGACAAACTTTCTAATCTAGAACTCTGCCTAGCTCCTAAACCCTAGTCTCCTCAACAGCTGCTAGCAAGAATCTCCTCTCCAATCTATGGAAGTTGGTCTTCAGTCTCTGGATCTCCAATGGCTTCATCATCACAAGTCTTCAGCTTCCCCAATCCCCAGACAATCCCAATACCCACACAGACAAACAGAATCCCCAGAGGGCATACCACACCAATCAATCAAATATAGCAGTATATACTAGTAGCAGTAGGGGAATCCTAGTGATTTCTAAGGGGATCTATCCTATACCCATAACCCCTATAGTCCATACCCCAAAAATCAAATGAAAATTTCCTAAAAGAATTAAACTATCTCACCTAAGTTGGTTTAAAACCCTAGTTTTGTTCATGTTATTCACACCTAAACTAATCACCTAAAATTAATTCCTAAAAATATGAACTAAATTGCATACATAAACTAACAATGTCTATTAATCAACCTAAAAAGAATGGACAAAAAATATTAAAGCAACTAGTAGAACAAAAATTATCAAAATCATGTATGAAATGGAACACCTAAAATATGCATTTATTTGGAAAATATGGGAAAAATATCAAATAAAAAATAAAATGCAATTTTTATTTTTTATAATTTTTTAGACACTTTGAAGAAAATTATGCAAAAAGAATTATCAAAAAATAATGTTTTTTCAATTTGATATGATTTTTTAAAAATGAATGTAAAATGAAAAGAAATTAAAATGAATTATAAAGAAATAGGGGGAGGGGGTGAGAATAGCAAGACCATCAGTTCAAATTATTGGGCTTTCACGCGCGTGGGGGTGCCAATAGAAGCTGAGCCCAATTCCCCCTACTAAATGAAACGGTGTGTTTCGTTCTTTGAAATTTCCCACCAAATCTCATATTGAATGTGGAGCGTTAGATGTGGAGTCAAGTTAAACTTTTCCTGCTAATCCAAGGGTCCACGTATCGTCTTCTTCCTCCAGCCATTAGGGTTTCAGAAATTGATTCCCATGCAAGCATTTTCGAGCTCATCATTCTCCCTCCACAGGACATGAAATCACATACTTTAAAAACCAAACTCACTCCATTTCTTCCCCTCTACACGACCATGCTATCATCTCCTTCTAAAACTCACTCCAAAAACAAACCCGATAGGGGTAACAGATAGGATCCACCATGAACACCTGTCATCAGCCATACCAAACCTTGCCAATCTTTACCCTAGCATAATCTACATCTTCCATTGATCAGTTTAAGCCACTAATCTAAGGTTATCTTGCATTATCATTGATGTTATGCTCTCTAACAGAATTAGTGCACTCTGGTCAAACTCCATGAAACTTGTCCAAACTTACCAAAATCAATCACCTAACTATGCCTAACCATTCTATGCTAACAAATTTCTATAATCCTAACTAAACTAAGCAATTCGAACAGAACTCTAACCTGATGCAAATGGTGAAAACAGCTATGCAACTCCTTGGATATGATGCTTGCAGTGATTGGGAATGGATCAGTGACCTTGATGATGAATTCTGTATGCAATATCTTCTGTGCAAACTCCTTGAATCTTGAACTTGAAATCTTCTTGCAACTTGGATGGAGAAGATGGATAGCACAATTATTGATCAATTCAACCAATTCTTTGATAGGATTCTGATCTAGGAAAGGTATTGATGATGATCTAAGCAAGGAATGTGGAAATTGATGGAGATTTGAGAGGTTTTGAGAAGCTTTTGCAAAATGAAGAAAGTGAGTGAAACTTGTGACTTTGAGAGGATGAGATCACCAACCATGGCATGAACTATCTCACATCAATATATAGGTGAGGTTAGAACCTCCTAGAAACTTGGAGAAGCTTCCCTTGCATTCTTTCCTTTGGATTTGGTTTATGTATCTTCCATTACAAGTAACCATGTATAACTCCCAAAATGTGAACTAAGCTCAAAATTATACTTTAGCCAATGTCTTTAAAATGATCTTTCCATTCAAAATGACCTATAATTTTGCTTTATTTGGCCAAGATATGAAAAAACTCATTTTTAAGTCCATTTTTATTCATTAAATCCACCAATTTTGAAACCTTGTGCTATGAATCTTTCCAATCTCTAATGGTCACTTTTCTAGACTCAAAATGTCATTTTGAGCAAGTTTGATGTTGTAAAGTTTTCCATTTGAAGCTTCCTTGTATGAGTTTTGGGCATAGGTTAAAATGACCTGTAATTCTCAAATGACCAAAATACCCTTTGCTTGCCAAATCCATAAGTAGAGTTCCAAAAATCATATGAAGGAATACTATACCATTATAGAAAGCTAAGACAATGAGGAACAATTCTTATATTGACCAGAAATTCATTTGAAATCTCCTTGAGGGGTAAATATTGCTTGGAAGTCAAGTCACTTTCACAGACAAAATTTCAGATACCTCAGATGACCTGTAACTTGCAAGGACCATAACTTGAGTTCTATAAATCTCCTTGATGTCTTCCACCACTAAAATTAAAGGTCTTGAGATCCTCTACAAGTTTCATGTTGGCCAAGGGTCCATTTGAAGCTTGCATTTTGACTTATCTTGCTTGGAAATTTGACCTAAACTAGGGGATTTTACATAGAAACCCTAATTTAGAAACTCCTCTTCTCCTTGATTTCTCCTGATTTCTCCTTAGCATAACAACATATCCTTATTCTCCATGTCAAATGATGAACCCCACATCTCCTCAATAGCCCTCAATGCCTTTCCAACAATCCTTTGACCTAGGGTTGACCCAGGGTTGACCCAGATGAAACCCTAGTTGACTGTCTTCCTCCACAACTCTTGTGACTACACCAATGACTTGCCTCCTTCTCCAAATGACTTTCTAAGCTCTTCCAAGATGTCTAGATACTCCCCATGCCTTCAATTCACAGCTCATAATTTCTTTGCTGACCCTCAGGTACCCTCAGATAGGAGATAGATTAACTGCTTGATCCATTGGCTTGATAACTTCCCAATCCTTTCTGATGACTTGAATGAGGTTGAATTTGAATAATAACCTCTAGATAGGCCTCTAGAGATGAGAATAATGACTGGTCCCCTGTTGGCTGACTTGCTATGCTTATGCTATGCAGATGAGTAACCTATGTACATGACTCTATATGCAAATGCTAATGACATTGAAACATAAACCAAGTGAATAAGGTTGGGCAAATTTTAGGGTGCAACAAAGTGGAACTGTTGTTCTTCATGATCATCCCCGTTGATGTCCAGTTTAGTGAAGTTGGTTGGGTATCCCTGTCGAGATGTTTATTTCGTCTCCAGTTTTGTTTTGTCTGTTTTGTCAGCATAAACATAAGATGGCATAAGCATATGCATAACATCACTGCCTTTTTGCTATCTATGGTTGTTACCTGTTTTGATTCACTTTGGTGTTTTCCCCAAGTGACTGGGTATGTCATCTCTCTCCAATAGAGTTGTCATCCTTTAAGCATAAAATTTCAATCCTTTCTCAATTCCCCACAAAGTTTAATCTTCATGGATGATGTTTGCTTTAGTTATCTTTTTCCATGTTTTGATAAGATGCATCCCCATTTGAGTTCATTCCTCAATGGTTGGAGTCTTATTTTGACTGTTTCTTTCTATCTTGTTCCTAGATCGTGCTTTGGTCCCCAGGCGATTGCCGAACCCAATTTGAATGTGCATTTATTTTGCACCATGTCTTGTAAGAAGAACTTATCTGCAATTCCCCAAAGAAAATAAGTGGCAGTCTTGTTTGAGAAGCTTATCTTAGGGACGTTAAGGTCCGGTTGTTGCTAGCATTGTTTGAAAATTCCAGTGGTGACTGGCATTGGTTGAAAGTCCAGTGGTTACTAGCATCGTTTGGAAAATGCAAGGGTTACTGGTATTGTTGATTTGGTGCTTACAATCATGGTGGAAGATCCAACGGATACTGGCATCGTTTGGAAATTCTAGTGGTTACTGGTATTGTCGATTTAGTGGTTACCAATTGTTGCACCCCAAATTTTGACCCCTTAGATTCTCATTATCATTTTAGGAGCATACTCATGAATTTTCTAACCTTAACCCAATGTAAGTCTGTCTTTGTCAAATTGCAGATGAATCAGGGTTTCGTGCAGTCAAAGTCGAAACCTCAGGGTTTGTGATTAGTCAATGTTTTGGGCTCATTAAAATAGGAAACAAGGTCAAGGGTATTATATAATTTCAATTGAGAAGCCAATGTGAGGTTGTTACCCCAGAATTCAGAGCAGTGCATTTCAGAGCACCCGATTAGGGTTTTGGACCAGTAAAAGTCAACTGTAGTTTGAATTTGATGTTTGAAGATGTTTAAATGGTGGTATTGTGATTCATGAAGTTCATATAGATTAATAAAGTTCATCCAAGAAGTTTCAAAGTCTCAGGAGGCCCAGAATGGCAACAGGCGACTCGGTAATCACCGATCGATCGTACGGTTGACCAAAAAGTCAACTCTCCAAATTTTAGGAATTGGACTTCAAGTTGTGAAACAAAGTTGTTCCTTATGTCATATTGTACTTGCATATCAATTTTCATGACCATTGGATCAAGAATGAAGGAGTAATCGAAAAATCGGGAAATTAGGGTTTTGAAAAGGGCTAAATCATAACTCCTTAACCACACATCCAATTGAGTTGGTTCAAAGCTCATTTGGAAGCTATTTACAAGTCCTAAAAAAGTCCCTAAGTGGTCCATGATCAGAAAATGCATAGATTTGGAGTTATGATCAAATTCATTTCAAAAGGGTAAAAAAGACTTGGGGAAATTTCATTTTTAAGTTCATTTTTTAGCAAATTTGGAAGGCTTTTTGGCCCAGTTCCTTTGGGAAATTGAAACTCATGAAAACATGAATGTTTTAGAGCTATGTGAGGGCTTTCTAAAAAGTACTAGCACATCTCAAAAGGATTTGTGAGCTGAAAGTTATGGTCATGGCAAGTTGGTGGTTTTTCACTTTAGTCCCACATTGCCCAATTTCAAAAATCACCTCCTTCATCAAAATTGACCAAATCTAACTTGTGAATCCTATTGTATCTGATATGTAGAAAGTTTGTAACCCAAGAAAACCAAGGAAATGCAGAAATATGGAAAAAGACAAGTTTTGCAAGTAGCTTGCAAGTTGCCTTGCAACTTGCCTCCAAAAGTGGAAAAGTAAGCATGAGGTGTAAAGAGAGTTCTGAAACAGCCATGATGCTACACTTTAGCCTGCATTTAGACATTTAAAATTCATCATTTTTTTTGACTATTGAGGCTGGCCTTGCAGATCAAGGAAACCCACTTGAGGAGGTTTAATTTTGAAAGTTCAAAACCTTTCTTCAAAGTGAAGAAACTTCAAATATGCCCAAGCTACCTCATTTGCCTATAAATAGGACACTCCCCCACCTCATTTTCATCATCAACAATCTTCTAAAAACCATAAGAAACCTCTTCCCTTGCACTTTGCCTCAAAACTTCAAAACCACAAAATCACCATTTCCACCAAAAACACAAAAAATCTGCCTTGCTACTAGAGCTGCCAAAACCATTTCTCTACACTAAAACACCCCAACAATCATCCATACAATCTCTAAATATGGTGTAGAAGGTGTCTAAACCATTAAACCATCCAAAAACTTCACCAATCAAAAAGTCAACTTCATCACCAAGTTACTTTGAACAAAAGCTACAAATTCTACCAAATCTTGTTCTAAGCACTTGCCTAGTGTTTTAATCATCCTAACACCTCTTATATATTGTTTTTCAACTGTCCAAAGTGTTAGAATTCATTGGTGAGACCTATTTCTCCAACTATCATCATATTTGCATATTGCTTCAAAGTGAAGAAAAGACTCAAGGCAAAAAGGTAGATTGAAGTTCTCTGGGTTTCTTGATTATTTTAGCTTGTTCAACAAAGTCTACAAGAGGTATGTAGCTTGTACACATTGCCTCTTGCATCATTTTCCATACTTTGACATTTTGAGCATTATGGTGGAATTTGAGCTATGGATTTTGGTGACTTTCATGATATTTGTTTTTTTGATGAATGATGAGATTGTTATGAGTATTATCATGTGTGTTGAACTTGTTCTTGCCAAGGTTTAGTTTTGATATGTTGAGCTGTTAATATGCTGTCAAAACAGTTTGAAAAATGGATTGCTAGCTCATGTTTTCTTGCTTTCACACAAGTTTGTTGGATTTTTGATGCTATTAATTTCTGGTGTGTTTTGTCACTTTTATGCTCATAAATGCTATCCTTGTTTTGTCTCAACCTAGAATCTTGGCATTAGGTCACATTAGCATTGTTTTTGGTTTGTACTAGTCTTGTTTTTTGGGGCTATTTTGATTTCTGTTTGTGGTAAACTCTGTTGGAATAAGTCACAAGGCTGTTGTGGATTTGGCATGGAAGTTGAATATTGCTGAGCATAAACCTCAGTCAATACAGCCCAGGGCATTGTGTGTTTTGTTGAGAGCAAGATTGGATTTTATCTTTGAAACTGAGTTCATACCCTGTTGACTGTTGCAATGTGAAGTGTGGAGTTTTAGGACCCCTTTGGGCAAATCTTAACTTGGTTTCAATGTTGGTTTCATAAGTCCTTGGCTGTTTTGGATTTTCAAGTCAGTTTTAGTTGCTAAGCTAGAGGGTTGGAGGGCTGGTGGTGTGCCTGTTGGTCACTTGTGAGGTAGCAGGTTTTGAGCAATGAGAGTAACAACTTAGGGCCTTGTGTTTTAATTGGGAACAAGTGGGATTTTCATTGTTGGTAGGGAACTGATAGCTTGCTGACTATTGCAATATGAAGTGTGGAGTTTTTAGGACCTTTAGCAAATCTTAATATGGTTTCAGTGTTGGTTTCATTGGATTTTCAACTCAGATTTGGTTGATAATTGGAATTTGGATTTGTCAGCTTGCTTGTTTTTTCTTGACATAATGGAATGGTATGCCTTGGGAGGTGTTGGTTGGTTTACTTCATAAGGGGTGGCCCTAGATTGTTTGATTTGCTGCTGGCCTGTTGGAGTGTACATCATAGGGAGAATTTAGTATTTGGCCTGCTGTTGGTGGACAGGATTGTATCAGTGGTATAAAGCATGTAAGGGTTGTTTTGATTGGTGAATCATTTTGGTTAAACTCATTTTGAGCATCTGTGAACTTTAGTTAGCTGTGACAGCTAGTGTACTTTGGTGATGTCCATTAATTGTTTTTCCATCTTTCTTCATCAGTTTGACATGTTGTCGTCATTGGTTTGTTTTATTTGAATTGCTTGAGGCAGAGGTAGATCTGGTTTAATATTCTTGCATCTGTTGGCATTTTTGCGTTTCTTTTGAACATTGAACAAAATCAGTTAGCAGCCTTAACAGTCTTGGCATCAAATTCTTGTGTTGTGTTATTTTTAAAACCAATTGAGCTTTAAGACTTTGTCATCATCATGCTAGATATGAGTATACCATTTCAAATTACCTTGTGTTGCCTTAATTTGCTGTTGCAGCATTGCGCAGTCCCAAAGGTCAAGCATTTTTGAAAAAAACACATTTCGAGCATAGGCTGTGGAAGGCTGGTTTTTACAACCTTAACATGTGTGTTTGCATCTTTGAAAAGTGTATGTGTGTTTACTTTTGTCCATTGTTGCATAGAACTAGTTTGCACATTTCTCATGTATGCATCAAAACTCATTCAAGCAACTCACATGCCATTTTGTCACACAAGCTTGTTTTGCATCAAACTCATATTGGAATGCTTTGCCTTGATCATTTAGCTGTTGGCATAAACTTTTGGCATTAAAACTGGTTGTCATGAGCTGATTCTTTTCAAAGTGCATTTTTCCATGAAAATCACCACTTGACATATATACTTCACAAACTGTTTGCATTGAGTTATTTTTTGGACTTGGAATCATTCTTTACCATTTATGTGATCTGTGTGTGTGCTTGGTTTGGATTAAAAATGATTGAAACAAGTTATTCACATCAAAATGCATCTCATAACATACAAGAGCACACACCATCGAATTTTTCATTGGGGGAGGAATCTCAGAAAAATAATCATACCATCATGATCCTCATGTTTTTCTGGTCCAGTTGCATATAAAGTTTGCCGCGTTTGGTTGAGAAACGAAGAAGTTACGATATAAAACGTAAATCCCTTTTTGTGTGTTTTTTGCCAAGACAAACCAAGAATTTTACCCTTATTAATTAAAGGGGTGGCATCAATCAACGGATGTATATCCACCCCAGTGGTAAGACCATTATGCCAAAAACGCCTTGCACGCCTTGTACCTTAGTTCGACCCCTGAGGAGGGCAACTCTTTTGTTATTTTTTGTCATTTTCACCCCATTTTCAAAAATTCGTATCTCTCTCAATTTTAATCGTTTTTCACCCATTCCTTTTTCATTATGTTCATCTTGATGTTTACTTTCATGTCATATTTTTTATTTTCATGTTTGACAAATTTTTCATCTTTTTTGACTTCGTGCAAGTTAAGTGCTTTTTACGTTCGTTTACGCATGTGCAGATGAATTTTTCTTTGGTTATACTTGAATTTGTTTGTGATACTTGCTTGTATTCATATCCTTATATGTTAGTTAAAATGCTAGGATTTTATTTTTGGTTGTCACCATGTTTATTTTGTTCCCTCTGTTGAATGTAATTGAACTCGATCTGTCGTCACAGTTCCTGTTAATTCATCTGCTTTGATTGTTATCAATGCACCTTCATCTTTATCATTCCACATGTTTGTTTAAAGGGTGTCACCATGAATTTACCATCATCTTGTTGTTAATTCTCTTATGGTTTTCTTTCCCCAAGTGATGAAAGCTTGTTAGCTCTCATCCTGTTACCTCCCCTGTCTACTTCCAAAGGAAAAGTCTGTCCATTTGACCCTCATGTCACGGATACATCTCTTATCCCTCTCTTGACTTTGTTAAGTCACTTTAACCCTAGATTATAAACCTTTAGACTTTGCTTTAAGTCTAAAAGACCCACCTGTACTAGAAATGTTCTTCAACTAGAACCCTAGGAAAGAGTTTGTCAACTCTGTGTAAGAATCATCGTCATGATTTCTTACTTCCCCTTTTGAATATTACAACTTAGATTAGGGAGTTTTGTCAAACTCCACACAAACATTGTCATGTTTGTTCCCCCGTGAACCTTGATCATAATCAAGTGTTCTTTATCCCTTATAAGGTGAACTACGATTTCTCTGATTCTATCCTAGTTAGGATACGTAGGCAGAAGATGTGACGTCTTTGCAAGCAAACTTAGTGTATAACTTTAGGTTTCAACTCATATCTTTTACCAATCCCAAATCCATAGTACATATCACAAACTTAGAAAGCAATCAAACAAGAAGTTCCTGTAGAGTACTACAGATGCTTAGGGTGCTAACACCTTCCCTGGGTATAATCAACCCCCGATCCCCGAATCTCTTAAGCATTGTCGTTACATTGCGAAAAAGGTTTTTCTTTCTTTAGACCTGTCCTTTGGATAAAATAAAGTTCGGTTGTAAAAGAATTAAGGTTCAAGTTAATTTAATAGCTTGATATCCAATTTTCACCGCAACAGAAATGGTGACTTCACTGGGGACTTTTGCTTTGAGGGTTTAGCCTATCTTGTTTGATTACTTGCTTATTTGTAGATACTTGTAAAAATGTACATATGTGCTCTGTTGGATTTTGGGAACTTGGAATGGTGAGACAACACTATACCCGTGTTTGAGCGTACTTATGATAGGATGGTGGTATATTCAAGGAGACTTATAGGGAGTTGATTCTCGACCAAGTTGACTTGAGAAAACCACCACTCAGTAGAGGCCCTTCTGAGAGTTAGTATTGTTGATCGAGTATTTGTGAAAACAATGCTACTTTCTACCTGGGAGCCCGTGATACTGAGGACCTTTAGATTACCTTTTCCCCACCATGGCTTTATTATGATGTAGTGCGATGACTATAAGGAAGTAATTCCAAAGTAGTTGATACGCGATACTACACTTGGACGAGACTCTCTTGAGAATATTATCGACCACCAAGTATTTAGGAAATTAATAATATCCGAAAGATGGGTCGAGGACTCTGGGAACTCTTCTTAGAACCTTGTTCTGCAGTTTTGAAAACCTTAGTACATACCTTTGGGGTGGGTAGACCTTGACTCCATACTCATGTTCTCCAAACCAAAACATTTATCTGTTTTTATCCATGTGTATATATGAATCTGTGCTTACCTGTGTTTGTGCATTCATGCATTCATGAACATCATATCATAAAGGTTTCATGGAACTCAGATCTCTTGTTTGTAAACAATAGGATCATCATGGACAGTGGAAAAAATAAACCATGAAGTACACTTACAAAAGTCCTAACTTGGATGACATAGAAAGGTTGAGCACTTTGATAACAGATCTAGAAGGATTCAAGAGCAGGTATGGGAACTTATTGTCATTGTTGAGGGTAAAAAGGAAGATGGATCTGGGACTTCTCTCCACACTCCTCCAATTTTATGATCCACTCTATCATTGTTTCACTTTTCCTGATTATCAGCTGGTACCTACACTTGAGGAATATTCTTGCTTGATTGGTTTACCTATTCTTGAAGACTCTCCTTTTCCAATAATGGAGAAGGACCCTAAGGAAGAAGAAATTGCTAAAGCTACGCGTTTGGGATTGGTGGATATTCAGAAAAATATGGTTACTAAGGGAGGAGTCTTTGGTTTGACTGCAGAGTTCTTGGTTGGAAAAGCACAATACTATGCTGATCACTTGAGTATGGATGCATTCAAAGCTATTTTTGCCGTGCTCATTTATGGGATCTTCTTGTTTCCGAGCTTTGATAATTTTGTGGATCTCAACGCCATCAAGATTTTCTTGAAGAAAAACCCTGTGCCTACTTTACTAGCTGACGCATATCATTCTGTTCACTTGAGAAATCTGCATAAAGGAGGAATAATTGTCTGTTGTGTCCCGTTGTTATATAAGTGGTTTATTTCTCACTTACCTAAGGCTCATGCTTTTTGGAAGGAAGGTTAGTGGTCTCAGAAGGTTATGGCTCTTACTCACTCTAATATTGATTGGTACAGCCGTAGTTACGATGGGATAAAGATCATTGACAGTTGTGGAAATTTTGGTAACTTACCTATTATGGGTACAAGTGGAGGAATCAGTTATAACCCTGTTCTCGCTCGCCGTCAGCTTGGATATTCTTTGAAAGACAAACCAAACAGCGCTTATGTGGAGAATATTTTCTTTAAAGGAAGTTCAGAATTGAAGGGAGAAATTCTAAAAGCTTAGGGACGTGTACACAAGAAAGGAAATGAAGACTTAGGGAAGCCTAATTGCGTCTCTCTCGAGCCTTATTTCCAATGGGTCCGAAAGAGAGCTATTCAGCTGAAGATGCCTTATTCTCAGCAGAAACCCATGTCTTTAGAGGAGGAACACACAATGATCTTTATGTCTGAAGAGGAGAAGTTAAAGATTGCTTTGAGGAAATCACAGCAAACTGAAGTAGCCTGAAAGTACAAGTACCAAGTGGCCATGAAAGAGAATGATGAACTCCGTAGACAACTACAGGTGAAAGACGAAGAAACGATTGCTTATAAGAAGAGGAAGACACAGGAAGGCTTACCTTCTTCCAGCTCTCAGCCAACTCCATGGAAGCTGGTCGTGGACAAACTCATTCTCGAGAAGACTCAGATGGAAGAAGAAATCAAGAAACTCAAAGAAAAAGATGACTTTTATTTAGAATACTGTCAGCCTTATATTTAGGACTTTTGTAAAATGTACTAGATATTTTGTAATGCAATCTTGAAAATCAATGAAATGAAATGATGTTTTGATCTGAGTTCCATGAAACCTTTGCATTTGCATTTTCATTAATTAATCATTCAAGGAACTAAAGATTGTTTTGCAGATATTATAGGATGGATTCTGGAAAGAAAGAAGAGGTTTTGTTACAAAGACCAAAATTGGAGAACTTGAAGAAACTGGTAAGTTTAGTAGAAGACCCTGAGGCATTCAGAGAGAAGTATGGGAATATGATGTCTTTGCTAGAAGTTCAAGTATATGAAGAGATGTTATCCGCACTCGTGCAGTTCTATGATTCAACCTATCACTATTTCACCTTTCCAGACTATCAGTTGCTACCAACCTTGGAAGAATATTCCGCCCTGATGGGAGTTGGCGTCACTCCTAGACCATTTTATGGAAGAGAAGGGACTCCTAATGAAAGAGCAGTTGCAGAGTCCGCATATTTAGAGGTGGACGAGGTACGATCTCATATGATTGATAAGGGAGGGTTGTATGGATTTCCAGCTATGTTCCTGTATGAAAAAGCTCAAAGTTATGCCTTGTCAAAGAATATTTAAACATTTGAGGCCATCTTGGTTTTACTAATTTACGGACTGTTCTTGTTCCCGACTGCTAATGATTTTGTGGACGCAAATGCAATCAACCTTTTCTTAATCAAAAATCATGTACCTACCTTGCTGGCTGATACGTACTTTACCATCCACCATAGGAATCATTATGGAGTTGGACGGACTGAGTGTTGCACTGTTCTCCTGCACAAGTGGTTTATTTCGCACTTGCCAAAAATTCTGACCCTCTGGGATAAGCAAAATGGGCTCTCATGGATAGAAAAGCTGCTATCGCTCAAACACTCAGATATTAAGTGGTATGAACCAATGTATGGAGGGATTACCATGATCCAAAGCTGTGGAGATTTCCCGAATGTACCGCTTATCAGCGTCAATGGTTGCATCAGCAATAATCCTATTCTGGATCGTCGACAGTTGGGGAACCCCATGGAAGATGAACCAGACCCATACTTTTTGAGAAGCTTTTACCTTGAAGAGGGGAAGAATCCCGCTTACAGGGCTCGAATTGTGTATGCTTGGTGTTATGTCCACACGAGGGGAGTAACTGCCCTAGGTTACCACGACACTACTGTTTCAGAATCTTACTTATCATGGGTAAGAGAAGCAGCGTTGAAGATGTTCTATACTCGCTTTGAGCCTGACTCACCCAAACCTACTCTCGTAGAAGAATTGAAAGCTGCTTTGGCAAAAGTTGAAAAAGAAGGAAAGACTTGGAGAGATAACTATTTCAAGGCTATGCAAGAGAAGGAATAACTTCAAGAGTTGATCCGTCGAAATGGAAAGAAGAGTCAGCCGGAAGACGAAGGGCCATCCAACCAGAAGATCTAAAATCATTTTTCTATTTCATTTCATCATGTATTTTATATTGAAGACTTATATTTCAGTTTCAGAATCATTATTGTAAAACTCTCAGTTATCAATCTATGAGGACTTTTGAATTTGCTTATTTCCCCATTGTTATAATTTATGCAAATATTTCTTTGGATTCCTTGAATGATTAATTTTGAATTTGTCGCATGTCGCATTCATAAGCATCGCATGTGCATATTCTTGTGTTGTGTCTCATCTCGCTGTCTTGTCTCCAGAAAGAATCACACTGAATCCTCAACACCGATACAACACCCGAGCCCAAGCTCGCCTAAGAATGGAAGGACAAAATTTGGATGTGGACAGAATTGGTAATGAACTTGGAGAGCTACGAGGAGGCATGGGGCAGATCATGGAAGCCTTACAAGTCATTCGTGCAAAGTTGGACACTCAAGCCACTGTTGTTTCTGAAATCACTAGCATAGCTGCAGAGCCGATCCCAATGGCAGTCACTGTTGAAAATGTTCCACCATATGGGTTGCCACCTGGTTTTGTACCGCCACCAGTAGTCAATCAACAAGCAGTTCCTTTGGGGCCAGAAGTTCCTCAAGCTATTCCTACTTACACTCAGCCTTCTGTTTAGATTCAAGCACGCCCTATTTTTCATAATCCTCCACCAGTATACGAAGGTCTTGATGGGTATGAAGAAGAAAGCGGACGACATGATAAGTTGAAAGAATGTGTAGAGACTATCGGAAGAAAAGTCAGAGCAATGGAAGGAAATGACATCTTTGGTACTGATGCCAGAGATATGTGCTTGGTATCCGGGTTGGTAATTCCGCCAAAATTCAAAGCTCCTAATTTTGATCAGTATTCTAGGGCTACTTGTCCTCGGACGCATCTGATTATGTATTACCGAAGAATGGCCGCTCACGTGGAAGATGACAAGTTAATGATTCACTGTTTCCAAGATAGTCTGAAAGGAGCTCCTGCTAAATGGTATTTGGGCTTAGATCAGTCTCGTATCCATAGTTTCCATGACTTGGCCGATGCTTTTGTGAAACATTACAAATACAACATGGATTTAGCCCCTGATAGAAGATAGTTATTGAGTATGTCACAGAAGAGCTCGAAATCTTTCAAAGAGTATGCACAGAGGTGGAAGGAAACTGCCTCTCAGGTAGAACCTCCTTTGAGTGAAAAAGAGCTAATAGATTGATTCGTCGATACGGTGAGACCAGAGTTTTATGAGAAAATGATCAGTAGTGTAACCGCCAATTTTTCTGATATAGTAGCAATGGGGGTAAGAGTGGAGTTAGGAATGCAGAATGGGAAGGTGGCTAGCAGTTCCAGCAGTTCTGGTAACAACAATGTCAAAAAGCTCAGCAGTAATTTCCATCGAAAGAAGGAAGGGGAGACAAATGCAGTAACTGTGGGAAGAAAGAGTCGCACCTGGAGACCACCTTACCAACAATATCAGCAAAGTTATGTTCAACAACCCCAGCAAGGCTTTGTTCAGCAGCCTCAACCAAGTTATGTTCAACAATCCCAGCAACAACGACCGATGTATCCTTTGCAGTATGCCCAACAACCTTATGTGGCAACTGTAAATCCGTCTTTCAGTCATCCTGTTCCCAGTTACCAGACAGTGCAGCCAGCACCTGTATATCAGCCAATTCAACAAGGGTATCAACGAGCGCCCAACGTTCCACCCTATCAACAACATCATCAGCCTAGAGCTCAGGAACCCAGACAAAACTACCAGAATCGAAGACCGACAACAAAACCTCCACTTCCTCAGATACCGATGACTTACACCGAGTTGTACCCCTCCTTAGTGCAGCAGGGATTGGTAACAACACGACCATTAAATCCAGACATTACATCTCCTCACTATAATCCAAATGCGCATTGTGCCTTTCACGAAGGTGCTGCCGGTCATGATTTAGAAGGTTGTCTTGCCTTAAAACATCTTGTCAGGGAGTTGATGGAAAAGAAGATCTTGTCTTTTGATGATGTACCCCCAAATGTCAAAAGTAATCCATTGCCGAACCATGGAGGGGTCAATGCAGTAGAAGAAGTGTTAGATGAAAGAATGGTCCGAGATGTGTCAGAGATTGGAACCCCGTTGAGGTTGCTTCACGAGAAACTACTGAAAGCAGGATTGATAAAGAATACCCATAATGTTTGTGAAAAATGTTCTAGTGATTCTAGAGGGTGTGATGAGATACGAAGAGGTATACAAAGGTTGATTGATGAAGGAATGTTACAAGTGTGTAGTAAGGTGAGGAAAGAAGAAGTTTTAGTAATTGAGCCTGTTTTTAATTTACCAAAGAAAGGTGATAAAGTTTCGGTGTTCAAGATGACCAACAAAGGTGTGAAGCCCGTTTTCAACAAGTCAACTATCGATCAACCTCAACCAGTTATTATTCAGAAACCAAGATCGTTTCCTTTTGAAAGCACAAAGGCCGTTCCTTGGAAGTATGACATGACTGTGATAGACCGAGGATCTGGGAAGGTTAGTCAGAAAGAGACAGTAAAAGACGACCAAGTGGACGTAACAAACATTGCGGGTACAAGTAAAATGACCCGTAGTGGTCGAATCTATCAACCAAAGATGACAGTAGCCGCTCCGAAAGAGGTCACTCCTGCTACGACAAAAGAAAAAGAGGTACCAGGTACTGAAGGAGACGACGAAGAATTCTTAAGGATCATTCGGAAAAGTGATTACAGGGTTACTGATCAGCTTCACCAAACCCCATCAAAGATATCAATCTTGTCTCTCTTGATGAACTCTCCAGCTCACAGAGAGGCTCTGCAAAAAGTATTGAAGCAGACACATGTAACAAAAGATATAACTCTCGGCCAATTTGATTCAGTAATAGCCAACATTACAACCTGTAACACCCTGAGCTTTAGTGATGCAGAGTTGCCGAAAGAAGGACGTAATCACAACCGTGCATTGCACATATCTGTCAGGTGCCAGGAAGACACAATGGCACGAGTTTTAGTCGATACTGGATCCTCATTGAATGTATTGCCCGCAAGGTCGCTCGCAAGGTTAGCATATGCAGGGGCAGAAATGAGACCGACGTCATTAATTGTAAAAGCTTTTGATGGTTCAAGAAGAACGGTTGTTGGAGAGGTAGAATTGCCGATCATGATCGGACCTCATGTGTTCGATATTACATTCCAAGTCATGGAAATTAACCCAGCTTATAGTTGTTTGTTGGGACGACCGTGGATTCACGCCGCTGGGGCAGTGACTTCCACATTGCATCAGAGAATGAAATTTGTTGTAAATGATAAGTTAGTGATTGTACACGGTGAAGAGGACCTAATGGTGAGTAATCTGTCATCATTCAGGTATATTGAAGCAGATGAGGGCGTGTTAGAAACTTCCTTTCAAGCACTTAAGATAGCTAATGCGGTGATGTTGGAGGAAACAGTGGCTAAGAGTGGTCCGTCTTTTGCATCCGCTCAGAGCATCAAGTCTACACTAGAGGAAGGCACTACTGCAGGTTGGGGAGAGATTATCGAAGTAAAACCAAAGATGGATCGCCAAGGGTTGGGTTACAAACCAACTCATGATGAAGCACCGACACATGACAAAGGACGCCTGAAGACTATACAAGAAGTATTCATCAGTGGAGGTTTCCAAATCAGTGTTGTGGAGGAGAATTCTGAAGATGAAGACCTTGAATAGTTAGTGTATCATTGCAACACTGCCTTGAGCAACTGGGAAGCTATTGAGATTCCTTTGGTTTTTCCTGAGTCAAAGTAATTTGTTTGTTTTTATTTTTTTGTTGTTTTAAATCTCCATAGCCATGCCCAAGGCTATAGGAATGTTTTGTAAGGGCCCCGAGCTCTCAAGAAATCAATGAAAATGAACTATTTTGTTAATTTCCTGGTGTTATTTCCTTTACTGCTTTTGCTTTCATTTTAAACGAAAAATGGCAATCTTAAAAAATCAAAACATTTTTTTCTGTTGTACGCTACATTTGTCTTTGTGTGTTTTAATAAAATAAGTCGTTCCAACGTGCAGTGATGTCCTAAAACCCATTGAATCCTATGACTTTGCATTTCCTCCGGACTTTGATTCACCAATATACCAAGCTAAAGATGAGGATGAAGATTTTGAAATACCTGATGAACTAGTAAAGTTGGCACACCATGAGTATGCAGAGCTTCAACCCTACAAAGAATAGGTAGAAGTCATTAATCTTGGCACTGAAGAAAACAAGAAAGAAGTCAAGATTGGGGCAGCTCTAGGGGTAGAAGTCAAACAGCAACTAGAAGAACTTTTGAAAGAATACGTGGATGTATTTGCTTGGTCATATCAGGATATGCCGGGTCTAGACAATGACATAGTGGTTCACAAGTTACCGCTTCGACCAGAATGCCCACCGGTTAAGCAAAAGCTCCGAAGAACAAGACCTGACATGGCTCTCAAGATTCGAGATGAGGTAAAGAAACAGATTGATGCGGGCTTCTTAGTAGTGTCCAAATACCCCGAATGGGTAGCCAATATTGTACCTGTACCGAAAAAGGATGGGAAAGTCAGAATGTGTGTGGATTACAGGGACCTAAACAGGGCCAGTCCGAAGGACGATTTCCCTTTGCCGCATATCGACACGTTGGTGGATAATACGGATCGTTTTGCAGTTTTCTCATTTATGGATGGGTTCTCCGGTTACAATCAAATTAAGATGGATCCTGATGACATGGAAAAAACTACTTTCATTACTCCGTGGGGGACTTACTGTTACAAAGTTATGACTTTCGGTCTGAAGAATGTAGGTGCTACTTATCAAAGGGCCATGGTAACTTTATTTCAGGATACGATGCACAAGGAGATAGAGGTATATGTTGATGACATGATAGACAAATCTCAAAGTGAAGAGGACCATTTGGAACATCTTTGGAAATTGTTTAAGAGACTCAGAAAATACCAGTTGAGACTGAATCCAGCCAAGTGTACCTTTGGGGTAAGGTCTGGGAAATTACTCGGTTTCATTGTCAGCCACTGAGGGATTGAAGTGGATCCAGACAAAGTCCGAGCCATTCAAGAAATGCCAGCTCCACAAACAGAAAAGCAAGTCAGAGGTTTTCTTGGAAGACTAAACTACATATCCAGATTCATTTCCAATATGACTACCACTTACGAGCCCATCTTCAAACTATTACGCAAAGACCAGACGGTTGTTTGGAATTCAGATTGTCAACAAGCATTTTATAAGATCAAGGGTTACCTACAAGAACCTCCAATCTTAATACCTCCGGTCCCGGGAAGACCTCTCTTCATGTATTTGACAGTGCTGGAGAATTCAATGGGTTGTATGTTAGGTCAGCAGGATGAGTCTGGGCGAAAAGAACAATCTATCTATTATTTAAGTAAGAAGTTTACTGATTGTGAAGGCCGATATTCACTTCTGGAGAAAACTTGTTGTGCTTTGGCATGGGCTGCCAGACGTTTGAGGCAGTACATGATTTGTCATACCACTTTGTTGATTTCAAAAATGGATCCAATAAAGTATATTTTTGAGAAGCCTGCTCAGACTGGAAGACTCGCCCGTTGGCATATGTTATTATCAGAATACGACATCCAGTACGTAGCTCAGAAGTCTATCAAGGGTAGTGTTTTGTCAGAATATCTTGCGGATCAACCAGTGGAAGATTACGAGTCTCTCAAATTTGATTTCCCAGATGAGGACATTATGTTGGTAAGAGATTGTAAAGAGCCAGGTTCCGATGAAATGCTGCAGGAAGGTCTTTGGTGGAAAATGATGTTTGATGGTTCCTCCAACTACAGTGGGCATGGCGTAGGCGCCGTTTTAATGAATCCTGAAGGTGGTTACACTCCATTCACAGCCAGGTTGGATTTTGACTGTACAAACAATATCGCCGAATATGAAGCATGCATTCTCGGCCTCGAGGCAGCTATCGACCTCAAAATCAAACTTCTTGAAGTCAGTGGGGATTCAGCTTTGGTTATTTATCAGGTTACTGGAGAATGGGAAACTAGACATGAAAATTTGATTCCTTATAGAGCCTATATTGCCAAAATGATGGAGTATTTTGATAAAATCACTTTCAAGCATGTTCCAAGATTTGAGAATCACATCGCCGATGCCCTAGCCATGTTAGCCTCAATGTGGAAAGTCAGGGATGTCAATAATGCCACTATCATTCGAATCGAACGCAAGACTGAGCCCGCCTACTGTCAGATGGTTGAAGAAGAGGCTGATGATAAGCCATGGTTCTATGACATAAAGAATTACCTGTTGAAACAAGAGTATCCAGCAGATGCTACGTCACTCGACAAGAAAACTCTAAGACGATTAGCATCCAAGTTCTTTCTCAGCAATGATGTGCTTTACAAAAGGAATCATGATATGGTCCTACTTAGATGTGTTGACCGACGAGAAGCAGAGCTGTTAATGCAAGATGTTCACGAAGGAATGTTCGGTACTCATGCCAATGGATATGCTATGTTTAAAACGATTTTGAGGGCTGGTTATTACTGGTTGACCTTGAAAACTGACTGTATTCAATATGCTAGAAGGTGTCACAAGTGTCAGATTTATGCAGACAAGATGCATGTACCTCCAACGTTGCTAAAGGTGTTGTCATCACCATGGCCTTTTTCTATGTGGGGCATCGATATGATTGGGGCAATTGAACCAAAAGCTTCTAATGGACACCGATTTATTCTGGTTGCTATTGACTATTTCACAAAGTAGGTTGAAGCTGCATCCTACACTAATGTTACTCAGCAGGTGGTGGCCCGTTTCATAAAAAGGGAGATTATCTGTCGTTACAGAATTCCGAGCCGAATCATAACGGACAATGGTACCAATTTGAACAACAAAGTCATGAAAGAGTTGTGCGATAACTTCAAAATTCAACATCACAATTCTTCTCCTTATCGTCCCAAAATGAATGGAGCTGTAGAAGCTGCAAATAAAAACATCAAAAAGATTTTGCAAAAGATGGTGAAAACTTACAAAGATTGGCATGAGATGCTGCCATTCGCCTTGCATGGATACAGAATGTTCGTCCGCACTTCAACAGGGGCAACTCCTTTTTCTTTGGTATATGGAATGGATACGGTGCTTCCTATTGAGGTCGAGATACCTTCTTTGAGAGTCATAATGGAAACTAAGCTTGAAGAAGCATAATGGGTGAGAGAAAGGTTTGATCAGTTGAATCTTATCGACGAAAAACGCATGTCTGCAATGTGTCATGGTCAGTTATATCAGAAGAGGATCAAGAGAGCTTTTGACAAGAAAGTTCGTGTCCGGGAATTCTGCGAAGGGGAACTTGTACTCAAAAAGATTTTACCAGTTCATAAAGACGCACGGGGAAAGTGGATGCCTAACTATGACGGCCCGTTTGTTGTGAAAACAGTCTTCTTAGGAGGCTCATTAATTCTCACGACCATGGATGGAGAACAGCTTACTCATCCAGTAAATTCTGATGCAGTACTAAAATATTACGCCTAAAAAGAACCCAATAAGTCGAAAACTCAAAAAACGGCTTATGCAAAAGTTAGGGTTAAAGAAAAAGAAAAGAAAAAGAAAAAGGAAAAAAGAAGAAAAATAAGAGCTCTCTAAGTTGAAAACCCGAAAGGGCGGCTTAGGCAAAAATGAGCGTCCCGGTGGATTGAAAACCCGAAAGGGCGGTCCAGGCAAAAGTTAGGGACAAAGGCGTTTCACTGCATCAGAAGAGTTGTCACTACTTCAAAAGGTTGTCACCATTACAGAAGATTGTACAGGAGATCCGCTTCCAACTGCTCGTCAGAAGCAAGGATTTGGGGGATTTTAGTCTTTAGGAATGGATAGTCATGGAATTCAATGTAACCTTGTCCACGTTGTCATTTTTCACTTGTAAAATTTCTATGGAATTTTGTCATTTGCAAGATTTCATTCTTGAATAAAATCAGTTTTGAACCATTCTTTCCTTTGCAAAATTATCATTTCCTTTACTTTCTTGTTATGCAAAATATTGTTCGTTGATCAACAATAATTTTGAAAGCATTAGGGTCAAATTATTCGAATAAAACTTGAAAAGATTAACAAACGTAAAAACTTCAGCTCATGAAAAAGTCAAGGAAAATCACACTTCCCCGAGACCTCAGGGTAGCGGAAGCTTTGATATGTAATCCAATTACATTCCCCGATGAAGCGTAAGCAAGTCGAACTGCCGATTCTCCTTTGATCATGTGTGGGTATCAGAACTTGAAGACTGTGTTCTCAAGGAACCTCTTATGATTATATAAGGACTGGTCCCCAGGAGAAGATGTCTGAGCACTTGAACTTACTTTGTCATCTCTGAATAGCTTGTTTAAAAGTGGATCTATTTGTCAAGACTACACACCCCTTCCAGCCAGGGTTCAGTGTGATTCATTCTGCCTCTCGAGATCAGTATGTTATCTGTCGATTCCCTGTGAATGACCGATCACTACTATGGAACTTCCGCCTAAAAATCCAGTTGTAGCGGGTATTGTTTTAAAAGCCAATCGTCATTGGTATTCTTTTGGTCGTCACCATAATTTCCTTTGAAACCGTTCGTAACTGGCATTGTCTTAAATTCCACTCGTCGGTATCCTTGTTTCGGTCGTCACCACCTTTTTCCTTTAATTCCCCAGTCGTAACTGGTAGTGTTCGAAATCCAATCGTCATTGGTATTCTTTTGGTCGTCACCATATTTTCCTTTGAAGTCCAATCGTAACTGACATTGTCTTAACTTCACTCGTTATTACCTTTTGGTTCGGTTGTTACCAACCTTTTCCCTATGAAGTCTAGTCGTCACTAGCAAATCCCTTGTGAAATCTAGTCGTTACTAATTGATTTCCGTTTAAGTCCAGTCGTAACTGGCAGATGTTCGAAACCCAATTGTCATTGGTATCTTGTTGGTCATTACCAACCATCCCCATGAAAGTCCAGTCGTAACTGGCATCACTTGGAATCCAATCGTTATTGGTATTTTCTGGTTTGGTCGTTACCAACTTCCCCAGCTAAAGCCTAGTAGCTTGCTAGCATTCTCGTAACCACATGTGTTGGTATACCCTGATTTGGTCGTCACCATGTATTTCTTCCGAAGTCCAGTCGTAACTGACATTGTGTAAAATCCAATCGTCATTAGTACCCGGACCTGGTCGTTACCAATCTCCTTTAAGTCCAGTTGGTTACTGGCATTGCTTGAAATTTGGTCGTCACCAATTTCCCCAGTCAAAGTCCCGTATTACCGATTGGATTTGAAATTTCATTTGTTGTTATCTCAGGTTGGTCGTTACCATTACCTCCAGGAAGTCTATTGGTTACTAGCACAGCCTGAGCCATTTGTTAAAACTGGGTGACATCATTATCCCCCAGTAAAATCTTCCTCCCCAGACAAGTCTCGGAGATCTAGTCGTCACTAGTATTCCCCAATATGTTTTGTCTTTGTTTCTAGTCCATTCCTAAAGATCCCGTTTGAACTCTTCACTATAGGAAGCTTCTCATCTGATCATCCCCAGTGAGGTTCGTGTTGTAGTTTCCCCAGTAAAAAGTCGCTCGTGTCCCCGGTGAAAATCTACCTCGTTCCCCGGTGAAGTGTTTGCTTTTCCCCAGTAAGATTGTCATCTTCATTGGATTTTATGCATCCTCGTGTAAATCTTTCTCTCCGCTATCACTAGTCATGTTTGAACTATTGATTGTTATACCTCGGTATTCCCCAGTGTCGGATCCACAATGCCAGGTCCCAGCAAATAGTTACTCGTTGTTTTGTTTTTCTGTCTTCTGCATATGTCTTGCATCCAAGCATCATGAAGCATCATTTAGAATTCATGACATATCATGACCTGTCCTTTTGCATATCATCGGATCTAAGGGACAAAATTTTCGGTTTTCTATATTTAAATACCTTTCACTGCGATTCTACGAGGATCATCATCCCTCAGTTCCATCTAGTGAAGATATTTAAATAGGGGCAACTGTTGCACCCCAAATTTTGACCCCTTAGATTCTCATTATCATTTTAGGAGCATGCTCATGAATTTTCTAACCTTAACCCAATGCAACTCTGTCTTTGTTAAATTGCAGATGAATCAGGGTTTCGTGCAGTCAAAGTCGAAACTTCAGGGTTTGTGATTAGTCAATGTTTTAGGCTCATTCAAATAGGAAACAAGTTCAAGGGTATTATATAATGTCATTGAGAAGCCAATGTGAGGTTGTTACCCCAGAATTCAGAGCAGTGCATTTCAGAACACTCGATTAGGGTTTTGGACCAGTAAAAGTCAACAGTAGTTTGACTTATATGTTGGAAGATGTTTAAATGGTGGGATTGTGATTCATGAAGTTCATATAGCTTAATAAAGTTCATCCAAGAAGTTTCAAAGTCTCAGGAGGCCCAGAATGGCAACAGGCGGCTCGGTAATCACCGATCGATCGTACGGTTGACCAAAAAGTCAACTCTCCAAATTTTAGGAATTGGACTTCAAGTTGTGAAACAAAGTTGTTCCTTATATCATATTGGACTTGCATATCAATTTTCATGACCATTGGATCAAGAATGAAGGAGTAATCGAAAAATCGGGAAATTAGGGTTTTGAAAATGGCTAAATCATAACTCCTTAACCACACATCCAATTGAGTTGGTTCAAAGCTCATTTGGAAGATCTTGACAAGTCCTACAAAAATTCCCTAAGTGGTCCATGATCAGAAAATGCATAGATTTGGAGTTATGATCAAATTCATTTCAAGAGGGGAAAAAAGACTTATGGTCATGGCAAGTTGGTGGTTTTTCACTTTAGTCCCACATTGCCCAATTTCAAAAATCACCTCCTTCATCAAAATTGACCAAATCTAACTTGTGAATCCTATTGTATCTGATATGTAGAAATTTTTTCACCCAAGAAAACCAAGGAAATGCAGAAATATGGAAAAAGACAAGTTTTGCAAGTAGCTTGCAAGTTGCCTTGCAACTTGCCTCCAAAAGTGGAAAATTAAGCATGAGGTGTAAAGAGAGTTCTGAAACAGCCATGATGCTACACTCTAGCCAGCATTTAGACACTTCAAATTCATCATTTTTTTTGACTATTGAGGCTGGCCTTGCAGATCAAGGAAACCCACTTGAGGAGGTTTAATTTTGAAAGTTCAAAACATTTCTTCAAAGTGAAGAAACTTCAAATCTGCCCAAGCTACCTCATTTGCCTATAAATAGGACACTCCCCCACCTCATTTTAATCATCAACAATCTTCTAAAAACCAGAAGAAACCTCTGCCCTTGCACTTTGCCTCAAAACTTCAAAACCACAAAATCACCATTTCCACCAAAAACACAAAAAATCCGCCTTGCTACTAGAGCTGCCAAAACCATTTCTCTACACTAAAACACCCCAACAATCATCCATACAATCTATAAATATGGTGTAGAAGGTGTCTAAACCATTAAACCATACAAAAACTTCACCAATCAAAAAGTCAACTTCATCACCAAGTTACTTTGACCAAAAGCTACAAATTCTACCAAATCTTGTTCTAAGCACTTGCCTAGTGTTTTAATCATCCTAACACCTCTTATATATTGTTTTTCAACTGTCCAAAGTGTTAGAATTCATTGGTGAGACCTATTTCTCCAACTGTCATCATATTTGCATATTGCTTCAAAGTGAAGAAAAGACTCAAGGCAAAAAGGTAGATTGAAGTTCTCTGGGTTTCTTGATTATTTTAGCTTGTTCAACGAAGTCTACAAGAGGTATGTACACATTGCCTCTTGCATCATTCTCCATACTTTGACATTTTGAGCATTATGGTGGAATTTGAGCTATGGATTTTGGTGACTTTCATGATGTTTGTTTTTTTGATGAATGATGAGATTGTTATGAGTATTATCATGTGTGTTGAACTTGTTCTTGCCAAGGTTTAGTTTTGATATGTTGAGTTGTTAATATGCTGCCAAAACAGTTTGAAAAATGGATTGCTAGCTCATGTTTTCTTGCTTTCACACAAGTTTGTTGGATTTTTGATGCTATTAATTTCTGGTGTGTTTTGTCACTTTTATGCTCATAAATGTTATCCTTGTTTTGTCTCAACCTAGAATCTTGGCATTAGGTCACATTAGCATTGTTTTTGGTTTGTACTAGTCTTGTTTTTTGGGGCTGTTTTGATTTCTGTTTGTGGTAAACTCTGTTGGAATAAGTCACAAGGTTGTTGCGGATTTGGCATGGAAGTTGAATATTGCTGAACACAAACATCAGTCAATACAACCCAGGGCATTGTGTGTTTTGTTGAGAGCAAGATTGGATTTTATCTTTGAAACTGAGTTCATACCCTACTGACTGTTGCAATGTGAAGTGTGGAGTTTTAGGACCCCTTTGGGCAAATCTTAACTTGGTTTCAGTGTTGGTTTCATAAGTCCTTGGTTGTTTTGGATTTTCAAGTCAATTTTGGTTGCTAAGCTAGAGGGCTGGTGGTGTGCCTGTTGGTCACTTGTGAGGTAGCAGGTTTTGAGCAATGAGAGTAACAACTTAGGGCCTTGTGTTTTAATTGGGAACAAGTGGGATTTTCATTGTTGGAAGGGAAATGATAGCTTGCTGACTATTGCAATGTGAAGTGTGGAGTTTTTAGGACCTTTAGCAAATCTTAATTTGGTTTCAGTGTTGGTTTCATTGGATTTTCAACTCAGATTTGTTTGATAATTGGAATTTGGATTTGTCAGCTTGCTTGTTTTTTCTTGACATAATGGAATGGTGTGCCATGGGAGGTGTTGGTTGGTTTACTTTATAAGGGGTGGCCCTAGATTGTTTGATTTGCTGCTGGCCTGTTGGAGTGTACATCATAGGGAGAATTTAGTATTTGGCCTGCTATTGGTGGACAGGATTGTACCAGTGGTTTAAAGCATGTAAGGGATGTTTTGATCGGTGAATCATTTTGGTTAAACTCATTTTGAGCATCTGTGAACTTTAGTTAGTTGTGACAGCTAGTGTACTTTGGTGATGTCCATTAATTGCTTTTCCACCTGTCTTCATCAGTTTGACATGTTGTCGTCATTGGTTTGTTTTATTTGAATTGCTTGAGGCAGAGGTAGATCTGGTTTAATATTCTTGCATCTGTTGGCATTTTTTCTTTTCTTTTGAACATTGAACAAAATCAGTTAGCAGCCTTAACAGTCTTGGCATCAAATTCTTGTGTTGTGTTATTTTTAAAACCAATTGAGCTTTGAGACTTTGTCATCATCATGCTAGATATGAGTAAACCATTTCAAATTACCTTGTGTTGCCTTAATTTGCTATTGCAGCATTGCACAGTCCCAAAGGTCAAGCATTTTTGAAAAAACACATTTCGAGCATAGGCTGTGGAAGGCTGGTTTTTACAACTTGAACATGTGTGTTTGCATCTTTGTAAAGTGTATGTGTGTTTAATTTTGTCCATTGTTGCATAGAATTAGTTTGCACATTTCTGATGTATGCATCAAGACTCATTCAAGCAACTCACATGCCATTTTTTCACACAAGCTTGTTTTGCATCAAACTCATATTGGAATGCTTTGCCTTGATCATTTAGCTATTGGCATAAACTTTTGGCATTAAAACTGGCTGTCATGAGCTGATTCTTTTCAAAGTGCATTTTTCCATAAAAATTACCACTTGACATATCAACTTCACAAACTGTTTGCATTGAGTTATTTTTTGGACTTGGAATCATTCTTTACCATTTATGTGATCTGTGTGTGTGCTTGGTTTGGATTAAAAATGATTGAAACAAGTTATTCACATCAAAATGCATCTCATAACATACAAGAGCACACACCATCGAATTTTTCATTGGAGGAGGAATCTCAGAAAAATAATCACACCATCATGAGCCTCATGTTTTTCTGGTCCAGTTGCATATAAAGTTTGTCGCGTTTGGTTGAGAAACGAAGAAGTTACGATATAAAACGTAAATCCTTTTTTGTGTGTTTTTTACCAAGACAAACCAAGCATTTTACCCTTATTACTTAAAGGGGTGGCATCAATCAACGGATGTATAGCCACCCCAGTGGTAAGACCATTATGCCAAAAACGCCTTGCACGCCTTGTACCTGAGTTCGACCCCTGAGGAGGGCAACTCTTTTGTTATTTTTTGTCATTTTTCACCCCATTTTCAAAAATTCGTATCTCTCTCAATTTTAATCGTTTTTCACCCGTTCCTTTTTCATTGTGTTCATCTTGATGTGTAATTTCATGTCATATTTTTTATTTTCATGTTTGACAAATTTTTCATCTTTTTTGACTTTGTGCAAGTTAAGTGCTTTTTACGTTCGTTTACGCATGTGCAGATGAATTTTTCTTTGGTTATACTTGAATTTGTTTTTGATACTTGCTTGTATTCATATCCTTATATGTTAGTTAACATTCTAGGATTTTATTTTTGGTTGTCACCATGTTTATTTTGTTCCCTCTGTTGAATGTAATTGAACTCGATCTGTCGTCACAGTTCCTGTTAATTCATCTGCTTTGATTGTTATCAATGCACCTTCATCTTTATCATTCCACATGTTTGTTTAAAGGGTGTCACCATGAATATACCTTCATCTTGTTGTTAATTCTCTTATTGTTTTCTTTCCCCAAGTGATGAAAGCTTGTTAGCTCTCATCCTGTTACCTCCCCTGTCTACTTCCAAAGGAAAAGTCTGTCCATTTGACCCTCATGTCATGGATACATCTCTTATCCCTCTATTGACTTTATTAAGTCACTTTAACCCTAGATTAGAAACCCTTAGACTTTTCTTTAAGTCTAAAAGACCCACCTGTACTAGGAGTGTTCTTCAACTAGAACCCTAGGAAAGAGTTTGTCAACTCTGTGTAAGAATCATCGTCATGATTTCTTACTTCCCCTTTTGAATATTACAACTTAGATTAGGGAGTTTTGTCAAACTCCACACAAACATTGTCATGTTTGTTCCCCCGTGAACCTTGATCATAATCAAGTGTTCTTTATCCCTTATGAGGTGAACTACGATTGCTCTGATTCTATCCTAGTTAGGATACGTAGGCAGAAGATGCAACGTCTTTGCGAGCAAACTTAGTGTATAAATTTAGGTTTCAACTCATATCTTTTCCCAATCCCAAATCCATAGTACATATCACAAACTTAGCAAGCAATCAAATAAGAGGTTCCTGTAGAGTACTACAGATGCTTAGGGTGCTAACACCTTCCCTAGGTATAACCAACCCCCGATCCCCGAATCTCTTAAGCGTTGTCGTTACATCGCGAAAAAGGTTTTTCTTTCTTTAGACTTGTCCTTTGGATAAAATAAAGTTTGGTTGTAAAAGAATTAAGGTTCAAGTTAATTTAATAGCTTGATATCTAATTTTCACCGCAAAACCAATCATGGTGGAAGATCATGTGGTTATTGGAATTGCTTGGAAATCCAATGGTTACTAGTATGGTTGATTTGGTTGTTACCAATCATGGTGGAAGATCCAGTGGGTACTGGCAGTGATTGAAAGTCTAGTGGTTACTAGCATCGTAGATCCAATGGTTATTAGCAATTTCATCCAACACTGTTGTGTTTTTTATTGTTGGTGGTTACCAATATCCCAGGTAAAGTCCAATTGTTTGGCATACAATAGAGTTTAATTATCCTGTATCTTTCCTGATGTTTTCAGAAGATCCTGTTTGATCTCTTCATTTTAGGAATTTCCAGAGGCTTGGACGTTTATCCTTTCTTGAAAATCTAGCGGTGACTGGTACTGATGAATTGGTGGTGACTAATCATATTCCGTGTAAGGCCAGTTGGTAATTGGTGTTGAGGAAATCCATTGGTGACTGGTACTGATGAATTAGTGGTGACCAATCATATTCCATGTAAGGCCAGTTAGTAATTGGCATTGAGAAAATCCAGTGGTGACAGGTACTGACGATTTGGTTGTTTATAATTCCAAGTGAAGTCATGTTTGTTTCCATCCCAAGATCAGGTTTTACACCTTTGGAGATGTATGCTTTCAATCCTGAGTTCAGGAATTTCCAGAGACTCGAATGTTTGCATTTGCGTAAAGACTCCAGCTATTTGTCTGATCCTAATGTTTTGAGGGTCTTCGTCCAATCCTAATATATTGAGGGTTGTGTCCCCTACTATATCCTAATGTTTTGAGGATATTAGTTTTTGATCCTAATGTTTTGAGGGTATTTATCCAATCCTACTGTATTCAGAGTTGTGTATCTACTATATCCTAATGTTTTGAGGATATTAATTTTTTATCCTAACATTTTGAGGGTCTTTATCCAATCCTAATGTATTGAAGGTTGTGTCACTACTATATCCTAATATTTTGAGGATATTAGTTTTTGATCCTAAAGTTTTGAGGGTCTTCGTCCAATCCTAAGGTATTAAGGGTTGTGTCTCTACTATATCCTAATGTTTTGAGGATATTATTTTTTGATCCTAATGTTTTGAGGGTCTTCGTCCAATCCTAATGTGTTGAGGGCCGCGTCTCTATAATATCCTAATGTTTTGAGGATATTAGTTTTTGATCCTAATGTTTTGAGGGTCTTTGTCCAATCCTAATGTATTGAGGGTTGTGTCTTTACTATATCCTAATGTTTTGAGGATATTAGTTTTTTATCCTAATGTTTTGAGGGTCTTCGTCCAATCCTAATGTGTTGAGGGTTGCGTCTCTACTATATCCTAATGTTTTGAGGGTGTTTGTCTAATCCTAATGTATTGAGGGTTGTGTCTCTACTATATCCTAATGTTTTGAGGATATTAGTTTTTAATCCAAATGTTTTGAGGTTCTTTGTCCAATCCTAATGTATTGAGGGTTGTGTCTCTACTATATCCTAATGTTTTGAAGATATTAGTTTTTGATCCTAAAGTTTTGAGGGTCTTCGTCCAATCCTAATGTATTGAGTGTTGTGTCTCTGCTATATCCTAATGCTTTGAGAATTTTAGCTTTTGTTCCTATGGTTTTGAGGGATATATATGTGCTTCCTGTTTGAAGATCTGGTGGTTACCAAGCTTTTTTTGAAGATCTGGTGGTTACTGGTATTATAAGTTTTTGGTTGCTGCCAATCCCCACAGAAGTCCAGTGGTTACTGGCGTTGATTGATAAAACCAATGGGTATTGGTATGTGGTTTGTGTTGTTACCAGTTTCCTAGTTGAGTCTGATGGTTATTGGCAAAGTTTTAGATGGTTGTAACCAATATCTTTAGACACCCATGATTTGTCTATATCACTAGTAAGTCTTGGAGATCTAGTAGTTACTAGTATCCCCGGTGAGCCTAGTCTTGTTTCCTTTGTCTCCCTGAAGATCCCGCTCGAACTCTTCATGTTAAGGGAATTCCATTGGTTTGTTTCCCAATATGGATCGTGTCTCTTGAGTCCCCAGTTGGAGTTTGAGTCTGTTGACTTTGTTTTTCCTCTATGATGCATACTCCGTGGATGTGTATTCCCCTAGTGGAGATCTGATTTCCCCAACGAAGTTTTGTCCCCCCGGTGAAATTTTACTCCTTCCTTTCCCAGGTGGAACTTCTGTTTCCTATCACCTGTGGAAGATCCCCTTGAAATACCATCATTATTCATGTATGAAATATTGATTGTTATGCCTTGGATCTTTCCCCAGTGTGTCTATTTTCCCAGTGAGTGGTTATTCGTTGTTGTGTTGTTATTTTCTTTTGCTCATGTGTCAGCATTTTCTTGTACCCAAGCATCATGAAGCATCATTTTTAGAATTCATTGCATTTCAACATTTGTCCTTTTGTATTCCATCGTATCTAAGGGACAAAATTTTCAGTTTGCTATATTTAAATACCTTTCACCATGATTCTATGGAGATCGTCATCTCTCATTGCCATCTGCTGAAGATATTTAAATAGGCGCAACTTTTATACCCCAAATTTTCCCCCTAGATCACATTATCATTCTAGGGCATCAACATTGTTTATCTAACCTTAAACTCTTTCAAGTTTTATCTTTTTTAAGATGCAGGTGAAGTAGGGTTTCACACAGTCAGGAATCGGGGTTTCTTTGGTTTGATCAGTCAAGGTTTTGGATTAATTCTCATGTAAAATTTCTCTACATCATCAAGGATATCACATTGGATCAAGTATGAATCCAATTTGAGGTTGTCACCGAAGGAAGGAAAACGTTGCAGTCCAAGAACCAAAATTAGGGTTTGTGATGGGAAAAGTCAATTGTAGTTTGACTTTTAACCTAAGGAGGTCTCCAATGGTGGAACCATGGTCCATAAGGCTCATATGACCAAAAGAAGTCTACACAAGAAGTTTCAAGCCTCGGGGAACCCAGAACATTAACAATCGATTCAGAGGTTTTCAATCGTTCGGTTCGTTTGAATGAAAAGTCAACCCTTTAACCAACAGGGTTATGACCCAAAATTGAAGCCAAATATGTTCCTAATGTTATTTCATATCTACTCATGAATTTTGGTGACCATTGGATCAAGAATTGAGAAGTAATCGAAAGGTCGGGAAATTAGGGTTTTGAAAAGGGCTAAGCCATAACTTCCTAAACACATGTCCAAATGGAGTGGTTCAAAGCTTGTTGGAAAGGTCTCGATGAGTTCTTCAAAATGGTATCCACACCCATGAGCAAAAAATGAGTGGATTTTGAGTTATAAGCAAAAATAAGGCAAGAGGGGAAAACACTTGGAAATTTTCATACTTTTTTTACTTATAAGTCAAATTCTCAGCCAACTTCAAGGGGATTTTAGACACAGTTCCCTTTGGAATTTTGTTGCACCCCAAATTTTGACCCCTTAATTCTCATTATCATTTAAGGATCATACTCATGAATTATCTAACCTTAACCCAGTGCAAGTTTGTCTTTGTCAAGTTACAGATGAATTAGGGTTTTGTACAGTCAAATCGAAGCTTCAGGGTTTGTGATCAATCAAAGTTTTAGGCTACTTCAATCATGAAACAAGATCAAAGGTATCATATGATATCAATTGAGTACCCAATTTGAGGTTGTTACCCTAGAATCAAGAACAGTGTATTTCAGGGCACCCAATTAGGGTTTTGACTAGTAAAAGTCAACTGTAGTTTGAATTTTTTGTTGGAAGGTGTTTTAATGGTGGGATTATGATCCATGAAGTTCATATAGCTTAATAAAGTTCATTCAAGAAGTTTCAAAGTCTCAGGAGGTCCAGAGTGTCAACAGACGACTCGGTAGTCACCGATCGATCGTACGGTTGACCAAAAAGACAACTCTTTAAATTTAAGAAATTGGACTTCAAAGTGTGAATAAAAAATGTTCCTTATATCATATTTCACTTTCCTATCAATTTTCATGACCATTGGATCAAGGATGAAGGAGTAATCGAAAAATCGGGAAATTAGGATTTTGAAAGGGGCTAAAACCATAACTCCTTAACCACACATCCAAATGAAGTGGTTCAAAGCTCATTTGAAATCTCTTGACAAATCCTACAAAATTCCCTAAGTTGTCCATGATCAGAAAATGCATAGATTTGGAGTTATGATCAAATTCATTTCAAGAAGGGAAAAAGACTTGGAGAAATTTCACTTTTAAGCTCATTTTTTAGCAACTTTGAGAGACTTTTTGGCCAAGTTCCTTTGGGAAATTGAAACTCATGAAAACATGAATGTTTTAGAGCTATTTGATGGCTTTCTAAAGAGTACTAGAACATCTCAAAAGGATTTGTGAGCTGAAAGTTATAGTTATGGCAAGTTGGTGGTTTCATACTTGAAGTCCCACATTGACAAGTTTTAAAAATCCAATATTTCATCAATCTGACCAATCTCAGCGTGTGAAACATGTTTTATCTGATGTATAGAGGGTTTGTAGCATGAAAGAACAAAAGAAATGCAGAAAGTATGAAATTAGCCAAACTTGCAAGTGGCTTGCAAGTTGCCTTGCAACTTGCACTTAAAGTGAACATGGCAAGCATGAGGTGTAAAAGCAATTCTGAACCAGCCACAAGCCTACACCTTCTAGCCTGAATTTAGCCACTTCAAACTCATCATGAAGCTTGACTTTGGAGCATACCTATCAGCCAAGGAAACCTCTTTGTGGAGGTTTGATCAAAAAAGGTAAATCTTTCCTTCATATGGAGGAAATCTCCAAATCTGCCCCCTCCATTCATTTGCCTATAAATAGAGGCCCTCACCACTTCATTTCATACACAACATCCACTCTAAAAAACCATATAAAGCTCAAGCCTTTGCTCTTGCACACTTTGCTTCAAAATCACAAAACCACATTTTCACCAAAAACCACCAAAATCTGTCTTGGTACAATTGCTGCCAAAATCATTTCTACACATTCAAACTACCCAACAATCATCCACACAATCCCTAAATATGATATAGAAGGTTTCCAAGACCTTAGACCATTCAAAAACCTCACCATTCAAAAACTCAACTTCCATACCAAGTTACTTTGACCAAAAGCCACAAAATCTGCCAAAACTTGTTCTAGGCATTTGCTTGATGTTCTAATCATTCAAACACCTCACATATATCATTTCTCAACTGTCCAAAGCATTGAGGATCATTGGTGGAGTTTATTTCTCCAACTGTCTTGAAGTTTGCTTTCTTGCTTCACAAAGAAGAAATCTCCCAAAGCTAGGTGCAATTTAAAGTTCCTCTAGGTTTCTTGGTATTTTAATCTACTCAATACAGTCTGCTAGAGGTATGTAGATAGTTCACTTCATCCTTTATCTCATAATATCATGTTTGGCATTTTTGAGCTTGTGGTAGTATTGAAAAATGTCATTTTCATGTCATATGTCAAATCTTGTCACAACTAAGAGGCAGCTGTTTGTTGAATTAGAGCACCTTTGAAATCATGTTTATGTTGGATATGTAAGGTTATTCAGAGTTGTTTCCATCTGGTTTGCTTATTCATTCACAAAATGCCCTATCTTGCATATTAATGCCATAGACATGCTAGTTTTGGTTATAGGCTAGAATTGGTTTAAGTTTGAGTTTAGAATCATCCATTTATGCATTTATGACTTGTGTGTGCAACTGATTTGGGTTAAGCATGACCAGAAACTGATTTGAATGTTTTCATGAATGTACAAAGCACAATATCATAGCTTGCATAGCATTTTCTCATAACAGACCTGTTTTGAACCATTCCTTTGTTTGAACTTACTTGTTTACATGTATGCAAGATGTGTAAGTAACTTATTTTGTGTAAATGTGCATAGAACTAGTTTTGAAAATCCTACTGCATTACAAAATACCCAAGTGGCAGCTGTTAGAACACATATTGGTTCTTAATAATATCTCTATGTTTTGATGATAACTATTATGAAATTTTGTAATTAAGAATTATATACTCCAAAATTTGCTGCAGATATTAAAGTAAATATCACTCCAGAAGCAAATCAGATCTGAACATAAGAAATATGCAAGGCTCTGAAGCGTCAGAAGCATTCCTTAGAAGATTTTGAACGCTGCCATCAGAAGATTCTGAGTGTTGCCTCCAGAAGGATCTGAAGCAGAAGCTCCAAAAGAATCTGAAGCAAGTCAGAAGCATCTGAACCAATGAAGAATTCTGTATGAAGAGTTTTCAAGCATAGTTACTTCAGAAGACTCTGATAGTACTAACGCTGCCAGTACTGAGGATCTGACCCAAAACTCTGCTCTGAACTTATACACGCCAAAAGCACACTTGCTGCAAAGACTCTGATTCAGCAAAACTCTGACCAACATCAGAAGGCTCTGATCAAATTAGACTCTGATGATTCTTGCTGAAAATTGTTGAAGAAGAATTCAAAGATTATGTCCGTTGGAATATCTAAACGACTCTTTCCTTATTTATGCTAGACACAAGAACACAGACAAAAAGGATTTCTCTGTGCTTTCTTCTTCTAGGAAAGGTCACTTGATGTGAAGACAAAAAAGGCTCAGACCTTTTTGTACACACTTCTCAACGTGAAATACTCTTGGATCATTGTGCCTATAAAAGCAAGTCTCCACTCATCTTCTTCAGTTGACAAAACACTTGAAAAAGAATTCATTATCAAAGCTCTCATACAACTCATAAACTTTTACTAGAATTATTTATGTGTTCTTAATCTTAAGTGAAAAATCACAGCTGTGATAAAGCTTTATTAGAAGCATCTTAACACTTGTATTTATTATTACATTTGATTGTAAGAAAACCTTAAGAAGATCCAGTTAGGATCAGTAGTTCTTGAGAAGACTTTGAACAGTTGTTCTTAGTGCTTACTATTGTAATTAGTTGATTAAATAGTGGATTAAGTCCTTGTTTGAGAAAGGCAAATCACTCTGTCGCTACTGCGAAAATCGGCGCCGGCTGAACAGAAGAGTCACCACCGTGCGTTATTTATCCCAAAGGAGGGAAAGGAAATGCTCAGAGTAAACCTACCGCAAAGAGGAGAAAGGAATGGTCATCGCAACCAAATCCTGGATTCGGGAGTCGGTTACGCAAGGGGAAGGTATTAGCACCCCTCACGTCCGTCGTACTCGACGGGATCCACGCTTGTTTTCTAGTACGGATTGTTATTATATCTATTCTACAGGTCTGGGGTTAAAAGAAAATAAAATGACTCGGCAAAGTATCGCACTTTATGCCTACGTATTCCCGTCTGGAACGAGAAATCAGAGTCAACGTAGTTCGCCTACCTACGGGAAAGGAGGGAAAGGTTGCTCGCTAGGATATCGCATCCTATGCCTACGTACTTTCATACAGCATGAAAGATCAGAGCAAACGTAGTTCGGGCCACGTACGACACAAGTCTGTCTTGATTGTTTTTATCCTTCTGAAAAAGGTTTTCTCCTAATTACGCGTCCAAGCGGACAAAAATGACTCTTTGATTGGTTTACAGTCTTTTACGCAAGAACTGTCTTTTATTGATGTTTGAAATGTTTATTGTGTTTTTTGATTGTTTTGAGATGAGAAGAGAAAGAAGCTCTAAAAAGCCTATGGTTGAAAAGGGAATCAAAATCTACCCTAATGTTGTCATGCATGGATGAAAGCCTAATGTCTGTCATATTTCTCTCTTGCACAGAGAGAAACAGAGATCCTAAGGGATAAACGGAAAAACAACAGCATATATACAGTAAAGCGGTAAAATGCATGAATGCAGCAGTACAAGCGAGGCAAGGGAGTCCCACTCTACCTCGAACCTAGAAAACAACAGGCAAAAGTGAAACAGAATTCACTTTAGACCTAACAGGGTTATTGTCAAACAATACAGTCAAGAAACCCAAACAATACATCACCAGCTCTGAAACAGCAAAAACCTAACAGTAAACAGTAAAACAGTAATCTTCAAATGCAAGCTCCAAAACAAACTCCATGCTTCAAGTAAGCTTCCACCTTTAAGAACACACCAGGCTACAGTAAGCAAAGAAATTCTGACAGTAAACACCTTCAAGCAGCTTCAGACAGCGACAACTTTAAACATCAGTAACCCCAATTCACCAGTTGCACAACTCTGACAGCACAAACTTCTCTTTTATCAGTCTTCAAAAGTAATAAACTCCATCTTCAATCTTCAACGACTTCTTCTTCAAAGCAAGCTCTACTAGATGATAAGCACTTAACAAGATGAGTTTGAGTGTTAAACAGTTCATTGACTACCAAAGGTAGCCTATAAACAATTAACATTATAACAGACTGTCTCCCTCAAAGTTCTACCTCCTAGACACAACCACTTATCTCTCCAAAGGAGGGATGTGAATGTCTTGGAGGGACTTTTAGTCACTGGGAAGAATGGAAGCAAAGGAAGCTATCCATATTTATGAAGGAATTTATTCTATCCTAAGGCTTTACCTATGTCCTATATCCTATGTCTTCAAACAACACCAAGCACAAGCATCTTCCATGATCCAAGCTTCTTCTATGATCTTCAATCTTCTCCTTTGTCTTCACCATGCTCCACAAGCTCAAACCAATCCCACACCCCAAGTAAAAACAACAAAATAGCAAACACAACCAAACACACCAATTGCAATGCATACAGAAAATTAACTATATCACACCTAATTATTTCTAAGGGAGCCTAAATTTACCCTATACCCCATATATTCCCTAATCCTAAATCAACTAGTAAAATACCCCAACTATACTACAACTAGTTAATAATTGTTTTTGAATTAAATTCTATACTAAATGTTTTATGTACAAAATATGTATATTAAATCCTAAAGCTATATTCAAACTATACTAACAATATTCTACTATTTTTTATTATATTCTCATTCTAAGATTTTTTTATTATCTTTTTATCTTAAGATTTTTAATCCTACTATCCTAATTTATATCTAAACTATACTAATATATTTTTTCTCTATGTTTTTATTATTCTAACATTTTTATCACAATATCCTAAAGCCTTTTTTTTCTCTACAATTTTATTCTAAAGTTCTTAATATTTTTTACCATTTTTTTTTATCATGAAGTTTCTTCACATTATCCTAAGGGTACTAAAGTATATTAATATCTACATTATACTAATATATTTTTTATTGCCTTTTTTATTCTAAAGTTTTAATCCTAATATATTCACATTAAAATTCTAACATTTTTAATCGTAATTCTATATTTTTATCCTAAGTTTCTAATTAAGCTAAACTAACAAAATATGAAAAACGCAATAAGCAAAAGAAAATAGACAAATTAACAAAACAGGGGTGTGTAATGAACTCAGGAATGCTGCAGTGGTAAATCACTAAGCCCAGCCCAAACTAATCAGCACCCACACCTCTAGGGGGCGAAAACAAGAAAAAGGGGGAGATGCCAGCCAATAGC
Organism: Lathyrus sativus; assembly: GCA_963859935.3. NCBI lineage: Eukaryota > Viridiplantae > Streptophyta > Magnoliopsida > Fabales > Fabaceae > Lathyrus > Lathyrus sativus. Next base: position 288,855,694 of record OZ012737.1, read on the forward strand.
TCGTTGGGCCCTAAGGCCCGTCATCCTCACAATTAACAAACGCACAGGGGGGTTAGAAGAGGAAATGAAGGAGTATGCTAGCAATGTATCTTGTGTTTGGGCCTAATTCTACTCCGCGCACCAAGCCCATGATTCAGTAAACAAAACCACGAGACTCTCAATTCTTCCTCCCACTGTTCATCCATACAAACTTCCAACCCTAGCGCCGTTCCTCATATCCTCTCAACCTCTCTCTCACCAAAATCATCCGTAAACGAACTATGTCCAATAAAAAAATTCACAACAAATCTCAACTCAAAATCATCACTACAAACACAATCCTCACTCCAAACCATCACCAATTGAACACTAACAACCTCAGAATCGATTTCCCCATTTCATCTCTCTCTCTCTCAAAAACCTAACATTCAAAACCAGATCAAAATCTCTCAACCTAAACTCGTTCGAAACTAACCAGCATAAAGATCTGAATCAACGACCATGAACACGCAAGGAAAGAAATGAGAAGAGCAAGAACCTGGATGAGATGAGGAAGATGACGAAGGATATGGATACGTTGGTGCGAGGCGAAATCCACGAAACAACACTCAAACAAACTTCTGACGAATCCACGGCGAAGATTACGAAGTTCAGCGAAAATCTTGAACTCTGAAGTAATTGAAGAAGTTCTTGGATTGCTTTGACGAAATCGGAACGATCTGAAGTTTCTTGACGAAGATAAATGTTCATTGTGGTGCTCTGAGGATCGTTGACGAAGTGTGGCCTAACTGAGGAAAATCTGGAAATCTGCGATGAACTCGTTGAAGAACTCGTTGAAGATCTAAGCACTTCTGGAGAAAACTTCAAATGAAGATTAAAAATGGCGACGAAGAACACATGAATCTGGAGCTTTCGTGGATGATCTGATGAAGGTCGACGTTGCTATTTGATGATTGTTAATGATGATCTGGGAACGGAGGATGAGGTTTCAGATGAAGATGATGATGTTGTTCCGGGGATTTTCTGGAAATTCTTGATGATTGGTGTTGATCGGAGTTTGATCGGAGGTGGAGAAGTTGATGATGATTGGGGAAGAAAGATGAAGATGTATGAATTTTCTGGTGAATTTCGGTTTTCCGGCGGATTGGATGGTGGTCGGAGTCAGTTGTGGTTGCCGGAGTTAGTTGGAGCGGTGGTTGCATGGCCGGCGGCCATGCATCCGGTGGGGTGCGGCGTGATGACAAGTGGCGAGGGAAGTCAGAGGAGGACGCGTGGAAGGGTTACTGGTGAGTGGGAGTTCGCATGCTGGCCACGTGGTGGGGAGAGAGGGAAATGGGAGAGCTAGGTGTCAGTTTCTGAGAGATTGTGAGAATGAGGTGGTTAGCTAGGAAAAATCACACGTGGGACTGTTATATAGTGGACACCTGGCTTATGGACTTGTTAAACTGGGCTTTTGCTGAAGATATGTGGATACACGGCCCAAAGATAGTACACTCAGACTAATGGAAATGGACACTTAATACTGATTAACATGAAATGAAATGGATTAGTGGACATTAAACGAAAACAAAAAATGGATTAAACATGATTAGCGTGAGATGAACTAATGAAATGAAAACGTGATTAGTGGAAATTAACATGAATTAATGACTAATGAAAAATGAAAGTGGAAATGGTACGATGGATTAAATGGATTAACATGAATTAATATGAAATAATGTGGATGATTAATAGAAATGAAAACTGATTAAGGATATTAACAAAACGATTAAACTGATTAATGCTATTTACAAAATCTTATACACCTAAAACTAATGTCTATTTAACACCTAATAAAAAGAAACTAATATCTAAAAAATATTAAATCTATATTAAAATCTATTATATTCAAAAGAAAAATCTGTTAACTCTATTTACAAAGAAAAACTATTTAATCTCTATATTATAAAAAGAAATCTAATTAAAAAAGAAGGAAATCTATTAATTCTATTTAAAAAGAAACAACTATCTATTTAAAAAAAGAAATTTTATTAAAACTAATATTTCTAAAACTATCAAAAGAAAAAGAAACTATTTTCTATTAAAAGAGAAAATCTATTAAATTCTAATAAACTAATAATATCCTATTTAAAAAATCTATTTAATATCTACACATGCCATTAAAATCTATAAAAAACTAAAATGCAATTAACTCCAATTAAAACGGAAAGCGATACCGGAGCAGAACCAACGATAGAACCCGGACATCCGAATGTCTTCAAAAACACAGCGCGAGCTGACAACACCCGGGAAGCGCACAGCTTCCCAAAAAAATAACCTCTGATCATCTGAATCAGTCTAGAACCTCTGAAACGTGAAACTATGGCTGTAAATCCCGATAAAATCACCATGAATGAGACAATGCACTATATGCAGTATGCGAATGCAAAATGCGAAAATGCGTCGAAGCATGAACCGAAAGTGGGACCCGGTTGGTCAAATTTTAGGGTGCAACACACTCTAGAAAGGGTGGACTGGAGTAGTTGAGTTCAACGAACCAGGATAAAAATACTTGAGTTTTTACTTCTAAGTTTTTATCTTCATACTTATTCAACCCCCCCTTCTAAGTATTTTCTCACCTTCAGTTGGCATCAGAGCTCCGGTTCTGTGCGTGCTACCACTTCAAGTGACAGAAAAGATCCAGTGAGAAAAACTGATATATATTTGGTTATTACTATGGTTGATACTTCAATATCTAACATTAACAATAAATATGAAGAAAGGGACAGAATCAGCACTAAACCCCCTATGTTTGATGGGGAGAAATTTGATTATTGGAAAGACAGGATTGAAAGTTTTTTCCTTGGTTATGATGCTGATTTATGGGATTTGGTCATAGATGGATATGTTCATCCCACTGATGGGAATGGCAAGAAAGTAGATAGGAAATCTATGACAGAAGCCCAAAAGAAGGAATTTAGAAATCACCACAAGGCTAGAACAATATTGTTAAATGCAATATCTCACACTGAGTATGAAAAGATCACAAATAGAGAAACTGGATTTGACATGTTTGAGTCCTTGAAGATGACTCATGAGGGAAACTCTCAAGTCAAGGAAACAAAGGCTCTGGCTCTAATTCAGAAGTATGAAGCCTTCAAGATGGAAGAAGCTGAATCTGTTGAAGCTATGTTCTCCAGATTTCAAATACTTACAGCTGGACTAAAGGTTCTGGATAAAGGATACTCTACTGCTGATCATGTGAAAAAGATCATCAGAAGCTTACCTACCAGATGGAGACCTATATTGACTGCGCTGAAAATGGCTAAAGATCCGAACAAGATCTCCTTGGAGGAACTAATCAGTTCACTGAGGAGTCATGAAATTGAACTTGAGGAAGATGAACCTCAAAAGAAAGGTAAATCAATTGCTTTAAAATCTAATAAATCTGCTAAAGCATTGCAGGTAATAGAGGAAAGCTCTGAAGAATCCTCATCTGAAGATGAAGATGAACTATCCATGCTGTCTAGAAGAATAAACAAACTATGGAAGCATAAAGGAAAGAAGTTCAGAAACTTCAGGAAGCCTGACCAAAGAAAAGAATCTTCTGGACACAGAAGATCTGGCAAAAAGGAGGTTGTCTGCTACGAATGTAAAGAACATGGGCATTACAAAAATGAATATCCAAAATTGTTGAAAGAAAAGCCTAAAAGAAAATCTGATAAGAAGAAGAAGGTTCTAATGACCACCTGGGATGATTCAGATACATCTGAATCTGAATCTGAGTCAGAAGAGGAATGTGCCAACGTAGCATTGATGGCTGACATAGAAGATCAAGAGGAAGGAATTTCAGGATCTGGATCTGACTCTGAATCTGACTCTGACGCTGAAGAGGTAATGGCTAAACTCACTAAAGATGAACTCATCAAAGTGTTATCAGAAGTTCTGAAGAGCTATAACAATATTAAGCTCCAATACAAGAAGCGTCAAAGAAATCTTGTATCTGAGAATAATATTCTCAAATCAGAAGTAGCTGAGCTAAATGAAAAGAACCTAAAATTGAAAAATGATTCTGAATTAGCTCAACAAGACTCTGATTATGAAACTGAGTCTGAATGCAAAAATATTTTGGAAAAATATGACTACAACTTTTAGAAGTTTCTTGCTAAAAGTATAGACAGAAGCAAGATGGCTTCTATGATCTATGGAGTTAGCAGAAATAACAGAAAAGGAATTGGATATAAATCTTCCTCTGGAAAGGATCTAAATCCAAAACTTGTTGATAAAATTATCATCAAGAAGACTCCTTTATATTCCCACTTTAAATTTGGTCACTTGAATGATATTGAACACACTCTTCTGAAAAGAACATTCATGTGTTTAAATCTAAGGCTAGTCAGAATAAACCTTATGTTGAAAAATAGAAGTTTAGACAAACCTTCAGAACAACTAACCCAAAAGGACCCAAGAAGATCTGGGTACCTAAAAGTAAAATAATTCCTGTTGCAGATGTTCTTAGCAGCAAGGTCAGGACACCAATCATGGTACCTGGACTCTAGATGCTCGCGACACATGACAGGAGAAAGGTCTATGTTCCAAAGTCTGGAGCTTAGATCTGGAGGTGATGTGAAATTTGGAGGGAATCAGAAGGGCAAGATCATTGGATCTGGCACTATTGGAAATGGTAAACTTCCCTCTATTACTAATGTTTTACTTGTAGAAGGATTAAAGCATAATCTATTGTCCATAAGTCAATTAAGTGACAATGGTTATGACATAACCTTTAATCAAAAATGTTGTAAAGCTATTAGTCAAAAGGATGGCTCAATCCTATTTAGTGGAAAGAGGAAGAACAACATTTTTAAAATAAACCTTTCAGAACTTAAGGTTCAGAATGTTAAATGTCTCTTGTCTGTTAATGAGGAGCAATGGGTCTGGCACAGAAGATTGGGGCATATTAATATGAGAGGTATATCTCAGATTAATAAACTTAATCTTGTCAGAGGACTTCCTAATCTGAAGTTCACCTCAGATGCTCTTTGTGAAGCATGTCAAAAAGGGAAGTTTTCAAAATCCTCTTTTAAATCAAAAAATGTTGTTTCTACTTCCAGGCCACTAGAATTACTTCGTATTGATCTGTTAGGACCAGTGAAAACTGCATCCATCAGAGGCAAGAAGTATGGATTAGTCATTGTTGATGACTATAGTAGATGGACATGGGTAAAGTTCTTAAAACACAAGGATGAGTCACATTCTATGTTCTTTGACTTCTGCAAACAAGTCCAGAATGAAAAAGATTTCAAAATTATAAAAGTCAGAAGTGATCATGGTGGTGAATTTGAAAACAAATATTTTGAAAAATATTTTAATGAAAATGGCATTGCTCATGATTTTTCCTGTCCTAGAACTCCACAACAAAATGGGGTTGTATAGAGGAAAAATAGAACTCTGCAAGAAATGGCCAGAACCATGATCAATGAGACTAATCTGGCAAAGCACTTTTGGGCAGAAGCAATCAACACAGCCTGTTACATTCAGAACAGAGTGTCTGTAAGACCTCTTCTGGAGAAGACTCCCTATGAACTGTGGAAGAACAGAAAGCCCAACATTTCATATTTTCATCCTTTTGGATGTATTTGCTATATGTTTAATACTAAAGAAAATCTGAACAAGTTTGATTCTAAAGCACAGAAGTGTTTCATGCTTGGGTATTCTGAACGCTCTAAAGGCTACAGAGTATACAATACTGAAACACAGATTGTGGAAGAATCTATTCATGTTAGATTTGATGATAAGCTTGGCATTAAAAAGCCAAAGCAGTTTGAAAATTCTGCAGATAGAGAAGTAGTCTTCACAGACTCTGAAAGCTCAGAGGCAGACAAAGCTCAAGTGAAGGAACTAGAAGCAACGTCAGATGCAATTCCTTTGACTTCTCAGATGAACAACTTAAACATTTCTTAAGAATCAACTGTTAGAGGATCATCTTCCAGAATCAAAGCTTCTCATCCAGAGAATGTTATCATTGGAAAGAAGGATGACCCTATCAGAACAAGATCCTTCCTCAGATCATCTGAAGCATCATTATTTGGATTGGTGTCAGTAATTGAACCAACTTCTGTAGATGAAGCTCTGCAAGACAATGATTGGATTATTGCCATGCAAGAAAAGCTAAATCAGTTCACCAGAAATGATGTGTGGGATTTAGTTCCAAGACCAAAAGGATTCAACATAATTGGTACTAAATGGGTCTTCAGAAATAAGCTTAATGAGAAAGGATAAGTTGAAAGAAATAAGGCAAGGCTTGTTGCTCAAGGGTACAGTCAACAAGAAGGTATTGATTACACTGAAACTTATGCTCCTGTGGCAAGGTTAGAATCTATACGCCTTCTTATTTCATTTGCTGCACAATATAACATCACTCTATATCAGATGGATGTTAAAAGTGCCTTTCTAAATGGTATTATAGAAGAAGAAGTTTATGTTCACCAGCCTCCTGGTTTTGAGAGTGAAAAATTCCCATAACATGTTTTCAAACTAAAGAAATCTATGTATGGTTTAAAACAAGCTCCCAGAGCTTGGTATGAGAGATTAAGCAATTTTCTTCTGGAGAAAAATTTCATCAGAGGCAAAGTGGACACAACACTCTTTTGTAAATCATTTAAGAAAGATCCTCTATTTTGTCAAATATATGTGGATGATATCATATTTGGATCTACCAATACTATGCTGGGAAAGGAGTTTGCTCAATGTATGCAGGCAGAATTTGAAATGAGCATGATGGGAGAATTGAGATTCTTTCTGGGAATTCAAGTCAACCAAACTCCAGAGTGCACTTACATTCATCAGACCAAATATGTTAAAGAACTTCTGAAGAAATTTAACATGACTGATAGTAAGATGGCAAAGACTCCCATGCATCCAACTAGTTCACTAGGCAAGGAAGAGGTAAGTAAGAAAGTAGATCAGAAACTCTACAGAGGTATGATAGGATCTCTTCTCTACTTAACTGCTTCTAGACCTGACATTTTGTTCAATGTATGCTTGTGTGAAAGATTCTAATCAGATCCTAGAGAATCACACTTAACAGTTGTTAAGAGGATTCTAAGGTATCTGAAAGGTACTTCTAATGTGAGTTTGTGTTACAGAAAATCTGATGATTTCAAATTAGTTGGATTCTGTGATGCTGATTACGCTGGAGACAGAGTGGAAAGAAAAAGTACTTCTGGAAGTTGTCAATTTCTAGGAAGAAATCTAATCTCTTGGTACAGCAAGAAGCAACCCACAATTGCACTATCAACTACAGAGGCAGAATATATTGCTGCTACTGGATGTAGCACGCAGATGCTCTGGATGAAAAGTCAGCTAGAAGACTATCAGATATTTGAAAGTAACATTTCTATATTCTGTGATAATACTTCTGCTATATGTTTGTCTAAAAACCCCCATTTTACACTCTAAGGCAAAACATATAGAAATTAAACATCATTTCATCAGAGACTATGTTCAGAAGGGAATTATAAACTTAGCCTTTGTTGATACAGATCATCAATGGGCAGATATTTTCACAAAACCCCTTGTTGAAGATAGATTCAAATTTATTCTGAAAAATATTGGTATGGATTTGTGTCCAGAATAATATTTTTCAGAAGCAAATTTTACAGATGATAAATGTTTATCACTCTGAAGTATATCATCTGTTGCTTATTAAATTTATGTTTATTTGTGTGTATCTGAACTAACCAATCTCAGAGGATCTGAACGTTGGTTAACGTTTCATTTCTCAAGAGAATTCAGAAGCACATGCAAGCAAACACGTGTCACTCTAAATCTGCAAAGATGGCGTGTACACTACTGAAGAGACGTTTGAGGTATGGTTTGAATAGTGAAAATCTTGATTTTCCCCCCAATTTGTCAGAATCAATTAATGCTTGAAATGATTTTTATTCTCTTTCATTAATTGACATTAATTACTATGTGTAAACGTGCTTTGATTGTCTGTTTGTATGCCTAATTGTTTTCTATAAATACCACATCTCTCACCACTTTCACACTTTTCACAACTCAAGCAAGTTTATGCATTTCTGTCTTCTTTTCTCTCTTCACAAAAACCCTAAACCTTTGTCAAAATCATCTTCAATGGCAACCTCATCTTCTACAGCAACTTAGTTTCAATCAACCATGGCTGCAGTTACTTCTGCAAATATGGGTGTGGCTCCATACACGACACCTAAAAGGACTTTGTTAACTCCTGTTGACAAACTTGAAGTTCTCTGTGAATCAATGGTGGAATTTGATTCATTAGCTGAAAATGGATTTGAATTTCGTTCAATAGTTGATGCTCAAGGCTGGGTAAAATACTTTGACCGATTATTTTGACTAGTTTACCCTCATCTGGTGAAAGAATTCTGGATACATGCTTCTATATACCCCAAATTCATCTTGTCTTCTATTCTGGGTAAGGAGATTATAATTACAGAAGATCTAATCAGGAAACTCATAGGATATGAGGAGACTGATGGAGTATCTCATCTGCCAGCTGGGCGTGTAGACATGGAAGAAGTTTATGAGGAAGTCATGATTGCTGGACAGGCCTCTAACAAATTTAAAGATCTGAAGCCTGACTACAAAATCTAGGCAAATATTTTTATGGGATGCATTCATCATAGAAAATCTACAAATTCTCCAGACTATGTGAACAATGAACAGTTCTACTTCATGTACTGTTTAAGTCAGAGCACTAAGGTAGATCTTCCTTACATTTTGTTCATGCATTTATGTAATCATATCAATGCTTCAAGAGAATCTGTAAAAGATAAGGGTCAGAAGATCAGAACATGGATTCCCTTTGGAAGGTTAATTTCAGATATTCTGACAGAAAATAGACTGGTGACTGCTCTGCATGCTGCTGAAGTCAAGGAGGAACTTGAATCTATTGTTGGGAAACCTCTGAATGCCAAGAGTTTTCAGAGACTAAAAATTGTAGAGGAACTCACATCTGCACCCAAGAAGCTGAATATCTTTGAACTCAGTCAGAAGAGAATTCCAGTTGAAAACTACCCACTGTTCTGTGCTGAAGAACCAAGGGAAATTATTGTGAGATATATTGATTCTTGCAAGGCAGATGGAACCCCAGTTCCTGCAGATATTCTGAAAAGAGCAAGGGAACCAATGCCTGATGGAGGAAATGAGCACACAAGGAAAAGAGGTCAATCAGAAGCAGAAGAAGTTGCTGCTCAGAAGAAGCCAAAAGTTGCTGACAAGCCTCAGAAGCTGATCAAGAGGAAAGCATCTGGAGACGCTCCCTCTGTTCCCACAAAGCGTATCAAGATTAAAGGTACCAAATCTTCTGTATCCTCTTTCAATAAAACTGTTTTAAATGAATTAACATTCAATTCTATTCCAAAACCACCTCCTACTCATAAATAATCTGTTCCGGCTCCATCTCATAATTCTGAACCATTAAAAATTTCTTCCCCACAAAAATCATCTGATCCTGTTTCCACCACTCTTGTAAAACCTTCTACTAATCAATCATCTGCGCCAACACCAACAACAACAACACCAGCAAATCAAACTCCACCACCTATAACAAAACCAACAAAACAATCTGAACAACAACAACAACCAGAAAAACAACCACTACCAGAAAAACCATAATCAAACACATCTGAACCTATTGCATCTGCACAAGATATTTCTGAACCTATACAATCTAATCAAGTGGCATCTGATCCACCTACATCTGATCCACCTACATTTGAACCACCTACATCTAAACCACCTACATCTGAACCTCCATCGAAACTTTCTGAGAATCCATCAGAATCAACCAACCCATCTGAAACAAATATCCCTGAGACAGAGGTTCTAAATGTTACACCTCTCAAAACTATTTTTGAAGTGTCCTCAACGTCTTATACTCCAACCACATCCTCAAATTCATCAGAATCTGATATACACCCAGATTTTTTGATATCTCCCTCTCTCAGAAATTCTGAAGTTAACCAACTAGAACCACCTGTTTCTTCTGAAATTCTCATTCCCAATCCTATCCCAACACCTAAGCCAAGGACATCTAAGTTTGTACCCTCTGCTTCGTGTAAACTGTTTTCATCTGACAAACTTCCCTCTGGTTTCAAATTCAAAAATTTCTACACCAGAATTGAACCATCTGACAATATCACTCCTCTTAAACCCAAACTTACCATCATTCTACCATTTGTTCTTCAAACGTATATTAAAGAACTGCCAGAAATGATTTCATCAGAACCTATTTTATCTGATAAATCTGCATTCACTCCTTACTCTGATACCCCATTTGATGTTGTTTCCTATGCATCAAATGCAAAACCATATCTGTTGAATGCTTTAACCAGATCAAAAACTGACAATTCCTCTGATCCTCCATTCATACCCTTCTACCCTCGTCCTCTGATCACCATTCCAAAATTCATCATTCCACCTTCACCCCAACCCAAGCCAATCACATTGGAAACTTTTCTAAACCCAAAACCTAGGCTGAATGTTGATCATTTATTTACAAGTTTTTTGAAAGAAATAGAGACGTATTTAGACTCTGTACAGAGGAAGTGTTCATCAACAATGGATGCAAATGAATCTGATGCTATTTGGAATAGCTTCATAAACAGATTCAATACTGTAGCATCAAATCTGAAGAACGTATGTTCTGATGATGCGAAGCTCAGATTTTGCTGAAACTGCTAGAAGTTTGTTCTGGACTGTTAAAAGATCTGCACCATTGCTTCTTAAAGATGCTCCTTCATCATCTGAAGTATGTGATACAGAAGTGAATGTTGAATATGCATCTGAAGACAACTCTCTGGCTATGACTCTGGTAGAACATCCCTCTGGATCTGTTGCTCCTGACTCCAAATCCCCTATGAAAATTGACTCTGTTCATGCTTCAGAATTTGTCCCACCTTCTTTATCTGAGATCAAGAAAGAGAATACAGATCTTGAAGATAAGATTGCAGTTCTGGAAGCTGGTCAATCAGAGATTAAGTCAAGGATGGCTCAGCAAGATAAGAAGTCTGAAGACATGGCTCAGTGGATGTCCAAACAAGATCAGAAGAATGAAACCATGGCTAAGTGGATGTCAAAACAAGAACAGTCCTCTTCTGAGATCACTGATCTGTTGAAGATGAGTTTTTCAAAACAATCTTAGTTTATTTTTTTCTGATGTTTGCATCTGATGATTGCACATGTACTTGAATATTTTCTGATGTTTGTATTTTTTTTTTTTGCTCTGAATGAATGAATGTATCAATGTTTGTCTACATGATTTATCTCGTTTGTTTTTATTTTTATTTTTCTTTTAAAAGTTCTTTCTTTTTTCTTATGACAAAAAAGGGGGAGAAAATAGATCTGAACTGTTTAATTAAACTCTACCAGAATGAAACTTCAGACATATCAATTTTATCTAACATAAAATCTGAGTGTTTCAGAACATTTGATAAATCTGATATACTCTTTAAAAGAAACTCTGAGACTTCCATATCACATTTAACTTATCAGACTCTGACTCTGAAACATGCAAGATCAAATGGTTAGAACAATCAAGCTCTAATTCTGAAAAGAATACTCAAGACAAAAAGGGAAGTTTCTATTCCTTATTAATATTTAATTCAGGGGGAGATTCATCATCTCAGGGGGAGTTATATTTATTCTCTTTACAATTAAACAAAATTTCTGATGTTTTTGCCATCATCAAAAAGGGGGAGATTGTTAGAACACAGATTGGTTCTTAATAATATCTCTATGTTTTGATGATAACTATTATGAAATTTTGTAATTAAGAATTATATACTCCAAAATTTGCTTAAGAATGTTTGCTGCAGATATTAAAGTAAATATCACTCCAGAAGCAAATCAGATCTGAACATAAGAAATATGCAAGGCTCTGAAGCGTCGGAAGCATTCCTTAGAAGCTTCTGAATGTTGCCATCAGAAGATTCTGAGCGTTGCCTCCAGAAGGATCTGAAGCAGAAGCTCCAGAAGAATCTGAAGCAAGTCAGAAGCATATGAACCAATGAAAATTTTTGTATGAAGAGTTTTCAAGCATAGTTACTTCAGATGACTCTGATAGTACTAACGCTGCCAGTACTGAGGATTTGACCCAAAACTCTGCTCTGAACTTATACACGCTAAAAGCACACTTGCTGCAAAGACTCTGATTCAGCAAAACTCTGATCAACATCAGAAGGCTATGATCAAATTAGACTGTAATGATTCTTGCTGAAAATTGTTGAAGAAGAATTCAAAGATTATGTCCGTTGGAATATCCAAACGACTCTTTCCTTATTTATGCTAGACACAAGAACACAGACAAAAAGGATTTCTCTGTGCTTTCTTCTTCTAGGAAAGGTCACTTGATGTGAAGACAAAAAAGGCTCAGACCTTTTTGTACGAAAACCTTAAGAAGATCCAGTTAGGATCAGTAGTTCTTGAGAAGACTTTGAACAATTGTTCTTAGTGCTTACTATTATAATCAGTTGATTAAATAGTGGATTAAGTCCTTGTTTGAGAAAGGCAAATCACTCTAGAAAGAGTGGACTGGAGTAGTTGAGTTCAACGAACCAGGATAAAAATACTTGAGTTTTTACTTCTTAGTTTTTATCTTCATACTTATTCAACCCCCCCTTCTATGTATTTTCTCACCTTCAGCAGCCTGCTCTTCATTTTTTGCTTCAGTTTGTTTTGAAACCAAATCCATGCTTAAACATGTTTGTTATCATATTTAAGAGGTGTGTGAACAGTCTAGCTGATCAAAAAGTACCTGAAACTTAATTTGAATGTCTTCATGCTTTGAACATGCCATAATTGCAGCTTGTTGGTCATTTTCCATGACAGTCTGCTTTGGACCTCAATTCTTGTTAAAATCCACTCAATATCATGTATATTTGATGTGTATATGCTTGAATTAGTCAAAAAATATTTTGGATTGAAATTGAGTATGATCATGCAATTCACACACACAAATTGACACTCTAAACACTACTTTTCCACCATAGACCAGTTTGAACTGTTTTTGTTGCTTGACTTATTTCAATAACATGTATATGATGTGTGTATGTGATTTATTTGCCAATATCATGCCTGGAACTGAAACCGAATATCCTACTACACCTCACAAACACCAATTTGCAGTTTTCACATCACTTATCACCACAGGCTGTTTTGAGTTGTTTTCTTTGCTTATTCTACTTCAATAACATGTATGAGGACTATGTGTGTGGTTCACTTGATCTAATTATGCATATATCTGATTTTGAACTTTTCATGCATCACCAAAAACACCAAATGACAGCATGACCACCTTTATCTTGTCACAGCTTGTTTGGCACCAATCTCTATGTTTAAATTCACTTGCCAGCATATATGTGATATGTGTGTATGATCTACTTGATGCAATTGTGCCTTAAACCAGTTTTGCACTTGCCATGAACACATCAATACCATTTTGCAACTTGAATGCTCTTTTCCACACCAGCCTGTTTTGAATTCCTTCTTGTGCCTAACATCATTCATCAATATGTTTTCAATTTGTGTGTACATTTAATCTGGTCTGAAATTGTTTGGAATTGAACTGTCACTGCAAAATGCATTTTCAAGCAACCACAAGCATGTACTAGCGGGTTTGAAAATAGAAGTATGATCTCAAAAAACCAATGCCACCACTGTGATCCTCATGAAATTCTAGTCAGTTTACACTAAAATTTTGTCAAAATCCATTGAGAATTAAGGAAGTTATGAACAAAACGCAAATCATGGTTTTTTGCTCATGTTCTTGCCCAGCCTGCCTAAAAACTTACCCATATATGTTTATGGGGTGGCATTTACAAACGGATGTATAGCCACCCCAGTGGTAAGACCATTGCCAAAAACACGCCTTGCACATACTGAACCTGGGTTCGACCCCTGAGGAGGGCAACCCTTTTACCAATTTTTGCTATTTTTCACCCCATTTTCAAAAATTCATATCTCCTTCAATATTTATCAATTTTCACCCATTCTTTTTTCATTGTGTCTATTTTTATGTCTACTTTTATGTCATATTTTAAAATTTCATGTTTGCCTAATTTTTCATCCCTTTTTACTACTTGCAAGTTAAAATGCATTTTGTAACCGTTTCCACATATGCAGATGAATTTCTCTCTTGTTATACTTGTGAATGTCATGATATTTGCTTACCCTCTTTTCCTTAATGTTAGTCAACATGCTAGAATTTTATTTGTGGTTGTTACCATGTTTATTTTGTCCCCCCTGTTGCATTTCCTTAAGCTCGATTTGTCTTCACACTTCTTGCTTAATCAACTGCTTTGATTGTCATCATTGCATCTTTGTTTTTACATTAAACATGTTCATTTAATGGTTGTCACCATGCTCTTTTTCTGTACCATGTTTTTGCCTTGTTAAGTAATTTTCTTTTCCCCAAGTGATGAAGCTTGTTAGCTCTCGTCCAAGTTGCCTCCCCTCTCTCTCCAAAGGAAAAGAACTTTCCAATAACCCTTATGTTATAGATAGCTCATTCACCCATTCCCTTGACTTTGTTAAGTCACTTTAACCTTAGTTTAGAAACCATTAGACTTTGCTTTAAGTCTAAAAGACCCACCTGTACTAGGAGTGTTCTTCAACTAGAACCCTAGGATAGAGTTTGTCAACTCTATGTAAGAATCATCATCATGATCTCTTACTTCCCCTTTTGAGTGTTACAAATTAGATTAGGGAGTTTTGTCAAACTCCACACAAACATTGTCATGTTTGTTTTCCCCTTGAACCTTGATCATAATCAAGTGTTCTTCTTCCCTTTTGAGGTGAACTACGATTGCTCTGATTCTATCCTAGTTAGGATACGTAGGTAGAAGATGCGATGTCTTTGCGAGCAAACTTAGAAAACCATCTAGGTCTTTACCTATCCCTTATCCTAATCCCAATCCATAGTACATATCACAAACTTAGCAAGCAATCAAACAAAAGGTTCCTATAGAGTACTATAGATGCTTAGGGTGCTGACACCTTCCCTAGGTATAACTAACCCCCGATCCCCGAATCTCTTAAGTGTTGTCGTTACATCGCGAAAAAGATTTTTCTTTCTTTAGACCTTTCCTTTGGATAAAATAAAGTTCGGTTGTAAAAGAATTAAGATTCAAGTTAATTTAATAGCTTGATATCCAATTTTCACCGCAATAGAAATGGTGACTTCATTGGGGATTGGTTTTGAGGGTTTAGCCTATCTTGTTTGATTACTTGCTTATTTGTGAATACTTGTATATATATGTGCCCTGTTGGATCTTGGGAACTTTGAGTGGTGAGACAACACTATACCCGTGTTTGAGCGTACTTATGATAGGATGGAGGTATATTCAAGAAGGCTTATAGGGAGTTGATTCCCGACCAAGCTGACTTGAGAAAACCACTGCTCAGTAGAGGCCCTTCTGAGAGTTAGTATTGTTGATCGAGTATTCGTGAAAACAATGCTACTTTCTACATAGGAGCCCGTGATACTGAGGACCTTTAGATTACCTTTTCCCACTTTGGCTTTAGTAGGATGTAGTGAGATGGATATAAGGGAGTAATTCCGAAATAGTTGATACGCGATACTACACTTGGACGAGACTCTCTTGAGAATATTATCGACCACCAAGTATTTGGGAAATTGATGATATCCGAAAGATGGGTCGAGGACTCTGGGAACTCTTTTAGAACCTTGTTCTACAGTTTGTGGAAGCCTTAGTACATACCTTTGGGGATGGGTAGACCTTGGCTCCATGCTCATGTTCTCCAAACCAAAACCTTTATCTGTTTACCCATGTGTATATGTGAATCTGTGCTTACCTGTGTTTGTGCATTCATGCATTCATAAACATCATATCATAAAAGTTTCATGGAACTCAGATCTTTTGTTTTTAAACATTAGGATCATCATGGATAATGGAAAAAAGAAAACTATGAAGTACACTTACAAAAGTCCTAACTTAGATGACATAGAAAGGTTGAGCACTTTGATAACAGATCTAGAAGGATTCAAGAGCAGGTATGGGAACTTATTGTCATTGTTGAAAGTAAAGAAGAAGATGGATCTGGGACTTCTCTCCACACTTCTCCAGTTTTATGATCCACTTTATCATTGTTTCACTTTCCCTGATTATCAGCTAGTACCTACACTTGAGGAATATTCTTGCTTGATTGGTTTGCCTATTCTTGAAGACTCTCCTTTTCCAATCATGGAGAAGGACCCTAAGGAGGAAGAAATTGCTAAAGCTACACATTTGGGATTGATGGATATTCAGAAAAATATGGCTACTAAAGGAGGAATATTTGGTTTAACTGCAGAGTTCTTGGTTGGGAAAGCCCAATACTATGTTGATCACTTGAGTATGGATGCATTCGAGGCCATGTTTGCCTTGCTCATCTATGGGATCTTCTTGTTTCCAAGTTTTGATAATTTTGTGGATCTCAATGCCATTAAGATTTTCTTGAAGAAAAACCATACAAGTGGAATCTTCATAAAGGAGGAATGGTTACCTGTTGTGTCCCTTTACTATACAAGTGGTTTATTTCTCACTTACCTAAGGCTCATGCTTTTTGGAAGGAAGGTTGGTGGTCTCAGAAGATTATGGCTCTTACTCACTCTGATATTGATTGGTACAGCCGTAACTACGGTGGGATAAAAATCATTGGCAGTTGTGGAAGTTTTGGTAATGTACCTCTCCTGGGTACAAGTGGAGGAATCAGTTGCAGCCCTGTTCTCGCTCGCCGACAGCTTGGATACCCTTTGAAGGACTAACCTAATAGCGCTCATGTGGAGAATGTTTTCTTTAAAGGAGTTTCAGAATTGAAAGAAGAGATCCTATAAGCTTGGGGTCATGTGCATAAGAAAGGAAAGGAAGACTTAGGAAAACCTAATTGCGTCTCTCTCGAACCTTATCTCCAAAGAGAGATATTCAACTGAAGATGCCTTATCCTCAGCAGAAACCCATGGTTTTGGAGGAGGAACACCCATTGATCTTTATGTCGGAAGAGGAAAAGTTAAAGATTGCTTTGAGGAAGTCACAAAAAAATGAAGTAGCCTGGAAGTACAAGTACCAAGTGGCCATGGAAGAGAATGATGAACTCCGTAGACAACTCCAGTTGAAAGATGAAGAAATGATTGCTTGTAAGAAGAGGAAGGCGCAGGAAGATTTATTTTCCTCCAGCCATCAGTCAACTCCATGGAAGCTAGTCGTGGACAAACTCATTCTTGAGAAGACACAGGTGGAAGAAGAACTCAAGAAGATCAAGAAAAAAGAGGACTTGTATTTAGAATACTGTCAGCCTTATATTTAGGACTTTTGTAAAATGTACTGGATATTTTGTAATTCAAAACTTGAAAATCAATGAAATGAAATGATGTTTTGGTCTGAGTTCCATGAAACCTTTGCATTTGCATTCTCATTAATTAATCATTCAAGGAACTAAAGATTGTTTTGCAGATATTATAGGATGGATTCTGGAAAGAAAGCAGAGGTTGTGTTCCAAAGACCAAAATTGGAGAACTTGAAGAAATTGGGATGTTTAGTAGAAGACCCTGAGGCATTCAGAGAGAAGTATGGGAATATGTTATCTTTGCTTGAATTTCAAGTATATGAAGAGATGTTATCCGCACTCGTGCAGTTCTATGATTCAACCTATCACTATTTCACCTTTCCAGATTATCAGTTGCTGCCAACCTTGGAAGAATATTCCGCCCTGATTGGAGTAGGCGTCACTCCCAAACCATTTTCTGGAAGAGAAGGGACTCCTAATGAAAGAGCAGTTGCAGAGGCCGCGTATTTGGAGGTGGACGAGGTACGATCTCATATGATTGCTAAGGGAGGGTTGTATGGATTTCCAGCTATGTTCCTGTATGAAAAAGCTCAAAGCTATGTCTTGTCAAAGAATATTGAAGCATTTGAGGCCATCCTGGTTTTACTAATCTACAGATTGTTCCTGTTCCTGACTGCTAATGATTTTGTGGACGCAAATGCAATCAACCTTTTCTTAATCAAAAATCTTGTACCCACCTTGTTGGCTGATATGTACTTTTCCATCCCCCGTAGGAACCGTTATGGAGTTGGACAGATTGAGTGTTGCACCGTTCTCTTGCACAAGTGGTTTATATCGCACTTGCCAAGAATTCCAGCACTCTGGGATAAGCAGAATGGGCTCTCATGGATTGAAAAACTGTTGTTGCTCAAACACTCAGATATTAAGTGGTATGACCCTATGTATGGAGGGATTGCCATGATCCAAAGCTGTGGAGATTTCCTGAATGTACCGCTCATCAGCGTTAATGGTTGCATCAGCTATAATCCTATTTTAGCTCGTCGCCAGCTGGGGCACCCAATAGAGGATGAACCAGACCCAGACTTTTTGAGAAGATTTTACATTGAAGAGGGGAAGAATCCCGCTTACAGAGCTCGAATTGTGTATGCTTGGTGTTATGTCCACACGAGGGGAGTAACTGCCCTAGGTTACCACAACACTACTATTTCAGAATCTTACTTATCATGGGTAAAAGAAGCAGCGTTGAAGATGTTCTATACTCGCTTTGAGCCTGACTCACCCAAGCCTACTCTCGTAGAAGAATTGGAAGCCGCTTTGGCAAAAGCTAAAAAAGAAGGAAAGTCTTGGAGGGATAAGTATTTCAAGGCTATGCAAGAGAAGGAAGAGCTTCAAGAGTTGATCCGTCAAAGTGGAAAGAGAAGTCAGCCAGAAGACGAAGGGCCATCCAACCAGAAGATCTAAAATCCTTTTGTTTTCCGTTTTATTTCATCATGTATCTGTATTGAAGACTTGTATTTCAGTTTCAGAATCGTTGTTGTAAAACTCTCAGTTATTAATCTATGAAGACTTTGAATTTGCTTATTTCCCCATTGTTATAATTTTTGCAAATATTTCTTTGGATTCCTTGAATGATTAATTTTGCATTGTTTCATTTTGCATTCATGAGCATTGCATGTGCATGTTCTTGTGTTGTGTCTCATCTTGCTGTCCTGTCTCTAGAGAGAATCACACTGAATCCTCAACACCGATACAACACCCGAGCCCAAGCTCGCCTAAGAATGGAAGGACAGAATTTGGATATGGACAGGATTGATAATGAACTTGGAGAGCTACGAGGAGGCATGGGGCAGATCATGGAAGCCCTACAAGTCATTTGTGCAAAGTTGGACACTCAAGCCACTGTTGTTTCTGAAATCACTGGCATAGCTGTGGAGCCGATCCCAACGGCAGTCACTGTTGTAAATGTTCCACCACATGGGTCACCGCCTGGCTTTGTACCTCCACCAACAGTCAATCAACAAGCAGTTCCCATAGGGGTAGAAGTTCCTCAAGCTATTCCTACTTACACTCAGCCTTTTGTTCAGATTCAAGCGTGCCCTATTTTTCATAATCCTCCACAAGTGTACAAAGGTCTTGATGGGTATGAAGAGGAGAGTGGACGACATGATAAGTTGAAAGAAAGTGTAGAGACTATAGGCAGGAAAGTCAGAGCAATGGAAGGAAATGACATCTTTGGTACTGATACCAGGGAAATGTGCTTAGTGTCTGGATTTGTAATTCCGCCGAAATTCAAAGTTCCCAATTTTGATCAGTATTCTGGGGCTACTTGTCCTTGAACGCATCTGATTATGTATTACCGAAGAATGGCCGCTCATGTAGAAGATGACAAGTTGATGATTCACTGTTTCCAAGATAGTTTGAAAGGAGCTCCTGCTAAATGGTATTTGGGTTTGGATCAGTCTCGTATTCACAGTTTCCAAGACTTGGTCGATGCTTTTGTGAAACATTACAATTACAACATGGATTTAGCCCTTGATAAAAGACAATTACTGAGTATGTCACATAAGAGTTCGGAATCTTTCAAGGAGTATGCACAACGGTGGAGGGAAACCGCCTCTCAGGTGGAACCTCCTTTGAGTGAAAAAGAGTTGACAGATTGGTTCGTCGATACGGTGAGACCAGAGTTTTATGAGAAGATGATCAGTAGTGTAACCGCAAGTTTTTCTGATATAGTAGCAGTGGGGGTGAGAGTGGAGTTAGGATTGAAGAATGGAAAGGTGGCTAGCGGTTCCAACAGTTCTGGTAGCAACAATGTCAAGAAGATCAGCAGTAATTTTCATAAAAAGAAGGAAGGGGAGACAAAAGCAGTAACCATGGGAAGAAAGAGTCGCACCTGGAGACCGCCTTACCAACAGTATCATGAAAGTTATGTTCAACAACCTCACCAAGGCTTTGTTCAGCAGCCTCAAGCAAGTTATGTTCAGCAATCCCAACAACAACGACCAATGTATCCGTTGCAGTATGCCCAACAACCATATGTGGCAGCTGTAACTTGCAAGGAAGACACAACTGTGCGTTGCACATATCTATCAGGTGCCAGGAAGACACAATGGCACGAGTTTTAGTCGATACTAGATCCTCGTTGAATGTATTTCTCGCAAGGTCACTCGCAAGGTTAGCATATGTAGGGGCAGAAATGAAACCGATGTCTTTGATTGTAAAAGCTTTTGATGGTTCAAGAAGAACAGTTGTTGGAGAGGTAGAATTGCCAATCATGATAGGACCTCATATTATATTCCAAGTCATGGACATTAACCCAGCTTATAGTTGTTTGTTGGGACGACCATGGATTCACGCGGCTGGGGCAGTAACTTCTATATTACATCAGAGAATGAAATTTGTTGTGAATGACAAGTTAGTGATCGTACACGGTGAAGAGGACCTAATGGTGAGCAATCTGTCATCATTCAAGTATATTGAAGCAGATGAGGGCGCGTTGGAAACTTCCTTTCCGGCACTCGAGATAGCTAACGCAGTGATGTTAGAGGAAACAGTGGCTAAGAGTGGTCCATCTTTTGCATCCGCTTAGAGCATCAAGTCTACACCGGAGGAAGGTACTCCTGCAGGATGGGGAGAGGTTATTGAAGTGAAGTCAAAGATGGATCGCCAAGGGTTGGGTTACAAACCAACTCATGATGAAGCATCGACACATGACAAAGGACGCCCAAAGACTATACAAGAAGTATTCATCAGTGGAGGTTTCCAAATCAGTGTCGTGGAAGAAGATTTTGAGGATGAAGACCTTGAACAGTTAGTGTATCATTGCAGCTCTGCCTTGAGCAATTGGGAAGCTATTAAGATTCCCAAGGTCTTTTCTGAGTTAAAGTAATTTGTTTGTCTTTCTTTTCTTTTTGTTTTGAATCTTCATAGCCATGCCCAGGGCTAAAGGAATGTTTTGTAAGGGCCTCGTGCTTTCAAGAAAATCAATGAAAAATGAACTATTTTGTTAAATTCCTTGTGTTTTGTCCTTTACTGCTTTCATTTTAAAAAGAAAAATGGCAATCTTAAAAAACCCAAAACAATTTTCTCTTTTGTGTGCTGCATTTGTCTTTGTGTGTTTTAATAAATTAAGCCATTCCAACATACAGTGATGTCCTAAAACCCATTGAATCCTATGACTTTGCATTCCCTCCTGACTTTGATTCACCAATATACCAAGCTGAAGATGAGGATGAAGATTTTGAAATCCCTGAGGAACTGGTAAAATCGGCACATCATGAGTACACAGAGCTTCAACCCTACAAAGAACAGGTGGAAGTCATTAATCTTGGCACCAAAGAAGACAAGAAAGAAGTCAAGATTGGGGCAGCTCTAGGGGCAAAGGTCAAGCAGCAGTTAGAAGAGCTTCTGAAAGAGTATGTAGATGTATTTGCTTGGTCGTACCAAGATATGCCAGGTTTAGACACTGACATAGTGGTTCACAAATTACCGCTTCGACCAGAATGCCCACCGGTTAAACAAAAGCTCCGAAGAACGAGACCTGACATGGCTTTTAAGATTCGAGATGAGGTGAAGAAACAGATTGACGTCGGGTTCTTAGCAGTGTCCAAATACCCTGAATGGGTGGCCGATATTGTACCTGTACCGAAAAAAGATGGGAAAGTCAGAATGTGTTTGGATTACAGGTGTCGCTACTGCGAAAATCGGCGCCGGCTGACAGAAGAGTCGCCACCGTGCGTTATTTATCCCAACGGAGGGAAAGGAAACGCTCGAAGTAAACTTCGCAAAAAACGGGAAAAGGTATGGTCATCGCAACCAAAACCTGGGTTCGGGAGTCGGTTACGCAAGGGGAAGGTATTAGCACCCCTCACGTCCGTCGTACTCGACGGGATCCACGCTTGCTTGGGTTGTCTAAAGGATGCAAAACAATCTATCTACGGCTGCTAAATCTAAACGGAAGGGAATTGACTCGATAGAGCGTCGCACTCTATGCCTACGTATTCTCAAGAGAGAAAGTCAGAGTCAATGTAGTTCGGGACTACAGGGAAAATGGGCTCGCCAAGACCTCGCGTCTTATGCCTACGTACTTCCACTGCATGGAAGATCAGAGCTTTACGTAGTTCAGGCTAACTACAGCTAAACAAGGGTATTCTCACACGGCAGTGAGAAAACAAACTGGTTTCAAAGGTCGGGAACCTATGGGCAAAACTATGGCTTGGTCTCAAATGCACTGGGGCAGGAGAGAAAAAAGGGTTACAATTAATCGTCAGCGGGAAAGTCTCGATCGCACAGCCGCGAGAGAATAGAAAGTCAGTTGTTAGTGTGCTCGCTAGGATATCGCATCCTATGCCTACATATTCTCGTCTGGTACGAGAAATCAGAGCAGTTGTAGTTCGGCTACTTCGGGACCACAACTCAAATCTCGTTTTATTAATCTTCTGAAAATGATTACAATGGTTGCATACTGAAAATAAATCTCCTAGGAAATACTATCCTATTATATCCTGAAAAATCGAATGGAAAATAGCCCCCTAACAAATGGGCTTCTAAACTATCTCTAAAAAGAAAATAATCTCTATGAAAATATATCCTAAAAGAAAATGTACTTTAAAAATATTAAGTCCATACTAATATTTTTTATTCTTTTCTAATCATTTTCTCCTTTTCAACTATTTTCCCACATATTTTTCTCTATATTTTCTCTATTTTTTCAATATATTTTTCTCTTTATTTTTCTCTATTTTCAATATATTTTTCTATTTTTCTCTATTTTCTTTTTCTATTATTTTTTCTTCATAATATTTCTTTTTCTATTATTTTTTCTTCACAATATTTCTTTTTATATATTGTTTTTTTCTTCTAAAACTTTAAAAGAAAAATGAAAAGAAAATACAAAAAATGGGAAGGGGGTACACTGCTGGTTACAGGGGGATTAAAAGAGAATAAAATAATAAAAAAACTGTGACTGGGCCCAGCCCATTTGCTGGCGTCAGCCAGAAAAACGTGGGAGGGGGGTGTATGATCCAAAGCGCAGTCTGTAGGCTAGCAAACATCACGTGGGCCCAAGCCCAGAATCCTTCCACCCAGAGGGGTGTTTGCCAAAAACGGAGGGGGTGACTCCAAAAATGATTGGGCCTGGCCCACCTCTAGCCCAACCTCTTCCTCCCTCCTTTCACCTTCTAAAACCCTAGAACCTTCCTCCTTTTTCCCTCACAGCGCCGCCGCCGCCGTCTTCCTCTCCTTCTCCCTCTCTCAACCTTGTTCCCTCTCGTTCTTCAACTTACAATCCATCGTCTTCTTCTCACCAAATCGCTCACCATCAAATCAAACACGCTCTGACCCTTGTAATCCCCAAAGATCTCAATCAATACAAACTGGCTTGATGATTCTCAGAGTTCTTGATAATAAACGATTGGTTACATGTTGGATGAACGAAGCTTGAATGGAGTTCTTGAAGAGTTTCGCTGAATCTGAAGAAGGATGAACACCTTGAGTTCAAGATCTTGTGATGATGACGAATCTGGATAGTGAGAAGGTTAAAGATCTTGAAGATCTTGGGAGAACGGAATCTGGAAGATGATGAATCTTGAAGAAGTTCTTGAAGAGTTGGATTTCTGGAGACCTGGATAGTGAGGATCTTTACATGTTCTGGTGATGGTTGATGAACGGTGAAGAAGCTTCTTGATCTGAATGTGGCGAAACGGATGAATCTGGGGAAGAATCTTGCATGTTTCTGGAAACAAGATGATGAACGGATGGTTGTTCTTGAAGGAGTGATGAAGACGATCTTCAAAGGTGAACGCGTTGTTGATCTGGAAACGATGGACGAACACGGTGGAGCTTTGAAGAAACTTCTGGAAAATGTATGAAGATTGATGATGAATATTCATCGTTTCTGATGAATTTCTGGAAATGCTTCTGATGATCGTGATGAAGGATGAACACCGGTGATGGTGATTTTCTGGGAATGCTTGAAGATTAGGGGAGGTTATGGAGGTTTGATCGGAGGTTGAATGAGAGGAGGATGGAGATTGTTAAAGGTTCTGGGTTTCTGGGCGTTCTCCGGCGAGATTGATGGCGGCCGGAGTACAGTTACGGTGGTTGGATGAGAGGAAGATGGAGGTAGGAGATGAAGGTTATTAGGATTTGGGTTTGTGAGGTTCTCCGGTGAGGGGTGCGGTGGCCGCCGGCCATGCATGCCGGCCGGTGAGGTTTGACGGTGAGGACCGGTGGAGGGCTGGTGTGGAGACACGTGGGTGGAGTAGTGGTGGAGGTGCTTGCATGCTGGACGTGTGGTGTGATGCGTGGCAGGGTGAGAGAGAGACTCTGAATGATGTGGCGTGTGATGGCAGCGTAACGTGGGGTCTCTCCTTTCATTACACGTGGCTGGCTACTCTTTATACTGCTGGGATTCTGGAACGTTCTAGAAGATTCTGGGAGTTACTGGATTATTCTGGATAAAACTGAACTGATGACAATGCATTGGGTCTGCGAATTGGATACTGAAGCCCAGCGAAAAATAATTATAAAAACTCAAAAAAAAGCTGCATAATCTGGATTAAAGGCTAATGAAAAAAATGATTAAAATCTAATCTATTAACTAACTGATGATTAATATCTCCATTAAAAAATCTAATGAACCCACTAATCTAAAACTCTAATAAACCTATGTTAAAATTCTAAAAGAAAATCTATTATTTATATCTAAAATTAAAAAACATTTAATTCCTATTAACCCTATTATTTATTATTCTAAAACATTATATCCTAAAAAAAAACTATTTATTTAATAAGGAAAAATCTATATTAAAAAAGATTAAAAAGCTATTAAAACTATTTAAAAACTATTAATATTCTAAAAATTCTATATTATCTTAAAAAACCTATTAACTCCTAAAATGATTAAAAATCTATTTAAAAAGAATTAAAACTTATTAAAAAATCCTATTAATATTCTAAAAATGATTTAAAAGCTATTAAAAATCTAAAAATGGCCAATAAAATCCAGAAAAATCACAATAATTCCCAGAGGGACGAAAATAGCACCGAACGACACATAACACCGCGAGAGCGCACCAAGAATAGCCGGTAAAAATAAACGGACACCGAAATATCCCAAAAATACGATTCTACCTATTTAAACTGATAAAAAAACACCTGAAACACGAGACGAGAGCTGTGATCCCAATAAAATCAAAACAAATGAAAAAATGCACTGTATGCAATATGCAGATGCGAATGCGGTTATGCGTCGAAACATCGAGCCAGATACGAGACCCGGTTGGTCAAATTTTAGGGTGCAACAGCTGCCCCTATTCAAGCGGCTTGGACCTGATTGGGTGAGAAGCGAACGGCTCTCAGCCACTCAGGGTGCAAGACGGTTGAATACCGGTAAGCCCGAAAATTTGCCAACTGCTCAACTTGTCGAACACTGGAATAATAGCTGCACGGCAACTATCTGGAGAAATACTGATCTGACATCGCCGTCAGGTATCCACGTTAAATTCTTCTGATATTGCCTTCAGACAACCACAACGCCCAACATCGCCGCTGGAAGACTAAACCTGATATCGCCGTCGAACAATCAAAATACCCCGCATCGCCGCTGGAGAGAATACAACACTGAACAAAATACCCCGCATCGCCGCTGGAGAAATGAATCTGACAAAATACCCCGCATCGCCGCTGGAGAACTACATCTGACATTACCGTCGGACAATCAACATACCCTGCATCGCCGCTGGAGAACTAAAGGATCTGCATCATCTAACATCACCGTCAGAAGACTGGATCAACTTGACATGCCCAACATCGCCGCTGGAAAACTGAATCTGACATCGCCGTCGGAAACAAACATCGCTCTGAGAGACACTCGACATCGCCGTCGTACAAACATCATCTCTACTGGGGATTTCAAGAGTCTGACCTCGCCGTCAAACAAACATCCAACCTCGCCGCCGGACAAATGATGATCTGACCTCGCCGTCAAATCCAAACGTCCAACCTCGCCATCGAACAAACATCCAACCTCGCCGCCGGACAAATGATGATCTGACCTCGCCGTCAAATCCAAACGTTCAACCTCGCCGTCGAACAAACATCCAACCTCGCCGCTGGACAAATGATGATCTGACCTCGCCGTCAAATCCAAACGTTCAACCTCGCCGTCGAACACAAACCCGGTCCGGGAATCCGAAGTATACATCTCAAAGGTACAAAACCTGAGCTTGGGATGGAAACAAACACTTCCAACGGTACACATCCTAATATTGGAGGCAAACATATCCAAAGGTACGAAACCTGAGCTTGGAGGCGAACATATCCAAAGGTACGAAACCTGAGCTTGGAATCAAACATATCCAAAGGTATGAAACCTGAGCTTGGAATCAAACATATCCAAAGGTATGAAACCTGAGTTTGGAATCAAACATATCCAAAGGTACGAAACCTGAGCTTGGAATCAAACATATCCAAAGGTACGAAACCTGAGCTTGGAATCAAACATATCCAAAGGTACGAAACCTGAGCTTGGAATCAAACAAACACGCTGCTATTCTCTTGACATCTTGTCAAGTCGTTGCTAAATAAAAGCAAACACGCCGGGTCACCGGACATAATCATCAAGTTAACAACTCGGTTGAGGAGAGAAGAATGGGGGTTCACCCAAACAATCCTGACGACTCACTGGGGAAAAGGAAAAAAGGGTTCCCCCAAACGACCTTGTAGACTTTGCTGCAGAAAGACGAGAGAGTTCACCCCAACGACTTCAACAACTGCTGGAGGATAACGAAAGAGCTCACTCAGACGATTCCTACTAACTTTACTGGGGAGCAAGTATCTCTGCTCGAGAACAAGGTAACCTCCTGGTTCATGCTTCATATGCAAATGCTGGAAGAATGAGCGTAATGCTCCGTGCGAAACGGAATGCTACGCTTTTGGGTAAATGTTATGCAATCATGCACGATGATGCGATCCCGTCAGCAAAATAAATGCCGAGGGGAGATCCTCCTGTCAAGGAGAAAGAACTACTCAGACAGAGGAATCATCCTGCTGAGGAGAAAACTGCACTCCAATATCAATCGGACTCTGTCTGGGGGAAATGATCTCCCGTTGACTGCTGCAGGGAAAACAACTTCAGTTGATCTGCTGCTGATATCAATCGCGAGAGTGAACTGCGCGGCCGTCTCGGCTAATCTTCTGGGGATAACCACTCTGTGGGGAAACAACTTCAGCTGCTCCACACTCCACTGGGGAAAATCAATCATGATCTGATCAACTTCCAAGGGCTCGTCTCTCTTAGGCATCTACAAACTCGGCTGAGGAAGGAGAAGTCATTCTGCTTCGTTGGAGAAAGTGCGACTCTAGGGAAATACAGCATCAGCTGTTCAATGCTCTGCTAGGAAAACCGCTCACGGACTCAACTGCTTCCAAGGATTCGGCTCTTTTGCGGACTCAGCCGGGGAGAGAAATCATTCTCCTTCACTGGAGAGTACGACTCTGATGAGGAATTTCAATTCCGCAGGGGACTTCAGTCTGGCGCCATCAGTTACTGCATACTTCGGCGTACGAACAATTTCCTGCGAAACCTGCACTTGTGACCCGGTGCTGGGGAAAGAATCCTACTTCGGTGACTTTACTGGGGAAAGAAAACAACTCTGCTTGGGGATGCTTCCTTCAAACCGTTAACAACTGATTGTACTCTGCGGGGATTGACCCGAACTGGGATTGATTGCGCGCGGCACACTGCTGGAAATACCCCTACTATCAAGGATGTCGATCTTAATCTGTTGAGGATCCTTCTGATCCTACTCTGATACGGGGTAAAATATGATCTCGACTCTTCCGGGGATAATGAGCAACTTTCATCTGCTGAAGAATGGCAATTCTGATTTAACAACATCCACAAGGAATTCAAACCTTACTCGGAGCGCTGGCATCCGTCGAGCTTCGTATCGGGGAACACGACAACATGCGGGTCAATGGGAATTACTGTGTCAGATACCTTTAGGTTTTTTTTTTTGTTTTTGGTTTAGGATAAACATGGACTATGTACACAGTGGAAGATAGGGAAAATACTAGACGAAAACTAGCATTCAAAGGTAGACTACCAGACGAGAACTGATAGGTTGAACAATCATTGATTTTGTGTTTTGAACGTCAGACGGGGCTGACTGGAATAACAAACTGAGGTATAGACAACCAGGCGAGAACTGGCTGAAAGCTGACGTACACCAGATGAGAACTGGTATAACACATAGGTTAAACACACGATGACCAGGCGAGAACTGGTTACGCAACGACATGTACCAGGCGAGAACTGATACAACACTTGAAGAAACGGTGACCAGACGAGAACTGGTTACAATAAACTGCGCCAGACGGGAACTGATGCTTACGGAAGGGTGGGCCAGACGAGAACTGGTTACCGATTTGCCAGGCGAGAACTGGACTTTGGAAACGACTGGTTACAGACACGCAACAGGTTTAAACTGTAGGATAATGATCCAACGACAGCAAGGCCTTTTTAGGAGGTTAAGGTTTTTTGACAAGGGTAATGACATGATTCCCCGATACTCAACTCCGGCTGGGGATAAACAGGCTGGTTTGAACAACTTGCCCCAGTACACTCAGCTGGGGGTACAAAGACTGGCTTAAATGACCTGCCCCAGTACAATTCAACTTGCCCCAATCTAACTCTTGGGAATACCTGCTCTGAACAGCTTGCTACGAGAAGACTTCGAGAATATTTGCCCCGGTATCTGCACGACAAAAGAATTCAATCTCTAATTAAACACCTAACAACCCAGTTGGTCTTCACTATCTCTAAAGTGACCTTGCCCCTGAATGAGCGTTCTAGTGACTTAACCTGATCTGATTATCCACCTGCAGTATTTGCTTGCAAATCTCAACGTTCTGAATAATTGCCCCTGATTGGTTCTCGAGAAGACTCACTTCTGATCAACTGCTTCTCAAACAACTGCCCCTAATCAACTGAAGCTTCGGGACTTGTCCCCAGACTAACTGATTCCGAACTCACTGGACGTCAATGCCTCTGATTCACTGGGCTTCACAACATACACCATTCTGGTTCAGACTGCTGAATTATTCAGTCCTGCTTGACGATTCCCTGTTGGAATTTCTTTCACGCCAACCACTAACCTGCAATTAAAATTGTCTGTTCGCGAATGGTAATCTTAATGCCGTGCTCATGCAGATTTTGAAAAAATTTGAGCTGTCACTCATTTACATGCATGATTGTGAGTGACGAATGAAACGAAGTTCAAACGTAGTGCTTACGTGGTCAGTGAAAAACACAACAAGGATGTGACTAGCAAGTCAAGAAGGAGTCAGGTTACTCAACCTTATCGTAATGCGCTTCAGACTAACCTTACCTCAATTAGGTCTTTTGAGGGTTGCATCGTGGTCGGGTTCACGGTTCGTGAAACAAAGGATATTTGGCTCAAATTTTGATTTGTACCCACCCCTTCTACGTGATGATCTCCGATCCTAAGGTTCAGTTAACCTGGCACGAGCGCTCGCCTCTTCGAGAGGTATGCTGAATGGTAAGAACCACAATTAAGGAATTCACAAGCTTTTTTTCCGGAGTGACAGCTACTCCTTCTTCGTTTTCGGTGTCTGTGTACACGACTTTGTGATTTGCTGGGGAAAATTTTCTTTTTTAATCCCCCTTTTCGTTCTTTTGATTCCCTAACTTTTTCCTGGACTGACTCATTTTGAGTTCTTTTCGATTTTTTTCGATTTCTTTTGAAGTCCAGCGGGATGCCCTGATTTTTGCCTAAGTATTAGCTTTCTCAGCTTTTCTTTCTTTTTACTTAGCGGGCTTTCTTTCTTTCTTTCTTTTGGAACAAAGTCGTGTGACACTGGTGGTCTTGATTGCTCCGAAAGGATTGTAACTGTCTCACTCCTGATTGGTGAGGTTTGACCTCTTGAAAGGTATAAACTGATTGGTCCTCGAAAGACAACACTCCTCTGTAAGACTTGAATGCTCGGTCAAGCTAACTGACAACTACCCTGCCCCGGGTTAAGATGTGAGGGTTTAAAAGTCCGAAAAAACTTCTACTTCCCGGCTCGAAGTGGTTAACAAGGGACTAACTCCTTATATCTCCAGTGTTTGGGGAATGGAAACAATGCCTTGTACGTCATCGGTAAGGTCTTATCTGAAAGCATACAATCATTGGTTATGAGTTTATTTTCGTCATCCTCCCTCTAATCTTTGCTAGTCACAGTGATAAAGTGGAGTGAATAAAAATGCAAGTGTCAGTGCAATGCAGTAAATGAGTGACAACGACATAACTAATTCAGAAAAATGCATAGTCACTTTATTATTATCACCATTTGAAACATACAATGTTTAAACGCAAGTAGTAACTAACAGAAAAAGAAACTACAAATGCAAATGATGTAAAGGTCTGAGGACTGCCAATGCTGAGGCGCCCGCCTGTCTGGATCACTGGCTTATTTGCTGGGGAATACTTTCCGAGTCTACGAGCTTAGACAGCTGAGCGGTTGGGATGAACAAACAGAAACCCTTCTCGAAAGGAAATGCGATCTTGGTCAATCAACTGTTGTACCTTCGCCTGAAATGCTTTACAATCTTCGGTTGAATGCCCCGGTGAGCCACCATGATAACCACACTGAGCGTGGGGATTGTACCCTGGAGGGTAAGGCTCTGGAACTGGCTTGAGAGCTTTTGGTTCCACCAAAGAATTCTGAATCAAACGCGGAAGAATTTGGCTATACGGCACAGGTACTGGATGGAAAGGAGCGTTCCTTCGTTCCAAGTTGTTGCGAGGTTTGCTCTGATTCTGACGCTGATTCTGATAACCTCGGCCACGGACTCGCGGACTTGCAAGAGGAGCGACATAAGGTTCCCGATGGGATGCCCCAGGCACAGCTGTCTGTTCAGAATAACGAGACACAGAAGATACTGACCGCTGAGAAGACGGAGAACCAACAGATTTCACCGATTCGACTTGAGGATATCCAACATCTGTCAGGACCGCATTGATCATAGTTTCATCTTCAGATTGAGAGCTATAGAGAGATTCAGTTTCACTGGCCTGACCTCTTGAAACATTCGGGATTCTCCCAGTCTTTACACCATACTCGATGCGCTCTCCCGTCCTTACCAACTCAGAGCAATTTGGTGCGGTTTCAAACATTCTTTCGAAGTACGGGCTCTGCAAGGAGTTTACGAACATGCCTTTCAGCTCTTGGTCTAGGAGCGGTGGTTGCACTCTACCAGCAAATTCTCTCCATCTCTGAACATACCTTCTGAAAGATTCATTGTTCCCTTGAGACAATTCTTGCAGTTGCACACGAGTAGGAGCTTCGTCAAGATTATAGTCGTACTGCTTCAGAAAGGCATTGGCTAAGTCCATCCATGATCGGATCTGATCACGCTCTAACTGCATATACCAACTCAGAGGTGCCCTAGTCAGACTATCTTGAAAGCAATGAATCATCAGCTTGTCGTTGTGCACAAATGAAGTCATTCTTCGGCAGAACATCACCAAATGTTGCTTCGAGCAACTATCTCCTTTGTACCTTTCAAACCTCGGCATTCAGAACTTCGGAGGTAACACTAGGCCAGGAACCAGACACATATCTGCAGCACTAGGAGTAACAGCGTCTTTACCTTTCAAGGCTTTGAATCTCTCATCTAATGCACGAAACCTTTCAGCATACACAGGAGCTAATGGGTCTTCATTCTTTGCTGTTGGGACCTCTCTTCGGGGCTTTGGCACAGGGAAGGCAAAACCCTGGTAGTCTGAGACATCAACAGAAGGAGAACGTTCACCTCGGGCAACAAACTGCTCACGCAGACCTTGGTCTTCAACAGATGGCTGCACAAGCTGAGCTGCAGTAAGGTTGTTCACTTGCGGAAAGTCTTCGTCGTGCGGAGATCCATACAGAGGATTGGACGTCACGGTGAAACCTGACAAGGTATCAACAAACTGGAAGCTGCTCTCTGACATAGCTACCAACAACTATCAGCTGACTTCACTGCTTGACTCTGATCAAATCTGCTTCAGCCCTTTGGTCGTCTTCAACGCTCACCTTCAGAATCAAAACAACGGCCGAATAAGAGCTCTGACTAGCTGGCGAATGGTATGCAATACGATGCGAAGATGCCTATGCAAATGCAATGCAATGCAACAAGTATGGGATCACAGCCCCCACACAATCTAAATACTGCTGCACTGCTGACGGAGTACGGTTGCTCTGAAGAGAAGACCAGAATAACGGGTAGGTTGGAAGTCAAGTTTCCTGCACAAAAAACCCCCCCACTCACAGGTGTGGACCTATATCTGACAAGGTACGGCATCCTATGCGGTCGTCAGCGTCACAGACTTTCAGAACTGACGATACGATTCCCAGAAGGAGTGGCATCATCGAGTCCTGAAGAGGCCTCACTTAGCTAACTTCCAAATGATCGGTTCCCAGAGTCGACAATCCACCAAACCAGCAACCGTCTCAACCCAAAGGGTTGAAAGTGAAGCCAACCGGATGAATCTCGTCTGAGCGTGGATTTCATGAGACACTAGTGCCTGCAAAGCAAGCACGCGCCCACTAATTTCCACTCTAAGTCTATGGTGCACTCAAGCCCAGGTCCGGCTTATCTCTCATCATAGAACACCCGTAACACCCCAACAGCAACAGATAATATCAATAAATAAGCACCAAATAGACAAGCAAACAAGCGCTAGGATTGACTCTCTCTTAGGGGACGTTGGATCCCACATGCATAAGAACTATCGCAGTCCTTAGCAGCCAGGGGACGTTGGATCCCCAGCAGACTTACATAGGGAACTATCGCAGTCCCTAGCAGAGTCGCCAGCTGTCGCTACTGCGAAAATCGGCGCCGGCTGACAGAAGAGTCGCCACTGTGCGTTATTTATCCCAACGGAGGGAAAGGAAACGCTCGAAGTAAACCTCGCAAAAAATGGGAAAAGGTATGGTCATCGCAACCAAAACCTGGGTTCGGGAGTCGGTTACGCAAGGGGAAGGTATTAGCACCCCTCACGTCCGTCGTACTCGACGGGATCCACGCTTGCTTGGGTTGTCTACAGGATGCAAAACAATCTATCTACGGCTGCTAAATCTAAACGGAAGGGAATTGACTCGATAGAGCGTCGCACTCTATGCCTACGTATTCTCAAGAGAGAAAGTCAGAGTCAACGTAGTTCGGGACTACAGGGAAAATGGGCTCGCCAAGACCTCGCGTCTTGTGCCTACGTACTTCCACTGCATGGAAGATCAGAGCTTTACGTAGTTCAGGCTAACTACAGCTAAACAAGGGTATTCTCACACGGCAGTGAGAAAACAAACTGGTTTCAAAGGTCGGGAACCTATGGGCAAAACTATGGCTTGGTCTCAAATGCACTGGGGCAGGAGAGAAAAAAGGGTTACAATTAATCGTCAGCGGGAAAGTCTCGATCGCACAGCCGCGAGAGAACATAAAGTCAGTTGTCAGTGTGCTCGCTAGGATATCGCATCCTATGCCTACATATTCTCGTCTGGTACGAGAAATCAGAGCAGCTGTAGTTCGGCTACTTCGGGACCACAGCTCAAATCTCGTTTTATTAATCTTCTGAAAATTATTACAATGGTTGCATACTGAAAATAAATCTCCTAGGAAATACTATCCTATTCTATTCTGAAAAATCGAATGGAAAATAGCCCCCTAACAAATGGACTTCTAAACTATCTCTAAAAAGAAAATAATCTCTATGAAAATATATCCTAAAAGAAAATGTACTTTAAAAATATTAAGTCCATACTAATATTTTTTATTCTTTTCTAATCATTTTCTCCTTTTCAACTATTTTCCCACATATTTTTCTCTATATTTTCTCTATTTTTTCAATATATTTTTCTCTTTATTTTTCTCTATTTTCAATATATTTTTCTATTTTTCTCTATTTTCTTTTTCTATTATTTTTTCTTCATAATATTTCTTTTTCTATTATTTTTTCTTCACAATATTTCTTTTTATATATTGTTTTTTTCTTCTAAAACTTTAAAAGAAAAATGAAAAGAAAATACAAAAAATGGGAAGGGGGTACACTGCTGGTTACAGGGGGATTAAAAGAGAATAAAATAATAAAAAACTGTGACTGGGCCCAGCCCATTTGCTGGCCTCAGCCAGAAAAACGTGGGAGGGGGTGTATGATCCAAAGCGCAGTCTGTAGGCTAGCAAACATCACGTGGGCCCAAGCCCAGAATCCTTCCACCCAGAGGGGTGTTTGCCAAAAACGGAGGGGGTGACTCCAAAAATGATTGGGCCTGGCCCACCTCTAGCCCAACCTCTTCCTCCCTCCTTTCACCTTCTGAAACCCTAGAACCTTCCTCCTTTTTCCCTCACAGCGCCGCCGCCGCCGTCTTCCTCTCCTTCTCCCTCTCTCAACCTTGTTCCCTCTCGTTCTTCAACTTACAATCCATCGTCTTCTTCTCACCAAATCGCTCACCATCGAATCAAACACGCTCTGACCCTTGTAATCCCCAACGATCTCAATCAATACAAACTGGCTTGATGATTCTCAGAGTTCTTGATAATAAACGATTGGTTACATGTTGGATGAACGAAGCTTGAATGGAGTTCTTGAAGAGTTTCGCTGAATCTAAAGAAGGATGAACACCTTGAGTTCAAGATCTTGTGATGATGACGAATCTGGATAGTGAGAAGGTTAAAGATCTTGAAGATCTTGGGAGAACGGAATCTGGAAGATGATGAATCTTGAAGAAGTTCTTGAAGAGTTGGATTTCTGGAGACCTGGATAGTGAGGATCTTTACATGTTCTGGTGATGGTTGATGAACGGTGAAGAAGCTTCTTGATCTGAATGTGGCGAAACGGATGAATCTGGGGAAGAATCTTGCATGTTTCTGGAAACAAGATGATGAACGGATGGCTGTTCTTGAAGGAGTGATGAAGACGATCTTCAAAGGTGAACGCGTTGTTGATCTGGAAACGATGGACGAACACGGTGGAGCTTTGAAGAAACTTCTGGAAAATGTATGAAGATTGATGATGAATATTCATCGTTTCTGATGAATTTCTGGAAATGCTTCTGATGATCGTGATGAAGGATGAACACCGGTGATGGTGATTTTCTGGGAATGCTTGAAGATTAGGGGAGGTTATGGAGGTTTGATCGGAGGTTGAATGAGAGGAGGATGGAGATTGTTAAAGGTTCTGGGTTTCTGGGCGTTCTCCGGCGAGATTGATGGCGGCCGGAGTACAGTTACGGTGGTTGGATGAGAGGAAGATAGAGGTAGGAGATGAAGGTTATCAGGAGCTGGGTTTGTGAGGTTCTCCGGTGAGGGGTGCGGTGGCCGCCAGCCATGCATGCCGGCCAGTGAGGTTTGACGGTGAGGACCGGTGGAGGGCTGGTGTGGAGACACGTGGGTGGAGTAGTGGTGGAGGTGCTTGCATGCTGGACGTGTGGTGTGATGCGTGGCAGGGTGAGAGAGAGACTCTGAATGATGTGGCGTGTGATGGCAGCGTAACGTGGGGTCTCTCCTTTCATTACACGTGGCTGGCTACTCTTTATACTGCTGGGATTCTGGAACGTTCTAGAAGATTCTGGGAGTTGCTGGATTATTCTGGATAAAACTGAACTGATGACAATGCATTGGGCCTGCGAATTGGATACTGAAGCCCAGCGAAAAATAATTATAAAAACTCAAAAAAAAGCTGCATAATCTGGATTAAAGGCTAATGAAAAAAATGATTAAAATCTAATCTATTAACTAACTGATGATTAATATCTCCATTAAAAAATCTAATGAACCCACTAATCTAAAACTCTAATAAACCTATGTTAAAATTCTAAAAGAAAATCTATTATTTATATCTAAAATTAAAAAACATTTAATTCCTATTAACCCTATTATTTATTATTCTAAAACATTATATCCTAAAAAAAACTATTTATTTAATAAGGAAAAATCTATATTAAAAAAGATTAAAAAGCTATTAAAACTATTTAAAAACTATTAATATTCTAAAAATTCTATATTATCTTAAAAAACCTATTAACTCCTAAAATGATTAAAAATCTATTTAAAAAGAATTAAAACTATTTAAAAAATCCTATTAATATTCTAAAAATGATTTAAAAGCTATTAATACGACTCATTTTGCAGTTTTCTCATTTATGGATGGGTTCTCCTGTTACAATCAGATTAAAATGGATCCCAATGACATGGAAAAAACTACTTTCATTACTTCGTGGGGGACTTACTGTTACAGAGTTATGCCTTTCGGTCTGAAAAACGCAGGTGCTACTTATCAGAGGGCCATGGTAACTTTATTTCATGATATGATGCATAAGGAGATAGAGGTATATGTTGATGACATGATAGCCAAATCTCAAAGCGAGGAGGACCATATGGAACATCTTTTGAAATTGTTTAAGAGACTCAGAAAATATCAGTTGAGACTGAATCCAGCCAAGTGTACCTTTGGGGTAAGATCTGGAAAGTTACTCGGTTTCATTGTCAGTCACCAAGGGATTGAGTTGGATCCAGATAAAGTCCGAGCCATTCAAGATATGCCAGCTCCGTAGACTGAGAAGCAAGTCAGAGGTTTTCTTAGAAGAATGAACTACATATCCAGATTTATTTCCAATATGACTCCTACTTGCGAGCCCATCTTCAAATTATTACGCAAGGACCAAACGGTTGTTTGGAATTCAGATTGTCAGCAAGCGTTTGATAAGATCAAGGGTTACCTACAAGAACCTAGGATCTTGATACCTCCTGTTCCGGGAAGACCTCTCTTCATGTATTTGACCGTGCTTAAGAATTCAATGGGTTGTGTGTTAGGTCAACAGGACGAGTCCGGACGAAAAGAACATGCTATTTATTATTTGGGCAAGAAGTTCACTAATTGTGAAAGCCGATATTCACTTCTGGAGAAAACTTATTGTGCCTTAGCATGGGCTGCCAGACGCTTGAGGCAGTATATGATTTGTCATACCACTTTGTTGATTTCAAAAATGGATCCGATAAAGTATATTTTTGAGAAGCCTGCTCAGACTAGAAGACTCACCCGTTGGCATATGTTATTATCAGAATACGACATCCAGTATGTAGCTCAGAAGTCTATCAAGGGTAGTGTTTTGTCAGAATATCTAGCAGATCAACCAGTAGAAGATTATGAGTCTCTCAAATTTGACTTCCCAGATGAAGACATCATGTTGGTAAAAGATTGCGAAGAGCCAGGTCTTGATGAGGGTCCGCAGGAAGGTCTTTGGTGGAAAATGATGTTTGATGGTTCCTCCAACTACAGTGGGCATGGCGTAGGCGTCGTTTTAATGAGTCCGGAAGGTGGTTACACCCCATTCACAGCCAGGTTAGATTTTGACTGCACAAACAATATCGCCGAATATGAAGCATGCATTCTCGGCCTCGAAGAAGCTATCGACCTCGAAATCAAACTTCTTGAAGTCAGTGGGGATTCAGCTTTTGTTATTTATCAAGTTACTGGAGAATGGGAAACTGGACATGAGAATTTGATCCCTTATAGAGCTTACATCGTCAAGATGATGGAGTATTTCGATGAAATCACTTTCAAACATGTTCCGAGATCTGAGAATCACATCGCCGATGCCCTAGCCATGTTAGCCTTAATATGGAAAATCAGGGATGTCAATGATGCCACTCTCATTCGAATTGAACGCAAGACCGAGCCCGCCCACTGTCAGATGGTTGAAGAAGTCGATCCCACCCACTGTCAGATGGTTGAAGAAGAAACTGATGATAAGCCTTAGTACCATGACATCAAGAATTATCTGTTAAAACAAGAGTATCCAACCGATGCTACGTCACTTGACAAGAAAACTCTGAGATGATTAGCATCCAAGTTCTTTCTCAGTAATGATGTGCTTTACAAAAGAAATCATGATATGGTCCTGCTTAGATGTGTCGACAGACGAGAAGCAGAATTGTTAACGCAAGATGTTCACGAAGGAATATTTGGCACTCATGCCAATGGATATGCTATGTCTAAAAAGATTTTGAGGGTTGGTTATTACTGGTTGACTTTGGAAACTGATTGTATTCAATATGCCAGGAAATGTCACAAGTGTCAGATTTATGCGGATAAGATGCACGTACCACCGACATTGCTAAATGTGTTGTCATCACCATGGTCTTTCTCTATGTGGGGCATCGATATGATTGGGGAAATTGAACCAAAAGCTTCTAACGAACACCGGTTTATTCTGGTTGTTATTGACTATTTCACAAAGTGGGTTGAAGCCACATCCTACACTAATGTTACTCGGCAAGTGGTGGCCCGTTTTATCAAGAAGGAGATTATATGTCATTACGGAATTCCAAGCAGGATCATAACAGACAATGGTACCAACTTAAACAACAAAATCATGAAGGAGTTGTGCGATGATTTCAAAATTGAACATCACAATTCTTCTCCTTATCGTCCCAAGATGAATGGAGCTGTAAAAGCTACGAATAAAAACATCAAAAAGATTTTGCAAAAGATGGTGAAAACTTACAAAGATTGGTATGAGATGCTACCATTCTCCTTGCATGGGTACAGAACGTCCGTCCGCACTTCAACAGGGGCAACCCCTTTTTCCTTGGTATATGGAATGGATGCGGTACTTCCTATTGAGGTCGAGATACATTCTTTGAGAGTCATAATGGAAACCAAGCTTGAAGAAGCAGAATGGGTGAGAGAAAGATTTGATCAGTTGAACCTTATTGACGAAAAGCGCATGTTTGCGATGTGTCATGGTCAGTTATATTAGAAAAGGATCAAGAGAACTTTTGACAAGAAATTTCGCGTCCGAGAATTCCGAGAAGGGGAGCTTGTACTCAAAAATATTTTACCAGTTCATAAAGATGCACGGGGAAAGTGGATGCCTAACTATGACGGCCCGTTTGTTGTGAAAACAGTCTTCTCAGGAGGCTCGTTGATTCTCACTACCATGGATGGAGAGCAGCTTACTCATCCAGTGAATTCTGATGCAATACAGAAATATTACGCCTAAAAGAGCCCGATAAGTCAAAAAACTCAAAAGAACGGCTTATGCAAAAGTTAGGGTTGAAGAAAAAGAAAGGAAAAGAGAAAAAGAGAAAAAGAAAGAAAAATAAGATCTCGCTAAGTTGAAAACCCGAAAGGGCGGCTTAGGCAAAAATGAGCGTCCCGGTGGATTGAAAACCTGAAAGGGCGATCCAGGCAAAAGTTAGGGACAAAGGCGTGTCACTGCATCAGATGAGTTGTCACTACCGCAGAAGATCCTGCAAGAATTCACTCCAGCCGCTCTCGTCAGAAGCAAGGATTTTGGGGAGTTTTAGTCTTTAGGGATAACTGGTCATGGGATTCAATGTAACCTTATCCACGTTGCCATTTTTCACTTGTAAAACTTCTATGGAATTTTGTCATTTGCAAGATTTCATTCTTGAATAAAATCAGTTTTTGAGCCATTCTTTCTTTTGCAAATTTATCATTTCCTTTATTTTCTTTGTTATGCAAAATATTGTTCGTTGATCAACGATAATTTTGAAAGCATTAGGGTCAAATTATTGAATAAAACTTGGAAATATTAACAAACGTAAAAACTTCAACTCATGGGAAAGAGTCGAGGAAAATCATACTTCCCCGAAACCTCAGGGCAGCAGAAAATTTGACACGCAATCCTATCGCCCCCTGATGAAGTGTAAGCAAGTCGAACTGCTGATTTTCCTTTGGTCATGTGTGGGTATCAAAGCTTGAAGACTGTCTCTCAAAGAACTTCTTATGATGATGTGAAGACTCGTCCCAGTAGAAGATTTCTAAGCATTTGTTTAAATTTACTTTGTCATCTCTGACTAGCTTGTTTAAAAGCTCGGTTCCCTTGTTAGGATTGGATTTATTTTCAAGTCTACGTACACCCTTCAGCCTGGGTTCAGTGTGATTCATTTCGTCTCTCGGGGTCGGTGTGCTGTCTGTCGATTCCCCGTAAATGTCTAATCACTGCTAGTGAATTTTCGTCTAAAGTCCAGTTGTAACTGGCATTGTTTTAAAAGCCAATCGTTATTGGTATTCTTTTGGTCGTCACCATATTTCTTGTTAAGACCAGTCGTAACTGGCATTATCTTAACTCCACTCGTGGGTATCTTTTGATTCGGTCGTTACCACCTTCTCTTTTAAAATCCAGTCGTAACTAGCAGTGTTCGCAATCCAATCATTATTGGTATTCTTGTGGTCGTCACCGTACTTCCAGTCGTAACTGGCATTGTCTTAACTTTACTCGTTATTATCTTTTGGTTCGGTCGTTACCAACCTTTTTCCTCTGAAGTCTAGTCGTCACTAGCAAATCCCCTGTGAAGTATGGTCATTACTAGTTGATTTTCCAGTCGTAACTGGCAGATGTCCGAAGTCCTATTGGCATCGATGTCTTGTTGGATGTTATAAACTCTTCCACATGAAGTTCATTCATAACTGGCGTCACTTGAAATCCAATCGTTATTGGTATCTTTTGGTTTGGTCGTTACCAACCTCCTCAGCTAAAGCCTAATAACTTGATAGCATTCTCATAACCACATATGTTGATATACCCTGATTTGGTCGTCACCATGTTTCTTTAAAGTCCAGTCGTAACTGGCATTACTTGAAATCCAATCGTCATTGGTACCCGGACTTGGTCGTTATCAATCTCCTTTAAGTCCAGTAGTTACTGGCATTGCTTGAAATTTGGTCGTCATCAATTTCCCCAGTCGAAGTCCTACGTGTTACCGATTAGAGTTGAGAAATCTCATTTGTCATTATCTCAGGTTGGTCGTTACCATTACCTCCGGAAATTCTAGTGGTTACTAGCACTGTTTTGAACCATTTGTTAAAACTGGGTGACATCATTATCCCCAGTGAAAGCTTTTTTCCCCAGACAAGTCTCAGAGATCTAGTCGTTACTAGTATCCCTAGTGTATTTGGTCTTTGTTTCTAGTCCATTCCTGAAGATCCCGTTTGAACTCTTCACTATATGAAGTTCCTCATCTGATCATCCCCAGTGAGGTTCGTGTCTCTAGTACTTCACTTCCCCAGTATAAAATCGCCCTTTTTCCCGGTGGAAATTTACTTCTTTTCCCAGTGGAGTGTGTGCGCTTCCCCAGTGAGATTGTCATCTTCATTGGAATTCTTGCATCCTTATGAGAAATTTTCCTCTCAGTTATCACAAGTCATGTTTGAACTATTGTTTGTTATATCTCAGTTTTCCCCAGTGTCGCATCCACAATAACCAGGTCTCATGAGTAGTTACTTGTTGTTTTGTTTCTCTTTCATCTGCATATGTCTTGCATCCAAGCATCATAAAGCATCATTTAGAATTCATGGCATATCATGACCTGTCCTTTTGCATATCATCGGATCTAAGGGACAAAATTTTTGGTTTTCTATATTTAAATACCTTTCACTGCGATTCTACGAGGATTGTCATCTCTCAGTTCCATCTAGTGAAGATATTTAAATAGGGGCAACTGTTGCACCTCAAATTTTGACCCCTTAGATTCTCATTATCATTTTAGGAGCATACTCATGAATTATCTAACCTTAACCCAGTGCAAGTTTGTCTTTGTCAAGTTAAAGATGAATCAGGGTTTTGTACAGTCAAATCGAAGCTTCAGGGTTTGTGATTAATCAAAGTTTTAGGCTACTTCAATAATTAAACAAGATCAAGGGTATCATATGATATCAATTGAGTACCCAATTTGAGGTTGTTACCCCAGAATCAAGAACAGTGTATTTCAAGGCACCCAATTAGGGTTTTGACTAGTAAAAGTCAACTGTAGTTTGACTTTGATGTTGGAAGGTGTTTTCATGGTGGAATTATGATCCATGAAGTTCATATAACTTAATAAAGTTCATTCAAGAAGTTTCAAAGTCTCAGGAGGTCCAGAGTGTCAACAGACGACTCGGTAGTCACCGATCGATCGTACGGTTGACCAAAAAGTCAACTCTTCAAATTTAAGGAATTGGACTTCAAAGTGTGAATCAAAAATGTTCCTTATATCATATTGCACTTTCCTATCAATTTTCATGACCATTGGATCAAGGATGAAGGAGTAATCGAAAAATCGGGAAATTAGGGTTTTGAAAGGGGCTAAAACCATAACTCCTTAACCACACATCCAAATGAAGTGGTTCAAAGCTCATTTGAAAGCTCTTGACAAATCCTACAAAATTACCTAAGTGGTCCATGATCAGAAAATACATATATTTGGAGTTATGATCAAATTCATTTCAAGAAAGGAAAAAAAACTTAGAGAAATTTCACTTTTAAGCTCATTTTTTAGCAACTTTGAGAGACTTTTTGGCCAAGTTCCTTTGGGAAATTGAAAATCATGAAAACATGAATGTTTTTGAGCTATTTGAGGGCTTTTTAAATAGTACTAGAACATCTCAAAAGGATTTGTAAGCTGAAAGTTATAGTTATGGCAAGTTGGTGGTTTCATACTTGAAATCCCACATTGACAAGTTTCAAAAATCCATTATTTCATCAATCTGACCAATCTCAGCTTGTGGAACATGTTTTATCTGATGTATAAAGGGTGTGTAGCATGAAAGAACAAAAGAAATGCAGAAAGTATGAAATTAGCCAAACTTGCAAGTGGCTTGCAAGTTGCCTTGCAACTTGCACTTAAAGTGAACATGGCAAGCATGAGGTGTAAAAGCAATTCTAAACCAGCCACAAGCCTACACCTTCTAGCCTGCATTTAGCCACTTCAAACTCATCATGAAGCTTGACTTTGGAGCATACCTATCAGCCAAGGAAACCTCTTTGTGGAGGTTTGATCAAAAAAGGTAAATCTTTCCTTCATGTGGAGGAAATCTCCAAATCTGCGCCCTCCATTCATTTTCCTATAAATAGAGTCCCTCACCACTTAATTTCATACACAACATCCACTCTAAAAAACCATAGAAAGCTCAAGCCTTTGCTCTTGCACACTTTTCTTCAAAATCACAAAACCACATTTTCACCAAAAACTACCAAAATATGTCTTGGTACAATTGCTGCCAAAACCATTTCTCCACATTCAAACTCCCCAACAATCATTCACACAATCTCTAAATATGATATAGAAGGTTTCTAAGACCTTAGACCATTCAAAAACCTCACCATTCAAAAAGTCAACTTCCATACCAAGTTACTTTGACCAAAAGCCACAAAATCTGCCAAAACTTGTTATAGGCATTTGCTTGATGTTCTAATTGTCGTACCTAAAAAAAAGCACGATCCTTCGCGAAAGGTCGCGGAAAACACAGAGTCGCCACCGAACTTCATTTATCCCAAATAGGGAAAGGAAAATATCGATAAAACCTTTAGGGAAAGAACATGGTCATCGCAACCAAGTTCTAAGTTCGGGAGTCGGTTACATGAGGGGAAGGTATTAGCACCCCTCACGTCCGTTGTACTCAACGGGAACCTCTTGATTCGATTCGTAAGAAATGTTAGTCTAATTTGCTTGTGTTCTTTCAAGATAAAAGGTTTAAAGGTAAATATAAAGAGTTAGATTGTTAAAGAGAAAGGGGTGGT
Organism: Lathyrus sativus; assembly: GCA_963859935.3. Taxonomy (NCBI): domain Eukaryota; kingdom Viridiplantae; phylum Streptophyta; class Magnoliopsida; order Fabales; family Fabaceae; genus Lathyrus; species Lathyrus sativus. The sequence continues at coordinate 288,899,542 of OZ012737.1, forward strand.
TTTAGAAAAGAGTGCTCGCCAAGGATTGGGGCCCTTGTGCCTACGTATTTTCACTTGAAAAGAAGTGAAGAATCAGAGCATCCGTAGTTCGTGGGACTACGGGAAAAGGAAATGTGGAATTTTGGGGAAATGTGCTCGCCAAGATTATCGCAATCTTGTGCCTACGTATTCTCGTTAACAGATGAGAAATCAGAGCAGTCGTAGTTCGGCCACGGTTGCCGGTTTGGATAGGAAAAGAAAGAGGTTGCTCGCTAGGATCTCGCAATCCTATGCCTACGTATTCTCGTTAACAGACGAGAAATCAGAGCGGCCGTAGTTCGTCCATGGTTAAAAGAGTTCGACTTAACGAATGATACTTAGTCGTATTCGACAGAAAATATTGCTTTATCTAAACTAGTGAGGAGAGAACGCTTGCACCAATTTGAATGGATTTCCATATATCAACATTCATGGGGAACACGCCACTTATATCGACTCAAATAGGTTACGGACGAAGCAATATTTTGCGTCATTCTCAAGACACCATATCTCTCGTTTAGGAAAAGGTTTTACGGTTCGCACGGCGGCGAGAAACTAAAATGAAAAGTTTATGTTTGGAGGAAAAGAGAATGTATTTGAATAGGTTTTAGGGTTTTGATCGCACGAGGGCGAGGAAGCGAAAATGACTTATCAGATGTTTAGCTAGAGGTGACGATTACCTGAAGCTTAAGAAAGGCTTCTCGAGCCCAAGTAATCGGGAAAGCGAGTCAAAGGCTTGACTCTCTATCTTTTTCACCCTTAATGGTGAAGGAATTGGATATGGTTTAAGTAAGTTAAACGGATGACGATTACTCGAAGCTTAAGAAAGGCTCCTTGGGCCCAAGTAATCGGGAGAGTGAGTCAAAGGCTTGACTCTCTATCTTTTTCACCCTTAATGGTGAAGGAATTGGATATGGTTTGAGTAAGTTAATCAGATGACTATTACTCAAAGCTTAAGAAAGGCTCCTCGGGCCCAAGTAATCAGGAAAGCGAGTCAAAGGCTTGACACTCTCTCTTTTTCATCTCGAACTGTGAAAGAAATGAATATGGTTCGAGTAAGTTAAATGGATGACAATTACTCGAAGCTTAAGAAAAGCTTCTCGGACCCAAGTAATCGGGAAAGCGAGTCAAAGGCTTGACTCTCTCTCTTTTTCATCCTTAAGGGACTGAGTAGGAAAAGCATTGAACGGTGAAATATGGTTGAAGTATTTTAAACGAATGAGGATTACTTGAAGCTTAAGACAGGTTCCTCGGGCCCAAGTAATCCAGAAAGTGAGTCAAAGGCTTGACTCTCTCTCTCTTTTTCATCTAATATTATGAAATATCTTTGATATAATTAGAGTGAATTAATGAATGACGATTACTCGAAGCTTAAGAAAGGCTTCTCGGGCCCAAGTAATCGGGAAAGCGGGTCAAAGGCTTGACTCTCTCTCTTTTTCATCTAAGTGTTTAGAAAAATAAGTTTCGAGTTCGTTTCGCATTGTACATCTTTTAAAGAAGACAATTGTTTGGACTTAAGAAAGGCTCCTCGGGCCCGAACAATCGGGAGAGTGAACCAAAGGCTTGGAGCTCTCTCTTTTTCATCTTTTATTGAAATTGTATTTAAATATGATTGAGTATATTAATTTAATTTGAGAAAACACTCGATGTAAATCGAGGTTTGAAATTTGCGTAAGAAAGAGTTAATTAGAGAATAGGAGATCCTAAGGTTCTAGGATAAGGTCGATGGCGAGGCCAAAGCATTCGACTTACAAGGGTGAAAGTAGCTCGACATTGAATCGAGAATTTAATTTAGAAAATGGTTTCAAATTTATTTATCTTGAAAGAATTGATTTTACAAAGTCAAATTGCTTTAATCAAATTAATTAAGTTAATCAAGAGACAAAACTTTCTAATTAGTAAAATTAATCAATTAAAAAAGTTAAATTAATTAATTAGACTAATTAGAAATGATTATCAAGAATAATCGATTAAAAATTAATTTAATTGATTAACCAAGTTAATTAAATCTAATTAGAAAAATTCAATCAATTAATATTTACAAATAAAAATAAAAATAAAATAAAGAAAATCAATTGAAATTGTTATTAAAAAAGAAATGGGGAAAAAAAGAGAAAGAGGGGGTTCGATCCTAACCTTTCACAAATTCCTGATTCTTCTTTCCTCTTACAACAACGTGCCACCACTCTTCATCATCCGCATATCTCACTTGCATACATACCATCAACGTCTTCGCAGCGCTTAGCCTAATAGCGTAGACATGAGAAATAAGACCTCCTCTCTTCACTCTGATCTTCATATCAACATTGGAGATGGTGGTCCTTCGAGAATGAGGAATGGCTCGCATGCCTTGAAACAGAGAAACTCAGGCTGGACGAGTTCTATCAGAGAGCCGCTGACTTTGACGAGACAACGATCCCTCTTGCAGTGGGTCGTTGCGACAACTTCCTCCAACGACCGTGAAATGGCGTCGCGGAACTGAATGAGGGTGGTGTGTTGCAGCTGAGCTAAATATTGTTGCCGTAATTGTTTGTTGAAATGTGCACGCCAACCATTTGTGAAAACGCTTTGGGTATGGTTTACGATGTCGATGTTGTTGCTACTGAGTTATGAGTTGTCTGTGATAGCGGGAACATCGATGTTTTTGCTGCTTTGTGAGTCGATGGAGCTAGAAGGCGTCCGTGAATCTGCGGTAAAACCATCCGCTATTGTAGTATGATGACCATCCTGACTGATCTCAGTATTAGTCATAGGTGACTTGGTGCCAAGTGTTTTGACTATATGACCAATTCTTGCATATTATAGATTGAAACCTCTCATATCAGTGCATGAATTCAAAAATGGTTTTGGTCACTATGGAGCCATGCCACATTCCTGACTGAAACAGGGGATTTGTTTGCATTATTGCTTGGAGCGTGTCCTGAGTTGCGAAGATGTTGTCGACGTGAGGAAATAACCATTGAGTCGAATAATTGGAGTCTCTGAGTTGCTCGGAGTTGTTTAAATTGTTGAATCGTTACCGACATTGCAATGAGATTTTGTTGCTATCAACTTGTTGTTTTTGTTGGCTACTGCTTTCGAACGGTATGTCGTCGGCGGAAGTGAAGTTGAAGTTGTTGTTGGATGGAGGAGATTCATGGCGGTGACGATGCAAAGAGTGTTGGCTTGCGAGTTATTTGGGTGATGGTTGTTTAAAGTTTGTGTTGATGAAAGGTAAAGGAAGGAAATGAAGTTGACTGTAAGGCGTGAGCAGGGGGTGTTCATGAGGAACAAGGATGGCAAGGTGAGGAAAGGTTGGTTTGAAGATTTGGAACAGGTAGAGCATGCTGTTGGGTTGCTGCGGAAGGCCGTGTTTGAGAGCTGTAGTGGTAATGAATATGCTTTATGAAGGGGAGTGGTTCGTTGGTTGGTAGTGAACCGACGGAAACTCGGCGGTTAATCTTTGCAGTGAGGAACAAAAGCTGCAGGTTTTACGGCTGTCACGACCACCTTCGCTTCATTTTCCGAATATTTCTCTCCTCGTGACAGTTTCATATCTAAAAGCTCTTCCCCTTCACATAGATGTGCTGGTGTTCACTGCTGTGAGAATTCCGCGACCGTACGTCGTGAGTGTGCTAAATAACGGTGATGGAAGTTACCATTGAACAGGTTTTAGTGTGGATTTGGCAGATTGGAAAATGCTACAACAATGGAGGTAATATCAGAACGAAAACAAGGTATGCTTTGGTTGTTTTCCTTTGTTGTTTATGGTGGTTGTTTTACGAGTTGTTGTTGTTTAAGGATGTCCTTTAACAATGTTTCGAACTGTCAGATGTAACAATTCCTTGACGAAGAGAAAACTGCCATTATGAAAGATGAGGCCATGTTTCCGCGTGCAATAACCAGTGGCGCTATAATCAGTACGAGTCTTTTCATAACACTTGCAGGTGGCTGTTGAGAATCAAGGAACTTGCGGAATCAAAGTTGAAGTTGTGTTGCAAGAGAAGTTGTGAGACCGAAGTTGTTGATGATGAAGCTCGAGCTAACTGCTATTAGAAGGTTGTGCGCTGGCTGTTATGTTATTGTTGTGGGTTGGAAGGTGCAGTGAGCAACGTTTGGGTTTGGCTGGTGCGGGAGGATTTGGAGGGAGACGAAAGTTGAGGATGTTAGAAGCTTTATTGGAGTTGAGATGGTTGGAAGAGAAAAGTAGCAGATTTTTCATTAAGATTCCAAGGTGAATGTTTTAGTTATTTGTTGGTTTTAGGGATTTTGAAGAAGATGAAGGCTTGTGAAGCTTAGCTGATAAAGGTTTGTTGTGAAGCTTAGCTGATAAAGGTTTGTTGTGAAGGAGAAAATGATAGGTCAATGACAGGATGTTATATGGTAATGGTGGATGGAGAAGATGGCAGTTAAAGGTGTGTTATCTGTCTTTTTTTTGTTGAAGTGAGGTAAGTTCTTTTGATTTTTGTATGAAGGAGGGATTGAAGGAGGGTTTTGATGAATATTGAGGGGAGAAAGAGTTTTGAAGGATGTAAGGCATGAAGAGCATTGTTGTGCGGTGGTTGTGCGAGGGCTATGGTGAGTTCGGCGATGAAAGAGGATTCTCGTTTCCATGGTGGTGGCTTAGAGTTTTGTGCGGCTGGGGTTTTTGAGTGAAAAGGATAACTTGAAGAAGGTACGGTAACAAGTTTTATTTTGCAGTGAGTACTTTGTGTATTTATGTGACTGAGGTGATGATGATTTGAAGGAGGAGGAGGCTTGATGGAATTCCAGCTGAGGCTTTAAGTTTGAAGGTTGGATATGAAATGAAGACAAGTTTTTTTGTTGAAGGTTTTGTATCTGAAACAAGCTTGAGAGGGAAAAGGAATTCTCTCCTGAGGTATTGTGTGTTCTCCTCTTTCTATTACACAGTTTTCTTTGTTTTTCTTTCTCTTTTGAAATCGTACAAGCTGTGCTAGCCTGTGAGCTTGATAGCAGGTTATTTTGCTTTGACAGGTTTTGTCTGGTGTGATATTGTACGCAGGGCAAGGTTTTTTGTATTGTTGTGGTTATTGCAGGCTTATGTTGTCTGGCGTGCGCTGCAGGATGCATTTTTGGTGGGTTTGTACAATGCAGTATGTATTCTGAGAGTGTTTTGCTTTTTGTTGTGTAGGAGGTTGGATAAAACATTGGGTAGTTTCCTCTTGGTTGTACGATTTGTCGGTTGAAGGTGGGGTAGCTGGTAGCATGCTTGTAGTATTGCATTTTGTCCTTATTATGCAGAGGTTTTATTTTCACTGCAGGTTGCAGGTTTTGTCACGATGAAAGAGGTAGGGATAGCATGCTGGTATAACCATACAGTTTGTGGTTTAGAGCAGGGAGTTGTACGGTTTGTCTGTAGCTAGTTTTGGTGGTGGCAAGATGTGGGGCCTCGCGTGGAAAAATTTGGCTGGGAGTGTGGTACTGGCGTGTTTTTAGTATCATGAAGGTGGGTTGTGTAGCACCTCTTGTTTTCAATATTTCTTTTGACAAATCAATGTAATGAGCTTTTTTGAATGAATATAATTGAATGTAATCTAATTGGATTTTAACTCTAAAACTTAAATTTGTCATGACATTTGTAATGAAGGTTTGCAACTTGGATACATGTCCTGAGAAGAAACTTGAATTTGGATTATGAGATTATAGTGGATTATGAACTGAAATTTGAACAAGGACTTTGTTCTTAGACTACACTTGTAATTATCAAAAACTTGAATCTTGAAATTAGTTATGACTTCAGAGTTGAGATGAACTTGAAAAGTAATCTTAGATGAAATTTGGAGATTTACCATGAATTTAGAGACATAAAGATTAGTTACGAATTGGTATTGAATTTGATTCGGAAAGAAAATTTTGAATGGGGAAAATTGGATTGTGGATTGGATATATGAAATCTTGAAAAATGGCTAAGAATGAAACACTTGAAACGAGACCCGAATGAGTGGTAATCCTGACCCGATCCAACAAATCAACAATTGAATTGAATAGAAAGCTTGAATCTTCCAAACCTTAATCTTCAAACACAAATACCTTCAAATTCAATCCACAATTATCTCTTAAAATAGCCACTGACATATGTGACTTAAAACACCAGCCGCAGTGCCACTTTAGCGAAACTCTAACTGAAATTCAAACTAGCTTTGACGATTATCCATCTACCTTGAAACAAACTGTCTTTGCCATAGCCTGATGTCTTGATGTTAAAGCAAGACAATTGTTTGACCAGGATTAGGTCAAACTCCCCTCGATTTTCAAATCAGGACTGTGCACGTGCTTGGCTTGATAACCTGGCCCGATCCTTGATTTAATCTTGCAATGCCTGAGCTTAGGCGTCGAGAGGACACAAATTCCATATGCACAATGATACATGACATGAATAATGGATATGATGCACATATCATGAAAATGTTATGAAACGCACAGAAAGCGGTTCAGGGTTAAAATTAGGGTGTAACACTAATCATTCAAACACCTCACATATATCATTTCTCAACTGTCCAAAGCATTGAGGATCATTGGTGGAGTTTATTTCTCCAACTGTCTTGAAGTTTGCTTTCTTGCTTCACAAAGAAGAAATCTCCCAAAGCTAGGTGCAATTTAAAGTTCCTCTGGGTTTCTTGGTATTTTAATCTACTCAATACAGTCTGCTAGAGGTATGTAGATAGTTTACTTCATCCTTTATCTCATAATATCATGTTTGGCATTTTTGAGCTTGTGGTAGTATTGAAAAATGTCATTTTCATGTCATATGTCAAATCTTGTCACAACTAAAAGGCAGTTGTTTGTTGAATTAGAGCACCTTTGAAATCATGTTTATGTTGGATATGTAAGGTTATTCAGAGCTGTTTCCATCTGGTTTGCTTATTCATTCACAAAATGCCCTATCTTGCATATTAATGCCATAGACATGCTAGTTTTGTTATAGGCTAGAGTTGGTTTAAGTTTGAGTTTAGAATCATCCATTTATGCATTTATGACTTGTGTGTGCAACTGATGTGGGTTAAGCATGACCAGAAACTTATTTGAATGTTTTCATGAATATACAAAGCACATTATCACAGCTTGCATAGCATTTTCTCATAACAGACCTGTTTTGAACCATTCCTTTGTTTGAACTTACTTGTTTACATGTATGCAAGATGTGTAAGTGACTTATTTGGTGTAGATGTGCATAGAACTAGTTTTGAAAATCCTATTGCATTACAAAATACCAAAGTGGCAGCCTGCTCTTCATTTTTTGCCTCAGTTTGTTTTGAAACCAAATCCATGCTTAAACATGTTTGTTATCATATTTAAGAGGTGTGTGCACAGTCTAGCTGATCAAAAATTACCTGAAACTTAATTTGAATGTCTTCATGCTTTGGACATGCCATAATTGCAACTTGTTGGTCATTTTCCATGACAGTCTGTTTTGGACCTCAATTCTTGTTGGGATCCACTCAATATCATGTATATATGATGTGTATATGCTTGAATTAGTCCGAAAATATTTTGGATTGAAATTGAGTATGATCATGCAATTCACACACACAAATTGACACTCTGAACACTACTTTTCCACCATAGACCAGTTTGAACTGTTTTTGTTGCTTGACTTATTTCAATAACATGTATATGATGTGTGTATGTGATTTATTTGCCAATATCATGCATGGAACTGAAACTGAATATCCTACTACACCTCACAAACACCAATTTGCAGTTTGCACATCACTTATCACCACAGGCTGTTTTGAGTTGTTTTCTTTGCTCATTCTTCTTCAATAACATGTATGAGGATTGTGTGTGTGGTTCACTTGATCTAATTATGCATATATCTAATTTTTAACTTTTCATGCATCACCAAAAACACCAAATGACAGCATGACCACCTTTATCTTGTCACAGCTTGTTTGGCACCAATCTCTATGTTTAAATTCACTTGCCAGCATATATGTGATATGTGTGTATGATCTACTTGATGCAATTGTGCCTTAAACTAGTTTCGCACTTGTATTGAACACATCAATACCATTTTGCAACTTGAATTCTCTTTTCCACACCAGCCTGTTTTGAATTCCTTCTTGTGCCTAACATCATTCATCAATATGTTTTCAATGTGTGTGTACATTTAATCTGGTCTGAAATTGTTTGGAATTGAACTGTCACTGCAAAATGCATTTTCAAGCATCCACAAGCATGTACTATCGGGTTTGAAAATAGAAGTATGATCTCAAAAAACAAATGCCACCACTGTGATCCTCATGAAATTCTAGTCAGTTTACACTAAAATTTTGTCAAAATCCATTGAGAATTAAGGAAGTTATGACCAAAACGCAAATCATGGTTTTTTGCTCATGTTCTTGCCCAGCCTGCCTAGAAACTTACCCATATATGTTTATGGGGTGGCATTTACAAACGGATGTATAGCCACCCCAGTGGTAAGACCATTGCCAAAAACACGCCTTGCACATACTGAACCTGGGTTCGACCCCTGAGGAGGGCAACCCTTTTACAAATTTTTGCTATTTTTCACCCCATTTTCAAAAATTCATATCTCCTTCAATATTTATCATTTTTCACCCATTCTTTTTGCATTGTGTCTATTTTTATGTCTACTTTTATGTCATATTTTAAAATTTCATGTTTGCCTAATTTTTCATCCCTTTTGACTACTTGCAAGTTAAAATGCATTTTGTAACCGTTTCCACATATGCAGATGAATTTCTCTCTTGTTATACTTGTGAATGTCATGATATTTGCTTACCCTCTTTTCCTTAATGTTAGTCAACATGCTAGGATTTTATTTGTGGTTGTTACCATGTTTATTTTGTCCCCCTGTTGCATTTCCTTAAGCTCGATTTGTCGTCACACTTCCTGCTTAATCAACTGCTTTGATTGTCATCATTGCATCTTTGTTTTTACATTAAACATGTTCATTTAATGGTTGTCACCATGCTCTTTATCTGTACCATGTTTTTGCCTTGTTAAGTAATTTTCTTTTCCCCAAGTGATGAAGCTTGTTAACTCTCGTCCAAGTTGCCTTCCCTCTCTCTCCAAAGGAAAAGAACTTTCCAATAACCCTTATGTTATAGATAACTCATTCACCCATTCCCTTGACTTTGTTAAGTCACTTTAACCTTATTTTAGAAACCATTAGACTTTGCTTTAAGTCTAAAAGACCCACCTGTACTAGGAGTGTTCTTCAACTAGAACCCTAGGATAGAGTTTGTCAACTCTATGTAAGAATCATCATCATGATCTCTTACTTCCCATTTTGAGTGTTACAAATTAGATTAGGGAGTTTTGTCAAACTCCACACAAACATTGTCATGTTTGTTTTCCCCTAGAACCTTGATCATAATCAAGTGTTCTTATTCCCTTGTGAGGTGAACTACGATTGCTCTGATTCTATCCTAGTTAGGATATGTAGGCAGAAGATGCGATGTCTTTGCGAGCAAACTTAGAAAACCATCTAGGTCTTTACCTATCCCTTATCCTAATCCCAATCCATAGTACATATCACAAACTTAGCAAGCAATCAAACAAAAGGTTCCTGTAGAGTACTACAGATGCTTAGGGTGCTAACACCTTCCCTAGGTATAACTAACCCCCGATCCCCGAATCTCTTAAGCGTTGTTGTTACATCGCGAAAAAGGTTTTTCTTTCTTTAGACCTTTCCTTTGGATAAAATAAAGTTTGGTTGTAAAAGAATTAAGATTCAAGTTAATTTAATAGCTTGATATCCAATTTTCACTGCAACAAATTTGAACTTGTGTAAATCATGAAAGTTTTCGATCATATTTGGGGCTTTCCAAAATGTACAAGATCATTTTCTCAGCCCTCGTGGTTAGGGAGAATTAAAGGAGACAAGTTAGAGATTTGTCATGTCACCAAACCAAGTCCAACTCTGCCAAAGGGTGCAAAAACCAGCCAATTGGTTTCTAACCACTTAGTTAACCCTTGATCTGATGTTTAGAGGTTTGATGGATGAAAGTAAAAAATAAATCCACAAGAAAAACCAGATTTTTGGTTAAAGACTTTGTTTAATCAAAGAAAGTACAAACAAGTACACCATGAAAGAGAAACTTTTGAAAAAATCTGCTGCAGCCTAGCTACCACCCTCTTTACTTTCTTCTTGTAACCTCATACAACTTTTTTATAGGTTGTTCTAGTGTTGAGATGCATTGGAAACTCACATAGCCATCAGAATAAAGATCAAGAGGAAGATTTTCTTTTTTTCCCTTCCAAAAAGCAAGGTTTGTGCAAGAACTCCAATATGCCCATACCCCTTGATCTCTCACTTTCCCTATCAATAGAACCTCAATCTCACGTCAAAAAAACACCATTGACATGCTTGAGACCAGCTGAAACTACCTCATTCCCACAGTTGCAAAGTTCTTGCAAAATCTCACTAAATTTCCAAAACCACAAAAAACTGTTTTGCACTTTCACCACTAAAAACTTTTCCAAACACTTTCAAACTCAAACCAAGCCTCAAACACATCAAAAATGATGTGTTAGAGCTGTCTAAACCCTCACCTTGGCCATAAACTCATCCAATCTAAAAGTCAACCCTCAAAACCTCATTTTGTTGACTTTTTTGCATTTTAAAGAACAGCCATTGGTCCCTTTCCTTTCCAAGAGATTTAAGACCTCTAACACTTTATATTTGATATATAAAAGTTGTCCATAGTCAATCCACACTTTTGTAACAAGGATTGGAGGAGTTGTCTTTGAAAATCATTGGATTTTGGAGGTTTTTCCTTCATTTACAAGGAATTCTGCCCAACAACTTACTTGGAGTTTATTTGGGGCACTCATTCACCATCTTTGGAGCATTTTTAGACCTTGGAGGAGGACTAAAATTCCCTGGTTTTCTTATTGTCCAAGCTTGCTTCAAGAGGTAAGTCTAAAACACAAAAAAACATGAAATTTTCACTTGCGTTTCACATGCTACCGTGACTTTTAGCTATGATTTGGTGTTGTACATTGTTTAAACATGTCTTATGTATGTTATATGTCATGTATGAACAATTTCTTGCATCAAAACATGTAGTTTTTGAACTGTCAAAATCTGGTCACAAGGTAGGTCACAAACTAGACCTAACATAGTCACTTTTTGCATTTTGCATCCAATTTTCCAAACCATGTGTGCATCTCTTGATTTATTTTGTGCTAACCTCTTAATATGATGTATATGTGATGTTTTTACACTTGTTTCACCAAGAACACCACTACACATGGCTGTTCACATGTCCACACTTTTGGTTGTCACCAAACTTGCCCTAAACTTGAGGCTATCGAATTTTCTTGTGGGTGTATAATATCAAAAAAATGGTACCATTGAATTCCTTGTTCAAAACAAAACAATTTTAACTTTTGTTTCACTTCATTTGGTTAAGAATTGACTGGGTTCCAATTCTTCACACAAATGGTCCTTAGGTTGTGACCTAGACTTGCCCTAGTTTTTGCCCTTTGGGTGCACCAACTTGAAATGATCATAACTTGCTCAATTTTTGTGCTATTGATTCAATTATTTTTTAAAACTACGACTTACCATGTCTATTTTCATTTAGTGAAGAAATAATTCAAGGATTGTTATCCTATAAAGACTTTGATCCACTTGAAAAACATGTGTTTTTAGGGTTTTTACCTTGGTGTTCTTGAGCTTTTTCAAACTTATAACTTGATTTTTCTTGTGAGATTGATCTTGTATGATTCACATATGTTTGTTAAAATGTTTAAATTCTCAAATATGTTTGATCAATCTCATTACCATGTTCATACTTGCTTTTGTGAGTGCATATATGTGAAAATGGCCTGTTGAACTTCATTTGTGAACTTTGACATGATTCTTGATGTTGTGACCTCTTGAATATGCTTCTCATGCTTCATTATACTTGTTTATGTGTCTTTTTAGAACCACAACATGCTAGAGTTTGATTGTTGTCTTGGTTTTTACCATGAAACTTGTTTACTTCTCCCTATGAAATCATGAATTCATACTTGAACTGTTGTAACATTTCTTGTATTCTTGCTTGGTTGATTGTCATCAACCCATGTTTAGTTGGTATTATGTTGTTACATTTGTTCACTTTTGATCCTTATAACATGTTTGCTTCAAGTTGTAACTTGTTTGCATCAATTTCATATGAATGTTATAGACGAACTTGTTGTTGTTACACATGTTCTTTGCTTACATTGTTGGTTATTACCTCTATGTCTTTTGATCTTTGTTAAGATGTTAAATGTTGATCTTGATTGTTATCATGATTGTTTACATGCGCTTCCTTTATTTCTTCAACTTTGTCAAGTTATTCCCTAGTGATGGAACTTGTTAGTTCACATCAAGTTGTCTGTATCCCTTGTGTCCAAAGGAAAGTCTCTCTATTGACCTCTGGGTCATAGATAGCTGATTACCCTTATAGGCCTTGATAAAGCCATTTACCCTTTAGAACTTAGGTTTAGATTTCTTCTTCTTTAGTCATGTATGAACTATGGAGGTTCTGATTTCTCTTTGGTTAATGGGAATACGTAGGCACAAGATGTAATATCTTGACGAGCACACCCCTAACGCAATCCCTATAGGCCTTGATAAAGCCTCCTCCCTCCTTTTGGTCTGGATAGAACCAATTGGTCTTACAACTTAAATTAGGTAGAGTTAGTTAACTCTATGTAAGAATCATGGTGATGATTACTTACTCCCCATTCTTGAGTGTTCAATATAGATCTAGAGATTTTGGTTAAATTCTACACAAGAATTGTTATGTTTGTTCCCCTAGAGTATTGACCATAGTCAAGTATTTTTAATCCTTGGTGAGGTGAACTACGGTTGCTCTGATTCTATCCTAGTTAGGATACGTAGGCAGGAGATGCGATATCTTTGCGAGCAAACTTAGAAATTGTCAACCTTAGGTCTTTACCCAAACCCAACCTTGATCCCAAACCATAGCCTAACCATATTAAGCTTAACATACAAACATACAAAAGGTTCTTGTAGAGTACTACAGATGTTTAGGATGTCAAATACCTACCCTAAGCATAACCAAACCCTGATCCCCGAATCTCTTAGCGTTGTTGTTACATCGCGCAAAAGGTCTTTCTTTCTTTAACCTTTCCTTTGGATAAATCAAATTCCGTTTGTGAATTTAATGAATTAAGATACAAGTTAATCAATAGCTTGGTATCACGATTCTCACCGCAACACCATCACCCACAAGAAATCTGATAACATCAATAGTAGGGCAAGTTTGGTTACAACCAAATGCAAGAACATATGAACAACATTGTGTAGTGGTGTGCTTTGTGAAAAAAGTTTATAAACATCACATATGTATCATGTATAGAGGTTAGTGTCGCTACCGCAAAAATAAGATGCCGGCAAAACAGAAGAGTCGCCACCTTTCGTTATTTATCCCTCAGAACGGGAAAGGAAACGATTGGAGAAACCTGACAAAAAAGGTATAAGACAAGGTCATTGCAACCGTTGTCTGGGTTCGGGAGTCGGTTACGCAAGGGGAAGGTATTAGCACCCCTCACGTCCATCGTACTCGATGGGATCCACACTTGTTGTGTTTAACTGACGGGTTGGTTTTATCTATCTACCTATCAAGGTTGGCTTAAAGAAGAAAAGAAAATGACTCGGCAAAGCGTCGCGCTTTATGCCTACGTATTCTCATCAGAGAATGAGAAATCAGAGTCAACGTAGTTCGGCTAACTACGGGTTACGGGGAAGGTGGCTCGCCAATACGTCAGTATTGTGCCTACGTACTCTCAATGGATATGAGAGATCAGAGCTTACGTAGTTCGGGATAATACGGATTACAGGGATTCAGATTCATCTGTTTTATCGAGTAGGGTTAACAAACAGTTCCAGCAGTTTGGTGTATGCAGCTCGACCCTTGGAGACTTATGTGTTACCGTTTGCGGTAGAACTAGGAGTTAACGACACTCTTTTCTTCAGAAAAGCTTCTTTTGACTTATGGGCCCACGGGGCAAAAAGTTTGAAGTTTGTTTTCTGTCTTTTACAAAAGAACTATTTTTTATGGATGTTTGCAACTAATATCGCACTAGAGATTATGACCTGAGAGTGAATGCGTCGCATGTCACCCAAAGGGTGCCATACTAAACATCCAAACTGTTGAAAAGAAACTCTCCAACAATCCTTTCTCAGATAGCTTAAGGCTCGTAACGTACGACGTCAGTTAACCTTTATTACTGTATTTTCATTTGTTTTGAGATGAGAAGAGAGAACGGACTCAACTAAGGGGAGACTATCAAGTCCTAATGTTGTCATGCCAAGGATTCATCCTATGGTTGAAGTTTGAAACAGGGATCTCCTAGAAGTTATCATGCATAGGCTTCAACCTAAAGTTCTAATCATCACTTCCATATCAAAGGAAGTGAGATTCCTAGGGGATAATGTCAATGATAAATAGAAACAGATAAAGCATCAGCTTAAATAGTAAACAGATATACAGTACAGGAAACAACTGTAAAATGCATGCAATGCAAGTGAGGGAGGAAATGTGTGTGGGGCATCAGCCTCCACAAGCTCGTCTCGACCTCAAGCCAGATATGAATAACTGCAATCATACAGAGGAAATGAAAATGCCATCAAGCAAAATATAAACTGCAATCATACAGAGGAAACAACATGCTATCAAGCAAAACACAAACCACATAGGCAAGGGAGCTGGGCTCTACCGAATACCCGCAAGCAAAGCCATACAGTAAAAATACAAGCAGGGGGAGCAACTCAACCTCTAGCGCAGTCATGCTCCTAGCTTAACACAATCTAAACATGAACTTATTCTAATGCATCAAGCAAATCACACAAGTCACATCAATACAGTTGCACAGAAAGCAAACAGACAAGAAAAGAAAGCGGATCAACCACTCCTACAGCCTTACAACAAAGCAACCCTCTGACAGCAGTTCAGTCATCAATCTGCACTTACTCTTCAAGGCTATCATCTTTAATAGAAATTATCAACTTGCCTCTAATACATCCACATAAGTATCAATTCATTCCCTCTTCCTCAAGTCTCAGCTCTTCAGTAAATTCCACCTTCTGGTTTCAATCCTAACTGCAAGTATCAACTTGTTCTCCAACTCCAGCCTTCAGCTTCTTCATCTGATCCCAACTGGATTCTCTTCACAAGTGTCAACTTGTTCCTCTTATTCTTCAAGCTTCAGCTCTTCACTCAATTTCAATTTGATCTCCTCCACAAGTGTCACCTTGTTCTTCTGGACCTTCAAGCTTCAGCTATCTCCTCTCTACAAGTATCAACTTGCTCTTCCTGATCCACAAACTTCAGCTCCTAAGGGTAATCTTCAAACACAAAGAAGTGTCAACTCCTATCCCTCCATCTCTTCAAGCAAGGAACTCCATCCTCTAGCAAGGGAGAAAGATTCATCTGACAAGAGCAAAGTTTGGATGATTGACAGCAGGGTGAAGACCAAAGGTCACCACTAAGCATCCTATCATCAGAGAAAGGGACCCTCAAAGGTTCTACCAATTTGTAAAGAGCCACACATCCTACCAAAGTAGGGATGAGGCCTTTACAAAGGGACCTTACATCATAGGGAAGAATGGAAGTGATCAACATCTTCCATGTTTATGAAGGAAGAGAATCTATCTAGAAGCTATGCCTACAAACCCTTATCTTAACACCTAATCAACACTACACCAAAAGAAGGGGAGATCTTCACATCCAAACTTCTTCAAGCACTCCATGGTAGCCCAAGCTTGTATTCAACATCATCCAAGAGCAAGAGAGACAAAACCCTAATCTAAGGGAACTAAAGAAGTCATTATAGTCAAATTAGTGCATTAGAATCATCCAAAGTTAGCACCTAAACTAAAATAAAACAAAAATAGAAAACTACATTGTAAATTCCTACAAAAATTCCTAAGGGACCCTAATTCAATCATGAATCTACCATACAAAAATCAGAGGTTGAATCATCCACCAAGTCCTAGAAATAAAACCTAAATCATAAGGTATCAACCATAAACCCTAAAAAGGGAGCCCCTAAAGTTTCAACCTAAAACTACCACCTACATTCATCAAAAAAATGTGAGAAAAAGCTAGGGGGAACATGCATATCTATGCTAGCTACACAAAAAAAATCAGGGCAAGAATCATCATCACATGATCAAACCAAATTCAACAAAATCAAGCATCAACCATGGTCATTTTAATATCAATTAAAATGTAAAAAATGATAATAAAATCAAAAATGCATGAAATATTAATATTTTTTATCTAAAAAAAACTAGATTCAATCATGAATCAATGGAAAAAAGAATGGGATTAATTGAGTTATTTTTCAATTATTTATGAATTATTCAATAACCATGAATGAAATGAGAAATTAAAAGAAAATAAAAAGAAAATGATAAACGCGTGGTGCAGGTAGCAACAAAATTCAGTTCATTTCAGGGTTGGGCCCAGAAAGGGGGTGCGAGTATCAACTGGTGACTAAGCCCAAAACCAACATTTAAATGAAATGCTGCGTTTCATAGTAATTCAGAGTCCTTCACAAACTTTCCCTCACGCGTGGCCGTTAGATCCTCATCTGGTCAAAGGTCCTCCTCTAATCCAATGGCTATGAGGTTGTCTTCAACCTTTTGAATTTCTGAGTTGCCCTCACCTGCGCGCGCTAGAGTCACCGCCGGTGACTTCTCCGATCAACCTCCCTCAACCCTAACTCTCTCTAGAATCCACCATTGGCCACGATTCCTTGATGAATCTTGTCCCAAATTTCCTCAGGAGTTCACTCATGCCACTAGTTCATGCTAAAAACTCAAGATTTGCAAAAACGCGATCTCAACCGAAAATTGAATAAACCCTAATTGGTCACTAATCTCCAAATTAATGATCCAGAAACCTTCCTACATCAATCTACAATGCATTTAACCTAACAAATCCTCTTGATTCTACTTAAATTAAGCCATAGAATGAGGTTTACATACCTGTCAAAATCGTGTGAACGGAGTGCTCAAACCTTCAAATCAACCCTCAAGAACTTCCAGACTCCTTCACTAGCATCCAAGGAAGGTTTTGTATGCAACCAAATGGATTGAAATACTCTGAATCTTTGAACCCGACTATGAGTTGCAGATGAAGAAATCCAAGTGCCAACTCCCAATTCTCCCACGATCTTGCCTTGAATTTGATCTGAAATCAATCACCAACTCTAGAGCAAGCTATTGAGATCAATATCTTGGATTGAAATGGCTTCAAACCTTGTAACAAATTTTGATTTGCAAGAAGAAAGTTCACAATGCAATCTCACTCTCCTCTCTCAATTCTCACCAACATTCACTCTAAACCACTTCATAATCATATATAGGACATGGATGAATGATCTAGAAAGTTCTGGATCACTCTAATGAGAAGTTCAATATCTCATCTCACTTGAAATCTCATGATATGCTATGTGTATGACAGTCCTTGCAGCAGCTTGCATTTACTATGCTCTTCATCCAAATTCTCTCCAAATGAGATTATGAAAGTGCTAGGATGTGTTTGTACCATGGTTTTGATCTTATGAGAAGTTTGCATATGTTACTTAAGTCTTAAGCAAGAAAAAGAAACTCCATGATTTTGACCTCAAATGAGAAAAGTAATATTGCCAATGTCTTTAAAATGTCATTTCTGATCAAAATGACATATTACATTATTGCACCCCAAAATTTGACCAACATTTCTTTACCTAGCTTGTGTTTCATTTCATTCACGTTAGCATTATCATTTGCATTTCATTGACATGTATGCAGGAGACCAAGAGGTATGATTACCAATCAAGAGCTATACAAGACTATGAAGCTATCCAAGAAGGTTATTCAAGTGTTTAAGGGTAGATATCTTTGTCAGAGAAGTTAGAAGATCCTCAGAGAGAGTGGTTGAAACCAAGAGTGTGTGCCTCCTAACTTGAGAGTTGTGGGAGCTCCTCAGATGATTCTGAAGCCAGGAAAGTGGACTTGAATCCTTGAGAGAGCTTATGATATGTCTTGAAAGCCATCATGAGACCTAGATAGGTCATTGTGCAAGATTAAGAAGCCTCAGCCATGAGTGGTGTAATTAGGGTTTGACTGGGTCAACCCTAGGTCAACTGATGATTTGAACAAGGTTGAGACCTAATTCAAGGGCCATGTGATCATGGATTGACACATTGAGATGCTATAAGGATGATTCCAAGGTCAACTCATCATGATTGAATAGTTTGAGAAGTTTCAAGCTAGGGTTTCTAAGGCTTGACAGTTTAAAATCCCCTAGTTTGACCCCTATCTTCAAGGCAGTTTAGCCCAAGATGTGATTGTCTTATCATTTTACCCCCAACATGAATGTTGTAGAGCTTGATCTTAGCTTTAATTTGAGTTCTATAAGTCCTTGATAGGATTTGTAGAACTCAAGTTATGACTTTGACAAGTTACAGGTCATCTGAGGTATGTGAATCTGGGGGCTTGAAAGTTACCCAACTTGCATCAAACTTTTTCCCAAGAAGGATGATTCCTATGAACTTTTGGTCAACATGAATGTTGTTCCTTATCCTCTTAGCTTTCTAGAGAGTACTAGAATTCCTGATAGGATTTGTAGAACTCAAGTTATGGCTTTGACAAGTAAAGGGCATTTTGGTCATTTGGAGATTACAGGTCATTTCAAGTATAAGGCCATAACTCCTATTTCCAAGCTTCAAATGGAAACATTTTCAACATAAAACTTGTTCAAAATGATGTTTTAAGGCTAGTAAGAAGGTCATGAGATGTTGGAAATGCTTGTAGCTCAAAGTTGCAAAACTGACCTAAAATAAGGGTATAAGTTAAATGAATCAAAGTTGGAAATTGATATTTTCAATCTACACATCCAAACCATGGCATGTAATATATCATTTTGACTCTACAAAACATTTTAAGAACATTGGTTTAGCCACATTTTTGATTTGAGGTCTAATTTGTGGACTTGCTTTGAAAAGTAGCTACTTGCATATTAAGTAACATTTGCAAAACTCAAAATCAAGGCATGAGCAAGGCCCTTTGCAAGCTAAACACTTTCAAAATGTCACTAGGGGAGAAATTGAAAGAGAATGGGATGGTTTTTAAGCTGCAAACAGAGCTATGCATATCATGATATGTGATTGAAAATCTCATGACATGAGAGATTGAAACTCTCATTAGAAGGGTCTAGAGGGTTCTAGATCACTCATACATCATCTATATATTGAGCAGAGGTGATCCAATGCAGAGGTTGGTGATGATTGAAGGAGAGAGCATAGATTGAGATTGAGATTTCTTAGCTTGCAATTGAATTCGGTTTCACCAAATTCTTCACTTTCCATCCATTTTCTTGATTGAAACTTCTTCCATGGATGCAAGGGAGTGATTCCAGATCATAATCCAAGGGAATTCGTGGCTGAATCGTGTATGAGCAATTGAATTTTTCCACCTGCAACTCACCATCAGATTTCAAGATTCAGGAGCTTTCAACCGGTTCTTTTGCATACAGAAGCAATGAGAGGATCCATTGATCGTGTCTGGAAGGTTGGAGAGCTTGAATTGAAGGTTTAGTGCATCTGTTCATCCAAGATTTTCAGGTTAGTAACTTTCTTCCTCTAGCATGAATTAGGTAGAATCAAGATGAATTAAGATGTTAGATGCATTGTAGAACGGTGTAGGAACGATTTCAGATAGTTAATTTGAGAATTAGTGACCAATTTAGGGTATTACCATTTTCGGTTGAGATTTGGATATGGTGAATCTTGAGGTTTCAGAGAGAACTAAAGGCATGAATGAGTTCGTGAGGGAATTTGGGACATGTTTCATGTATAGACCGTTTGCAATGGATGATCCTAGAGAGAGTTAGGGTTGGGGATGGTGACCGGAGCTCCACCTGTGGTGGCCAGAGCTGCGCGCGAGTTGCAGAGGCTTGAATTGGGGAAGATGACCCCAGGACCATTAGATCTTGGTTTGACTTGGACTATGACCCTCATCCAACGGCCCCGTTTTAAATTCAGTTTGTGAAGGACCTGAATTAATGAAACGCATCGTTTCATTTGAGTGTTGATGCTGGGCTTAGTGAATTGGCTGATATTCACACCCCCCCCCCTGAAGGCCCAATCCATTATTTGAACTGTGTATCATTGCTATCTGCACCGTGTGCTTGTCTATTTTTGTTTGCTTTTCATTATTTTTTCATTTTGTTCATGGTTCTTGAAAAAATCATATAAAATTGAAAATTAATCCAATTAATCCCATTCTTTTTGAATAATACTCATGATTGAGTCTAGTACTTTTTAGAGAAAAAATATTTTCATTCCATGCATTTTATGATTTTATGGGAATTTTACATTTTAATTGATATTAAAATGGTTATATTTGATACCTAATTTTGTGGAATTTTGTGTGATCATGTGGTGATGACTTTGATCCTGATTTTTTGTGTATAATTAGCTTAGACGTGTATGCTCCCATAGTATTTTTATCACATTTTTGTGGTGAAAATAAGTGTGCTTTCTAGATTGATATTTAGGGGCCACCTTTTAGGGTTTAGGTTTAGTACCTTGTAGTGTAGAATTTATTTCTAGGTCTTATTTGATGATTTGATCTATGGAATTAATATGGTAGAGTCATGATTGAACTAGGTTCCCATAGTCATTTTTGTAGGATTTTAGAATTGGTTTTAGTATTTTAGTTAGGACTAACTTTAGTACTAGGTTTTAGGTGATCCTAACTTACTAATTCAACTAGTTTAACTCATTTAGCTCCCTTAGACTAGGGTTTTTGCTTGGTTTGCCTTTGGTTGATATTGAAGACAAGTTGAAGACAAGGTGAGGATGCTTGTAGTTGCTATAAGTTTCTTGGAGCTAGGAGTGCTTGTGCCTGAAGGTGTCTGATGAAGATTTAGGAGGTAGGAGACATAGGGAGAGCCTTATAACTAGAATGACTTCTTTCTCAAATATGGAAAGCATCTTGTGCTTCCATTCCTCCCAATGACTAAAATTCCTTCTAAGATAATCACATCCCTCCTTTGGAGGGATGAGTGGCTTTATCTGGGAAGTAGAACTTTGAGGGAACCAGTCTCTCATAATGATGAACCTTTACAGGCTTCCTTTGGTTGTCAATAAGCTGTTTATCATTTCCACTCATTCTATTCAATCAATTGTCTTCTGGGTTGAGTATCTTGAAAGATGTTGGGCTTGAGTTTGAAGATGAGGACTTCATTGAAGAGTGTGGAAGAGGATGATTCCTTGAGCATTGCCATTGCAGCTGAAGCTTGAAGAGCAAGAAGAGAAAGTTGATGCTTGTGAAGAAGAACCAATGGAGATTGAATGAAGAGCTGAGGCTTGAAAAAGAATTGAAGGATGAAGTTGACAATTCCAAGTGATTGAAGACTACTTAGGGAAGCTGAAGCTTGTAGGAGAAGATAACCAAGTTGATACTGGTAAAGCTAAGAGAGCTGAAGCTTGATGACCAAGTTGATACTCATGAAGAGGATTCAATTGAGATTGAGTGTAGAGCTTACGCTTGAGGAATAAAAGATAAGTTGACACTTACATTGATGCTTGGAGAGCCTGGAGGAGTCAAGTTGACACTTGTAGATAGGAGTAAAGCCTGAGGGTGGAATTGACTGAAGAGCTTAAGCTTGGAGAAGAGAGAATAAGTTGATACTTATGTTTGTTGATGTTGGAACCTTGGAGGAGCAAGTTGATACTTGTCATGGAGGATGATAGCCTTGAAGGGGGGTTGAAGTATGAAGACTGGATTGCTGTTAGAAGAGCTGAAGCTTGGAATTGAAAGAAGGGGTTGTTGGTCTGCTCTCTTTTCTTGTCTGTTTTCTTTTCTGTGCTGATATGCCTTGTTTGACTTGCTTGATGCATTAGAATAAGTTCATATCTAGACTAACTCTAAGCTAGGAGCATGATTGCACTAGAAGTTGAGTTGCTCCCTCTGCTTGTATTGTTATTGTATGGCTTTGCTTGCGGGTATTCGGTAGAGCCCAGCTCCCTTGCCGATGTGGTTTGTGTTTGCTTGATGGCATTTTATTTCATTTCCTCTGTATGATTGCAGTTTATTGTCTTGCTTGATAGCATGTTATTTCTGTTGTATGATTACTGTTATTCATATCTGGCTTGAGGTTGAGATGAGCTTGTGGAGGCTGACACCCCACACACATTTCCTCCCTCACTTGCATTGCATGCATTTTACAGTCGTTTACTGTTTACTGTTTACTGTTTAAGCTGATACTTTGTCTGTTTCTGTGTATCATTGACATGATCCCTTAGGAATCTCACTTCCTTTAATAAGGAAGTGATGATTAGAACTTTAGGTTGAAACCTATGCATGATAACTTCTAGGAGTCCCCTGTTTCAAACTTCAACCATAGGATGAATCCTTGGCATGACAACAGTAGGACTTGATAGTCTCCCTTTAGTTGAGCATGTTCTCTTCTCATCTCAAAACAGCTTAAGATACAGTAATCATGAATAATTTCTTTCGTACGTTACGAGCCTTAAGCTATCTGAGAAAGGATTGTTGGAGAGCTTCTTTTCAACAGTCTGGATGTTTAGTATGGCACCCTTTGGGTGACATGCGACGCATTCACTCTCAGGTCATAGTCTTTAGTGCGATTGAAATTGCAAACACAATAAAAAACACTTCTTTCGTAAAAGACAGAAAACCAACTTCAAACCTTTTTGCCCCGAGGGCCCATAATTCAAAGGAAGCTTTTCTGAAGAAAAGAGTGTCGTTAAACTTCAGCGCCACCGCAAACAGGCTTTGTCCCTAACTGCTGGAATTGTTGTTTAACCCTACTCGATAAAACAGATGAATCTGAATTCCCATAATCCGTAGTGTCCCGAACTACGTAAGCTCTGATCTCTCATACCTGTTGAGAGTACGTAGGCACGATACTGATGTATTGGCGAGCCACCTTCCCTGTAACCTGTAGTTAGTCGAACTACGTTGACTCTGATTTCTCATGCTCTGATGAGAATACGTAGGCATAAAGTGCGACGCTTTGCCGAGTCATTTTCTTTTCTGTTTAAGCCAGCCTTGATAGGTAGATAGATAAACCAACTCGTCCAGTAAACACAACAAGCGTGGATCCCATCGAGTACGATGGACGTGAGGGGTGCTAATACCTTCCCCTTGCGTAACCGACTCCCGAACCCAGACAACGGTTGCGATGACCTTGTCTTATACCTTTTTCGCCAGGTTTTTCCGATCATTTCCTTTCCCGCTCTGAGGGATAAATAACGAAAGGTGGCGACTCTTCTGTTTTGCCGGCACCTTATTTTCGCAGTAGCGACAGCTGGCGACTCTGCTGGGGACTTGATAGTTTCCTGGGATCCAATGTCCCATATGCGAGTCAGTTTGGGGATCCAACGTCCCCTGCGAGAGTCAATCCTAGCGCTTGTATGATTACTTGTTGGGTTGTGTTTATTTATCGCATTTTTATTTCCCGCACTTTATTTTCAGTATGATATGATTATCTGTGCTGTTGTGGGAGGGGCATTCTGATGAGTGAGAAGCCAGACCCAGGCTTGAGTGAACATAACATTAGTTGTGGAAATTAGTGGGCGCGTGCTTGCTTGGCAGGCACTAGTGTCTCATGAAATCCACGCTCAGACGAGGTTCTCCCGGTTGACTTCTTTTTCAAACCTTTGGGTTGAGGGGGTTGTTGGTTTGGATGATTGTCGACTCTAGGGACTGATCATTTGTGATTCAGCCGAGTGAGGCCGCTTCATGAGCTGGTGATGCCACACCTTCTGGGTATCGTATCACCCCTCTTGAATGTCTGTGACGCTGATGACCGCATAGGATGCCGAACTTGAGTTAGTTTAGGTCCATACCTGTGAGCAGGGTTGGGTTTGTTGCAGGAAACTCTAACCTTCAGACTACCTGGTTTTCTTGATAGTGAATCAGTTTTGTTGGTACCAGAGGTTCTCATCATCAGATATGATTGTTCTTGACAGAGCAGATTTATGGGATCAGAGGATCTCATTAGCAGATGCGTATTTGTTCTTGATAGGGCAGGTTTATGATTGGGATCAGAGGGTCTCATCAGCAGATGTATGGTTGTTCTTGACAGAGCAGAGTTTTGGTCCTGCATCAGAGGTCCTTATTATCAGATGTTTGTTCTTGACAGAGCAGATTTATGGTCCTATGTGTGTGTGTGTTCTTGACAGAGCAGATGTGTGGTCCGATACCAGGGTTTTCTTCTTATCAGAGATAGTGGTTGTTCTTGGCAGAGCAGCATCATGGTTTTGTTGATACAGAATCCCCACAGCACAGTTGCCTTGATCTCCTGCTGCATGATTGCATTTTACATTGCTTTGCATACCCATTTGCATTTCATTAACGTGTGTCTGTGTTGCAGGTACCGTTTTCCCCGATTCAGGATTTCTGGCCTTCTGTTATATTGTTATAGGTTCTCTGAGGAAGACCGTGGCTTACAAGCTCCCTGCCCCTGATGTGGTTCAGCTGACTGGTTTGATTGCTTTAGCAAATGATTCTGTGAGAGATGAGTTCAGAAAATCTTACGGCAAATTGCTCAGTTTGGTTCATAAACCTTCTGCGTTCGAGTTGAATGGGTTGCACGCTCTGCTGCAGTTCTACGATCCTCCGTTGAGATGCTTTACTTTCCAGGACTTTGTTCTTGCACCCACACTAGAGGAATATGCTGATCTGTTAAGGGTGCCTATCAAGAGGCAGATGCCTTTTGTTCATATGGATGCTGAGCCTGATCTGGCTAGCCTAGCTCCGTCACTTTATCTGGATGCCTCCGAGTTGGTATTGTCTAGTTGGAACAAGGTTCCCGGTTTCTCCTTGCAGTTCTTGGTGGGAAAAGCTCAACAGTGCGCCAAAGACGGATGTTGGGTCGTGTTCAAAGCCATTCTCGCTCTGTGCATATATGGCATCATTCTGTTCCCCAATATGCCCGACTTTGTGGACTTCGACGCCTTCCGCATCTTTGCTTCAGGGAATCCAGTCCCTACCTTGATAGGAGATGTCTACCATTCTATCCACTACAAAAACGAGAACAGAAGGGGCAAGAATGTCTCGTGTTGTGTGCCCCTGCTTTATAAATGGCTTGATAGTCATCTGCCCAAGAGGGGTCCCTTTGTTTCGTCTGCAGCCATAGCTGAGTGGTCCGAGCGTTTTATGAGTCTATCTATAGAGGATATTGACTGGTTTGATAGAGATAGGTGGGGTACCGAGATTATCTTTAGCTGCAGCGGGTTTTCGAACGTGCCTTTGATAGGCAGGAAGGGCTGTATAAACTATAATCCGTCTTTGCTGGTCCGACAATTTGCTTATGCTTTGAGAGCTCCGCCGAAGGATGAAGAGGTACAGAAATCTCTGTACCTCACTGGTCTTCTAGAGGGGGATATGTTGTCCAAGCTTCAGCGCGCTTGGAATGGTATCAGTAAGAGGGGAAAACCATTGCTGGGGAGAAGCAATAGCCAAGCCTACGCTCCGTATGTGACCTGGATCAGAGCCAGAGCAGATATTATAGGGATGTCGTTTCCACCTGCCCAACCAGAAAGCCCTCCAGTGATTGAAGAGCCTACCACTGTGCCTATTCAGCAGCATAATCAAGTGTTAGCTGAGAGAGATGAGCTGAAGAAGGTGAATGAAGAACTGGAGAAAGAATTGGCTCAACTCAGAAGCGAGAGAAGCGAAGCCGTCCATTCCTTCAAGAGGCAAACAGAGCTGGTGAACCAGTTAGGGATGGATTTGACTAAGCAGATGGCTGAGCGCGAGCGCATGGGTCGAGACTTCAAAGTTGTCAATGACGTACTGGCCACTAAGAAGCAGCACTTGGATGAAGCGTACCGGAGAATATCCAAGTTTAACCAGCACTGGAAGGCCTCCCTAGCCCATAGGAAAGAGCGGGAGGATAAGCTGATGCAACAGATCTCCAAGCTGAAAGCCCAGGTGAAGGCTAATGAGAAGAGGTTTGATGAAGAAACCGCTCACAGATATGCCGTTGAAGGCCAGATCAACAGGGCTCTCGCTAACCTGAGGGAGCGCAAACTGATGTTTGAATCCAAGAAGCGGAAGTTAGAAGATTGTTTCGGTGAAGGAGCATGGGAAGATTCGGTCGAAGGTCTTTAGTACACCATTATGCAGAGGGAGTTACTCGCCGAAGGGTTGCTCACTCGGCCTGATCATCTAGAAACGAAGGGGTTGTTAGAAGAGTTTCGCGCCCGTGGTCGTGCTTGACTATTTGTATTCCTTTTTTTGTGATCATTGTTGTATGCTGACCATCACCAGGCTTGTTGGCTGAGGTCACGCTATTGATTCATCTTGTACTCACTGACGTTGTGTACTGCCTTGATGGGCTTTCTTTATATATGAGATGTTATTTCTATGACTGGACTCGGACTTCTTATTATCAGCACTGGCACTCAGGCACTAGGATCGGGGGAAATCTCCCTAACGCACAGACACACGTTTGCATATTGCATGAAGCATTTGCATAACAAGCACTTTGTCGTTTTTCCTAACCCTTTTGTGTTTTCAGATTTTTAGGTTGTTCAAGGATTGATCAGAGACTTATCCACCGCTATCCGACCAGAGCAAATCAAACCAGAATCATGGAGCAAGTGCAAACTGATGTTCAGGAACTCCACGAAAGAATGGATCGCTTCGTGGAGCTCATGCAAGCGGTCGTCAATGGCCAGGATCAGCTCAGAACCTTGGTTCAACCTCTGATTTCAAGGGTCGATAGCAATGGCGTACTCCATGGTGGGACCGTGCCTACTCCTCCACCAGTTGAAACTCCTCAGAATGGCGTCCCCGTGACCAGGGGGAATGGCAGTGCCAACGACAATGTGATAGCTAACATGGGACTCAACGGTAATACGACGGGCGTCGGTAATGGGAATTTTGAAGCTAACGTCAATGTTGGGCTGGGCAACGGCAATGCAGGTGTTGGAAATATGTTCGGGCCTCAGCCGTGGTTAGAAGACCGTCAAGACGATGTGTTCTCTCAGAGAGGTGCTGAAGGGGAGATGACTGCTGAAGCACGTCTAAGGTTCAAGGCACTCGAGGATAAGATGAGAAATATCGAGAACCAGAACACCCTGGATGTTGATATGTCCAAGTTGGGACTGATTGCTGATTTCAAGGTGCCTCCCAAGTTCAAGGTACCTAACTTTGAAAAATACAAGGGCACCACTTGCCCTCGCGTCCACCTGAGATCATATTACCGGAAAATGTCCGCTCATTCTGAGGACGAGAAGTTGCTGATGCACTTCTTTCAAGACAGTTTGTCTGGGCCCTCCCTCGAATGGTACATGAGTCTGGAACCTACCAGTGTGCGCACGTGGAAGGACCTTACTGAAGCATTCATGCACCACTACCAATACAATAGCGACTTGGCTCCAAACCGAGTCCAACTGCAGAATCTATCGCAAAGGAACAACGAAGCGTTCAAGGAATACGCCCAGCGGTGGCGTGAATTGGCAGCCAGGGTTCAGCCGCCGATGGTTGAACGTGAGCTTATGCAAATGTTCGTAGCCACCCTCCCAGGGGTTTATTATGAGAAATTGGGTAGCGGTATGTCCGGAACCTTCTCAGATCTCATTATCACGGGTGAGCACATTGAAAATGGGATCAAACTGGGGAAAATTCAAGGTGAGTCATCCTCAGCTGGAGGAGGCGGAAAGAAACCTTATGGTGGCAAAAGACGGGAAGGAGAAACGAGCGCCGTGTCCAACGCTCGAAGGAAAGGCAAAGGCCCTCACCAGCAGGTGGCCAGCATAACTATCCTGGCAGTCCCACAGCCACAACAGCAGCAGCAGCCGAACCAACAAGGGTACAGAAAGTATCAGAACAGGGCACCTCTGTCGAGCCGTCACCTCGAGACACCGCCCATGTCGTATGCTCAACTATTGCAGACTTTGCTTCAGCTACAGTTGATCCAGAAGAGAACCTTGGCTCCCTTGACAGGGGCACCTCCACCAGGTTATGACGCGAATGCAACTTGTGAGTTTCACTCAGGGGCACCAGGCCACACAATAGAGAATTGCAAAGCCTTCAAGCACAAGGTGCAGGACATGGTGGACGCTAAGATCATCAACTTCTCAGATAATGTGCCAAACATCACGAAGAACCCTATGCCGAATCATAGGGGAGGTGGAGTAAACGCCATTATTAAAGACGAGAATTTGGATGTGTTGACTGACGTCAGAGATCTGAAGACGCCGCTTAGCTTCATTAAAGCTAAGCTGATGAAAAGAGGTTTCTTTCCAGGTTGTGGAGAGCTGTGTATGGGTTGTGCGACAAGTCCTGATGGATGTGAACAGCTGATAGAGGGGATTCAAAGTATGATGACCGAGGGAATCCTGCAGTTTAGCCGAAGGGCCGAAAGCAGATCGGGAGAGGTAATGCTGAAGCAAGATGATGAGGTTGCCACCATCACCATCCCTCGCCGGACGATCACCATTTATGCACCCAGGCCGCCCACAATTACCATCACCAAAGCTGGGCCGATACCGTTCGAAAGCACTAATGTTGTCCCATGGCATTATGGGGCTGAAGTCTACTGCAACAGACATAAGTTGGAACTAGAACCGTTTTGGTCGTCTGTGGAGAACCTGGCGGGCATTAGTGGAATCACTCGCAGCGGAAGAGTATTTGCACCACTTGAGGTCGTGGCAGACAAAGTAGACAGAGCTGATGCAACTGATAAAGGTAAAAGTAAAGTCGTTGAAGAGATCCCGCGTGGGGCAGAAAAAGACTTACTTGTTAAAGACGCCGAGGAATTTATGAGGTTGATTAAAAAGAGTGACTACAAGATTGTGGATCATCTCCATCAGACACCCTCGAAGATTTCCATCCTGAATTTGTTGTTGTGTTCTGAAGCACACCGCAATGCGCTGCTGAAGGTGTTGAACGCCGCATATGTACCGTAGGAAATATCGGTAAACCAGCTGGAAGAGGTCGTAGCCCACGTGAATGCTGGAAATGGGCTAGGGTTCACTGACCTAGAGCTGACGCCGAAGGGGAGGAACCATAATAGTGCCCTGCACATCTCGAAAGAGTGTAGGGGAACGATTATGTCGCACGTGTTGGTGGATACAGGTTCGTTACTCAATGTTCTTCCGGAGAAGGCATTAATGAAGTTAGATACTCGCGGAGTGATTTGCACACCCAGTGATCTGGTTGTGAAAGCGTTCGATGGAACCAAACGCCATGTTTTCGGGGAGGTGACGTTGCCAATCCAAGTCGGGCCGGAAACATTCGACGCGATCTTTTACATTATGGACATCATGCCTGCCTACAGCTGTCTCTTAGGCCGGCCATGGATCCATTCCGCAGGTGCCGTGACCTCCACATTGCACCAGAAGCTCAAGTATGCTGTTGGAGGTAGCATCGTGATCGTTTGCGGCGAGGAAGATATAATGGTGAGCCATTTGTCGTCCTTCAAGTATGTTGAGATGGATGGGGAGATCCACGAAACCCTATGCCAAGCGTTCGAAGCTGTTAAAGTCAGAGACGTAACTCCTGTGGTCACGGAGAAGCCAGAGATGACTCTCCTTCCTTCAAGGAAGCTCGGGCTGTTGTCCAAGCCGGATCTACCCCAGGCTGGGGACGAATTTTGGAGATACCTAACAAGCAAGACAAGTTTGGGTTGGGATATTCTCTTGCGGCTGAAGCCTCTTCTTCTAGCAGTGCGTCGCGAGGTAAAGGGCCGATCCAGTTTACCAGTGGCGGGGTGATATTTGAAAGCGTCAACGCAGTGTCTGAAGACACCGGAGATAGCGACTGTGACTTTGACTCTTGGATCCAGCCAAGCAAGCCAGGCGAGAGCCTTAACAACTGATCCGTCAAGGATATCATCCAGATGACAAGTGAAGAGTAATGATTTACTTTTTCCAATCATTGTACAACCCTATGTCCTACCCAGGGCATAGTGGTTTTATTGTCAGGGCCTCGTTTGATTATGTACATGCATTTTATCAATAAATCAAAAGGCGTTTTTCTTCATATGCAAATATTGTGATCTTTGTTATTCCTGTTTTATAGTTGTTTTGAAGAACAATAAAATGGCAATGGGGTTTGTGCTAACCTGCATATCCTCGTTTTAAGCTTAACCCTTGTTATTGCAGGATCCACATAGCAGATGACATCGACTCTGGACCTTCTACGACTCACTTCGACTTCGAATTCCCGATCTATCAAGCCGAAGAAGAGATTGATGAAGACGAAGACCTTCCTGAAGAGTTGGCCCGCTTGTTGAGACAAGAGGAGAAAGTCATTCTGCCTCATGAGGAGGAGATCGAGATCGTGAATCTGGGTTCTGAAGAACTAGTCAGGAACGTCAGGATAGGGGCTGCATTGCAGAGTGATGTCAAGCAGAGATTGGTCAAGATGCTTCGAGAGTATAGTGACGTCTTTGCTTGGTCATACAAAGATATGCCCGGGCTTGATACGGACATCGTGGTTCACCACTTGCCGCTGCGAGAAGATTGTCCTCCCGTTAAGCAAAAGCTTAGGAGGACGCGACCAGATATGGCCGTTAAGATCAAAGAAGAAGTGCAAAAACAGCTTGATGCTGGCTTCTTAGCGGTCACTACTTACCCTCCGTGGGTCGCCAACATAGTGCCTGTACCAAAGAAGGACGGTAAGGTGCGAATGTGCGTCGATTATCGGGATTTGAATAGGGCGAGCCCTAAAGATGATTTCCCGCTGCCTCATATTGATGTGTTGGTCGACAATACAGCTCAGTTCTCCGTGTTTTCGTTCATGAATGGCTTCTCCGGCTACAACCATATCAAGATGGCACCGGAGGACATGGAGAAAACTACGTTTATTACACCCTGGGGAACATTTTGCTACAAGGTAATGCCTTTCGGTCTGAAGAACGCAAGGGCCACTTACCAACGAGCAATGGTTACTTTATTTCATGACATGATTCATCATGAGATTGAGGTCTATGTTGATGACATGATTGCGAAGTCCCAAACGGAGGAAGGACATCTGGTCAATTTGCTGAAGCTTTTTGAGAGGCTTAGGAAGTTCAGGTTGAGGCTGAATCCTAACAAGTGTACTTTCGGAGTACGGTCCAGAAAGTTACTGGGTTTATCGTGAGTGAAAGAGGCATCAAGGTCGATCCTGCGAAGATTAAAGCGATACAAGAAATGCCAGTGCCAAAAACAGAAAAAGAAGTTTGTGGTTTCCTGGGCAGAATAAACTACATTGCAAGGTTTATTTCTCATCTCACGGCCACGTGTGAACCGATGTTCAAACTGCTGAAAAAAGATCAGGCGATTATCTGGAACGAGGATTTCCAGAGGGAATTCGATAAGATAAAACAGTATCTGCAGGAACCTCCGGTCTTGATACCCCCAGTGGCTGGACGACCTCTAATCATGTACTTGATAGTTCTTGAGAATAGTATGGGGTGTGTTCTCGGTCAGCATGACGAGACGGGCAGAAAGGAGCATGCCATTTACTACTTGAGTAAGAAATTCACAGATTGTGAATCTCGTTACTCGATGCTGGAGAAAACGTGTTGTGCACTAGCCTGGGCTGCCAAACGTTTACGACAGTACATACTCAATCACACGACCATGCTAATTTTGAAGATGGATCCGATCAAGTACGTCTTCGAGAAGCAAGCGCTTTCGGGCAGGATTGCCAGATGGCAAATGGTGTTGACGGAATATGACATTCAGTACGTTTCCCAGAAAGCCATCAAGGGCAGCGTATTGTCTGATTACTTGGCCGAACAGCCGATCGAGGATTACCAGCCGATGAAATTTGAATTCCCTGATGAGGATATCATGTTTCTCAAAGTGAAAGATTGCGATGAACCGTTGCCCGACGAGGGGCCAGACAGGAAATCCCAGTGGAAATTGAAATTTGACGGGGCGGTTAATTCTTACGGAAGTGGCATTGGGGCAATCATCACGACTCCCCACGGATCCCATATCCCGTTCACTGCGAGACTGACGTTTCCGGTCACCAATAATGAAGCGGAGTACGAAGCATGCATCATGGGTCTAGAAGAAGCAATTGATTTGAGAATCAAGAACCTAGACGTATATGGTGACTCGGCGCTTGTGATCAACCAGATTAAAGGGGAGTGGGAGACTCGTCAATCGAATTTGGTGTCGTACATGAATTATGCCAGAAGGCTACTTCCGTTCTTTGATCGAGTGGAACTCCATCATGTGCCCAGGGCCGAAAACCAGATGGCTGATGCCTTAGCCATGTTGGCTTCGATGTATAAAGTCAATTTTTGGAATGAAGCTCCAAGAATTGTCCTTTCTCGTCTTGATAGACCTGCATTCGTCTTCGCGATCGAGGAAGCCTCCGATGGCAAACCATGGTTCCACGATATCCAGAACTTCCTTATGACTAAGGAGTATCCTGCGGGAGCGTCAACCAAGGATAAGAAGACTCTAAGGAGGCTGTCTGGAAATTTTTATCTCAATCCTGATGGAGTTTTGTATAAAAGAAACCACGATCTCGTGCTACTCAGATGTGTAGATGAGAAAGAGGCGAGTATGCTCATGGAAGAAGTCCATGAAGGCACATTTGGTACGCACGCCAGCGGGCATGCTATGACAAGAAAGATCCTGAGAGCAGGATACTACTGGCTGACGATGGAGTCGGATTGCTTCAAATTCGCGATGAGATGTCATAAATGCCAGATTTATGCTGATAAAATTCATGTGCCGCCGTGCCCGTTAAATGTCATGTCCTCCCCGTGGCGGTTCTCCATGTGGGGCATCGACATGATAGGCAAGATCGAGCCCGCTGCATCTAACGGTCATCGCTTCATTCTAGTAGCTATCGACTACTTCACCAAGTGGGTGGAGGCAGCCTCATATGCTAATGTGACCAAGCAGGTGGTGGCTAAATTCATAAAGAGGGATATCATCTGTCGTTACGGAATTCCAGAGCGGGTCATTACTAATAATGGTTCGAATCTGAATAACAAGATGATGAAGGAGCTGTGCCAGAGTTTCAAGATTGAACACCACAACTCATCTCCTTACCGGCCGAAGATGAATGGCGCCGTTGAAGCGGCCAATAAAAACATCAAGAAGATTGTTCAGAAGATGGTTGTGACCTATAAAGATTGGCACGAGATGCTGCCATTTGCACTGCACGGATATCGTACAGCGGTACGTACATCAACCGGGGCAACTCCTTTCTCCTTAGTGTACGGTATGGAAGTTGTCCTACCGTTAGAAGTGGAGATCCCTTCTTTGCGAGTTTTGGTTGACGTGAAACTCGACGAGGCAGAATGGATTAAGAACCGACTAAACCAACTCAGCCTGATGGACGAGAAGAGGTTGGCATCGATTGCATATGGTCGTCTATACCAAAGCCGAATGAAGAAGGCTTATGATAAGAAGGTGTGTCCTAGAAGCTTTCAGACGGGTGATCTCGTCCTGAAGAAGATTCTTCCTCCACACTCCGATCATCGGGGAAAGTGGACTCCTAATTACGAAGGTCCGTACGTCGTCAACAAGGTCTTCTCGGGAGGAGCTTTGTTGTTATCCACGATGGATGGTGAAGATTTTGCATCCCTGGTGAACGCAGATGCAGTTAAAAAATACTTTGCTTAAAGAATGACCCGCTGGAAAGAAAAAGAATATCCAGGCAAAAAGGGGCATCCCGGCGAACCACAAAAAAGGGAAAAGGGTTCGGGAAAAAATTAGGGATATAAATTGAAAGAATGTACACCCGCAAAGTCGAAAACCTGGAAGGGCGACTTTGGCAAAAAGGGGTATCCCGGTGAATCGAAAACCCGAAAGGGCGATTCAGGCAAAAGTTAGGGATTTGAAAAAGCAAATGACTGTGTTCCGCGTGTGGACTTTCATTGTTTAGTGGTTTGGAAGACCTGAGGGCCGTTTATCTGAATCAATCTCTTCTGAAGCTAAAGCATCGGAGAAGTATCGAAGTCGAGTGGGTCATAGAGGGATCAACTCATGGTGTTCGTCTACGCCTCGTTTCCGACATTTGTATATACTGATGTATATTTATGTTTTTATATTTGCGCGGCTTCCTCATTCCAGGAGCTTGCATCTGTTGTAAAACATTTTTACCCATTCAGGGGTTCGTTATCAATAAAATGTATACTATTCAGCAATTCTGTTTGTTTGTTTAGCATTTACCTGCTTTGTTTGCGAAAAAGAACGCCGATGTTTTTGATAAAATGCACATACATAAACTTACTGGCCTAGGCCACTGATTGTTGAAACAATGAATTACTTGAACATTGTCGCAAGATGATAACCGTGATAGGTCCCTTTGAGAAGGGTGTCTTGTCTGTTTGTTTGTGTTGTTACAGGTGTAGCATATTCCAGGCAGTACGCCGTACGCGTCCCCAAGCAGGATGATTCCTTCTTCTCCAGCAAAGTTCAGCAACCTCTCCCCACAGAGTCCGAACGTGAGATCGTCAAGCATTGATATGTTTTCCCCAGGCAGAGAAGATTCTCTCCCCAATCAGATACATCCTGAAGGAATGTCATCGCCCCAGCTAAGTCGTATACTGAAGTGTGCAGCAAGTGGAAGTTCAAGACTGAAGTCTCCAGCGGAATCGAGTTTCCCCACAGAGTCGTACTCTCCCCAACAAGCAGGATGATTCCTTCTTCCCCAGCTGAGTTTGCAAACCCCCAAGGGAGCCGAGTCCTTGGAAGGTGTTCGGGCCATGATTGGTTGTCCCCAGTAGAGTGCTGAATAGCTGATGTTGTAGTTCCCCGCCGGAGTCGTTACCTCCAAGGAAGCTCTGGCTGCGAATGTCGTGCAACTTATTTCTGCGATTGACATCGCTGTCCTCAGCAGGTCCAGGTTCTCGTAGAGCTTTATTCCCCTGCAGCAGTCGACTGAAGTTTGCTTCCCCATGCGGAGTCCGGTTGAGATTGGCGCGACCTTTTCTCTGTGGCAGGATGAGTCCTCCCTCCACCAGAGTGGTTCTTTCTCCTTGACAGGAGGATTCTCCCTTCAGCGTTTATTTTGCTGACGGGATCGCAGCATGTTGCATGATTGCATAGCATTTATCGTAAATGTGTAGCATTTCCACCGCGTGGAGCATTGCGTCATTGTCACGGCATATGCATACTAAACATGAGCTAGGTCGTTACTGTTCTTGTTTTGCAGGTGTTCCTCCGTAGAGTCGCTTGCTCAAGATGATTCTTGAATTCTCCCCAGCAAAGTCGTTGCTTAAGATGATTCTTAGAATCCCCAGTGAAGTCGAAAGAGTTGGTTGCTCAAGTTGATACTTAGAGTTCCCGGAAGAGTGTTTGCTCAGGATGATTCCTGAAATCTCCAGCAGAGTTATTGGTTCAAGATGATTCTTGATTTCCTCAGCAGAGATGATTCACCCAGAATGATTTCTGGATCCCCGAAGCAGAGTTACTTGATAGTTCTCCAGAATCCCCAGCGGAGATGCGTCATCCCCAGCAGGTTTCCGAACAGCGAAGTTGAAATTTCCCTTGAAGACTTGATGATTGAAGTCCAACCGTATTAACGAAGCAGTTCTCTCAGCTGATGCGGAGTGCCTGATGGCAGAAGTTTGGATTGACTGAGAATTCTATTCCCGACTTACTGACTAAGACCGGCTGATGCCCGAAAATTTCTTTGAATGCCCGATGGCATGATTAACTTGATTGTTGACCTGATGAATCCCGAGGAATCTTGATGCCTGACGGCATGATCGACCAAGTATCACCGGTTACCGTGTGACCAATTCCCCAGCTAGTTGTCGTGCAGCTAGTATTTCAGTTTTCGAAGATTTGTTCCCATCAGAGTACCGTGTACTTGTGCAATTGGCAAATTTCCGGGTTTGTCGGTATACAACCGTCTCGCACCTTAATTGGTTGAGAGTCGTTCGCTTCTCACCCAGTCAGGTTCAAGCCGTTTGAATAGGGGCAGCTGTTGCACCCTAAAATTTGACCAACATTTCTTTACCTAACTTGTGTTTCATTTCATTCACATTAGCATTATCATTTGCATTTCATTGACATATATGCAGGAGATCAAGAGGTATGATTACCAATCAAGAGCTATACAAGACTATGAAGCTAGCCAAGAAGGTTATTCAAGTGTTTAAGGGTAGATATCTTTGTCAGAGAAGTTAGAAGATCCTCAGAGAGAGTGGTTGAAACCAAGAGTGTGTGCCTCCTAACTTGAGAGTTGTGGGAGCTCCTCAGATGATTCTGAAGCCAGGAAAGTGGACTTGAAGCCTTGAGAGAGCTTATGAGATGTCTTGAAAGCCATCATGAGACCTAGATAAGTCATTGTGCAAGATTAAGAAGCCTCAGCCATGAGTGGTGTAATTAGGGTTTGATTGGGTCAACCCTAGGTCAACTGATGATTTGAACAAGGTTGAGACCTAATTCAAGGGCCATGTGATCATGGATTGACACATTGAGATGCTATAAGGATGATTCCAAGGTCAACTCATCATGATTGAATAGTTTGAGAAGTTTCAAGCTAGGGTTTCTAAGGCTTGACAGTGTAAAATCCCCTAGTTTGACCCCTATCTTCAAGGCAGTTTAGCCCAAGATGTGATTGTCTTCTCATTTTACCCCCAACATGAATGTTTTATAGCTTGATCTTAGCTTTAATTTGAGTGCTAGAAGTCCTTTATAGGATTTGTAGAACTCAAGTTATGACTTTGACAAGTTACAGGTCATCTGAGGTATGTGAATCTGGGGGCTTGAAAGTTACCCAACTTGCATCAAACTTTTTCCCCAGAAGGATGATTCCTATGAACTTTTGGTCAACATGAATGTTGTTACTTATCCTCTTAGCTTTCTAGAGAGTACTAGAAGTCCTTGATAGGATTTGTAGAACTCAAGTTATGGCTTTGACAAGTCAAGGGCATTTTGGTCATTTGGAGATTACAGGTCATTTCAAGTATAAAGCCATAACTCCTATTTCCAAGCTTCAAATGGAAAAATGTTCAACATCAAACTTGTTCAAAATGATGTTTTAAGGCTAGTAAGGAGGTCATGAGATGTTGGAAATGCTTGTAGCTCAAAGTTGCAAAAATGACCTAAAATAAGGGTATAAGTTAAATGAATCAAAGTTGGAAATTGATATTTTCAATCTACACATCCAAACCATGGCATGTAATATATCATTTTGACTCTAGAAAATATTTTAAGAACATTGGTTTAGCCACATTTTTGAGTTGAGGTCTAATTTGTGGACTTGCTTTGAAAAGTAGCTACTTGCATATTAAGTAACATTTGCAAAACTCAAAATCAAGGCATGAGCAAGGCCCTTTGCAAGCTAAACGCTTTCAAAATGTCACTAGGGGAGAAATTGAAAGAGAATCGGATGGTTTTCAAGCTGCAAACAGAACTATGCATATCATGATATGTGATTGAAAATCTCATGACATGTGATTGAAAATCTCATGACATGAGAGATTGAAACTCTCATTAGAAGGGTCTAGAGGGTTCTAGATCACTCATACATCATCTATATATTGAGCAGAGGTGATCCAATGCAGAGGTTGGTGATGATTGAAGTAGAGAGCATAGATTGAGATTGAGATTTCTTAGCTTGCAATTGAATTCGGTTTCACCAAATTCTTCACTTTCCATCCATTTTCTTGATTGAAACTTCTTCCATGGATGCAAGGGAGTGATTCCAGATCATAATCCAAGGGAATTCGTGGTTGAATCGTGTATGAGCAATTGAATTTTTCCACCTGCAACTCACCATCGGATTTCAAGATTCAGGAGCTTTCAACCGGTTCTTTTGCATACAGAAGCAAGGAGAGGATCCATTGATCGTGTCTGGAAGGTTGGAGAGCTTGAATTGAAGGTTTAGTGCATCTGTTCATCCAAGATTTTCAGGTTAGTAACTTTCTTCCTCTAGCATGAATTAGGTAAAATCAAGATGAATTAAGGTGTTAGATGCATTGTAGAACGGTGTAGGAACGATTTCAGATAGTTAATTTGAGAATTAGTGACCAATTTAGGGTATTACCATTTTCGGTTGAGATTTGGATATGGTGAATCTTGAGGTTTCAGAGAGAACTAAAGGCATGAATGAGTTCGTGAGGGAATTTGGGACATGTTTCATGTATAGACCGTTTGCAATGGATGATCCTAGAGAGAGTTAGGGTTGGGGATGGTGACCGGAGCTCCACCGGTGGTGGCCAGAGCTGCGCGCGAGTTGCAGAGGTTTGAATTGGGGAAGATGACCCCAGGACCATTAGATCTTGGTTTGACTTGGACTATGACCCTCATCCAACGGCCACGTTTTAAATTCAGTTTGTGAAGGACCTGAATTAATGAAACGCATCGTTTCATTTGAGTGCTGATGCTGGGCTTAGTGAATTGGCTGATATTCACACCCCCCTGAAGGCCCAATCCATTATTTGAACTGTGTATCATTGCTATCTGCACCGTGTGTTTGTCTATTTTTGTTTGATTTTCATTATTTTTTCATTTTGTTCATGGTTCTTGAAAAAATCATATAAAATTGAAAATTAATCCAATTAACCCATTCTTTTTGCATAATACTCATGATTGAGTCTAGTACTTTTTAGAGAAAAAATATTTTCATTCCATGCATTTTATGATTTTATGGGAATTTTACATTTTAATTGATATTAAAATGGTTATATTTGATACCTAATTTTGTGGAATTTTGTGTGATCATGTGGTGATGACTTTGATCCTAATTTTTTGTGTATGATTAGCTTAGAAATGTATGCTCCCATAGTATTTGTATCACATTTTTGTGGTGAAAATAGGTGTGCTTTCTAGATTGATATTTAGGGGCCTCCTTTTAGGGTTTAGGTTTACTACCTTGTAGTGTAAAATTTATTTCTAGGTCTTATTTGATGATTTGATCTATGGAATTAATATGGTAGAGTCATGATTGACCTAGGTTCCCATAGTCATTTTTGTAGGATTTTACAATTGGTTTTAGTATTTTAGTTAGGACTAACTTTAGTACTAGGTTTTAGGTGATCCTAACTTACTAATTCAACTAGTTTAACTCATTTAGCTCCCTTAGATTAGGTTTTTTGCTTGGTTTGCCTTTGGTTGAGATTGAAGACAAGTTGAAGACAAGGTGAGGATGCTTGAAGTTGCTTGAAGTTGCTTGGAGCTAGGAGTGCTTGTGCTTGAAGGTGTCTGATGAAGATTTAGGAGGTAGGAGACATAGGGAGAGCCTTATAACTAGAATGACTTCTTTCTCAAATATGGAAAGCATCTTGTGCTTCCATTCCTCCAAATGACTAAATTCCTTCTAAGATAATCACATCCCTCCTTTGGAGGGATGAGTGGCTTTATCTGGGAAGTAGAACTTTGAGGGAACCAGTCTCTCATAATGATGAACCTTTACAGGCTTCCTTTGGTTGTCAATAAGTTGTTTATCATTTCCACTCATTTTGTTCAATCAATTGTCTTCTGGGTTGAGTATCTTGAAAGATGTTGGGCTTGAGTTTGAAGATGAGGACTTCATTGAAGAGTGTGGAAGAGGATGATTCCTTGAGCATTACCATTGCAGCTGAAGCTTGAAGAGCAAGAAGAGCAAGTTGATGCTTGTGAATAAGAACCAATGGAGATTGAATGAAGAGCTGAGGCTTGAAAAAGAATTGAAGGATGAAGTTGACAATTCCAAGTGATTGAAGACTACTTAGGGAAGCTGAAGCTTGTAGGAGAATATAACCAAGTTGATACTGGTAAAGCTAAGAGAGCTGAAGCTTGATGACCAAGTTGATACTCATGAAGAGGATTCAATTGAGATTGAGTGTAGAGATGACGCTTGAGGAATAAAAGATAAGTTGACACTTACATTGATGCTTGGAGAGCCTGGAGGAGTCAAGTTGACACTTGTAGATAGGAGTAAAGCCTGAGGGTGGAATTGACTGAAGAGCTGAAGCTTGGAGAAGAGAGAATAAGTTGATACTTATGTTTGTTGATGTTGGAACCTTGGAGGAGCAAGTTGATACTTGTCATGGAGGATGATAGCCTTGAAGGGTGGTTGAAGTCTGAAGACTGGATTGCTGTTAGAAGAGCTGAAGCTTGGAATTGAAAGAAGGGGTTGTTGGTCTGCTCTCTTTTCTTGTCTGTTTTCTTTTCTGTGCTTATGTGCCTTGTTTGACTTGCTTGATGCATTAGAATAAGTTCATATCTAGACTAACTCTAAGCTAGGAGCATGATTGCACTAGAAGTTGAGTTGCTCCCTCTGCTTGTATTGTTACTGTATGGCTTTGCTTGCGGGTATTCGGTAGAGCCCAGCTCCCTTGCCCATGTGGTTTGTGTTTGCCTGATGGCATTTTATTTCATTTCCTCTGTATGATTGCAGTTTATTGTCTTGCTTGATAGCATGTTATTTCTGCTGTATGATTACTGTTATTCATATCTAGCTTGAGGTTGAGATGAGCTTGTGGAGGCTGACACCTGTTGCACCCTAAAATTTGACCAACCGATTCCCATCTGGTTTATGGTTCGATGCATTTTTGCATTCGCATTCGCATACCGCATACAGTGCATTTTCTCATTCATATTGATTTTATCAGGATTACAGCCCTATTTTCACATTTCGGGTATTTCAGACCGGTTCGGATAACCGGAGGTTATTTTGAGAAGTCACGCGCTTCCTGGGTGTTTTCAGCTTACGCAGTGATTTTGGAGGTTCTTGGTGTCTGGGTTTACTGCTTGCTTCGATCTGGTCTCGCGCTCTCTTTTGTGGTGGTTGTTTGCCTTTGTTTGCATTTTTAGGATTGTATAGCCTTTTTTATAGATTTTAAATAGGTTTATTAGTTTTTTTTCTAGATTTTAAATAGAAATTGATATAGGTTTTATTGAGATTAATCTAGAGAATTAATAGAAATCAACATAGGATTTACAGATTTTAATATAGATTTTTTAGAATTTAAATAGATTTCTTTTAACATTTTAAATAGTTTTAAATCATTTTTAGAATTTATAGATTTCTTTTAAATAGGTTTAATATATATTAATATGTTTTTTCTATTATTTGAATATTAATTTTTTAGAGGCTAATTAGATTCTTTAGGTTTAATTAGAATATTATTAGTTTAGGATTAATTG
Organism: Lathyrus sativus; assembly: GCA_963859935.3. Taxonomy (NCBI): domain Eukaryota; kingdom Viridiplantae; phylum Streptophyta; class Magnoliopsida; order Fabales; family Fabaceae; genus Lathyrus; species Lathyrus sativus. Next base: position 288,940,606 of record OZ012737.1, read on the forward strand.
TCTATTTGTTTAGAATTAATTGGCTAGGTTTTTAGTTAGTCTAATTCAGATTTTAAATTAGTCTTCATAAATATTAATTTTCATTTAGAGTTTAATTAGATTCATTCAGTCCATTAATTAGTCAGGTTTTATTAGGATTAATTGAGTCTTTGGATTTAATGTTTTGCTTTTAAGTCAGATTTTATGCTAATTGGGTCATTAATTGTAGTTAAGTCCAAGCTTTATTACAGTTTTTTTTTGTCTGTGCATTTTCGTGGGCCCAGAAGTTTTTGGAGGCCCATTCCCCAGTCCAATTCAGCGCCATGTGTCAGTCCATATAAAGCCCCACGTGTTCATTCTCTCAGTCTCTCTCCATTTCCACGTTTCAACCCCCAGAAGTCCCCACCTCACATTTTCCCCACTCCGTATGAGTGCCACTTGGCCCTCCCTCAGACTCTCCACCACCACGTGGCCTCGTCCCCATCTCCCTCTGCATGCTACACCTCCACCTGTCCCACTCTCATCCTTCACCAGAAAGTCCCCCGCCGGCCATGCAAGACCGGCCACCACCATAACCTCTCACCGGCGACCACCGCAACCGTCGCCGGAATCTATAGCAATCGCCGGAAAACGCCAAAAACGCCCTAAACCTCCGTCTTCCTCATCCATCCTGTTCTTCCAACATTCACCATGTTTCACCGGAAAATTCAAGAACCTCCATCATTATTCTCCCCAGTTTCTTTCAGAATCATCATCACCTTCGTCCCAGATTCACCGATCCTGTGAGATTTGCCCAGAACGACGAATCTTCATCCACTCTCCAAGAACTTCCGCCATGCATCTTCAACGAACTTTTTCCAGAAATATTCAATGTTCTTCATCCTTGTTCTTCATGAGTTTTCCAGAACGCAGATAATCTTCATCATCATGAACAACAACTTCGATTTCCAGAAAAACTTCAAGAATGTTCTTCATACATTCATACGAACTTCATCCAAGTTGGTCAGCTTCCTCTAGATCCTTCATATTTTCCAGATCAACAAACATCATCAGCTTCGGACTTTCCAGAATCATCCAAAATTTCACATCGTCATCAAGAATGTTCACGCGTTCGTCATCTTCATGGATCTCCAGACGATCTCTGATCTTCAGTATCCTTCGGATTCGCAATGATTTTCCAGGATGTGTTCATCAACCGAGATTTGTGTTCATCAGCAAGAACATTCAACCTCCATCTTCAGAGATCACCAAAGCAACTTCATCTTCGCTCATCAAGCCTCAAGAATCGCATGCAATCGTCATCGTTCATGGATCGTCCAACAAACTTCAAGAGCTTAGATCACCAGGATCTTCAAAGAACTCGCCGTGTTCTTCTTACCTTCGTCAAACTTTCAGAGTCCTCAAGAATATCCAAGAATAGACGATTTTGTTTCCAAAAGACTTGTATTATTTTCACAGTTTTTGTTTTGATTCACTTGTTTTGTAAGATCTAAATGAGATGTTGTTGAGTATGACAGAAAAATGAACTGAGAGAGAATCTGAGGAGAGAGTTTGGACGAGTGAGAGAACGGCGGACAAATGATGAACAGTGGAGTTGAGAGACTTAGGGTTTGTGTTCTCTGATAGTGAGAAAGGGTGAGATACGTGGTCGTGGATTGGGTATTGGGCCTCAAGCCCGTTCACATTGGTTTTCGGCAACCCCCCCCCCCCCCCCCCCCCCGTGTTTCTAATCATGCCCCCTCCTTATTTTCTTTGGGCTGGGCCCAATTCTGTCTTATTTTCTGCAGACTGTACCCCCCTGGCTGGACTTGTACCCCCTTGCACTTTTATTTTTGTATACCTTTTAATTGATTTTTGTTGTAGGATTTAGTTAATGCTAGTTTAGAATATTTTTAAGAATCCTAGAATAAATTTAGTTTTAGTGCTATATTTCTTTTAGAGAATTTTCTTTAATATTTTAGAATATTTTAAATACGTAGAATATAATTTTAGGTGTTAATTTCTTTTAGAGAGAATTTAGGAATTAGATATCTTTAGGAGTTTATAGATTTAATTCTTTATAATATTTCCTATTAGAAATTAATTGCTAATTTTTAGGAGTAGACCTGTATTTTTGTGTTGGTTTTTTCTCCTATTTTCGTTTCCATCTGGCTTTATTCTCGATTTTATTTCTGGCTGGCCGTGTGACACGACTCAATTGGAGAATGATTTTCGATATCATTTCTCCATCTTGTCTTTGACACGGATATCAATACGCTACCTCTTAGAGTTCGATTTCTCGTATAAGTCGAACCATGACGGTCTAAGCGTTACATTGGTCTTGGTTCAAGCGTCATCATCAAAGATCCAGAGAGGAGAAGATTGGAATGGAGCTCGCGTGTACGTCAGGAGCCCCGGAGCTGCCTCGTTCATTATCATTTTTCGTATTCAAGTTTTCAGGTAACCAGCGAGTGTTGTGGGCTGCATCATCAGATACAAAGGAAGTGCCAGCTGAGGAGTTTCTTCTTAGGTTCTTGCGTGCGTGTCCCGAGTTCCTTCCTGTTTAGGCGTAGGCCTGCTTCCTCTTTGTTCTCGCCTCATGCGAGCGAATCCCTATTTCCTCTCTCTTGCTCCCGTGCAATTGAGATTCATTTTCCCGTCGAACTACGTCAGCTCTGATCTCTCGTGCCCGACGAGAGTACGTAGGCATAGGATGCCGTATCCTAGCGAGCTCCCGTTTCCCGTTTCCCGTTTTCCCTTTTCCCTTTTTTTCCAGGTTTTAGCTGTAGTAGGCTGAACTACAGCTGCTCTGATTTCTCATATCTTATGAGAATATGTAGGCATAGGATGCGATATCCTAGCGAGCACACTAACAACTAACCTTTCTGTTCTCTTGCTGCGGTGCGATCGAGACTTTCCCGCTGAGGACTGACGTTATCCTTTTCTTTTGCCCTTACGCATTTGAGACCAGACCGTAGTTTTTAGTTCCCATAGGTTCCCGTACCTTTCAAACCAGTTCAATCTCTCACTCCTGTGTGAGAACACCCTGTCTAGCCGTAGTTAGCCTGAACTACGTAAGCTCTGATCTTTCACGCTGTGTGGAAGTTCTTAGGCACAAGACGCGAAGTCTTGGCGAGCCAATTCCCTGTAGTTTCCCGAAGTACGATGACTCTGACTTTCTCTCTTGAGAATACGTAGGCATAGAGTGCGACGCTCTATCGAGTCAGTTTCTTCCCGTTTAGATTTAGCAGCCGTAGATAGATTGTTTTGCATCCTTTAGACAAACCAAACAAGCGTGGATCCCGTCGAGTACGACGGACGTGAGGGGTGCTAATACCTTCCCCTTGCGTAACCGACTCCCGAATCCAGGATTTGGTTGCGATGACCATTCCTTTCCCGTCTTTGCGATAGGTTTACTTCGAGTGTTTCCTTTCCCTCCGTTGGGATAAATAACGCACGGTGGCGACTCTTCTGTTCATCCGGCGCCGATTTTCACAGTAGCGACAACACCCCACACACATTTCCTCCCTCACTTGCATTGCATGCATTTTACAGTCGTTTACTGTTTACTGTTTACTGTTTAAGCTGATACTTTGTCTGTTTCTGTGTATCATTGACATGATCCCTTAGGAATCTCACTTCCTTTGATAAGGAAGTGATGATTAGAACTTTAGGTTGAAACCTATGCATGATAACTTCTAGGAGTCCCTTGTTTCAAACTTCAACCATAGGATGAATCCTTGGCATGACAACAGTAGGACTTGATAGTCTCCCTTTAGTTGAGTCTGTTCTCTTCTCATCTCAAAACAGCTTAAGATACAGTAATCATGAATGATTTCTTTCATACGTTATGAGCCTTAAGCTATCTGAGAAAGGATTGTTGAAGAGCTTCTTTTCAACAGTCTGGACGTTTAGTATGGCACCCTTTGGGTGACATGCGACGCATTCACTCTCAGGTCATAGTCTTTAGTGCGATTGAAATTGCAAACACAATAAAAAACACTTCTTTCGTAAAAGACAGAAAACCAACTTCAAACCTTTTTGCCCCGAGGGCCCATAATTCAAAGGAAGCTTTTCTGAAGAAAAGAGTGTCGTTAAACTTCAGCGCCACCGCAAACAGGCTTTGTCCCTAACTGCTGGAACTGTTGTTTAACCCTACTCGATAAAACAGATGAATCTGAATTCCCGTAATCCGTAGTGTCCCGAACTATGTAAGCTCTGATCTCTCATACCTGTTGAGAGTACGTAGGCACGATACTGATGTATTGGCGAGCCACCTTCCCCGTAACCCGTAGTTAGTCGAACTACGTTGACTCTGATTTCTCATTCTCTGATGAGAATACGTAGGCATAAAGTGCGACGCTTTGCCGAGTCATTTTCTTTTCTATTTAAGGCAGCCTTGATAGGTAGATAGATAAACCAACTCGTCCAGTAAACACAACAAGTGTGGATCCCATCGAGTACGATGGACGTGAGGGGTGCTAATACCTTCCCCTTGCGTAACCGACTCCCGAACCCAGACAACGGTTGCGATGACCTTGTCTTATACCTTTTTCGTCAGGTTTTTCCGATCGTTTCCTTTCCCACTCTGAGGGATAAACAACGAAAGGTGGCGACTCTTCTGTTTTGCTGGCACCTTATTTTCGCATTAGCGACATACATGCCTTATCTTGGCCTTGAAATGAAAAATCCCAAATTTGGTCCTTTTAATGAACTTTAATTCTTCCTTTTTAAGTCAATTTTGCAATTTTGAGTTACAAGCAATTACAACCTCTCATGAACACTTGGCTAGCCTTAAAACATCATTTTGAACAAGTTTGATGTTGAACAATTTCCCATTTGAAGCTTGCAAATAGGAGTTATGGCCTTATGATTGAAATGACCTGTAATCTCAAAATGACCAAAATACCCTTGACTTGTCAAAGCCATAACTTGAGTTCTACAAATCCTATCAAGGACTTCTAGTACTCTCTAGAAATCTAAGAGGATAAGGAACAACAGTCATGTTGACCAAAAGTTCATGGGAATCATCCTTCTAGGGAAAAAGTTTCATGCAAGTTGGGTAACTTTCAAGCTCCAAATTCACATTCCTCAGATGACTTGTAATTTGTCAAAGCCATAACTTGAGTTCTACAAATCCTATCAAGGACCTCTAGCACTCAAATTAAAGCTAAGATCATGATCTAAAACATTCATGTTGGGGGAAAGATGATATGACAATCACATCTTGAGCTAAATTGCCTTGAAGATAGGGGTCAAACTAGGGGATTTTACACTGTCAAGCCTTAGAAACCCTAGCTTGAGACTTCTCAAACTCTTCAATCATGATGAGTTAACCTTGGAATCATCCTTAGAACATCTTAATGCATCAATCCATGATCACATGGCCCTTGGATTAGGTCTCAACCTTCTTCAAATCATCAGTTAACTTAGGGTTGACCCAGTCAAACCCTAATTGCACCACTCAAGGCTGAGGCTTCTCAAACTTGCACAATGACCTGTCTAGGCCTCAAAGTGATCTTCCACCCTTCTCATGAGCTCTCTCAAGACCTCAAGTCTAACTTCATGGCTTCAGAATCATCTGATGGATTTCCACAACTCTCAAGTTAGGAGACACACACTCTTGGTTTCAACCACTCTCTCTGAGGATCTTTCAACTTCTCTGACAAGGATATCAAACCTTGAACATCTGAATAACCTTCTTATCTAGCTTCATAGCCTTGTGTAGCTCTTAATTGGTAATCATACCTCTTGATCTCCTGCACACATGTTAATGAAATGCAAATGACAATGCTAATGTGAATGAAATGAAACATAAGCTAGGTAAAGAAATGTTGGGCAAATTTTGGGGTGCAACAGCTGCCCCTATTCAAACGGCTTGGATCTGACTGGGTGAGAAACGAACGGCTCTCAAACAATCATGGTGAAAGACAGTTGAATACCAATAAACCCGGAAATTTGCCAACTGCGCAAGTACACGGTACTCTGATGGGGACAAACCTTCGGAAACCGAAACAATAGTTGCACGACAACTAGCTGGAGAAATACTGATCTGAATCTCCATCAGGATGATTCTCTTATTTATCTGCTATCATTGCGTCCTCAAATCATCGAGGGATCACCGGTTGCATGGTAACTAGTGATTTGCCGACCGTACACAGGTAAACGATGCTCTGATTGGTAGGAACATCTTCGATACTGAACATGACAATTGCACCGCAGCTCTGCTGGGGAATTGGTCACACGATAACCGGTGAAAGGTCTAATCTCAAATCTCAGTCAGGATGGTCATCTGATTTTGCTGTAGATATTCGTCCTCAAGTCATCAAGGGATCACTGGTCACTCGGTAACCGGTGATAAATGGTCGATCATGCCGTCAAGCATCAGAATTCCTCGGGACCCATCAGGTCATTGGGAACTTTTTAACAATCAAGTTAATCATGCCATCGGGCATTTAAAGGGATTCTCAGGCGTCAGCCGGACTTCATCAGTAGGTCGGGAATAGAATTCTGAGTCAACCATGAACCAAATAAGGATATACAATCTTTTACCGTCAGGCACTCTGCATCAGCTAGGCAAGCTACTTTGACCTCGTGGTTAGACTTCATCAGTAAGTCTGGGGTTTTGGGCACCGCTGCCGGACTTGAATCATCAAGTCTTCAAGGAAAATCTCAATTTCTCTACTCAACAACCTGATGGGGATGACACATCTCCGCTAGGGATTCTGGAGAACTATCAAGTAACTCTGCTTCGGGGATCCAGAAATCATTCTGGATGAATCAACCCTGCTGAGGACTTCAAGAATCATCTTGGACAAATAACTCCGCCGGGGACTTCAAGAATCATCCTGAACCAATAACTCTGCGGGAGATTTCAGGAATCATCCTGAGCAAACACTTCGCTGGGGACTCTAGGCATCAACTTGAGCAACCCTCTCTGGCGACTTCACTGGGGATTTTAAGAATCATCTTAAGCAACCAACTTCGCTGGAGAATTCAAGAATCATCTTGGGCAACCGACTTTGCTGGAGAATTCAAGAATCATCTTGAGCCACATAACTCTTCCGAGATTTCAGGAATCATCCTGAGCGGACACCCTGTCGGGGAACACCTGCAAAACAAGAACGGTAACGACCTAGCTCATGTTTCATATGCATATGTTTGACAATGGCGTAATGCTCCACATGGTGGAAATGCTACGCGTTTAGGGTAAATGTTATGCAATCATGCAAAATGCTACGACTCCATCAGCAAAATAAATGCTGAAGGGGGAATCCTCCTGTCGAGGAGAAAGAACCACTCTGGTGGAGAGGAGGAATCATCCTGCCAAGGAGAAGAAGTCACGCCAATCTCAATTGGACTCCGCATGGGGAAATGATCTTCAGTTGACTGCTGCAGGGGAATAAAGCTTTCCGAGAACCTGGACCTGCTCATCTAGGTATTCAAACCACAACTGCTGAGGAAAACGATGTCAATCGCAGAAATAAACTGCACGGCCTTCGCGGCTAAACCTTCCTGGAGATAATGACTCCGGTGGGGAAATACAGCATCAGCTATTCAACACTCTACTGGGGGAAAACCAATCATGGCCCCAACTGCTTTCCAAGGACTCGGTTCTCTTGGGGAACTGCAAACTCGGCTGGGGAAGAAGGGATCATCCTGCTTGGGGGAGAGTACGACTCTGTGGGTAATTTCAATTCTGATGGAGACTTCAGTCTGAACTATCGAGTGCTGCACACTTCAGTGTATGACTCAGCTGGGGAGACGACGATCCTTCAGGATACATCTGATTGGGGGGAGAATCTTCTCTGCTTGGGGGAAATATATCAATGCTTACGATCTCATGTTCAAACTCCACGGGGAGGTGCCGCTGTACTTGCTGGAGAAGAAGGAATCATCCTGCTTGGGGATGCATACGGCGTACTGCCTGGTATATGATACACCTGCAACAATACAAACAAACAGACAAGATACCCTTCTCAAAGGGACCTATCAAGGTTATCATCTTGTGACAATGTTCAAGTAATTCATTGTTTCAACAATCAGTGGCCTAGGCCAGTAGGTTTATGTATGCGCATTTTATCAAAAACATCGGCGTTCTTTTTCGCAAACAAAACAGATAAATGCTAAACAGGCAAACAAAATTGCTGAATAGTACACATTTTATTGATAACGAACCCCTGAATGGGTAAAAATGTTTTACAACAGATGCAAGCTCCTGGAATGAGGAAGTTGCGCAAACATAAAAACATAAATATACATCAGTATATACACAAATGTCAGCAACACGGCATAGACGAACACCATAAGTTGATCCCTCTATGACCCACTCGACTTCGATACTTCTCCGACACTTCAGCTTCAGAAGAGATTGATTCAGATAAACGGCCCTCAGGTCTTCCAAACCACTAAACAAATACAGTCCACACGCGGAACGCAGTCATTTGCTTTTTCAAATCCCTAACTTTTGCCTGAATCGCCCTTTCAGGTTTTCGATTCACCGGGATACCCTTTTTTGCCAAAGTCGCCCATCCGGGTTTTCGACTTTGCGGGTGTACATTTTTCCTTTTATATCCCTAATTTTTGCCTGAACCTTTTCCTTTTTCATGGTTCGCCGGGATGCCCCATTTTTGCCTGGATATTCTTTTTCTTTCCAGCGGGTCATTTTTAAGCAAAGTATTTTTTAACTGCGTCCGCGTTCACCGGGGATGCGAAATCTTCGCCATCCATCGTGGATAACAGCAAAGCTCCTCCCGAGAAGACCTTGCTAACGACGTACGGACCTTCGCAATTAGGAGTCCACTTGCCCTGGTGATCGTAGTGTGGAGGAAGAATCTTCCTCAGGACGAGATCACCCGTCTAAAAGCTTCTAGGACGCACCTTCTTATCATACGCTTTCTTCATTCGGCTTTGGTACAGACGACCATACGCAATCGATGCTAACCTCTTCTCGTCCATCAGGCTGAGTTGGTTTAGTCGGCTCTTAATCCATTCTGCCTCATCGAGTTTCACGTCAACCAAAACTCGTAAAGAAGGAATCTCAACTTCTAACGGTAGGACAACTTCCATACCGTACACCAGTGAGAAGGGAGTTGCCCCGGTTGATGTGTGCACCGTGGTACGATAACCGTGCAATGCAAATGGCAACATCTCGTGCCAATCCTTGTAGGTCACAACCATCTTCTGTACAATCTTCTTAATGTTTTTATTGGCCGCTTCAACGGCGCCATTCATCTTCGACCGGTAAGGGGATGAGTTGTGGTGTTCAATCTTGAAACTCTGGCACAGCTCCTTCATCATCTTGTTATTCAGATTCGAACCATTATCAGTAATGATCCGTTCGGGAATTCCGTAATGATAGATGATGTCCCTCTTTATGAATTTAGCCACCACCTGCTTGGTCACGTTAGCATATGAGGCTGCCTCCACCCACTTGGTGAAGTAGTCGATAGCTACTAGAATGAAGCGATGACCGTTAGATGCAGTGGGCTCGATCTTGCCTATCATGTCGATGCCCCACATGGAGAACGTCCATGGGGAGGACATGACATTTAACGGGCACGGCGGCACATGAATCTTATCAGCATAAATCTGGCATTTATGACATCTCTTCGCAAATTTGAAGCAATCCGACTCCAGTAGTATCCTGCTCTCAGGATCTTTCTCGTCATAGCATGCCCGCCGGCGTGCGTACCAAATGTGCCTTCATGGACTTCTTCCATGAGCATACTCGCTTCTTTCTCATCTACACATCTGAGTAGCACGAGATCGTGGTTTCTCTTATACAAAACTCCATCAAGATTAAGATAAAAATTTCCAGATAGCCTCCTCAGAGTCTTCTTATCCTCGGTTGACGCTCCTCCAGGATACTCCTTAGTCATAAGGAAGGTCTGGATATCATGGAACCATGGCTTGCCGTCGGAGGCTTCCTCGATCGCAATGACGAATGCAGGTCTATCAAGACGAGAAAGGACAATTCTTGGAGCTTCATTCCAAAAATTGACTTTATACATTGAAGCCAACGTGGCTAAGGCATCAGCCATCTGGTTTTCGGCCCTGGGCACATGATGGAGTTCCACTCGATCAAAGAACGGAAGCAGCCTTCTGGCATAATTCATGTACGGCACCAAATTCGATTGACGAGTCTCCCACTCCCCTTTAATCTGGTTAATCACAAGCGCCGAGTCACCATATACGTCTAGGTTCTTGATTCTCAAATCAATTGCCTCTTCTAGACCCATGATGCATGCTTCGTACTCCGCTTCGTTATTGGTGACCGGAAACGTCAGTCTAGCAGTGAACGGGATATGGGATCCGTGGGGAGTCGTGATGACCGCCCCGATGCCACTTCCATAAGAATTAACCGCCCCGTTAAATATCAATTTCCACTGGGATTTCCTATCTGGCCCCTCGTCGGGCAATGGTTCATCGCAATCTTTCGCTTTAAGAAACATGATATCCTCATCAGGGAATTCAAATTTCATCGGCTGATAACCCTCGACCGGCTGTTCGGCAAGGTACTCAGACAATACGCTTCCCTTGATGGCCTTCTGGGAAACGTACTGAATGTCATATTCTGTCAACACCATTTTCCATCTGGCAATCCTGCCCGAAAGCGCTTGCTTCTCGAAGACGTACTTGATCGGATCCATCTTCGAAATTAGCATGGTCGTGTGATTGAGCATGTACTGTCGTAAACGTTTGGCAGCCCAGGCTAGTGCGCAACACGTCTTCTCCAGCATCGAGTAACGAGATTCACAGTCCGTGAACTTTTTACTCAAGTAATAAATGGCATGCTCCTTTTTGCCCGTCTCGTCGTGCTGACCGAGAACACACCCCATACTATTCTCAAGAACTGTCAAGTACATGATTAAGGGTCTTCCGGCCACTGGGGGTATCAAGATCGGAGGTTCCTGTAGATACTGTTTGATCTTATCAAATGCCTTATGGCAATCCTCGTTCCAGATAATCGCCTGATCTTTCTTTAGTAGTTTGAACATCGGTTCACACGTGGCCGTGAGCTGAGAAATAAACCTTGCAATGTAGTTTATTCTGCCCAGGAAACAACGAACTTCTTTTTCTGTTTTTGGCGCTGGTATTTCTTGTATTGCTTTTATCTTCGCAGGATCAACCTCGATGCCTCTTTCACTCACAATAAACCCCAGTAGCTTTCCGGACCGTACTCCGAAAGTACACTTGTTAGGATTCAGCCTCAACCTGAACTTCCTAAGCCTCTCAAAAAGCTTCAGCAAATTGACCAGATGTCCCTCCTCCGTTTGGGACTTCGCGATCATGTCATCAACATAGACTTCAATCTCATGATGAATCATATCATGAATCAAAGTAACCATTGCTCTTTGCTAAGTAGCCCCTGCGTTCTTCAGACCGAAAGGCATTACCTTGTAGCAATATGTTCCCCAAGGTGTAATAAACGTAGTTTTCTCCATGTCCTCTGGCGCCATTTTGATCTGATTGTAGCCGGAGAAGCCATCCATGAACGAGAATACGGAGAACTGAGCTGTATTGTCAACCAACACATCAATATGAGGGAGCAGAAAATCATCTTTAGGGCTCGCCCTGTTCAAATCCCGATAATCGACGCACATTCGCACCTTACCGTCCTTCTTCGGTACAGGCACTATGTTGGCGACCCACGGAGGGTAAGTAGTGACCGCTAAGAAGCCAGCATCAAGCTGCTTTTTCACTTCTTCTTTGATCTTAACGGCCATATCTGGTCGTGTCCTCCTAAGCTTCTGCTTAACGGGAGGACAATCTTCTCGCAGCGGCAAGTGATGGACCACCATGTCAGTGTCAAGTCCGGGCATATCTTCGTATGACCAAGCAAAGATGTCACTATACTCTCGCAGCATCTCGACCAATCTCTGCTTGACATCACTTTGCAATGCAGCCCCTATCCTGACGTTCCTGACCAGTTCTTCAGAACCCAGATTCACAATCTCGATCTCTTCTTCGTAAGGCAGAATAACTTTCTCTTCTTGTTTCAACAAGCGGGACAACTCTTAGGGAAGGTCTTCGTCTTCATCAATCTCTTCTTCGGCTTGATAGATCGGGCAATCAAAGTCGAAGTGAGTCGTAGAAGGTCCAGAGTCGATGTCATCTGCTATGTGGATCCTGCAATAACAAGGGTTAAGCTTAAACAAGGATATGCAGGCTAGCACAAACCCCATTGCCATTTTATTGTTTTTCAAAACAAATATAAAACAGGAATAACAGAGATCACAATATTTGAATACAAAGAAAAACGCCTTTTGATTTATTAGTAAAATGCATGTACATAATCAAACAAGGCCCTGACAATAAAACCACTATGCCCCGGGTAGGACATAGGGTTGTACAATGATTGGAAAAAAGTAAATCATTACTCTTTGTCTGTCACTGGGATGATATCCCTGATAGACCAGTTGTTGAGGCTCTCGCCTGGTTTGCTTGGCTGGATCCAAGAGTCTAGGTCGGAATCGCTGTCTTCGCCGTCTTCAGACACTGTGTTGACACTTTCGAATATTACTCCGCCGCTCGTAAACTGGATCGGCCCTTTACCTCGCGACGCACTACTAGAAAAGGAGGCTTCAGCCGCAGGAGAATATCCCAACCCAAACTTGTCCTGCTTGTTAGGTATCTCCAGAATTCGCCTCCAGCCTGCGGTAGATCTGGCTTGAACAACGGTCTGGGCTTCCTTGAAGAAAGAGAGAGTTATATCTGGTTTCTCAGTGATTACAGGGGCCACGTTCTTGACTTTAACAACTTCGAACGCCTGACATAGGGTTTCGTGGATTTCTCCATCCATCTCAACATACTTGAAGGACGACAAATGGCTCACCATTATATCTTCCTCGCCACAAACAATTACAATGCTGCCTCCGACAGCATACTTGAGCTTCTGGTGCAACGTGGAGGTCACAGCGCCAGCAGAATGGATCCATGGTCGGCCTAAGAGACAGCTGTAGGCAGGCATGATGTCCATAATATAGAAAACTGCGTCGAACGTTTCCGGCCCCACCTGGATTGGCAACGTCACCTCCCCGAAAACATGACGTTTGGTTCCATCGAACGCTTTCACAACCAGATCACTGGGTGTGCAAATCAATCCTCGAGTATCCAACTTCATCAATGCTTTCTTCGGAAGAACATTGAGCGACGACCCCGTGTCCACCAACACGTGAGACATAATCGTTCCCCTACACCCTATCGAGATGTACAGGGCACTGTTATGGTTTCTTCCCTTCGGCGTCAGCTCCAGGTCAGTGAACCCTAACCCGTTTCCAGCATTCACATGGGCTACGACCCCTTCCAACTGGTTGACCGATATTTCCTGCGGTACATACGTGGCATTCAAGACCTTTAACAACGCGTTGCGATGTGCCTTAGAACACAACAACAAATTCAGGATGGAGATTTTCGAGGGTGTTTGATGGAGATGATCCACGATCTTGTAGTCACTTTTCTTAATCAACCTCATAAAATCTTCAGCGTCTTTAACAAGTAAGTCCTTCTCTACCCCACGAGGGGTTTTTTCAATGAACTTACTCTTTCCCTTATCGGTTACCTCGGCTTTGTCCGCTTTGTCCGCCACAACCTCAGGTGGAGCAAATATTCTTCCGCTGCGAGTGATTCCGCCAATTCCCACTAGGTTATCCACATACGACCCTGACGGTTCCAATTCCAACTTCTGTCCGTTGCAGTAGACGTCTGCCCCATAATGCCATGGGACAGCATTGGTGCTTTTGAAGGGTATCGGCCCAGCTTTGGTGATGGTAATCGTGGGCGGCCTGGGTGCAGAAATAGTGATTGTCCGGCGAGGGATGGTGATGGTGGCAACCTCATCATCTTGCTTCAGCATTACCTCTCCAGATCCACATTCGGCCCTTCGGCTAAACTGCAAGATTCCTTCGGTCATCAGACTCTGGATCCCTTCTATCAACTGTTCACATCCATCAGAACGAGTCGCACAGCCCATACATAGTTCTCCACAACCTGGAAAGAAACCTTTTTTCATCAGCTTGGCTTTAACGAAGCTAAGCGGTGTCTTCAGATCCTTGACATCAGTCAACAAATCCAAGCTCTCGTCCTCAATAATGGCATTCACCCTACCTCCCCTATGATTCGGCATAGGGTTCTTTGTGACGTTTGGCACATTATCTGAGAAATTGATGATCTTGGCGTCCACCATATCTTGCACCTTGTGCTTGAAGGCTTTGCAGTTTTCTATCATGTGGCCTGGTGCCCCCGAGTGAAACTCACATGTTGCATTTGCATCATAACCTGGCGGAGGTGCCCCTGTCAAGGGAGCCAGGGTTCTCTTCTGGATCAGTTGTAACTGAAGCAGAGTCTGTAACAACTGAGCATAAGACATGGGCGGCGTCTCGAGGTGACGACTTGACAGAGGTGCCCTGTTCTGATACTTCCTGTATCCTTGCTGATTCGGCTGCTGCTGCTGCTGCTGTGGCTGTTGGACCACGGGGATGGTTATGCTGGCCACCTGCTGGTGTTGGCCTTTGCCTTTTCTTCGGGCGTTGGACACGGCGCTCGTCTCCCCTTCCCGCCTTTTGCCCCCATATGGTTTCTTTCCTCCTCCAGCTGAGGATAGATCACCTTGAATTTTCCCCAGTTTGATCCCATTTTCAACGTGCTCACCCGTGATGATGAGATCTGAGAAGCTTCCAGACATACTACTGACCAATTTCTCATAATAAACCCCTGGGAGGGTGGCTACGAACATTTCAACAAGCTCCCGTTCAACCATCGGCAGCTGAATCCTAGCTGCTAATTCACGCCACCTCTGGGCGTATTCTTTGAACCCTTCGTTGTTCCTCTGTGACAAATTTTGCAGTTGAACCCGGTTCGGAGCCAAGTCACTGTTATATTGGTAATGGTGCATGAATGCTTCAGCAAGTTCCTTCCACGTGCGCACACTGGTAGGTTCCAGACTCATGTACCATTCCAGGGAGGGCCCGGACAAGCTATCCTGAAAGAAGTGCATCAGCAACTTCTCGTCTTCAGAGTGAGCGGACATTTTCCGGTAGTATGATCTCAGGTGGACGCGAGGGCAAGTGGTGCCCTTGTACTTTTCAAAGTCGGGTACCTTGAACTTGGGAGGCACCTTGAAATCAGCAATCAGTCCCAACTTGGACATGTCAACACCCATGGTGTTCAAGTTCTCGAAATTCCTCATCTTGTCCTCGAGTGCTTTAAACCTCAGACGTGCTTCAACAGTCAGCTCTCCTTCAGCACCTTTCTGTGAGAACACATCGTCTTGACGTTCTTCTAACCATGGCTGAGGCCTATACAGATTTCCAACACCTGTATTGCCGTTGCCCAACCCAACATTGACATTAGCTTCGAAATTCCCATTACCGACGCCAGTCGTATTACCATTGAGCCCCATGTTAGCGATCACATTGTCGTTGGCACTACCGTTCCCCCCCCCCCCCCCAGTCCCTGGGACGCCATTCTGAGGAGTTTCAACAGGTGGAGGGGTTGGAACAGTCCCACCATGGAGTACACCATTGCTGTCAACCCTTGAAATCAGAGGCTGGACCAATGTTCTGAGTTGATCCTGGTTGTTGGCAACCACTTGCATGAGCTCCATGAAGCGGTCCATCCTCTCTCGGAGTTCTTGAGCGTTAGTCTGCACTTGCTCCATAGCTCTAGCTCGATTTGCTTTGGTCGGATAGCGGTGGATTGGTCTCTGATCAATCCTGGAACAACCTGCATACACAAAGGGTTAGAAAAACGACAAAGTGCTCGTTATGCAGATGCTTCATGCAAATGCAAACGTGTGTCTGTGCGTTAGGGAGATTTCCCCCCCGATCCTAGTGCCTGAGTGCCAGTGCTGATAATAAGAAGTCTGAGTCCAGTCATGGAAATAACATCTCATATATATAAAGAAAGCCCATCAAGGCGGTACACAACGTCATTGAGTACAAGCTGAATCAATAGCATGACCTCAACCAACAAGCCTGGTGATGGTCAGCATACAATAATGATCAACACAAAAGGATTACAAATAGTTAAGCACGGCCACTCCGATATGCTTCATCCAAGTGCTGCTTCTTAGTGGCCAGTACGTCATTGAAAGCTTTGAAGTCTCGACCCAAGCGCTCACGCTCAGCTATCTGCTTTGTCAAATCTGTCCCTAACTGGTTCACCAGCTCTGTCTGCCTCTTGAAGGAATGGACGGCTTCACTTCTCTCGCTTCTGAGTTAAGCCAATTCTTTTTCCAGTTCTTCATTTGCCTTCTTCAGCTCATCCCTCTCAGCTAACACCTGATTATGCTGCTGAATAGGCACGGTGGTAGGATGTTCAATCACTGGAGGGCTTTCTGGCTTGGCAGGGGGAAACGGCATCCCTATCATATCTGCTCGGGCTCTGATCCAGGTCAAATACGGAGCGTAGGCTTGGCTATTGCTTTTCCCCAGCAACGGCTTTCCCCGCTTACAGATACCATTCCAAGCGTGCTGAAGCTTAGATAACATATCCCCCTCTAGAAGACCAGTGAGGTACAGAGATTCCTGCACCTCTTCATCCCTCGGCGGAGCTCTCAAAGCATAAGCAAACTGTCGGACCAACAGAGATGGATTATAGTTTATACAGCCCTTCCTGCCTATCAAAGGCACGTTTGGAAACCCACTGCAGCTGAAGATGATCTCGGTACCCAACCTATCTCTATCAAACCAGGCAATGTCTTCCGCTGACAGACTCATCAAACGCTCGGACCACTCAGTTGTGGCTGCAGACGAAGCAAAGGGACCCTTCTTGGGTAGGTGACTATCAAGCCATCTATAGAGCAGGGGTACACAGCACGAGACATTCTTGCCTCTTCTGTTCTCGTTTTTGTAGTGGACGGAATGGTAAACATCTCCAATCAAGGTAGGGACTGGATTCCCTGATGCAAAGATGTGGAAGGCGTCGAAGTCTACAAAGTCAGGCATATTGGGGAACAGAATGATGCCATATATGCACAGAGCAAGAATGGCGTTGAACACGATCCAACAACCGTCTTTGGCACACTGCTGGGCCTTTCCCACTAAGAACTGCAAGGAGAAACCGGGAACATTGTTCCAACTAGACAAAACCAACTCGGAGGCATCCAGATGAAGTGAGGGAGCTAGACTAGCCAGATTGGGCTCAGCATCCATATGAACAAAAGGCATCTGCCTCTTGATAGGCACACCTAACAAATCAGCATATTCCTCTTGTGTGGGTGCGAGAATGAAATCCTGAAAAGTAAAGCATCTCAACGGAGGATCGTAGAACTGCAGCAGGGCGTGCAACCCATTCAACTCAAGCACAGAGGGTTTACGAACCAAGCTGAGCAGTTTACCGTAAGACTTTCTGAATTCATCTCTCACAGAATCATCTGCCAAAGCAATCAAACCAGTCAGCTGAACAACATCAGGAGTGGGGAGTTTGTAAGCCACAGTCTTCCTCAAAGAACCCATAGAAGGCAAGAAAACCTGAATCGGGGGAAACGGTACCTGCAACACAGACACACGTTAATGAAATGCAGATGAATATGCAAAACAATGTAAAATGCAATCATGCAGCAGGAGATCAAGACAACTGTGCTGTTGAAGGGATGAAGGTTCTGTATCAACAAAACCACAATACTGGTCTGTCAAGAACAACCACTATCTCTGATAAGAAGAAAACCCTGGTATCGGACCATAAATCTGCTCTGTCAAGAACAAACACACATCTGATAATAAGGACCTCTGATACAGGACCATAAATCTGCTCTATCAAGAACACATACGTCTGAAAATAAGGACCCCTGATACAGGACCATAAATCTGCTCTGTCAAGAACACATATACATCTGATGATGAGAACCTCTGATACCAAAACTGATTCACTATCAAGAAAACCAGGTAGTCTGAAGGTTAAGGTTTCTTGTAACAAACCCAGCCCTGCTCACAGGTATGGACCTAAACTGACACAAGTTCGGCATCCTATGTGGTCATCAGCGTCACAGACATTCAAGAGGGGTGATACGATACCCAGAAGGTGTGGCATCACCATCTCCTGAAGCGCCTCACTCAGCTGAATCCCAAATGATCGGTCCCCAGAGTCGACAATCCTCCAAACCAACAACCCCTCAGGCCCAAAGGGCCGGAAAAGAAGTCAACCGGGAGAACCTCGTCTGAGCGTGGATTTCATGAGACAATAGTGCCTGCAAAGAAAGCACGCGCCCACTAATTTCCATAACTAATGCTAGGTACACTCAAGCCTGGGTCTGGCTTCTCACTCATCAGAATTCCCCTCCCACAACAGCACAGATAATCATATCATACTGAAAATAAAGTGCGGGAAATAAAATGCGATAAACAAACACAACCCAACAATTAATCATACAAGCGCTAGGATTGACTCTCGCAGGGGATGTTGGATCCCCAAACTGACTCGCATATGGGATGTTGGATCCCAGGAAACTATCAAGTCCCCAGCAGAGTTGCCAGCTGTCGCTACCATGAAAATAAGATGCCGGCAAAACAGAAGAGTCGCCACCTTTCGTTATTTATCCCTCAGAACGGGAAAGGAAACGATCGGAGAAACTTGACGAAAAAGGTATAAGACAAGGTCATCGCAACCGTTGTCTGGGTTCGGGAGTCGGTTACGCAAGGGGAAGGTATTAGCACCCCTCACGTCCATCGTACTCGATGGGATCCATGCTTGTTGTGTTTAATTGACGGGTTGGTTTTACCTATCTACCTATCAAGGTTGGCTTAAAGAAGAAAAGAAAATGACTCGGCAAAGCGTCGCGCTTTATGCCTACGTATTCTCATCAGAGAATGAGAAATCAGAGTCAACGTAGTTCGACTAACTACGGGTTACGGGGAAGGTGGCTTGCCAATACGTCAGTATTGTGCCTACGTACTCTCAACGGATATGAGAGATCAGAGCTTACGTAGTTCGGGATAATACGGATTACAGGGATTCAGATTCATCTGTTTTATCGAGTAGGGTTAACAAATAGTTCCAGCAGTTTGGTGTATGCAGCTCGACCCTTGGAGACTTATGCGTTACGATTTGCGGTAGAACTAGGAGTTAACGACACTCTTTTCTTCAGAAAAGCTTCTTTTGACTTATGGGCCCACGGGGCAAAAAGTTTGAAGTTTGTTTTCTGTCTTTTACGAAAGAACTGTTTTTTATGGATGTTTGCAACTAATATCGCACTAGAGACTATGACCTGAGAGTGAATGCGTCGCATGTCACCCAAAGGGTGCCATACTAAACATCCAGACTGTTGAAAAGAAACTCTCCAACAATCCTTTCTCAGATAGCTTAAGGCTCATAACGTACGACGTCAGTTAACCTTTATTACTGTATTTTCATTTGTTTTGAGATGAGAAGAGAGAACGGACTCAACTAAGGGGAGACTATCAAGTCCTAATGTTGTCATGCCAAGGATTCATCCTATGGTTGAAGTTTGAAACAGGGATCTCCTAGAAGTTATCATGCATAGGCTTCAACCTAAAGTTCTAATCATCACTTCCTTATCAAAGGAAGTGAGATTCCTAGGGGATCATGTCAATGATAAACAGAAACAGATAAAGCATCAGCTTAAACAGTAAACAGATATACAGTACAGGAAACAACTGTAAAATGCATGCAATGCAAGTGAGGGAGGAAATGTGTGTGGGGCATCAGCCTCCACAAGCTCGTCTCGACCTCAAGCCAGATATGAATAACTGCAATCATACAGAGGAAATGAAAATGCCATCAAGCAAAATATAAACTGCAATCATACAGAGGAAACAACATGCTATCAAGCAAAACACAAACCACATAGGCAAGGGAGTTGGGCTCTACCGAATACCCGCAAGCAAAGCCATACAGTAAAAATACAAGCAGAGGGAGCAACTCAACCTCTAGTGAAGTCATGCTCCTAGCTTAACACAATCTAAACATGAACTTATTCTAATGCATCAAGAAAATCACACAAGTCACATCAATACAGTTGCACAGAAAGCAAACAGACAAGAAAAGAAAGCGGATCAACCACTCCTACAGCCTTACAACAAAGCAACCCTCTGACAGCAGTTCAGTCATCAGTCTGCACTTACTCTTCAAGGCTATCATCTTTAATAGCAAGTATCAACTTGCCTCTAATACATCCACATAAGTATCAACTCATTCCCTCTTCCTCAAGCCTCAGCTCTTCAGTAAATTCCACCTTCTGGTTTCAATCCTAACTGCAAGTATCAACTTGTTCTCCAACTCCAGGCTTCAGCTTCTTCATCTGATCCCAACTGGATTCTCTTCACAAGTGTCAACTTGTTCCTCTTATTCTTCAAGCTTCAGCTCTTCACTCAATTTCAATTTGATCTCCTCCACAAGTGTCACCTTGTTCTTCTGGACCTTCAAGCTTCAGCTCTCTCCTCTCTACAAGTATCAACTTGCTCTTTCTGATCCACAAGCTTCAGCTCCTAAGGGTAATCTTCAAACACAAAGAAGTGTCAACTCCTATCCCTCCATCTCTTCAAGCAAGGAACTCCATCCTCTAGCAAGGGAGAAATATTCATCTGACAAGAGCAAAGTTTGGATGATTGACAGCAGGGTGAAGACCAAAGGTCACCACTAAGCATCCTATCATCAGAGAAAGGGACCCTCAAAGGTTCTCCCAATTTGTAAAGAGCCACACATCCTACCAAAGGAGGGATGAGGACTTTACAAAGGGACCTTACATCATAGGGAAGAAGGGAAGTGATCAACATCTTCCATGTTTATGAAGGAAGAGAATCTATCTAGAAGTTATGCCTACAAACTCTAATCTTAACACCTAATCAACACTACACCAAAAGAAGGGGAGATATTCACATCCAAGCTTCTTCAAGCACTCCATGGTAGCCCAAGCTTGTCTTCAACATCATCCAAGAGCAAGAGAGACAAAACCCTAATCTAAGGGAACTAAAGAAGTCATTCTAGTCAAATTAGTGCATTAGAATCATCCAAAGTTAGCACCTAAACTAAAATCAAACAAAAATAGCAAACTACATTGTAAATTCCTACAAAAATTCCTAAGGGACCCTAATTAAATCATGAATCTACCATACAAAAATCAGAGGTTGAATCATCCACCAAGTCCTAGAAATAAAACCTAAATCATAAGGTATCAACCATAAACCCTAAAAAGGGAGCCCATAAAGTTTCAACCTAAAACTACCACCTACATTCATCACAAAAATGTGAGAAAAAGCTAGGGGGAAGATGCATATCTATGCTAGCTACACACAAAAAATCAGGGCAAGAATCATCATCACATGATCAAACCAAATTCAACAAAATCAAGCATCAACCATGGTCATTTTAATATCAATTAAAATGTAAAAAATGCTAATAAAATCAAAAATGCAAGAAATATTAATATCTTTTATCTAAAACAACTAGATTCAATCATGAATCAATGGAAAAAAGAATGGGATTAATTGAGTTATTTTTCAATTATTTATGAATTATTCAATAACCATGAATGAAATGAGAAATTAAAAGAAACTAAAAAGAAATTGATAAACACGTGGTGCAGGTAGCAACAAAATTCAGTTCATTTCAGGGTTGGGCCTAGAAAGGGGGTGCGAGTATCAACTGGTGACTAAGCCCAAAACCAACATTTAAATGAAACGCTGCGTTTCATAGTAATTCAGAGTCCTTCACAAACTTTCCCTCACGCGTGGTCGTTAGATCCTCATCTGGTCAAAGGTCCTCCTCTAATCCAATGGCTATGAGGTTGTCTTCAACCTTTTGAATTTCTGAGTTCCCCTCACCTGCGCGCGCTAGAGTCACCGCCGGTGACTTCTCCGATCAACCTCCCCCAACCCTAACTCTCTCTAGAATCCACCATTGGCCACGATTCCTTGATGAATCTTGTCCCAAATTTCCTCAGGAGTTCACTCATGCCACTAGTTCATGCTAAAAACTCAAGATTTGCAAAAACACGATCTCAACCGAAAATTGAATAAACCCTAATTGGTCACTAATCTCCAAATTAATGATCCAAAAACCTTCCTACATCAATCTACAATGCATTTAACCTAACAAATCCTCTTGATTCTACTTAAATTAAGCCATAGAATGAGGTTTACATACCTGTCAAAATCGTGTGAACAGAGTGCTCAAACCTTCAAATCAACCCTCAAGAACTTCCAGACTCCTTCACTAGCATCCAAGGAAGGTTCTGTATGCAACCAAATGGATTGAAATACTCTGAATCTTTGAACCCGACTATGAGTTGCAGATGAAGAAATCCAAGTGCCAACTCCCAATTCTCCCACGATCTTGCCTTGAATTTGATCTGAAATCAATCACCAACTCTAGATTAAGCTATTGAGATCAATATCTTGGATTGAAATGGCTTCAAACCTTGTAACAAATTTTGATTTGCAAGAAGAAAGTTCACAATGCAATCTCACTATCCTCTCTCAATTCTCACCAACCTTCACTCTGAACCACTTCATAATCATATATAGGACATGGATGAATGATCTAGAAAGTTCTGGATCACTCTAATGAGAAGTTCAATATCTCATCTCACTTGAAATCTCATGATATTCTATGTGTATGACAGTCCTTGCAGCAGCTTGCATTTACTATGCTCTTCATCCAAATTCTCTCCAAATGAGATTATGAAAGTGCTAGGATGTGTTTGTACCTTGGTTTTGATCTTATAAGAAGTTTGGCATATGTTACTTAAGTCTTAAGCAAGCAAAAGAAACTCCATGATTTTGACCGCAAATGAGAAAAGTAATATTGCCAATGTCTTTAAAATGTCATTTCTGATCAAAATGACATATTACATGCCTTATCTTGGCCTTGAAATGAAAAATCCCAAATTTGGTCCTTTTAATGAACTTTAATTCTTCCTTTTTAAGTCAATTTTGCAATTTTGAGTTACAAGCAATTCCAACCTCTCATGACCACTTGGCTAGCCTTAAAACATCATTTTGAACAAGTTTGATGTTGAACATTTTCCCATTTGAAGCTTGCAAACAGGAGTTATGGCCTTATGATTGAAATGACCTGTAATCTCCAAATGACCAAAATACCCTTGACTTGTCAAAGCCATAACTTGAGTTCTACAAATCCTATCAAGGACTTCTAGTACTCTCTATAAATCTAAGAGGATAAGGAACAACATTCATTTTGACCAAAAGTTCATGGGATTCATCCTTCTTGGGCAAAAGTTTCATGCAAGTTGGGTAACTTTCAAGCTCCAAATTCACATTCCTCAGATGACTTATAACTTGTCAAAGCCATAACTTGAGTTCTACAAATCCTATCAAGGACATCTAGCACTAAAATTAAAGCTAAGATCATGCTCTACAACATTCATGTTGGGGGCAAGATGAGATGACAATCACATCTTGAGCTAAATTGCCTTGAAGATAGGAGTCAAACTAGGGGATTTTACACTGTCAAGCCTTAGAAACCCTAGCTTGAGACTTCTCAAACTCTTCAATCATGATGAGTTAACCTTGGAATCATCCTTATAAAATCTTAATGCATCAATCCATGATCACATGGCCCTTGGATTAGGTCTCAACCTTCTTCAAATCATCAGTTGACTTAGGGTTGACCCAGTCAAACCCTAATTGCACCACTCAAGGCTGAGGCTTCTCAAACTTGCACAATGACCTGTCTAGGCCTCAAAGTGATCTTCCACCCTTCTCATGAGCTATCTCAAGACCTCAAGTCTAACTTCATGGCTTCAGAATCATCTGATGGATTTCCACAACTCTCAAGTTAGGAGACACACACTCTTGGTTTCAACCACTCTCTTTGAGGATCTTTCAACTTCTCTGACAAGGATATCAAACCTTGAACATGTGAATAACCTTCTTAGCTAGCTTCATAGCCTTGTGTAGCTCTTAATTGGTAATCATACCTCTTGATCTCCTGCACACATGTCAATGAAATGCAAATGACAGTGCTAATGTGAATGAAATGAAACATAAGCTAGGTAAAGAAATGCTGGGCAAATTTTGGAGTGCAACAGTTAGCACAAGAGAAAACAAGAAATGCACAAGTGGTTTGGTAGATTGGAATCATCATGCAAAATGTGACAAGTTTGGACCTAGTTTGTGACCTAAAATTTGACAGTCCCAAAAACACATATTTTGCTGCAAGATATTGTTCATACATGACACATAACATACATAAAACATGTCTAAACAATGTTTAACTCAAAATCATGGCTAGAACTCAAAGTGGCATGAGAAATTCAAGTTGTAGGGTTACCTCTTGTAGCCTTATGACGCAAGCTTTAGAAATAAGAAAGCCAGAGATCCTACAAGCTCCTTAATGATTTGCAAATGCTCCAATGATGATGAGAAGATGCTCAAAGTAGCCTCCAAGCAAGCTAGTGGCCTGAATGCCTTGCTAGTGAAGAAAACACCAAAAAATCAAAATATTTCAAAAGCAAAGTTGATAAAATCTTGTTACATAAGTGTGAATCAATTATGGGTAGTTTGTATAGGTCTTATGTGAGGTGTGAATGGTATTGGAACTCAAGGAAGTGCAGTGGTTTGATGGCTTCCCTCCAAAATGTAGAAAAGTCAACAAATGAGGTTTTGAGAGTTGACTTCTTGCTTGGATGGTTTTCTGGCTAATGTGTGGTCTTGGAAAGCTATAGCATATCATTTTTGATGTGTTTGGAGTGTTGTTTGAGTTGGAAAATGTTTGGAAATGGTTTTGGCAATGATTTTTGCAAAACAGATTTTCGAGAGGTTTGAAACTTGGTGCAAACTTGCAAGAACTTGGTGATTGAGTAAGGGAGAGAGTTCTAGCCAGTTTCTAACATGGAACTGGTATCTTTTGGATGTAATAATGAGGTTCTATTTATAGCCAAGGGTCTTGAGTGAGAGGCATGGGCATATTCAAGCAAAATGCCAACTTTGGCCTTCCAAACTTGGAAATCTTGTGGGAACCAATGCAAATCTCCATTTCTGACCTCAAGCCACCCTAAAAAGAGCTTCTCCATACCCTATAAATGATCTTCATCATGCTTGATGGGATAGAAAGTGACTGGCTGCAGCATAGTTGGTGGTTTGATGAGGGTAGCCACCATTTTTCTCTTTCTTCACTATTCACTTTTGCAACTTGCATTAAACAATGATTTTTTCCAATTCTTGTGCCAATTTCGTGGGAGCTGATGCTAAAAACTTCCATTAGAAATGTGAAGATCACAAATTAAGCTTAAAGCTTGATTAGAATTGATTTGAAAAGCTTTGGAATCAAGACATCCATGTTGAGCTGGTTTTGTAGCAGTGAGTTTTTGCTAACTTGTGGGCTTTGATTTTCCCCAACCACGAGGAGTTATGGAACCCACTTGTACTTTTCAGAAATCCCTCATTAGGTACTACAACACTGATGTTTGAGTTAGGAACCCATTCCACTTGAAACTAGGTCAAAACCCATTGTGAAAATGATGAATTCTTAACTTACAAGTCAAGAAACATTGAAATTTCTAAGTGTTTAAAATCCTTCACAACTTGATGAACTCATAACTACAAATCCAATCATTTTTTGCTCATGGGTAAGTAGGAAACTTTTGTAAGGCTCCTTAAGAAATTTCCTATAAGCTTTGGACCATTCCATTTGGATGTGTGGTAAGGAAGTTATGATCATTTGAAGTTTGATCAAATTAGGGTTTTTTCACTTACCCTAGTTTCTTGATTTGCAACTTATCTATGAATTCTTGATTAACTCTCCACCAAACTTCATAATTATATGGGAAATGATGCTGGAAACAAGTTTGGCTTAAATTTGGGTTAAAAACCTTGTTGATCAATGAGTTGACTTTCCTGATAGACGAACCGAACAATTGAAAATCTCTGAATCGATTATCGGTGTCCTGGGTTCCCTGAGGCCTTGAAACTTCTTGGGTAGACCTCATTGGGTCATATGAGCCTTATGGACCACAATTCCCTCATTGGAAAACCTCATAGACCAAAAGTCAAACTATAGTTGACTTTTCCAACAAGAAACCCTAATTAGGGTTCTTGCACTACACTACTTCCATTCTCTTGGTGACAATCTCAAATTAGACTCATTCTTGATCACATGTCATATCCTGGATGATATAGAGACTTGTAATATGGAGGATCAATCCAAAACCTTGAGTGATCAATCTCTAGAAACCATGATTTCTTGACTATATGAAGCCCTAATTCATCTGCATCTTGACAAAGACAAACTTGAAATAGGTTAAGGTTAAATAATCAACGTTGATGCTCCTAGAATGATGATGAGATTTAGGGGTCAAATTTTGGTGTATGACAATAATCATCCTTCCAAGCTCTTATTGAATTTGCAGCTAACAAGACTTAACATTTTCTTTCCATTTAACTCAATTCTACACCATACTGTGTCTTGAGGTGTCATGCCTCAGCTTGCCTTTATCAGATTTTCTTTAAAACAAAAACACACAAAAAACCATAAAAGGTGCACCTAGTGCACTTAGGGTAAAAACATACTAAAACAAGCAAATATAGATAAATCCTAATTAAACCTAAATAACATCATAAGAGAAAATGGGTCATCATGACACACTAAAATAACGTTATCACTCCCCCAAAATTGAAATATCACCTATCCTCAGGTGATGCGACACTGATCGACAAGAGAGATTTTCAAGAACAAAGTAGGATCATATTAGTGAAGGGGCTCAATCATCTACTGGATGAGTAGCATGGGTAGGGAAATAATTGGCACAACTCAGCCTTTTTTTAGCCCAAAGATGTTATTACCAAACTGATTAGACACCTACTGTCACGCTGCTACTCTTCAGAAGAATTAATTAATTTTTCTTTATGATTCCAATTTGAGTACTCTTGTAACTTAAGTTTTCTTCCTCTTGGGTTTTGAGGTGAAATTCTGTTATGACTCTTCTATTGACTTTTGACTTTCACACTCTAGATAACACCTTTCCATTTTATTTTATTTTCTCTTTCTTTCTTTTTTTAGCTCAACACTCCACCTTTTCACTCAACGGGATCTCATTTGTAATGAGTCCAACTGGTTATTATGATGAAGATGTTGGTTGTTCCTCCAGTTTCGGGCACATGAACTTCTCATCAAGAGTGGTTTTTGCCATCTTTTTGCACACTTTTGTGTGTTTTTATTAGCAACGATTGGGATGTGCTCTTTTTTCATGTGAAGATTCTAAATCTTTATCAAAATTAGTTCATCCTTCTAGAGAAATTCCCTAAGGTTTCTACTTGCTTCACAATTTCCAACAAATAAGTTTCTAATTTTTTTTTACAAATTCAGCAGACTATCGGAGGTGAGACAGAGGTTATTAGTTTTCTTCTACAACAACACCCTAGGTAACAACTTGGCTTTGTTTCCACAGATTCACAGGCAGACTCGTCATCTAGTTTTTTATTCCAAGCACAAAAATAATATTTTTCTGATCCTTGGTTGTTCTTTACTTAACTCTCAGCTATTCTAAAAACTAATCATGCAAATTAATATTGAATATAAACAAGAATAAACTACACAAACATAAATTTTAGCATAAACCAGCTGAGTTAATTATCCAGACATCAAACTTTGGCCAAAAACACGACCTCCAAAATACCTAAGCAAATATCCAAGCAAAATAACACAACAAACATCCCTGCAAATTGTCATCCTAACATAAGCAGAAACAGATTGAACTAGAAAATAAAGGAAAGAAAGAGAGAACGTCAAGCTTTTATATGTCTCTCCCCCAAACTTAAAGTAAGGACAGTGTCCTCACTGTCAAGTGTCAAGGGAAGGCAAGACTAGGCTTGCCTCTGAATGATACCCATTAGGCCCTAAGCCTGGTGCTTTTGCACACAGGCTGGATGTTTACTCTCTTCTTCTTCTTGGCTTCCTTCTTCGCAGCCTTTGGTTCCTCAGGCTCCTCGGCTTGTTCTTGGAAGACTTCAGGCGTGACAACTTCTTCCGGCACAGGTTCTTCCACAACAATATTTTCTTTCTTCTTCAGCTCCTTTTTCTTTGGGCTAAGCACCTGCTCTTGTACAATCTTTTCCTCACTTTCTGCAACTGTATTCTTGATTAGGGTCACAACAGGAGTGGTCACAGTAGTGATTGTCACTGCTTTGCCCTTGCTTGACTCACTATCAGCTTCCTCGCCTTCAGCTTTTCCTTCAATCTTTTATTTTTCTGTCTATAAGGATTCAGGGGAGGATTCCTCAATGGTCGAATAATACTTGGGTAAACTATCATCCACAAGCTGATCTTCATCTTCCATCAATTCTTCCTCTTCCTTGTTGTCATCAAGTTTTTTGCCTTGATTTTAATTCATCTCATTGCTATCCTTGTCAACTTCTTCAATCAATTCTTCTAGGATATCATCCTTCTCAACTGGGCTCAGTTCTAGGTCAGTTTGATTTAAATCAAAGTCCTTTAGAGGACTGTTTTCTGGGGCATTGACATCATGGGTCTCTTTCTTTTTCCACTATTGCCTTAACTTTTTCTTTACGGGGTCTTTTTATTTTTGGGCTGAACTGGATGTTGCAACTGTGAGAAAACACAACCGGCGAAAAAAACAGAAGTGTAGCCACCGAATGTTATATATCCCAAGGAAAGGAAAGAAAACAATTGAAGAAAACCTAAAAAAAGGAGAAGACAAGGTCATCACAACTATATCTTGGGTTCGGAAGTCGGTTACGCAAGGGGAAGGTATTAGCACCCCTCATGTTCGTTGTACTCAACGAGATCCATGCTTGTTGTCTGAACAAAGGGTGTGTTATCTAAAGGCTACAGCTAAACGGAAACGGGAAAGGGAAAAGAAAAAGAAGACTCGATATGATATCACCACCCTTCTCCTATGTATTCCCTCGTGCAATGGTAAAGTCAGAGTCAACGTAGTTCAGAAAACTATGGGTGATGTGGGGAAGGTTGCTTGCCAAGACATCACCGTCTTGTTCCTACATATCCTCATCTAGTATGAGAAACCAGAGCAGTCGTAGTTCGGTTAAATAAACCACAGGTCGGTTAGGTGATTTTTTATGAGCGACATTAAGTTCCCATTCCAACATTAGGGTCGATGCCTGTTTGCGGTAGAACGGAAAATTAACATACTATTTTCTGAAAATGAGTTTGAAAGAACAATCATGAAGGATAAAAAGGTTTGAATTTTGTTTGTGAGTTTTAGTGAAGTGAATCGAATTGATTTGAGATTCACATTGCACTAAAGTCTATGATATAGGAACTAATGTGTCATACCCAAAATTTTGACCCGTAGATTCCATTGCCATTATAAAAGCATCAAGCATTGTTTCCTAACCTTAACCTTGTTTCAAGTTTATTATTATTGAGACCCATCTGAATTAGGGTTTTGCATCTTTGGAATCAAAAGGATTATTGCTTGATCAGTCAATGTTTTGGATTGGTCATCATCAAATAAAAGTTATATACATTCAAGGAGCTTATATTCAACAAGAATCAAGTGCTAATTGACCTCATTGCAAGATCATTCAAGCTCAATTTCATCTGGCCCCAAATTAGGGTTTTATCAGGAAAAGTCAACCGTCCCTTTGACTTTTGATCCAAGCATGATCCCAAGCCTTGGGACATGATTCAACATGTTCATATACACCCTTGGAGCCTATCTATGATGTTTGAGAAATCCAAACATGCAAATTCATTTAATATCACACAGTTGAATTCATCTGGTACAAATTTCATCTAACAAAGTCAACTCTTTGAATTTTAGGGTTTTTGGTCCAAATTAAAGCATCCAAGATAAATTTCATCAGGATATGTTTAATCAATGAGTTTGATAATGAATAAATCAAGGGTTAATAGGTTCCTTGCAAAAGAAGAAAACATGGATAACTTGAATTTTTCTAAGTGTGGAAAAAACCCTAATATTGGCACCAACTTTGAGAGATCCTAACTTTCAATCCACACATCCATTTTTTAAGTTCCAAAGATCAATTTGTAGATCTCCTAATGTACTACAAAAGTATCCTAGTGACCTATGATAAAAAGATGCTTAGATTTTGAGTTATGAAGCCTCAAAGTTTGGAAAAATCTTTAGACACTTAGAATATTTTCAAGGCAGCTTTGTTCCTTCAATTTTCAGCCAACTTCAAGGCTAGTTTTCATCATGATCCCTTTGGATTCAATAATTCCATCAAACATGAAAGTTGTAGGGCATGTTTACGGATTTCTAAAAAGTACAAGAACTCCTCAATCCCATTCTTGAGCTTGGAGTTTCGAAGAGATGAAGTTAGGGTTCTAAACTTGATTTCCAAGTGTTCCAACATGGAATACTTGATCCAAAATCTTTAGTTACCAGAAAATATTGCTTTTCAAAACTTGATTAAATTAAAGTATCACTTAATCAGATCATTACACAAAAATTGGAAGCTTGATCCCTTGAATTAAAGCTCAAACCATTTGCTATTTCCATTTTTGGCATAAAGTGAAGAATACCATTTTCATAAAGCATGGCTTTTCCCTAAAACCAGTATTGAGACATTCCCCTTTCTCTTATTTTCACTCCATAGTACAAGATATTTTAAGAGTCATGCCCTAATCACAACTACTCTTGTACTTGGCACTTGAAACAAGAAAAAGTGATGATCACAAACAAGTTGGTTTCCAAGTGACTTAGTTAGCAAGAACTCAGATTATGACCACACCTCAACACCTCCACTCTCTCTATAAATAGGACATCAATCTTCACTGCAAAAGTTAGGATAAAACAATACAAACCAGCCTCAAACACTTCTACATCCTCAGAATCAAAAGAACTTGCAAAGTACCTCCAAACTTGCAAGAATTCTTCAAAAACATTTTCCATTTGTGCATTCTTGAAAACAACTCCACAAACCTTCCCCATACACTTCATAAACCTCATTCAAACCAATAAAACCTTGATGTAACATATCAAACACCTTGCAATATATTCAACCTCTATTTTTGCAAGAAGAAACATATTCTATTCTTGAGGCCAGTTCTAACTTGTTTAATCCTTCAAGCATACTCTAAATGCCTCAACAAAGTTATGGAGGTTATTATCTTGCAACTACAATTGTTGAGAAGAAGCCTTGGACTTTCTCCAAAAGGTAAGGAATTATGACCTTCCACTCTCATATTAATGCATTATTTTGTTATCTTTTAAACAACAAAGATGTAATACATTTGTTTTTTGTAATTTTGAATGATTGATTGCTTTATTTAGTTTGAATATTCCATGTTGTAACATGTTGAAGTTTCATGATACCACACTGTTGTTGAGTGATTTGTGAATTACTCAATTATTTTTAGGACGAGATATTGTTATATTCTTGATCCTTGTGAAAAATGCTATGACTTTGATCTTTACATCATTGAAAATGGTTGAGAGATGAAGGAGTTATTAGGAAAATAAATTATGGCCATGGAGGTTTGGTTAGGGCACGAAAGAGAGAAGCGAGGAAGAAGATGATAAAAGTTGAGGTGGAAGTGAGTTGGCATGACATGGCGCTGATCTGACCGTTTTAGTGGGTTCTTAAAATATAATGATACGCAAGCGTATTATGTTTGGATGTAACAATCACCCCAGTGGTAGAAGCATTGCCTTGACTTTCCATTTGACATGCTTGACCTGGGTTCGATATTGCTGATCAACCCTTTTGCAATTTTTCTGATTTATTTGATAAATTTCATATATTATTGTATACTTCCATCAATTATCACAAAGCGTGCATTGGCTATTTTGGCTAGTGTTTTATGTTGTAACCTTAGCAGCATGGGTTCAACACTCATGGTGACCATTTCCCTTATTTTAGCCACTTGTTTTCTTAATTTTCTTCACAACTTCAACTTGTCATAACTTCTTCATCTTAAATTATTTTTAAGCCCATTCTTTTTGTAAAATATTCATGCTTATGTATATTTTTCATTTATATTTAGAAATTTCCAAAAATATTATTTCATGTTGTAATTATCCATGATCCAAGTATATGACTTTTTTAAGGTTTCTTAGGTTTCCTTTTGATCTTTTTATTGATCCTTTGATTCTCCTTGAACTTCTTGAGTTGTATGAATCATATGCATCTTTTATGAACCTCATTTGATGTGATGAACTTATATACCCTTGTTGTTACATGGTTGTTATTACTTTTCACAAGTTCATGTCCTTATGTGAATACATGTTTGAGACCATGGTGTTACCTTGCCCTTAACACGTGATTCTCTTCTATGATCAAGTGGTTTAAATGAACATGTGCTTTATGTCTCTCATACCATGCCTTAAGTGTTCTTAGATACTTGTTGTTTTGCTTTAAAAGATGTTTAGTATGCATGTTTGTATGAATCAATTCTTGTGATTGTTTCTCATCTTACACAAAGACCATGATTGAACTCTTTTACATGTTATTTGTTACCTACTTGTTTAACATGTTCATCTCACCTCCATATTTCTTCCAAGAAGTTTTGTCACTCATATGATATGATCTTGATGCCTACAAGTTATCCCTCGAATGTTTACACTTCAACCTACATGATTGTTGTCACACATGTCCCACTCTTATTCAAAGATATTTTGGTTGTTACCTTTGTCATACTTTGGTTTGATATCCGTGCTTTAGGTATTGTCATGATTTATGCATGTTGATTTTGAGTTTTAACCTCCACCATGATAAGTAATATTTTGACTTATGTATGATTGTTTGTACTTCAAATTATCATCTCTGATGTTTGGTCTTGTAAGAACCTTATTTCATGATCTTTTAGATGTTGTAACATCTATGTTTACCTTTTGGTTATAACCATTGGTTTTGATTCTAAATACTAAGGATGGATGCTTGGTTATAACCTTGTCATCTATTGACTTTATCAAAGATTTGCTTGATGTTGTCATATGCTTACCCTATTCTTCTTGGTTGTTACCATGATTTTTTGTTTACATCATGTTTGAATGCATATATATATATATATGTGTGTGTGTGTGTGTGTGTGTGTGTGTGTGTGTGTGTGTGTGTGTCTGAAGCTTGTTAAGTTTCCCTAAGTGATGTAGCTTGCTAGCTCTCATCCTAAAGATTTGCCTTGTGTTCCTAAGTCCAAAGGAAAGTCTCTCTATTGACTCAATGTCATAGATATCTCATTACTCTTTTAGCCTCCCCTTGACCTTGTTAGAGTTATTAGGAATTTCAATTTAGTCTTAAGATAAAACCTACACCCCTTTCTCTTTGTTACAGTCAAAACCCTAGCACACCTTGTTAGGAGCCCTAGAACTTAGAGCTTAGGTCTAGAGTTTGTTAACTCTATGTGTGTACCATTATTGTGGATACTCACCTTTTAGACTTTTCGTTAAAAGTCAATCCCCAGTAAGGTCTTTCAATTTAGACTTAGAGAGTTTGTTAACTCTATATAAGTATCATTGTTATGAATACTTATTCCCCTTGGAACCTTGACCATAGTCAAGAGTTCTTTCACCCTAGTTAGGAGAACTACGATTGCTTTGACTCCATCCTTGTTAGGATATGAAGGCACGAGATGCGACATCTTGGCGAGCATACTTAGTATATGTACCCATAGGTCTTTACCTTAGCACATAACCATTAGAATACAAACTTTAGCATAACACAAATACTAACAAGAGGCTCTTGTAGAGTACTACAGATACTTAGGATGTTAATACCTTCCCTTATTATAACCAACCCCTGAACCCCCGATCTCTTAGCTTTGTTGTTACGTAGCGCACTTAGGGTTTTCTTTGATCTTTACCCTTTCCTTTTGGATAAATAAAAGCTCGGTGGTGAATATTTAAATATTTGTGGTTCAAGTTAATTTAATAGCTTGACATCCAATTCTTACTGCAACAGAATGCGTCGCATATCGCTCCCAGACGGGACGTACATTAAACACTCTAGACAAGTAAGGACAAACCCCTCGCTCATAATTTCCCATATGCTTAAGGCTCGTGGCGTACAATGTTCATCGTCTTTATTAAGTTTGTTAATGAAGTTGTTTTGAGATGATAAAAGAGAAGACTCAAAGGGTAAAAAGAAAACACTAAGGGAAACTGAATCCTAATGTTATTATACAAAATGGTCCTAAGATTGAGATAAAATGGAAGTCTACCTAATGTTATCATACAAATGATGGAACTAAAGTTGAGGTCAAATAGGGACTATCCTAATTGTTATCATGCAAAGGATTGAAAGCCTAATGTCTCTCCTACTCCCAACTTAATAAAAAATTAAGTGGAACTAAGAATCCTAAGGGATCATGTGAGCAAGCACAAGATCAATCACAAATGGAAACAAGATCAAGACTTAAACAAGTCTCAAGAAAGAAAGTGAAGAAAGAGAAATGAAAGATGAAGGGGAAAATGTAACATCATGAATAAACATGAAAGTTCAAACTCAAAAGGCATCAAGCAAGCTAGCATCTCAATCATACAAGGTAAACATCAACAACATGTCAAAGCAACAAGAATGTGTTCACATGCCAAACCAAACTCAAAGATGGGAAATCAAAGCAAATTGGCAAAACAAGGTGCCCACACACACACACACACACAAATGACTTAAAGTCCAACAAGAAGTAATGTCAATCATCAAGCAAAGAGAGATGAAGTCAAATTAGGTGAGAAACAAGGTAGGGCAGTAGCACATTGTATCATTTTCAACTCAATTCAAAGATCAAAGAAAAACACAAAGAGTGTCAAGCATGCATCTCATCAATATCCAAACAACTAGCTCATGCAAAACACAATTCGACTGACCAAACATGTGAGACTAGGGTATGAAACCAAGTTAGGGAAGCAATATCATCATCAATATCATCAAGGATTGAATCCAAAACATGCATCAAGAAGCAAGCACACATGTATCAAAGTTATCCTTAAAGAAAGGAAAGATGTTCAAACAAGGCATAAGGCACAAATGATCAAGAAAGGCATACCATATCACGAATATCAGAATCAAACACAAATGATAAACATCATATTCATATCCAAGATGTCAACCAAATTCAAGAGAATCAATCTCAAGATCATGCCCAAAAGGCTAGGTAAACATCCCTCAAGTTATCCATAAAAGAAACAAGTGATTATGTGAAGTAAGTGAGACAAAGTGATCATGCAATGAACCTCTAAAGACGAAGTTCAGAACCTTAAACAATTCAATACAAGAGTAATCAATCATCAATTGAATCATTCAAGAAACATGATCAAAACATAAACAACTTGGAAATTCAAGCACAAATTGAAAAATAATCAAATGAAAGTGAAACCAAAGCTCAAACTAATTTAAAACAATCAAGATTCATCATGAAAAATATCTCAAAGAGATTGCTCAAATATAGCACCAAGTCAAGCCAAACAAAACCATGTATACAACTAATCAGGCATAAATCAAAGGTCAAAAGAAACCACGTGAAAAATAACCAAGACATGACCAACAATCATCAATCATATGTCAAAACATGGTAAAAATATTGGGTCAAGAAGTGTCTCAAAGATCATCAAACAACAAACCATAGTTCAAGGGTAAACATGGCAAACACCTTGCCAAATAAAATCAATTAAAAATAGGAAAATAAATTAAAGAATAAAATAAAAATTATGAAAATAAACTCAAGACACTAAATATTCAGAAACATATTTTTTGGTATTTAAAAAAAGGTTAGAACAATTAAAACAAAAATCAAAATGAAAAAGAACAAAAATAAAATCAAATAGAAAAAAAAGAAGAGGGGGTGAACTAGTAAAAACAGAAAGCATATGAATCATGCATACATGCGGGTTGGGCCAGATTACAAAGGGTGTGAAAATGAAAACATGGTACGAAGAGAAGATGCATAAACAGAAAATCAATCAAACAAGCACAACATCAACACAGAACTTACCTACCATGATGTAGGGCTTCAGAAACATCATTAATGGTCTCAATGCACGCATAGTATGTGACAAAAATGAAAAGGAAGAGTACCTAATGGAGAGCTTTGTTTGCTTTTGGTTCTTGTCCAAACACCTTAGAAAACTCTTTCTCTTTGCTCTAGGTACTTCAGAGTTAATGAATGAGGTAAGAAAAGTGAAGAAATTCTTGAGAAATGAACAGCTCAAGCTTCTGAAAAAATTTGAGAGAATGTGGTGTTTTTGAATTTGTGCCTGCTGAAAACAATGTCTCTCTCTATCCTTTAGGGTTTTCTCACTTATATATGAAGTTTTGGAAGGTCAATAATGTTTAACCATGGTTAAAACAAAATGGATGGTGATTTGGCAAAAAAATTTAAAGCGAGAGCATGGCACGAGTTCTTTGATATGTCATAGCAAAGCATGTTTTGGCAACGCAATGCACATAAATTGGTGACAAAACCAATGCTGCATGAATTGGTCATCGCAACCAAATCTTGGGTTCGGGAGTCGGTTACACAAAGGGAAGGTATGCACACCTCTCACATCCATTGTACTCAACGAGATCCACACTTATTGTCTAATCAAAGGGTGTGTCATTTAAAACTACTGCTATACAGAAACGAGAGAAAAATAAAAATAAAAAGACTCGATAGGGCATCGCTACCCTATGCCTATGTATTCCCTCGTGAAATGGGAAAGTCAGAGTCAACGTAGTTTGGAAACCTACGGGTGATGGGGGGAGGTTGCTCGCTAAGACATCACCGTCTTGTGCCTACGTGTCCTCATCTGGTATGAGAAATCAGAGCTAAAGTAGATCGGGTAACTATGAAACCATAGGTTGGTTAAGTGTTTTTTTATGAGTGACGATAAGTTCCCATTCCAGCAGTTAGGGTCGATGCCTGTTTGCGATAGAACATACTCTTTCTGAAAATGATTTTGCAACACAAATTCCGAAGGATAAAAATATTTGAATTTTTTGTGCGAGTTTTAGTGAAGTGAATTAGATTGCTTTGTGATTCTCGTTACGCTAAAGAATATGATATAGGAACGAATGTGTCACATATCGCTCCCAGACGGGACGTACGTTAAACACTCTAGACAAGCGAGGTGAGACCCCTCATTCATCATTTCCCATATGCTTATGGATCATGGCACACAACCTTCATCGTCTTTATTAAGTGTGTTAGCATTTTTTTGAGAGGAGAAGAGAGACACACGAAAGTTCTAAGGAAAAGTCGGTCCTAACATTGTCATGCAAAATGGTCCTAAGGTCGGGATGCGAAAGGGAATTTTATCCTAATGTTAGCATGCAAAAGATGGACCTAAGGTTAAGGTTAAAAGTTACTAGCCTACTTGTTATCATGCATGGATTGCACCCCTAATGTCTATCCTAATCCAAAATTAATCGGAAATTAAATTGGAATAGGAATCCTAAGGGAGCATTCAAAGGCAAGGCAAAAAGCAAGAAAACAAGATAAAAACAACAGCTACAACAGTGCTTCCTGCACAAAACAGCGATGAAATCCAACAAGGCAGCACAACAGCATTTAACAGCTACTAATTTAGCACAAAAGTAGGTGTAAGTGGGCAGGCAGAAAGCAAGCATAGCAAAGATAGCATGCAAATTTAGAATACAACAGTTGTAGAAAGCAGGGCAGTAAGCATGTTTCAATGCAATCAAGTATGAGTGAACACCAATTATGAACAATTATCATGCAAGGATGGACATGCATCAACAATCAAACATAAATGTTCAACAAGAATGCATCATTAAGAATCAACGAGATCAACATGATTTTTAAATCAATTCAAGCAACTAAACAATCATGCGGCCATTGGAATCAAGAAGATTATTGCTTGACCAGTCAATGTTTTGGATTGATCATCACCAAATCAAGGTTCCCATACACTCAAGGAGCTCATATTCAACAAGAATCAAGTGCTAATTGATCTCACTATAAGTCAATTAAAGTCCAATTTCATCTAACCCCAAATTAGGGTTTTGTTCCGAAAAGTCAACTATGCCTTTGACTTTTATTCCAAGCATGATCCCAAGCATTGGGACATGATTCAAAATGCTCACATACATCCTTGGAGCCTATTTATGATTCTTAAGAAGTCCCAAGATGCAACTTCATTAAAGATCACACAGTTGAATCCATCTGATACAAATTTCATCTAACAAAGTCAACTCTTTGACTTTTAGGGTTTTTGGTCCAAATTGAATCATCCAAGCCAAATTTCATCAAGATATGTTTAATCAATGAGTTTAATCATGAACAAATCAATATTTGAGAGGTTTCTTGAAAAAGAAGAAAACTTGGATTTTTTCCAAGTGTGGGAAAAACCCATATTTTGGTACCAACTTTGAGAGATCATAAATTTTAACCCACACATCCATTTTATGAGTTCCAAAGACAACTTTGTAGATCTAATCATGTACTACAAAATTTTCCTACTGAACTATGAGCAAAAGATGCTTAAATTTTGGGTTATGAAGCTTCAAATTTGGAAAAACCTTGGACACTTAGAATATTTTCAAGACAACTTTGTTCCTTCAATTTTCAACCAACTTCAAGGCCAGTTTTCATCATGATCCCTTTGGATTCAATAATTTCACCAAAGATGAAAGTTGTAGGGCATGTTTAGGGCTTTTCAAAAAGTACAAGAACTCATCCATACCATTTTTATGATTTTCAAAGGAGGAAAGTTAGCCCTCCACACTTGAAGTTTTGGTCATTTTCATGCCAAGGACAAGTTGCAAGATCAAGAAAATTTGCAAAATCCATTGATTTAAGTTCCATTGACAACCTTGAGACTTACAGATACATCTATAATTAAAATTTTTTACTACTTTTGGGGTCATTACACAAAGGTTTGAACCATAATTTAAGTTCCATTCCATTTATGGAAGTTTTAGACTTAAAGGTTACAATACCATTCTTGAAAAGAAACTTTAAATACAGCTGATTTTTCTTGAGACTGCAACTTGTTCCATCTATAGAAGCAAGATCTAAAGTATCCAACCACTCAAGATCACCTTGTACTTTGTCTTGGAACCATGAAAAGCACCAAACATCAAGTTGAAATCCAACTAAACCATGAAAATCATCAAGTTGCAAATGCTGCAGAAACTAATTCTCATTCTTGCCCTATAAATAGAGGCTCAACTCTTGCTTCAAGGAGAGGTAAATAAAGGCATAAAAACACACATAAAAGCATACTAAAACTCTCTCATATCATACTTGGTAATTCAAGTCACCCTTTGAAGCCAAGGATCTTCCTTTTTGCAAAACCTCACCCAAAACCTTTTACAATTATAAAACCTCTAATCTAATCATTCACACAAACCACAAAACACCTCATAAAGGTG
This sequence comes from Lathyrus sativus, assembly GCA_963859935.3. Lineage (NCBI taxonomy): Eukaryota > Viridiplantae > Streptophyta > Magnoliopsida > Fabales > Fabaceae > Lathyrus > Lathyrus sativus. Next base: position 288,979,800 of record OZ012737.1, read on the forward strand.
TCCAAACCACCACATTGATCAAAAACCTCAGAAATCAAAAAGTCAACCTTCAACCTAAAAATCATTGACTTTCTGCACTTCTCAAACAAAAACTTCATTCTGACCTGTTCCAAATACCTTGATCCTTCAAACTCAATCCTCAAACATGTCTTGAACTATCCACAACCTAAAATCCTAACTGTGACTCCATTTGGCTAGGGTTCAAGATTTCATTTATCTCACTTTTGTAAGAAGAGAAGCATAACCTGTTTTCGTTGTTCCTTTGGGTTCTAAGTATCTAGAAAGCTTCAAGGGGGTCCAAGGAAGTAATCCAAATCATTGAAACATTTCTGTAGTAGCTTGTTTGGATTTTAAAGTTTTGACTTCAAGAGGTAAGTTCTCAAACTGAAACTCATTTAACCATTCCATATCTTGATGTACATTGAGCATGAAACTTATTTGTCATGATATTTACGATGTGTTCCTTCAATTAATTATTTCCTATCATGACTGTGTGTGATTATGCCATAGAAATTGCAAATTTGAGCCTTTCTTGATCATGCTATCGTGTTTTAAAATAGAGGCATTGTTAGCCAAAACCAATGGTACCATTGTGATCCTTTTGAAAATTTAAGCAAGTTTGATCTTTGAATCATCCATTTTCATGGAATATCGAGGAATATATGTTTGGTTTTGCAAACTGATTTTGAGAAGTGAAGGCATGGCCATGGCGCCCTTGTGGTCAGGCTTCAGGTCATCTGAAGGTTTATGTATTACTTAGGGAGGTGATACAATGGATGTATCACCACCCGAGTGATTTACCATGCGCATTTCAAGTACTCTCTTGCCTTTCTTGACCAGGGTTCAAGTCCCAGCGACCACCCTTTTGATGATTTTTCATATTTTCTCACTCTTGAAGCTTGTTTCAAATATATTATCATGTTTCCATATGATTAATAACATGTGTGTTGGTTGGATGGTTAATGTTTTGACATGCAGGCAGTAGAGCATGGGTTAAAGCCACATTGAGTGCATACCTTCTATTTTTAATACCTAATTGTCATGTTTTCTTTCACAACTTAATTTAATCATAACTCTTTTGATTTTTATCATTTTGACCCCACTCTTTTTGCTAAGTGCTCATAAGAATGTCTATTTTCCATTTATGTCCATAAAATTTTAAAAAGAATTATCTATTTGTTACTTATTCATGTTCAAAGTATGTGACTTTTGTAGGGTTTCTTAGGTTTCCTTTTGATCTTTTGATTGATTCCTTTGATTCTACTTGCACATTTTGACTTGTATGAACCTCCCATGCCTTATATGAACCTTACTTGATGTAGTGAATTTGTATGCCCTTGTTGTTACATGATGGTTGTTACTTTTTCAAGTTCATTTTCATATGTAAATACATGTTTGAATATCATGAAAACATGGTTGTTACCTTACCTTTAACATGTGATTCTCTTCTATGATCAAAAGATTTGGATGAACATATGCTTCATGTTCTCATACCATGCCTTGAGTGTTCTTAGACACTTGTTGTTTTAATTTGAAATATGTTTAGTATGCATGTTTGTATGAATCACCCTTGATATGTTTCTCATCTTTTAAAAAAACCATGATTTAACTCCTTTTACATGTTGGTTGTTACCTTCTTGTTTAACATGATTCACCATAATTCACATGTATTTGTCACAAATGTCACACCCTTATTCTAATATGTTTTGGTTGTTACCTCTACTTAATTTTTATACATGCCTTAAATATTGTTATGATTTATGCATGTTGATCTTGAATTTTGAACTTTGCCATGATAAGTGATGTTTTGAATTATACATGACTCACTTGTACTTGTCATCTATGATGTTTGGTCTTGTAAGAAACTTATTTCATAGCTGCTTAGATGTTGTAACATCTGTGATTACCTTTGGTTGTAACCATTTGGTTTGATTTTAAACTTCAACGGATAGATGCTTGGTTGTAACCTTGACACCTATTAACTTTGTCAAAATCTTTGCTTGGTGTCGTCACATGGTTGCCCTTATCTTCTTGGTTGTCACCATGATATTTTATGTCTTCATCATTTTTGAATGAATGTATATGTGTTCTTAAGTTTGATAATTTCCCCAAGTGATGTAGCTTGTTAGCTCTCATCCTTAAGGAGTTTCCTTGTGTTCCCGAGTCCAAAAGGAAAGTCTCTCTATTGACTCCATGTCATAGATAGCTCTTTATTCTTAAACCTCCCTTTGACCTTGTTAGAGTCATTAGGAATTTCGATTTAGTCTTAAGATAAAACCTCCCTTTGACTTTGTTAAGTCAAGACCTTTAGCATACCTTTTTAGGAGTTCTATAACTTAGAACTTAGGTTTAGAGTTTGCTTACTCTAGGTGTGTACCATTGTTATGTGTACTCACTTTCCCTTTTTTTTGACTTTTGAATAAGTCAATCCCCAGTTAGTTCTTTCAACTTAGACTTAGAGAGTTTGGTAACTCTACATAAGTATCATTGTTATGAATACTTATTCCCTTTGGAACCTTGACCATATTCAAGATTTCTTTCACCCTAGTTAGGAGAACTATGGTTGCTCTGATTCCATCCTTGTTAGGATATGTAGGCATGAGATGCGACATCTTGGTGAGCATACTTAGTGTACATACCCATAGGTCATTACCTTTAGAACCTTTACCTTAGCACATAACCATTAGCAGAAAAACATTAACATAACACAACTACCAAACAAGAGGCTCCTGTATAATACTACAGATACTTAGGGTGCTAATACCTTCCCTTAGTAAAACTAACCCTTGAACCCCTCCCCCCCCCCCCCCCCCCCCGATCTATTAACTTCGTTAATACGTAGCGCACTTAGGGTTTTTCTTCGATCTTTACCCTTTCCTTTGGATAAATCAAAGCTTGGTGGTGAATATTTAAAATATTTTTGATTCAAGTTAATCAAATAGCTTGATATCCCATTCTCACCGCAACAAAAATGGCGACTTCATTGGGGAAATCTTGAGGGTTAAGCCCACCTTGTTTGCAGTTGTGTTTTGTTCATGTATGTTTGCTTTATACATGTATATTTGTGAATATCTGTATATTATACCTGTTATGCTGCATATGTGCATTGGGTTGATACCTTGAGAGGTGAGATATGTCATAGTCCGGACTTGAGTGTATACCTAAGATAGGACTGTGGTATGATCAATAGTTGAGTTTGGGATTAGTCCTAACATGTTTGACCTATGATGTAACCACACTCAGTTGAGACCCCTTTGGGATTACTGATGGCATATGAGTAGTCGTACGTTAATTACTTTTTCCGATCCGGGAGTCCGTGAAACTGAGGACCTTTTAGTTACGCACTTACCCCACTTGGCCTTTTTAGGACGTAGTGTGATGATTGTGAGGGAGTAGTCCCGAATATTTGATAAGCAATACTACACTCATACGAGTTTATCTTGAGAATATCTTTGACTCATATGAGTATTCGTGTGAGTTGATAATATATGAAATATTTATCAATGACTAAGGGAACTTTGTAGAACTCATTGTGCAGGTATAAATAACCCATAGTGCATGTCTGTTGAGGAGGGTAGACCTTGGCTCCATGCTTGTAACCCAAACCTAGGATCTTTGTCTGTGTGCATATGCATTATATTTGTGACTATATGAATACTTGTGTATGTGTTGCTTGTGCATCATCTCATCATAAGCATTCATGCAGTTGGGTTCAAAAAAACTCAGTTGTTTTCTTTATTACAAAATGCCTAGGTCATGGATTTTGGAAAAAGAAACACTAGAATGTACAACTTCAAGAAACTAGATTTAAAAAGTTAAGGAAGTTGGTGGCCTTAGTGTTTTTTCCTGAAGATTTCAGAAAGAGATATGGAAGATTATTGGGACTTGTCAAGATCAATATGCAAGAAGGAGTTCTCAACACCCTTGTGCAGTTCTATGACCCCCTATATCACTGTTTCACCTTTCCCGATTATCAACTCGTCCCAACCTTGGAAGAGTACTCATATCATATTGGTCTGCCAATGTTGGATAAGAAGCCATTAAGTGGTTTGGAGAAGTTCCCTCACCAAAAGACATTGCAGATGCCATTCACCTAGAAGCTTCTGAAGTTAAAGCAAATATCACCACCAAATACGGACTCAGAGGTCTACTTGCTGAATTTTTGATAGGGAAAGCTGCATTTCTTGCCAAAGAAAACAGCCTAAATGCTTTTGAAGCAGTCCTTGCATTACTCATCTATGGTTTGGTTCTCTTCCCCGAAGAAGAAGGATTCATTGACATCAACGTTATCCAAATCTTTATGAATGGTAACCCCGTGCCTACTCTGCTTGGAGACGCCTACCATTATACTCACTATAGAACTCTAAAAGGAGATGGGGCTATCCTATGATATGTTTCTCTATTGCATAGGTGGTTTGTTGCATATTTGCCGATGACAGATCTTTTTTTAGAGAAAATCCAAATGGACTAAGGTGGTCCCAAAGACTCATGGCTCTAACCCAGAGCGATGTGCATTGTTATGATCCCGCTTACGAAAATGGAGTGATATTTGACAGTTATGGTTCATTTCCCAACGTACCTCTTCTCAGTATACGAGGGGGAATCAATTATAACCTTATCCTTGCAAGACGTCAGTTTGGGTTTCCCATGAAAGAAAAACCTAACAACATCCTATTGTCAGGTTTCTTCTACCTCAACGCATAAGCAGTATGGGGTTTAGAGATAGTGTTACAGATGCTTGGAAGACCATCCACAAGAAGACTAAGGCTGAGTTAGGAAAGAAGAATTGTATAAAATTTGAGCCTTTCATGCAGTGGGTCCGTTCTAGAGCCCGTGATCTCAAAAAGCCTTATCTCCTAGAGAAACCTCTGCAGACTATTGATGCTTCTTCCTCTGCCATTCCTGTTGAGCGAATGGAGGAATACCAAGTGTCATACCCCAAATATGTCTGGCTTTATTTTCAAATTTTGCATCGCTTGTACATCGTAACGTGCATTTTATCATGAATAATTCCTAAAATGATTAGTCAGAATAAATTTCTTGGATATACATATGGACTGGTCGAATTGTGTCTCAAATATACGAGAAAAAATCAGTGATTGAAAAGCTTCAGATTTAAGCTCGCAGACGTCAGTGATTTTTGACCTACTTTCCATAAAGTTTAACCTAGCGCGCTCGTCTTATCTCCTAACAAATTTTCAGTCATTTTTGGTCGGTCGAAGCCTTTTTACCGGTTCGGGTCAATTTTCAAGTTTGATCAGACGTTGTATTTCTCTGAGTCATTCATTCCATGCTAATCATTTGGATGAGGTAGATTTAATTGTTCAGGCATCTTTTTCGCCCGATTTATGTTCATTTTCATCCGATTTATTTTTATATTTTTATCAAAATGTCTGAGATAATTAATTAGAGTTTTTCGTGTTTGTATTTTATTTTTATCATGTTTATTTAATAATTTGCGAATTTTTAGTGGTTTTTCAATTAATTTAATTTCATTAAATTAATTAAAGCTTCTAGAAATGACAACTTTGACATTTTAAATTAAGTGTGTTTCTTTGATTAAATATTCGTTAGATTTAAATTTAATCAAGGGTACACATGCATTATCCTCATTTTTCCTCATTAGGCAATTGTAATTTAGCATTTTATTTTATTTTGATTTAATTGAAAAAAAAACATAAAAATATATAAACTTTTATTTTCATGTTATTAAGTCACATGTCCATCCTGGTTGAATTTAAAAATTGTGTCACCTTGTCCAAGTGTAGGATGACACAAGTCTTTTGATGTTGGCAATTTTGTTTGTGATTTTGTTTTAATAATAATACAATAATAATAATAATAATAATAATAATAATAATAATAATAATAATAATAATAATAATTAATTAATTAAAACAGGGAGAAAAGAGGATCGAATCCTCTTCTTCAGAAAACTCTCATTCTTCTTGAGGTTCCACCCACAAAAACCAGACGCGGCCACACATTCTCTCTCAAAAAAAGATTTTTCATCTTTCCTCTGCATCCACCTTTTTTTTCTCACTGTCTATCCATCCACCCTCCTTGTTCTATTCCTCATTTCCATTTATCAAACCTCCACCGCGTAACAACCGTGTACACCACCATGAATCCAACATAACCACCACCTTGAACTTAGCTTTCACGAAACCTTCTCCGATCCAAACTTCACATACCATTATTCTTCTCCATCAACAAAACCCTTTTGGTTACAAAACAAGATCTTACAACCACCATGAAAGGGCGACAATTTTATTTTCCCAACTCCATTACTCGCTGATGGAAGCGCTGAAAAATTCTAAGGGAAAGACGAAGAGGAAATTTCAGCTGTTTAAAATGTTTTAGAAAATTGTAGTAGCGGTCTCTAAGTTTTGATCGCATCTTCGTTGGATTTTGGCTTCCAAGATGTTATTACCAGTTCGAATTCATCATTGAATGATGACGACGATGATATGTTGTTACCAAAAGCTTCTCACAGGTTTATTAGTTGACGATACTGATTTGCCTATGTCGAAAACAAGTCAGTTTGATGAACGTGGTAAAGATATATTGCTGCTGCGAAGGACTCCCCAAAAAAGGTGCAAAATTTCGACAACAATTCGTGTCATATTTTCTCTAATATAGGGCTGCTTTTTATTCTATTTTGATTCTGAGTTATGTTGCTGTCACAATTCGATTCGATTGCGGTACTTTATATAATTCTTAGTGATGAACATTTTGTGATGTCTCTTTGTCTTTCTGAAGAAGATGAGTTGTGTTGTTGAGGTGTTGTTGAATGCATAGGAAGCAAGTGAGTTTTTACAAGTTGTTTTAAAGTCATTTTGCTTTTCACTGCCAAAGACAATCGCGTGTGACCTTTGGTGTTTTCTTCTTCCAGCTAAAAAAAGAAAAAGAGATTGGCTAGATATCACAATTTTCTTTTAATTAACTTTTAAAAATTTTAACTTCTTTACGATGTCAAATGGGAACTTTCCCCTTTTATGTTATTATTGATACCATATAGACATCATTTTAGTTTTTTAAAATGATATTTTTCCTTGAATCATCAAATTTTTATGCAAGCGGTTGTTTTTACTGATCTCCACTTGTTTGATTGGTAGAATACTGTTCTGATTGCTTGCATTTCAATGATGTCACTAAATTATTTCCACCTGAATTTAGTTAAGGTTTATTTTTCTTTTGTTTCAAATTTTTGGTATTTTGGTAGGTTCAAATTTGATTAACATTAAAATATGAACATTGTTAATATATCACTAATTGCTTGATTAGAAATTGATGTTGCATTAATTTTTAAACGGTTCTGATGTGGTAGTTAATTGAGGTTACACAATGTTTTTGAATGAGATATTAATTTGGGATTGATGTAATTTATAATGCTGCCACTTTGATTGAGTAATCACGTAACCGTATTCATTTTTTTTACCTCAGCCTCACTTATTAGCTAGTTGGTTTAAGTATCATAATTGTTAATTAGAATTAGGTTTCCTTTAATAATGAAATTATGTGGTTGTATTTATTTGATAAGTTTTTTTAGATTTTGATATATTTATTAAATAAAGTTTATTTCTTTTATAGTTGAGATGTATATTTCGTTCCGATTCTATGTGCATGTGTTGGACTTCGATATTGGGATATTGGAACAAAAATATTGTAAAAATAAAAATGTAGTGTTTGGAGCTATTTATTTTCGTCGAGTTAAATTGAATTTCTATTCCATGGATTCGGTAATCTCATATCGATATGCCTCCAAAATAATTCATACACATTAATGGAAAATTTTCGCCGCGTAATGATTGTGTATGACATTTCTCATATTGTCATTATACACAAACCGGTTCGGAAAACAATATGATTAATTTTTTCTAAGAAAAATTTGTTCTAATACCAAGTGAACTTTTAAAAATCAATTAGTTCATTCTAAAACACGATTAATCAAAATTATTTTCTTAATTAATTATTGAAAGCAATGGATTCTTGGGGTCTAACGCTTTTCGAGCTTTTGAACGAACGTTCTCGAAGCGCACGCATTGGATTGTGTTCGCTCCGTCTTTCATCTCTAAAATTTTTAATCAATTCGTACCTTTTCTCAAATTAAAATATTAAACCTTTAGAAATAATACTTTTATTAATTAAGTTAAAATATTTTTTAAAATATTAAACCTTTAAAAATAATACTTTATCAATTAAGTTAAAAAAAATTTTTATAAAAGATTAAACCTTTTTCAATACAATTAATTTTAATTAACTCAAAACCATGTTTATTATGATTAGTATTTCTAAAAAAATTTCTCAATTAACAATGGAGATATTGAATTCTTGAGGTCTAGCACCTCTTGGATTCTTGACTGATCTCTCTTGGAGAGCACACCTTAGGTTGTGATCATTCCAATCCTTCTAAAATACTAAACCCGATTAAAACGCATCTAATCAAAATACACTAATCAAATTATTGTACCCTGTTCGGTGCTATATCACTATTATACTGATAGTTACGAATGAAGGCCTCAGACAATTCTTTCCAGATGCGGATATGAGTTCTCTCAAGCTCCATATAGCATTTTAAAGACGTTCCTGCCAGACTGCCTTGGAAAAAATGCATTAACAACTTTTCGTCGTCGAAGTACGCAGACATTTTTCTGAATTACGCTCGGATGTATACTCTAGGACAGGTCGTCCCTTTGTACTTGTCGAAATCTGGTACCTTAAACTTGGGGGGAATCCTGACCTCGGGCACAAGTCCCAAATCCGATATATCAAGACCCAGAGAGTTCTGATTCTCCAAAGACTTCATCTTCCCCTCGATCAGTTTAAACCTTCTATCAGCTTCAGTTGGCAAACCACCTTCCATATGTTTCATGGAAAAGACGTCATCCTGGTGATCTTCCCAATGAGGGCCAGCAGCCCGGTGCATAGCGCACACACTCCCCCCAACAACATTACCATTTTCATGCACAGTGTAACACCCATTTTATTATTTATTCTTTTTGGTGTTATTTTATTTTGGTGTATCTTTATGTGGGGGTGTGTCTGAGAGTGTTTGTGGGTACCCTTAGGTTATGGGGATTATTTAATAACTATGGAGTTTAATATTAATATAATATGATTAATGGTGGTTATAATTTAATAATTAATATTATTATTATTATTATTATTGGAATAAGTAAAATAAGGATTTAAGGGGTATTAGAGATGTTTTGGGGGAGAAGAGGAAAGAACACAATAAACAGTTTTAGAGCAAGGTTAAGGAGGAAGAACAAAGAGGAAGAGGAAGAAGGCTAAGGTTGTCAGATTCTTGGGGATTCTTCATCAATCGAAGCAATTAATCGAGGTAAGGGGGGAGAAACTGATTGGGATTGGTATTTTACATGAATTGGGTAGAGGGGATTCCTTAACCCCATAGGGATTTGATGAACAAGATGAGTATATTGTTATGTTTATGATTGTTGCTGCTATTGATGAATTTGGGCATGTATTGTTGTGATTTTGGTGGGTTTCTGCGTAACGTAGCAGAGTTATGATTTTGGTGGGGTTCTGTGTAACTTCTGTGGTTTTGGTAATGACCATGAGTTTTGGTTCTGGAGAGAAATTTTGAGGAACAATTGATTAGAGTAGTATGTAATAGTTGTAGTAATAATAGGTAGAAGATGGATGAAGAATGATAGGTTTGGAATTAATCAAAGTGACATCTCTGGACAGTGAGGGTTTCGAGAGATCGCAGACGCTCGCTAGTACCTTCGCTAGACGAGCTAGTAGCGAGCATTCGCTAGCAGGTTCGCTAGGCGAGTTGGCTAGCGAACATATCCAGTAGCCATTGTCTGCCTTCGCTAGGGGGTTTGCTAGGCGAGCAGCTAGCGAGCGTTCGCTAGGGCTTTGCTAAGCGAATGAGCCAGCGAGCATGATAGTAGATTTTGATTTTCGTACTGTGTGGTTTGTTCTGTCGTTTCGTAGGACCTCTTTTGGTCATGATGAGTATAGATATGGTGTTTAGTGGTGAAGAGTGTATAATTGATGTTAAAGAGGTGAAATTATGTAGTATTGACTTTAATTTAATTAACATGATTGATCGGTGTATAATACATAATGTATATGATGTATGGTGATGTGATCAGGAGGATCGTGTGTGTTGCACCCCAAAATTTGACCAACCGGGTATCGTATCTGGCTCGATGTTTCGACGCATAATCGCATTCGCATCTGCATATTGCATACAGTGCATTTTTTCATTTGTTTTGATTGGGATCACAGCTCTCGTCTCGTGTTTCAGGTGTTTTTTTTATCAGTTTAGATAGATAGAATCGTATTTTTGGGATATTTCGGTGCCCGTTTATTTTTACCGGCTATTTTGGTGCGCTCTCGCAGTGTTATTTGTCGTTCGGTGCTATTTTTGTTCCTTCGGGAATTATTGTGATTTTTCTGGATTTTATTAGCTATTAATAGATATTTTAATAGATTTTAATCATTTTTAGAATATTAATAGGATTTTAAATAGTTTTAATTCTTTTTAAATAGATTTTTAATCATTTTAGGATTTAATAGATTTTTTAGGAATTTTTAGAATATTAATAGCTTTTAAATAGTTTTAATAGCTTTTTAATCCTTTTTAATATAGATTTTTTTCTTATTAAATAAATAAGTTTTTGTTAATAGAAATTGATTGTTTTTAATTTTAGATATAGAATAATAATAGATTTTTTTTTCTTTTATTAGTAAATAGAGTTTAATAGAAAATATAGTTTTTTTAATAGTTTTATTAGAGTAATAGATTTTCTTTTAATAATATAGGTTTAATTAGAATTTTTAGGTTTAATTGAGTTTTAGAATTAATTAGAATTTTTAGGATTAATTGAGTTTAGTTTAGTTAATTAGGTTTAGATTAAGTAGTGTAATTGGGCTGATATGTGTCATTGCAGTTTTTTTTGGGGGTTTATTATCTTTTTTCGTGGGCCCAATCGCAAGGCCCAGAGCCCAGTTTGTATCAGCTTCAGTCCAAAAATGTCCAAAATAATCCAGAAAGTTCTAGAAGCTCCCAGAGAATTCTCAGTCTATAAATAGAGCAAGCCACGTGTAGCTCGCAGGGAGGACCCACGTTACTTCACACCAGCACGCCACGCGTTCTCAGCTTCGCCTCTCTCCCCGCCACGCCATGGCCACGTGGCCAGCATGCAGGCATTGCCTCCACTACCTCCACCCACGTGTCTCCACCACGGTACTCCACCGATCCTCGCCGGGAATACCCACCGGCCGGCATGCATGGCCGGCGGCCACCGCACCACTTCGCCGGAAAAATCCAACAAACCCAGAAAAACCCAGAACCATCAATCTTCATCCTCCTTCTCAGAAACCACCGCCACTACCAGATTCCGACCGCCCTAACTAACTTCCCACCTACTCCGGCCACCGTAAAATTTCGCCGGAGATCATTTCATCCAGAAATTCATATTCCTCAATTCCTTCTCCGATCAGCATCAACATCGTCAATTCATCTTCTTCCCAGAACAGTCTTCCTCCGTCCAGATCCACATGCAAGAGTTTTCAGGAACTTCAAGACTCCTTCGATCTTTCCAGATTCTTTCATCAAGAACCACCGGATAAACTTCATCATCATCAACAAACTTCCGATCATTATCTCCAGAACAAAACTTCAGCAGAAGATCTTCAACGCCATCCATGAACTCCACTATTTGCCAGAATTGGTTAAAGCTTCGTACGGTGAAGGTGTGTTCGTCAAGAACTCTTTCATTCTCAGAAACTCATCAACAGCCATCGTTCCCAGATCTGCGTTCATCTTTGAAGACCATCTTCAACGAGCATCCTCAGAACCTTCGTGTTCATCATCATTGCAGGAACCTTCAAGGCGTACATAAACCATATCCAGAAATGTTCCAGACCCAAATCTTCATCACGCTTCAGCAATACTCCACCCCAACCTTCGAGTTCATTCAAGAACCATTTTCCAGAAGCTACTCGTGCATTCATCAGGATCTTCGATCTTCATCCAGATCTGGATCTTCAGCGAGATCATCAAACGTCCAAGAACTTTCAAGTTCCAGAAATGTGCTCAAGCCTTCACCGACGAATACTTGCCTCAAGAACATCAAAGAGTGGGTTGCAGGTTTTAGAATGATTGTCTGAGGAGATTAGAGAGTTGAACGAGGGAGAAGGAGAGGAAGACGGCGGCGGAGGCTGAGAAGGAGATTTTAGGGTTTCAGAAGGGAAAGGGAGGAAGAGAGTGGGTTAGGAGAGATTGGGCCTCAGGCCCAATTACATTTTTTGGATTCCCCCATCCGTTTTTTGGGCAAACACCCCCTCCGTGTGTTTTTTTGGACTCTGGGCCTGAGCCCACATAGCAATTGCCAGGCACACCCAACGAGATCCTCCCAGCACACACCCCTAGTTCACTCAGCACACCCCCTCCGTGTCTTTTTTTGGAGGGACCTGGGCTGGGCCCAACACATTTGTTTTTTTATTATTTGTTTTGCTTGTATAACCCCCCAGCTGGGCTGGGTACCCCCTCCCCTCTTTTGTATCTTTTTTTATGTTGATATTGTTTAGTTTTTTATTATTGAAAAACAATAAAGGAAAAGATTATAAGAAAAAGAAAATAGAGAGAAAAATATTATAAGAAAAAGAAAATAGAGAGAAAAATATTGAAAGAAAAAGAAAAATAAAGAGAAAAATATATTGAAAAAAATAGAAAAATAAAGAAAGGATATTTTGAAAGAAAAAGGAGAAAATGATTGGAAAAGAATAAAAAATATTAGTATAGACTTAATATTTCTTTAGAGTGCATTTTTCAGAGAAGTTATTTTACCGATTTTAGGATAGTTTAGAAGCCCACTTGTTAGGGGGCTATTTTCCATTCAATTTTTTAGGATAGAATAGGATAGCGTTTCCTAGGAGATTTATGTTCAGTATTCACTCATTGTAACCATTTTTCAGAATGTTAATAAAACGAGATTTGAGCTGTGGTCCCGATAGTAGCCGAACTACAGCTGCTCTGATTTCTCGTACCAGACGAGAATATGTAGGCATAGGATGCGATATCCTAGCGAGCACACTAACGACTGACTTTTGTTCTCTCGCTGCTGTGCGATCGAGACCTTCCCGCTGACGATTATTTGAACCCTTTTTTCTCTCTTGCCCGAGTGCATTTGAGACCAAGCCATAGTTTTGCCCATAGGTTCCCGACCCTGTGAAGCCAGTTGTCTTTTTCTCACTGCTGTGTGAGAATGTTTTGTTTAGCCGTAGTTAGCCTGAACTACGTAAAGCTCTGATCTTCCATGCAGCGTGGAAGTACGTAGGCACAAGACGCGAGGTCTTGGCGAGCCAATTTTCCCTGTAGTCCCGAACTACGTTGACTCTGACTTTCTCTCTTGAGAATACGTAGGCATAGAGTGCGACGCTCTATCGAGTCCATTCCCTTCCGTTTAGATTTAGCAGCCGTAGATAGATTGTTTTGCATCCTTTAGACAACCCAAGCAAGCGTGGATCCCGTCGAGTACGACAGACGTGAGGGGTGCTAATACCTTCCCCTTGCGTAACCGACTCCCGAACCCAGGTTTTGGTTGCGATGACCATACCTTTTCCCCGTTTTTGCGAGGTTTACTTCGAGCGTTTCCTTTCCCTCCGTTGGGATAAATAACGCACGGTGGCGACTCTTCTGTCAGCCGGCGCCGATTTTCGCAGTAGCGACAGCTGGCGACTCTGCTGGGGACTTGATAGTTTCCTAGGGATCCAACGTCCCGAAAGCGAGTCAATTTTGGGATCCAACGTCCCTTAAGAGAGTCAATCCTAGCGCTTGTTTGCTTGTCTATTTGGGGCTTATTTATTGATATTATCTGTTGTTGTTGGGGTGTTACGGGTGTTCTATGATTGAGTGAGAAGCCGGACCTGGGCTTGAGTATGCACCTAGATATAGTTGCGGAGAAGTAGTAGACGAACCTGTCTGCTGAGCAGGCACAGTTCCCTACGAAAATCTGCGCTCAGACGAGGTTCTCGCAGAGGTGCTTCCGGTCCTGAGGATCTGAGGGGAGTCCAGACGTGAGGATTGTCGACTCTGGGAACTGATCATTTGGAAGTTAGCTAAGTGAGGCCTCTTCAGGACTCGATGATGCCACTCCTTCTGGGAATCGTATCGTCAGTTCTGAAAGTCTGTGACGCTGACGACCGCATAGGATGCCGTACCTTATCAGATATAGGTCCACACCTGTGAGTGGGGTTTTTTTTTTTGTGCAGGAAACTTGACTTCCAACCTACCCGTTATTCTGGTCTTCTCTTCAGAGCAACCGTACTCCGTCAGCAGTGCAGCAGTATTTAGATTGTGTGGGGGCTGTGATCCCGTGTTTGTTGCATTGCATTGCATTTGCATAGGCATCTTCGCATCATATTGCATACCATTCGCCAGCTAGTCAGAGCTCTTATCCAGCCATTATTTTGGTTCTGAAGGTGAGTGTTGAAGACGACCAAAGGGCTGAAGCAGATCTGATCAGAGTCAAGCAGTGAAGTCAGCTGACAGTTGTTGGTAGCTATGTCAGAGAGCAGCTTCCAGTTTGTTGATACCTTGTCAGGTTTCACCGTAACGTCCAATCCTCTGTATGGATCTCCGCACGACAAAGACTTTCCGCAAGTAAACAACCTTACTGCAGCTCAGCTTGTGCAGCCATCTGTTGAAGACCAAGGTCTGCGTGAGCAGTTTGTGGCCCGAGGTGAACGTTCTCCTTCTGTTGATGTCTCAGACTACCAGGGTTTTGCCTTCCCTGTGCCAAAGCCCCGAAGAGAGGTCCCAACAACAAAGAATGAAGACCCATTAGCTCCCGTGTATGCTGAAAGGTTTCGTGCATTAGATGAGAGATTCAAAGCCTTGAAAGGTAAAGACGCTGTTACTCCTAGTGCTGCAAATATGTGTCTGGTTCCTGGCCTAGTGTTACCTCCGAAGTTCAGAATGCCGAGGTTTGAAAGGTACAAAGGAGATAGTTGCCCGAAGCAACATTTGGTGATGTTCTGCCGAAGAATGACTTCATTTGTGCACAACGACAAGCTGATGATTCATTGCTTTCAAGATAGTCTGACTAGGGCACCTCTGAGTTGGTATATGCAGTTAGAGCGTGATCAGATCCGATCATGGATGGACTTAGCCAATGCCTTTCTGAAGCAGTACGACTATAATCTTGACGAAGCTCCTACTCGCGTGCAACTGCAAGAATTGTCTCAAGGGAACAATGAATCTTTCAGAAAATATGTTCAGAGATGGAGAGAATTTGCTGGTAGAGTGCAACCACCGCTCCTAGACCAAGAGCTGAAAGGCATGTTCGTAAACTCCTTGCAGAGCCCGTACTTCGAAAGAATGTTTGAAACCGCACCAAATTTCTCTGAGTTGGTAAGGACGGGAGAGCGCATCGAGTATGGTGTAAAGACTGGAAGAATCCCGAATGTTTCAAGAGGTCAGGCCAGTGAAACTGAATCTCTCTATAGCTCTCCATCTGAAGATGAAACTATGATCAATGCGGTCCTGACAGATGTTGGATATCCTCAAGTCGAATCGGTGAAATCTGTTGGTTCTCCGTCTTCTCAGCGGTCAGTATCTTCTGTGTCTCGTTATTCTGGACAGACAGCTGTGCCTGGGGCACCCCATCGGGAACCTTATGTCGCTCCTCTTGCAAGTCCACGAGCCCGTGGCCGAGGTTATCAGAATCAGCGTCAGAACCAGAACCGACCTCGCAACAACTTGGAACGAAGGAACGCTCCTTTCCATCCAATACTTGTGCCGTATAGCCAGATTCTCCCGCGTTTGATTCAGAATTCTTTGGTGGAACCAAAAGCTCTCAAGCCCGTGCCAGAGCCTTACCCTCTAGGATACAATCCCCATGCTCAGTGTGGTTATCATGGTGGATCTCCGGGGCATTCAACCGAAGATTGTAAAGCATTTCAGGTGAAGGTACAGCAGTTGATTGACCAGGATCGCATTTCCTTTCGAGAAGGGTTTCTGTTGGTTCATCCCAACCGCTCAGCTGTCTAAGCTCGTAGATTCAGAAAGTATTCCCAAGCAGAAGCCAGTGGTTCAGATAGGCAGGCATTGGCAGTCCTCAGACTTTTATATCATTTGCATTTGTAGTTTCTTTTCTGTTAGTTACTACTTGCTTTTAAACATTGTATGTTTCGAATGGTGATAATAATAAAGTGACTATGCATTTTTCTGAATTAATCATGTCGCTGTCGCTCATTTACTGCATTGCACTGACACTTGCATTTTATTCACTCCACTTTATCCCTGTGACTAGCAAAGATTGGAGGGAGGATGACGAAACTGAAACTCATAACTGATGATCGTATGCTTTCAAATAAGACCGTACCGATGACGTACAAGGCATTGTTTCAAATTCCCCAAACACTGGAGATATAAGGAGTTAGTCCCTTGTTAACCACTTCGAGCCAGGAAGTAGAAGTTTTTTCCGGACTTTTTTAACCCTCACATCTTAACCCGGGGCAGGGTAGTTGTCAGTTAGCTTGACCGAGCATTCAAGTCTTACAGAGGAGTGTTGTCTTTCAGGGACCAATCAGTTTACACCTTTCAAGAGGTCAAACCTCACCAATCAGGAGTGAGACAGTTACAATCCTTTCGGAGCAATCAAGACAACCAGTGTCACACGACTTTGTTCCAAAAGAAAAAAAGAAAGAAAGCCCGCTAAGTAAAAAGAAAGAAAAGCTAGAAAGCTAATACTTAGGCAAAAATCAGGGCATCCCGCTGGACTTCAAAAGAAATCGAAAAATCGAAAAGAACTCAAAAGGAGTTAGTCCAGGAAAAAATTAGGAAATCAAAAGAATGAAAAAGAGGGATTAAAAAGAAAGTTTTCCCCAGCAAATCACAAAGTCGTGTACACAGACACCGAAAGCGAAGAAGGAGTAACTGTCACTCTGGAAGAAAAGCTTGTGAATTCCTTAATTGTGGTTCTTACCATTCAAGATACTTCTCGAAGAGGCGAGCGCTTGTGCCAGGTTAACTGAACCTTAGGATCGGAGATCATCACGTAGACGGGGTGGGTATAAATCAAAATTTGAGCCAAATATCCTTTGTTTCACGAACCGTGAACCCGACCACAATGCAACCCTTAAAAGACCTAATTGAGGTAAGGTTAGTCTGAAGCGCATTACGATAAGGTTGAGTAACCTGACTCCTTCTTGACTTGCTAGTCACATCTTTGTTGTATTTTTCACCGACCACGTAAGCACTACGTTTGAACTTTGGTTCATTCGTCACTCACAATCATATGCATGTAAATGAGTGACAGCTCAAATTTTTTCAAAATCTGCATAAGCACTGCATTAAGATTACCATTCGTGAACAGACGATTCTAATTGCAGGTTAGTAGTTGGCATGAAAGAAATTCCACCAGGGAATAATCGAACAGGACTGAGTAATTCAGCAGTCTGAACCAGAATGGTGAATGTTGTGAAGACCTATGAATCAGGGGCATTATCTTCCAGTAAGTTCGGAATCAGTCAGTCTGAGGACAGGTCCCGAAGCTTCAGTTGATCAGGGGCATTTTGTTTGAGAAGCAGTTGATCAGAAGTGAGTCTTCTCGAGAACCAATCAGGGGCAGTAATGCAGAATGTTGTGAGTTGAAAGCAGATACTTCCGGTGGATAATCAGATCAGGTTAAGTCGCTAGAACGCTCATTCAGGGGCAAGTCAGTTCAGAAATGATGAAACCAGTCTGGGTTGACAGGGGTTTAATGGAGATTGAATTCTGTTGTCGCACAGATATCGGGGCCAATATTCTCGAAGTCTTCTCGTAGCAAGCTGTTCAGAGCAGGTATTCCCAAGAGTTAGATTGGGGCAAGTTGAATTGTACTAGGGCAAGTTGTGCAAGCCAGTCTTTTTATCCCCAGCTGAGTGTGTTGGGGCAAGTTGTTCAAACCAGCCTGTTTATCCCCAGCCAGAGTTGAGTATCGGGGAATCATGTCAATACCCTTATCAAAAACCTGGAACCTTCCGAAAAGGCCGTGTTGTCGTTGGATCATTATCCCGCAGATTAAACCTGTTACGTGTCAGTAACCAGTTGTTTCCAAAGTCCAGTTCTCGCCTGGCAAACCGGTAACCAGTTCTCGTCTGGCCCACCCTTCCGTAAGCATCAGTTCTCGTCTGGTGCAGTTTATTGTAAGCATCAGTTCCCGTCTGGCGCAGTTTATTGTAACCAGTTCTCGCCTGGTCACCGTTTCTTCAAGTGTTGTATCAGTTCTCGCCTGGTACATGTCGTCGCGTAACCAGTTCTCGTCTGGTCACCGTTTCTTCAAGTGTTATACCAGTTCTCGTCTGGTATACGTCAGCTTTCAATCAGTTCTCGCCTGGTTGTCTATACCTCAGTCTGTTATTCCAGTCAGCCCCGTCTGACGTTCAAAGCACAAAAACCAATTTTCATAATCTATTTTCCTATCAGTTCTCGCCTGGTAGTCTACCTTTGAATGCTAGTTCTCGTCTAGTATTTTCCCTATTTCCCACTGTGTACATAATCCGTGTTTACCCTAAACAAAAAAAAACAACAAAAACTTAAAGGTATCTGACACAATATTTCCCAACGACCCGCATGTTGTCATGTTCCCCGATACGAAGCTCGACGGATACCTGTGCTCCGATTAATGTTTGAATTCCTTGTGGATGTTGTTAAATCAGAATTGCCACTCTTCAGCAGATGAAAGTCGCTTATTATCCCCGGAAGAGTCGAGATCGTATTTTACCCCGTATCAGAGTAGGATCAGAAGGATCCTCAGCAGATTAAGATCGACATCCTTGATAGTAGGGGCATTTCCAGCAGTGTGCCGCGCGCAATCAACCTTAACTTGGGTCAATCCCCGCGGAGTATAATCAGTTGTCAATGGTTTGAAGGAAGCATCCCCAAGCAGAGTTGTTTTCTTTCCCCAGTAAAGTCACCGAAGCAGGATTCTTTCCCCAGCACCGGGTCACAAGTGCAGATTTCGTAGAAGTGTTCGGGTGCCGAAGCTCGTGTTTCCCCAGTAAAGCCTCCAGCGGAATTGAAATTCCTCACCAGAGCCATATTCTCTCCCGAAGTCGGATGATTCCCTCTTTCCCCAGCGGAGTGTGGAGCAGCTGAAGTTGTTTCCCCGCAGAGTTGTCATCACCAGAAAAGTAGCCATGACGGCCGCGCAGTTCACTCCCGCGATTGACACCGCTTTCCTTCAGCAGGTTCGGGTTCTCGTAGAGCTTCGTCCCCTGCAGCAGTCAGCTGAAGTTGTTTGCCCTGCAGCAGTCAGCTGAAGTTGTTTGCCCTGCAGCAGTCAACGGAAGATCAATTCCCCAGACAGAGTCCGATTGATATTGGCGCGTCCACATTCTCCTCAGCAGGATGATTCCTCCACCTGAGTATCTCTTTTCTCCTTGACAGAAGGCGAACTTCCCCCCGACATTTATTTTGCCGACGGGATCGCATCATTGTGCATGACTGCATAGCATTTAACACTGCATAGCATTTAGCACTGCATAGCATTTAACGTTGCATAGCATTGTGCATGATTGCACAGCATTTAGCATAAACGCATATCATTCCCACCGTGTGGGGCATGGCGCAGAAGCATACGCATCATAAGCATGATCTAGGTTACTATCATTCTTGCTTTGCAGGTGTTCCACCAAAAGACCGGTTGCTCAGGACGATTCCTGATATTCTCCCCAACAAGGTCGCTCTTGAGATGATTCTTAAGACCCTGGTGTAATCCCCACAGTCGCTCGCTCAAGATGATTTTTGAGATCCCCAGCGAAGTCTCCAGTTCAAGACGACTCTTGAATTCCTCAGCAGAGCCGTTTGCTTAAGATGATTCTTAAGACCTCAGTACAGCTTCCCGAGTTGTTCGCCTAGTATGATACTTGAGCTCCCCAATAGCGTCCCCAACAAGAGTTTCCCAGGAAGATTCCTGGAATACCCAGCAGAGTAAAGTCTCCAGAAAGGTTATCAGTTCAGGATGATTCTTGAAGGTGCCCGACGGAGTTGTTTGTTCAGGATGATTCTTGAAGTCATTAGCAGCGTGATATGTCTGCTCCAACAGCAATGTCTAATCTGAGGATGGATTTCGTAAACGCCTGAAGGCGATATCAGAGGTTCCTGTGAATTCAGATTTCCTGGTTGATGAATCAACGTGTGGCTGAAGACAAGGTTCCAAAGCTTGTAGATATAGCAAAGTGATCCGTGTTGGCCTGAAGACCAAGTCAGTTGTCCCGAGGTGATGATTGATTGCGATCAAGTGAATGATATTTCTTCTGACTGAAGTCGAAGATGTTTCTCCAGCTGAAGCGGAGTTTTTGCCTGAAGGCAAAGTGTTTGAATCCCCGTAGAGTCATGAATGGCTCTGGATACCATTTCTCTGACTGAAGTCATAGATTTCCCAAGCTGAAGCGAAGGTGCCTAAGGGCAAGGTTATCCCCAAGGTCATGAATGACCTAGGATTCACTTTTCGGAATGAAGGCCGAAGTATATCCCTAGCTGAAGTCACGGATGCTCTATAACAGAGGCGGAGTTGCCTGAAGGCAGATCCATGTATCCTTGAAGGCCAAGGACCATTTCTTTAGACTGAAGTCGAAGATACCTCCTACAGAGTTGCCGACAGGCAAAAGTTTACATCCTTGAAGGCCAAGGATGCTTATCTTCAGAAATACTTGAAGATCTTTTCTAGCTGAAGCTGGAAGCGGCCAGGGGCCAGGGTTTCATATATCTTTAATGTTGAAGTTCTACGGCGGGCAGTGTGCAGCAGTATTCCGATATTCGTTATGGTTCTGAGGGTGAACCCCAGATCAGAGTGTGCTCGGTTAAGTCTCTCATTCCCAGCGGAGTAGTTTCAAATACGCAAGTGTACCTTTTACTAGGGGTGAACCCCAGGTCAGAGTTGTTCAGGGTTGTATTTTCTCCAGCGGCGAGGTTGGATGTTTGTCCAGCGGCGAGGTTGGATGTTTGTTCGACGGCGAGGTTGAACGTTTGGATTTGGCGGCGAGGTCAGATCATGTTTGTCCGACGGCGAGGTTGGATGTTTATTCGACGGCGATGTTGAATGTGTCCGACGGCGAGGTTGGATGTTTATTCGACGGCGAGGTTGAATGTTTGTTTGACGGCGAGGTCAGACTCTTTAAATCCCCAGCAGAGATGATGTTTGTACGACGGCGATGTCGAGTGTCTCTAAGAGGATGTTTGTTTCCGACGGCGATGTCAGATTCAGTTTTCCAGCGGCGATGTTGGGCATGTCAAGTTGATCCAGTCTTCTGACGGCGATGTTAGGTGATGCAGATCCTTTAGTTCTCCAGCGGCGATGCGGGGTATTTTGTTCAGTGTTGTATTTTCTCCAGCAGCGATGCAGGGTATTTTGGTTGATTGACGGCGATGTCAGATTCAGTTCTCCAGCGGCGATGCGGGGTATTTTGATTAACTTAGTTCTCCAGCGGCGATGCGGGGTATTTTTGATGTGGATGACTGACGGCGATGTCAGATCAGTATGTCTCCAGATAGTTGCCGTGCAGCTATTATTCCAGTGTTCGACAAGTTGAGCAGTTGGCAAATTTTCGGGTTTACCGGTATTCAACCGTCTCGCACCTTGATTGGATGAGAGTCGTTCTCTTCTCACCCAGTCAGGTCCAAGCCGCTTGAATAGGGGCAGCTGTTGCACCCCAAAATTTGACCAACCGGGTCTCGTATCTGGCTCGATGTTTCGACGCATAATCGCATTCGCATCTGCATATTGCATACAGTACATTTTTTCATTTGTTTTGATTGGGATCACAGCTCTCGTCTCGTGTTTCAGGTGTTTTTTTTATCAGTTTAGACAGATAAAATCGTATTTTTTGGATATTTCGGTGCCCGTTTATTTTTACCGGCTATTTTGGTGCGCTCTCGCAGTGTTATTTGTCGTTCGGTGCTATTTTTGTTCCTTCGGGAATTATTGTGATTTTTCTGGATTTTATTAGCTATTAATAGATATTTTAATAGATTTTAATCATTTTTAGAATATTAATAGGATTTTTAATAGTTTTAATTCTTTTTAAATAGATTTTTAATCATTTTAGGATTTAATAGATTTTTTAGGAATTTTTAGAATATTAATAGCTTTTAAATAGTTTTAATAGCTTTTTAATCCTTTTTAATATAGATTTTTTTCTTATTAAATAAATAAGTTTTTGTTAATAGAAATTGATTGTTTTTAATTTTAGATATAGAATAATAATAGATTTTTTTTTTCTTTTATTAGTAAATAGAGTTTAATAGAAAATATAGTTTTTTTTAATAGTTTTATTAGAGTAATAGATTTTCTTTTAATAATATAGGTTTAATTAGAATTTTTAGGTTTAATTGAGTTTTAGAATTAATTAGAATTTTTAGGATTAATTGAGTTTAGTTTAGTTAATTAGGTTTAGATTAAGTAGTGTAATTGG
This sequence comes from Lathyrus sativus, assembly GCA_963859935.3. Taxonomy (NCBI): domain Eukaryota; kingdom Viridiplantae; phylum Streptophyta; class Magnoliopsida; order Fabales; family Fabaceae; genus Lathyrus; species Lathyrus sativus. Next base: position 289,002,240 of record OZ012737.1, read on the forward strand.
GCTGATATGTGTCATTGCAGTTTTTTTTGGGGGTTTATTATCTTTTTTCGTGGGCCCAATCGCAAGGCCCAGAGCCCAGTTTGTATCAGCTTCAGTCCAAAAATGTCCAAAATAATCCAGAAAGTTCTAGAAGCTCCCAGAGAATTCTCAGTCTATAAATAGAGCAAGCCACGTGTAGCTCGCAGGGAGGACCCACGTTACTTCACACCAGCACGCCACGCGTTCTCAGCTTCGCCTCTCTCCCCGCCACGCCATGGCCACGTGGCCAGCATGCAGGCATTGCCTCCACTACCTCCACCCACGTGTCTCCACCACGGTACTCCACCGATCCTCGCCGGGAATACCCACCGGCCGGCATGCATGGTCGGCGGCCACCGCACCACTTCGCCGGAAAAATCCAACAAACCCAGAAAAACCCAGAACCATCAATCTTCATCCTCCTTCTCAGAAACCACCGCCACTACCAGATTCCGACCGCCCTAACTAACTTCCCACCTACTCCGACCACCGTAAAATTTCGCCGGAGATCATTTCATCCAGAAATTCATATTCCTCAATTCCTTCTCCGATCAGCATCAACATCGTCAATTCATCTTCTTCCCAGAACAGTCTTCCTCCGTCCAGATCCACATGCAAGAGTTTTCAGGAACTTCAAGACTCCTTCGATCTTTCCAGATTCTTTCATCAAGAACTACCGGATAAACTTCATCATCATCAATAAACTTCAGATCATTATCTCCAGAACAAAACTTCAGCAGAAGATCTTCAACGCCATCCATGAACTCCACTATTTGCCAGAATTGGTTGAAGCTTCGTACGGTGAAGGTGTGTTCGTCAAGAACTCTTTCATTCTCAGAAACTCATCAACAACCATCGTTCCCAGATCTGCGTTCATCTTTGAAGACCATCTTCAATGAGCATCCTCAGAACCTTCGTGTTCATCATCATTGTAGGAACCTTCAAGGCGTACATAAACCATATCCAGAAATGTTCCAGACCCAAATCTTCATCACGCTTCAGCAATACTCCACCCCAACCTTCGAGTTCATGCAAGAACCATTTTCCAGAAGCTACCCGTGCATTCATCAGGATCTTCGACCTTCATCCAGATCTGGATCTTCAGCGAGATCATCAAACGTCCAAGAACTTTCAAGTTCCAGAAATGTGCTCAAGCCTTCACCGACGAATACTTGCCTCAAGAACATCAAAGAGTGGGTTGCAGGTTTTAGAATGATTGTCTGAGGAGATTAGAGAGTTGAATGAGGGAGAAGGAGAGGAAGACGGCGGCGGCGGCTGAGAAGGAGATTTTAGGGTTTCAGAAGGGAAAGGGAGGAAGAGAGTGGGTTAGGAGAGATTGGGCCTCAGGCCCAATTACATTTTTTGGATTCCCCCATCCGTTTTTTGGGCAAACACCCCCTCCGTGTGTTTTTTTGGACTCTGGGCCTGAGCCCACATAGCAATTGCCAGGCACACCCAACGAGATCCTCCCAGCACACACCCCCAGTTCACTCAGCAAACCCCCTCCATGTCTTTTTTTGGAGGGACCTGGGCTGGGCCTAACACATTTGTTTTTTTATTATTTGTTTTGCTTGTATAACCCCCCAGCTGGGCTGGGTACCGCCCTCCCCTCTTTTGTATCTTTTTTTATGTTGATATTGTTTAGTTTTTTATTATTGAAAAACAATAAAGGAAAAGATTATAAGAAAAAGAAAATAGAGAGAAAAATATTATAAGAAAAAGAAAATAGAGAGAAAAATATTGAAAGAAAAAGAAAAATAAAGAGAAAAATATATTGAAAAAAATAGAAAAATAAAGAAAGGATATTTTGAAAGAAAAAGGAGAAAATGATTGGAAAAGAATAAAAAATATTAGTATAGACTTAATATTTCTTTAGAGTGCATTTTTCAGAGAAGTTATTTTACCGATTTTAGGATAGTTTAGAAGCCCACTTGTTAGGGGAATATTTTCCATTCAATTTTTTAGGATAGAATAGGATAGCGTTTCCTAGGAGATTTATGTTCAGTATTCACTCATTGTAACCATTTTTCAGAATGTTAATAAAACGAGATTTGAGCTGTGGTCCCGATAGTATCCGAACTACAACTGCTCTGATTTCTCGTACCAGACGAGAATATGTAGGCATAGGATGCGATATCCTAGCGAGAACACTAACGACTGACTTTTGTTCTCTCGCTGCTGTGCGATCGAGACCTTCCCGCTGACGATTATTTGAACCCTTTTTTCTCTCTTGCCCGAGTGCATTTGAGACCAAGCCATAGTTTTGCCCATAGGTTCCCGACCCTGTGAAGCCAGTTGTCTTTTTCTCACTGATGTGTGAGAATGTTTTGTTTAGCCGTAGTTAGCCTGAACTACGTAAAGCTCTGATCTTCCATGCAGCGTGGAAGTACGTAGGCACAAGACGCAAGGTCTTGGCGAGCCAATTTTCCCTGTAGTCCCGAACTACGTTGACTCTGACTTTCTCTCTTGAGAATAAGTAGGCATAGAGTGCGACGCTCTATCGAGTCCATTCCCTTCCGTTTAGATTTAGCAGCCGTAGATAGATTGTTTTGCATCCTTTAGACAACCCAAGCAAGCATGGATCCCGTCGAGTACGACGGACGTGAGGGGTGCTAATACCTTCCCCTTGCGTAACCAACTCCCGAACCCAGGTTTTGGTTGCGATGACCATACCTTTTCCCCGTTTTTGCGAGGTTTACTTCGAGCGTTTCCTTTCCCTCCGTTGGGATAAATAACGCACGGTGGCGACTCTTCTGTCAGCCGGCGCCGATTTTCGCAGTAGCGACAGCTGGCGACTCTGCTGGGGACTTGATAGTTTCCTAGGGATCCAACGTCCCGAAAGCGAGTCAATTTTGGGATCCAACGTCCCTTAAGAGAGTCAATCCTAGCGCTTGTTTGCTTGTCTATTTGGGGCTTATTTATTGATATTATCTGTTGCTGTTGGGGTGTTACGGGTGTTCTATGATTGAGTGAGAAGTCGGACCTGGGCTTGAGTATGCACCTAGATATAGTTGCGGAGAAGTAGTAGACGAACCTGTCTGCTGAGCAGGCACAGTTCCCTACGAAAATCTGCGCTCAGACGAGGTTCTCACAGAGGTGCTCCTTTCCGGTCCTAAGGATCTGAGGGGAGTCCAGACGTGAGGATTGTCGACTCTGGGAACCGATCATTTGGAAGTTAGCTAAGTGAGGCCTCTTCAGGACTCGATGATGCCACTCCTTCTGGGAATCGTATCATCAGTTCTGAAAGTCTGTGACGCTGACGACCGCATAGGATGCCGTACCTTATTAGATATAGGTCCACACCTGTGAGTGGGGGTTTTTTTGTGTGCAGGAAACTTGACTTCCAACCTACCCGTTATTCTGGTCTTCTCTTCAGAGCAACCGTACTCCGTCAGCAGTGCAGCAGTATTTAGATTGTGTGGGGGCTGTGATCCCGTGTTTGTTGCATTGCATTGCATTTGCATAGGCATCTTCGCATCATATTGCATACCATTCGCCAGCTAGTCAGAGCTCTTATCCAACCATTATTTTGGTTCTGAAGGTGAGTGTTGAAGACGACCAAAGGGCTGAAGCAGATCTGATCAGAGACAAGCAGTGAAGTCAGCTGACAGTTGTTGGTAGCTATGTCAGAGAGCAGCTTCCAGTTTGTTGATACCTTGTCAGGTTTCACCGTAACGTCCAATCCTCTGTATGGATCTCCGCACGACAAAGACTTTCCGCAAGTAAACAACCTTACTGCAGCTCAGCTTGTGCAGCCATCTGTTGAAGACCAAGGTCTGCGTGAGCAGTTTGTGGCCCGAGGTGAACGTTCTCCTTCTGTTGATGTCTCAGACTACCAGGGTTTTGCCTTCCCTGTGCCAAAGCCCCGAAGAGAGGTCCCAACAGCAAAGAATGAAGACCCATTAGCTCCCGTGTATGCTGAAAGGTTTCGTGCATTAGATGAGAGATTCAAAGCCTTGAAAGGTAAAGACGCTGTTACTCCTAGTGCTGCAAATATGTGTCTGGTTCCTGGCCTAGTGTTACCTCCGAAGTTCAGAATGCCGAGGTTTGAAAGGTACAAAGGAGATAGTTGCCCGAAGCAACATTTGGTGATGTTCTGCCGAAGAATGACTTCATTTGTGCACAACGACAAGCTGATGATTCATTGCTTTCAAGATAGTCTGACTAGGGCACCTCTGAGTTGGTATATGCAGTTAGAGCGTGATCAGATCCGATCATGGATGGACTTAGCCAATGCCTTTCTGAAGCAGTACGACTATAATCTTGACGAAGCTCCTACTCGCGTGCAACTGCAAGAATTGTCTCAAGGGAACAATGAATCTTTCAGAAAATATGTTCAGAGATGGAGAGAATTTGCTGGTAGAGTGCAACCACCGCTCCTAGACCAAGAGCTGAAAGGCATGTTCGTAAACTCCTTGCAGAGCCCGTACTTCGAAAGAATGTTTGAAACCGCACCAAATTTCTCTGAGTTGGTAAGGACGGGAGAGCGCATCGAGTATGGTGTAAAGACTGGAAGAATCCCGAATGTTTCAAGAGGTCAGGCCAGTGAAACTGAATCTCTCTATAGCTCTCCATCTGAAGATGAAACTATGATCAATGCGGTCCTGACAGATGTTGGATATCCTCAAGTCGAATCGGTGAAATCTGTTGGTTCTCCGTCTTCTCAGCGGTCAGTATCTTCTGTGTCTCGTTATTCTGGACAGACAGCTGTGCCTGGGGCACCCCATCGGGAACCTTATGTCGCTCCTCTTGCAAGTCCACGAGCCCGTGGCCGAGGTTATCAGAATCAGCGTCAGAACCAGAACCGATGTTTATTTGAGGTGATATCCCACTTTTGGGGAGGAACTCTGATGTTTATTTGAAATAATTATATTTTATTTGATTTTGGGAAGTAGGGTGTTACAATTTGTATCAGAGCAGGTCGGTCCGTCCGGCCAGTGTAGCAATTGAGTCTGTCGTTAGGATAGAGATTGTGTACCTTTTAACTTGGTGTTGTTATTGTTAAGCAGTATGGCAGGAAGGAATGATGTTGATTTGGCTGCTGCTATGCAAGCGATGGCGCAGGTGGTTGTTAATCAGAACCAAGCTGCAGGTGCGCAATTCAGAGATTTGGCACAGTTTCGGAGTAACAAGCCACCGACGTTTGAAGGAAGAATTTTGGACCCTAAAGCTACACAGAAGTGGCTGAAGGCAATTGGGAAAATTTTTAGAACGACGGGTTGTAGTGATGAGCAAAAAGTGAAGTTTGGTACTCACATGCTGGAAGGTGAAGCTGAGGCTTGGTGGGATAACAGTCGCCAAAGATTGGAGACTGCTAGAACTGCAATTACTTGGGATGTGGTTCGAACTGGTTTTATGGAAAAGTATTCTCCGAAAGATATACGAAGTGCTAAGGAGATAGAGTTTCTGGAGCTGAAGCAAGGTAATCTGACTGTAGCAGAGTATGCTGCTAAGTTTGAAGAGCTGGTGCAGTATTGTCCTCATTACAATACTAAGGCGGCAATGACTTCCAAGTGTTTGAAGTTTGAAAATGGACTACGTCCGGAAGTCAAGCTGGGGATCGCTTGTCAGAAGATCAGGAATTATCCGGAGCTGGTAAGCAGAAGCAGGATTTATGATAATGATAATCGAGCCAGGATTGCACATTATAAGGCTGTGAATGACCGTAAAGGTAAGCAGAGATTTGGTGGTACTCCTTACAGTGTTTCTGCTGATAAGGGAAAACATAAGGCCACTACTGATAAGAAGTCCAGAGAAGGGAAGACATCTGCTGATTTGAAATGTTTCCGGTGCGGTGGCGCGGGTCATCGGGCTAATGAGTGTCCTAATGAGGTGAAGAAGTGTTTCAAGTGTGGTAAGCCAGACCATGTGATAGCGGATTGCAAAGCCACTATTCCTACCTGTTATAACTGTGGTGAGAAAGGTCATATCAGTACGCATTGCAAGAAGCCGAAGAAGTCTCAGGCGTCTCAGGCCAGCGGTAAAGTGTTTGCTCTGGTAGGAACTCAATCGGCCAGCAAGGATCGTTCTATGAAAGGTACTTGTTTTATCAATAATATTCCTTTGACTGCTATAATTGACACGGGTGCAACTCACTTGTTCATTTCTGTTGAGTGTGTGAAGAGAGTAGGATTGGTGCCGTCTACTCTTGAGCGATGGATGACTATTGAAACTCCCTCTATTGGTTCAGTGACTACTTCTTTGGTGTGTTTGAAGTGTCCACTGACTATTTTTGATAGAGACTTTAGAGTAGATCTGATTTATCTGCCACTTGGTAATTTGGATGTTATTCTAGTTATGAACTGGTTGGAGTTCAACCGAGTCTACATCGACTGTTTTCGAAAGGTGTTGTTGTTCCTTACTCCATAAGAGGAAGCATTGGCGGATTCCTTGTCTAATAAGGAATTGAGGACTTTGTTGGAGGACGAAGCAAAAATGTTTGCTTTATTTGCATCATTATTTGTGGACAGCAAGACGTCAATGAAAGAGTTGACGGTGGTGAATGAATTTCCCGAAGTGTTCCCTGATGATATTACAGAATTACTTCTGACAAGAGAAGTTGAATTTAGCATTGATCTTGTTCCTGGTATGAGACCTATATCTATGGCGCCGTACATAATGTCGGCAGTGGAATTGGCTAAATTGAAATATCAGATTGGAGAATTGTTGGATAGAAAGTTTATGACACAGAGTGTGTCGCCGTGGGGTGCTCCAGTGCTGTTGGTGAAGAAGAAAGATGGTAGTATGCGTTTGTGCATCGATTACCGTCAGTTGAATAAAGTGACCATGAAGAATAAATATCCTCTTCCAAGGATTGATGATTTGATGGACCAGTTGGTGGGAGCTCGGGTGTTCAGTAAAATTGACTTGAGGTCGGGTTACCATCAGATTAGAGTGAAAGAAGGTGATATTCAGAAGACGGCGTTTTGAACCAGATATGGACATTACGAATATGCTGTAATGCCTTTTGGAGTGACTAATGCGCCAGGAGTATTTATGGAGTATATGAACCAAATCTTCCATTCTTATTTGGATCAGTTTCTTGTTGTGTTTATTAACGATATACTGATTTATTCTAAGTCTGATGAAGAGCATGCAGGACATTTGAGAATTGCTTTGCAGGTGTTGAAAGATAATAAGTTGTTTGCTAAACTATCGAAGTGTGAGTTCTATTTGAAGACAGTTAGTTTCTTGGGGCATGTAATATCCGGTGATGGTGTAGCGGTGGACCCATCGAAAGTGAGTGCAGTGTTGCAGTGGGAACCGCCGAAGTCAGCGATGGAGATTAGAAGCCATTGACTCAGTTGACGAGAAAGGATCAAGTTTTTGTGTGGGATGCTGCTTGTGAAGAAAGCTTTGAAGAACTGAAGAAGAAGTTGACTACAACACCGGTGTTAGTGTTGCCGACTCCGAGTGAACCTTTTGTGGTGTAGTGTGATGCATCTAAGATGATATTAGGCGGAGTTCTTATGCAGAATAGTAAGGTGGTGGCATATGCTTCGCGACAGTTGAGAGTGCATGAAAGGAATTACCCTACTCATGACCTTGAATTGGTTGCGATAGTTTTCGTGTTAAAGATCTGGAGGCACTATTTGTATGGTTCGAGATTTGAGGTGTTCAGTGACCATAAGAGTTTGAAGTATCTGTTCGATCAGAAAGAGCTAAATATGTGACAAAGAAGATGGTTGGAATTCTTGAAGGACTATGATTTCATCTTGAGTTATCATCCAGGAAAGGCGAATGTGGTAGCCGATGCCTTGAGCAGAAAAACGATTCATATGTTGGCTTTGATGGTGAAGGAAATGGAACTAATTGAGCAACTCAGAGATTTGAGCATGGTTTGTGAGACAACGGCAGATGGTGTGATGATGGGCAAGTTGCAGGTGAACAACGATTTCCTGGATATGATTAGAGAAAACCAAAAGCTAGATGTGAAGTTAGTGGATTTGATGCCTGGAGTAGGAAGTGACTCCGATAGTGATTTTGAGTTGGATAATACAGGTGTGTTGAGATTCAGAGGCAGGATTTGAGTGCCGGATAATGATGAACTGAAAAAGTCAATTCTGAGTGAAGGACATCATAGTAGTTTGACTATCCATCCGGAAGCTACGAAGATGTACCACGATTTAAAGAAGTTATTTTGGTGGTCCGGTATAAAAGGGATATAGATCAATTTGTTTAAGCCTGTTTGATATGTCAGAAGTCGAAAGTTGAACATCAGAGACCTTCTGGATTTATGCAACTGTTGGAAGTTCCGGTTTGGAAATGGGATTGTATAACCATGGATTTTGTTACGGTTTTGCCGAATACGGCGAGAGGGTTTGATGCTATTTGGGTAATTATGGATCGACTTACAAAGTCTGCACATTTTGTGCCGATTAATATTAGCTTTCCGTTGGTGAAGCTGGCAGAGATTTACATTCGGGTAATTGTGAAGCTACATGGTGTTCCATCGAGTATCGTGTCGGATAGAGATCCAAGGTTTACTTCAGAATTTTGAAGGAGTTTACAGGAAGCTTTGGGTACTAAGTTGAAGCTGAGTTCAGCTTACCATCCACAAACTGATGATCAGTCAGAGAGGACTATTTAGTTGCTTGAGGATTTGCTAAGAGCTTGTGTGTTGGAAAAGGGTGGTGCGTGGGATACTCATTTACCGTTGATCGAGTTCACATACAACAACAGTTACCATTTTAGTATTGGGATGGCGCCATTTGATATGGTAGAAGATGCAGAACTCCTCTGTGTTGGTATGAAACATGTGAGAATGTGGTATTGGGACCAGAAATTGTGCAGCAAACTACTGAGACCATTCAGATGATTTGTGAGAGAATGAAAGCGTCTTAGAGTAGGCAGAAAAGTTATTATGATAACCGAAGAAAAGAACTGGAATTCAGTGAAGGTGATCACGTGTTCCTAAGAGTTAACCCGGTAACTGGTGTGGGTCGTGCGTTGAAGTCCAAGAAGTTGGATCCTACGTTTATTGGACCATATCCGATTTTGCAGAGAGTTGGTGTTGTAGCTTATAGAGTGGCGTTACCGCCTAAATTGTGGAATTTGCATGACGTGTTTCATGTTTCGCAACCTCGAAAGTATGTCTCGGATCCATCTCATGTGATTCAGAGAGATGTAGTTCAAGTTCGGGAGAATCTTACAGTTGAGACGATGCCGTTGAGGATCGAAGATCGTAAGATGAAACAAATCCGAGGGAAGGAGATATCTTTGGTGAAAGTGGTTTGGGGAGGTGCTGCAGGAGGCAGTGTGACTTGGGAATTGGAAAGCAGGATGCGGGAAGCGTATCCGGAATTGTTTCAATCAGGTAATTTTCGAGGACAAAAATAATTAAAGTGGGGGAGAGTTGTAACACCCATTTTAATTATTTAGTCTTTTTTGTGTTATTTTATTTTGGTGTGTCCTTATGTGGGGGTGTGTCTGAGAGTGTTGGTGGGTACCCTTAGGTTATGGGGATTATTTAATAACTATGGAGTTTAATATTAATATAATATGATTAATGGTGGTGATAATTTAATAATTAATAGTATTATTATTATTATTATTATTATTATTATTATTATTATTATTATTATTATTATTATTATTATTATTATTATTATTATTATTATTATTATTATTATTGGAATAAGTAAAATAAGGATTTAAGGGGTATTAGAGAAGTTTTGGGGGAGAAGAGGAGAGAACACGATAAACAGTTTTAGAGCAAGGTTAAGGAGGAAGAACAAAGAGGAAGAGGAAGAAGACTAAGGCTGTTAGATTCTTAGGGATTCTTCATCAATCGAAGCAATTAATCGAGGTAAGGGGGGAGAAACTGATTGGGATTGGTATTTTACATGAATTGGGTAGGGGGGATTCCTTAACCCCATATGGATTTGATGAACAAGATGAGTATATTGTTATGTTTATGATTGTTGCTGCTATTGATGAATTTGGGCATGTATTGTTGTGATTTTGGTGGGTTTTTGCGTAACGTAGCAGAGTTATGATTTTGGTGGGGTTCTGTGTAACTTCTGTGGTTTTGGTAATGACCATGAGTTTTGGTTCTGGAGAGAAAGTTTGAGGAACAATTGATTAGGGTAGTGTGTAATAGTTGTAGTAATAATAGGTAGAAGATGGATGAAGAATGATAGGTTTGGAATTAATCAAAGTGACATCTCTGGACAGTGAGAATTGCGAGAGATCGCAGACGCTCGCTAGCACCTTCGCTAGGCGAGCTAGTAGCGAGCATTCGCTAGCAGGTTCGCTAGGGGAGTTGGGTAGCGAATATGTCTAGTAGCCACTGTCTGCCTTCGCTAGGGGGTTCGCTAGGCGAGCAGCTAGTGAGCGTTCGCTAGGGCTTTGCTAAGCGAATGAGCCAGCGAGCATGACAGCAGATTGTGATTTTTGTACTGTGTGGTTTGTTTTGTCATTTCGTAGGACCCCTTTTGGTCGTGATGAGTATAGATATGGTGTTTAGTGGTGAGGAGTGTATAGTTGATGTTAAAAAGGTGAAATTATGTAGTATTGACTTTAATTAGATTAACATGATTGATCGGTGTATAATACATAACGTATATGATGTATGGTGATGTGATCAGAAGGATCGTGTGCACTTAGTGTGTTTGAATTTATTGGTTGTGTATGGTAATGTGATCAGTAGGACCGTGTGCACGTAGCGTGCTTGAGTTATTTGTTGTGTGTTTGTGTCGTGCATATCATGATGTTTTGGTGGGATGAAATTGTTGCTCAGGAGGAGTGTATGCGATTATTCGTACTCCTTTGTGGAGAATGGTGGGGATAGATCATTCCCAAAGAGGGGTGTATGTGATCTATCCGGGGTTCGATTGAATGAACCAATGAGTCGGTACCGCATGCATGGAGTTGAGTTGCATTTTTGCATTATTGGGTGTTGTATTTGATGATTGGACAGTAGGTCGTGATTGATGTTGGTGAGGTGATGATTTGTATATTTACTGCCTTTTATTCATGTATCTTATTACTGATAATTTTGATCATGTTTTCTCACTCATTTGTTGTTTTTGTGGTCTGTGCTTCTTCGGAGGTACATATAATCCAGGTACTTAGCTAGCTTGGATAGTGGTGTGCGAATCGAGTCTTAGGATGCTCTGATACGTAGCACAGGACTTGGGCGTTATTTGTTTTTATGTTGAACTTGTTTTATTCCTGTGATGTATCATATGTTGGTGAATTTTATTAATGATTGAGTTCATGTATTTGGCGGATGGCCGAAAATGTTGAGTTAAGGATTATTTCCGCTGCTTTAATGTGAAAACATCTAATGAAGTATTTTGTTGAATTTTATGAATGTGATATCCCACTTTTGGGGAGGAACTCTGATGTTTATTTGAAATAATTGTATTTTATTTGATTTTGGGAAGTGGGGTGTTACACACAGCGCCTCTGCCCGTAATTAAGACAACCGTATGAATACCTTGTGGAATAGAAGCATCAATTAGTGGAGGAATAACACTAGATCCTCCATGCAAGACACCCTCTTCGTCAACCCGTGCTATCAACAGTTGGACCATAGTTCTCAATTATTCCTGCCCACTGGCAACATTCTACATCAACTCCATAAATTGGGCCATGCGAGCTCTGACTTCCTGCAATTCAGCCCGAACCTGATCCATTATTTTTTGCTGATTCCCTCTACTTGGATATCTGTGCAAACTGAACTCCTCAATCCTGTTACTCAAGAAAACCAAGCAGAGATAAGAACACAAGGCCAATGAGAACATCTACGATGCAAATGAAAATGCAGGATACAAAACGCAAACATGTATATGAATTTACAGGGAGATCTCCCCCTTGATTTTAGTTTCAAAAAAACAAGAACAGAGATGGATAAGAACACCACAATAATCTTCTCATATATCAGGTAAATCTGAAACAGTACATAACAACAAATGAGAAAGATCTGAATACAAAAGGGTACTAATCTTATCCAACAGATCTGGCGATGATCAAGATACAGAAGAAAAGAAACTACTGTGACATATCAGAAGATAATCCTCCCCAATAATCATGCTCTTTTCTCCAAGCTTGAGCCTTCTCAAGCATCGTCTTTGTATCTGAATGGTCTGGTCTGACAACCAATTCTCTAATGAGGATGTCCCTTCTGCGTATCACATCCTAGAGACAATGACAATAGTCTTCCCAAGCATCCTCGCGGAAGGCATCTTCACGCCTGAATTTCTTCACACCTGCTCGGATCTTGAGCTCTTCAAGCGTTGATAAAGTCTTGTGGTATTTATGCTCAATCGTGTATCTGCAAGGTGATTCTGCCATTACTTTTTTCTCATTGACCTTGAGTTACGCCTTCAACTTATCAATCTGAGTACAAAGTTGGCATTCCCTGTTCTTGTTGGCAGTCAAAGTAGCATTCCATTTCTCATTGAATTTGGATATCTACTGATATTCTCTGTCTAAATCCTCCTTCTTATGCTTCAAAATGATGCAGGTTCTTTTTAGATCCTGACCGATCCACCCTCGTACCCTGATCTGCTCGGCTAGCTTTTTCTCCAGCTTGGTCAATGATTCTGACTTCGTCTTGGCCAAGTAGACAACTTCACCTTTATCATGCTTCAGCTGACTAATCTCCTGTTTCAACTCTTCATTCTCTTTGTGCAACTCTTCCTTCTATGCCTAAAGCTTGTTATATCTAAGGATGTCGATCGTTGTAGTCTGCTCAACCATCAGGGGATACAGTGGTTCTTCAACATGGAATGACAATAGTACCTTTCAACTCTCTTCTGAACCCAATCCAAGTAGGGGTCATAAGCTCTACAATCACCTTTGCCCAAAGAAATCTTTCTCTTCTAGTGGATTTTACCCCACGCATCAACGAATTTGGCCATAAGATAAGGATCAGCTACACCAGTGAAGTACAAAGATTCTTGCACTTCTTCTTCCTTCGGAGGTCCCCTCAAAGCATAACCAAATTGTCTGACAGCGGGAAAAGGATTGTAGTTGATACCGCCTTTCCTCCCCATCAAAGGCACATTAGAGAAACTACCACATCTAAAGATGAGCTCACGACCAAGCAAATCTCGGTTGAACTAGGCGATATCCTTTTCTGTTAAACCCATAAGTGTGAGGGCAAAGCCTCATATACTAGATATACGTGTTTCGATGATGTTAAAACTTAGCCGCATGGAAGAATAGATGTTTGGCGTTATCACCATGTTGCATGAGCATACCTTTTTTCTCATGACTTGTTTGCTTGCATAAAATCTTTCGAGTATTGCATTTAGAGTTGTGAAAATATGTGTCACATAAGTTAAACTTCATTGGTATATCATAGGTATCATCCAAGAGAATAAAAAATATGAATTGAGGCATTTTTCTGAATTTTCAGGTCTTTGAGTCGACCAAAACTCTGCTCCGGTCGATTCATGATATGTGTCTTAAAAATGCATTTTCCTCGGGTTAGGTATGGTCGGCCTAGCGGTCGATGCATACTGTTAGTATTTCCATTTCTCAAAAAATTCAGTCTATGCATCGACGCATGCCTTGTTCCGCTCGATGCAGGGCTGCGTGTTTTGCACAATTTGTTTCCTCGGGTTAGCTCAGGTTGACCCTGCCCTCTGCATAGGTTGACCGCTCGCTGTGTTATGCATGTTTTCTGATTTGTCTATTACTTTGAAAAGTGGTTTTATCAGTTATAACAGTTTTGTCTGGTAATATTCAGTTGCTCTTTTCACTTCACATTGAATCATTCAGAAAAACAAGAAAAGTGAAAGAGGTTTCAATTTAAGTTCTCATTATCTTCATCTTCTACATTTCATACCACAACAATCACACGCAATAATATTTGTTGTGCATTATGGATTTTCAAAGGTGATAACGTTTGAAGCCGCTGATTGGGTAATCCAGTTCAGGTTGAGGAATTGATAGGTTTTTCTTGAATAAATCCTCTAGGGTTTTATCCTCAAAGATTCGATGAATTTGGGGGTGTTTGAATGATTCTTCTCAACACATATTCAGTTGAGTGAAGGTGATCGAGGAGCGGTGGGTTCCGTCGATCTAGTAGCTGTAAGCAGAGGATTGTGAAGAAGAGTTTCAGGTTCGACACGCGAGTGTTTCAGATCAATCGGGCTAGGGTTTGATGACGGAAGGTTATTCAAACATAGAGTTGTAATTGGAGGTTCACTCACGAGCTATCGAAGGAATTGATTATCCTCGAATCAAAGGGAAAGAGGAGATAGCATCTACAACAACAAGGGTGTTCGTTTGTTTGATTGCTTTCAATTCTTATATATACGATTCTACAACAGGTTAAATTTATATTATAACATCTCAATTCTATTGCTATAATTGAGGGCAGATGTACCCCGAAGCGAGGACAACGGGGGAACTGCCTCGACAAATCCTTGTGCCTTTACCTTTCGCTTTTACATTGCTTAATATTTGTGTGGTTTTAGTGGAAATAATTATGTAAAATCTAGGACTGTTTTGAGTAATTGCTAAACTGATTTTGACTCTAGTACTATCGTTGATTGTACAAGGAAACTAGAGAAAATTACTCAAAGCTGAACTCACTTGTAGTGCTACGCACTCCAAGTGTTTGATAAATTGTCTGAACCAAAAACCTTCAGTGCTGTCCAATTATTGTGGTAATATTTTAAGGCATTGGAACTAGTCATAGCACATAGTGAGCCAAATCAAATTGATAGTGTGACTAGCATAGTGATTCTCATTACTCGTTATCCGATTCCATCGGCTAAAACACATATCTGGTTTTCTAGTAACCGTTCATTATAGACGGTATTTTTTCCACGGCCGCTTCCGCAAATTAAATTTTTTTTAAAAAAAACTAATTTTATTGGTAGCGCCGACTCTTTTTAACTAAGGGATCTATTCAACCCCCCCCCCCCCTTCTAGATCTGCGCCATCGTCTAACAAGTGGTATCAGGAGCACCGGTTCACTCCGTGCTTCAAGTATAACTTAGTAGAAAATGGCTAACGAACATAAAAGGGGCCTTTAATAGAGCTCCTGTTTTTAATGGAGTAAATTATAGTTACTGGAAAGACTGTATGCGGGTGCACATTAATTCCATTGATAGGAAAGTGTGAATGTTATTCTTAATGGTCCAATTGAAATAACTATGACCGATGAGAATAACATGATTGTGCCTAAGCCTGAAGCATAATGGACTGATGATGACGAGATGAAATATAATTATGATTGGAAATTAAAAAATATTTTGATCTCCTCATTAGGAATTGATGAATATTACAGGGTTTCTCAGTGTTTAACGGCAAAAGCTATGTGGGACTCATTGCAAGTTGCCCATGAGGGAACCAATGATGTCAAGCTAGCGAGAATCAATACGTTAATGCAAGAGTTCGATCTCTTTCACATGGAGCAAGGGGAAACCATTGCGGACATGCAAAAGAGATTCACCCATCTCATGAACTGATTATACTCACTAGGTAGGCCAGTTGTCAATGATGTTGCTACTAATAAAATTTTGAGATGTCTTAACAGGGAATGGAAACCGAAGGTAACTGCCATCAAAGAAGCCAACGATCTCACAATTTTGGATCTCACAACATTGTTTAGAAAGCTGCAAGAGCACGAGCAAGTGCTTCTAAGCCTAAAGCAATATGAAAAGAAGGAGAAAACAAAAAATATTAAAAAGAAGTCTATTGCTTTCAAAACTTCTTCCTCAAAATCACAAACAAAAGAGCATAGTGATTACACTTCGAGTGATGACGAAGATGATGATAGGAGTGAGGATATGGGGCTGTTTGTAAAGCGTTACAACCGCTATGTCAAAAAGAACGGTATCCAACACTCCGAGAAAAATGTTGTCAACTTCCGAAAACAATCAAGATACTCTAAAAATAACAACATTAAAGGAAACAAGAGAAAAGGGTCGTGTTATACTTGCGGAAAGACCAGACACTACAAACCGGATTGTCCCTTAAACAAAAAGGGCAAAGAAAAGGAAACAAGTAGATCACATAAGAAGTAACCTAAGCCAAAGAGAGCTTATATAGCTTGGGAATGCGATAGATAATCCTCCGAGGATGAAAGCTCAAGTGATAAAAACAAATTCGTAAATCTCTGTCTTTCCGCCCATCAAAAGAACAAAAAGAAAAAAGTACAACGTCTTGAGATCACCGAGAGAAGATGGGTTCTCGATAGTGGCTGCTCAAGAAACATGATAGGAGACATATCTCTCTTCATTGACTTTGTGGCAAAGAAGAAGGGATATGTAACCTATGGAGACAACAACCATGGTGTAATACATGGAAAAGGTAGTGCAGGTAATTCCTCTTCCACTACTATCTCTGATATATTGCTTGTCGAGGGTCTTAAACATAATCTCATTAGCATTAGCCAATTGTGCGACAAAGGATACAGAGTATTATTTTCAAAAGATTGTTGCTAAATTGCGCATAATGATAAAATGAAGGATATGTTTAATGGTCTAAGAGTAAACAATGTTTATATGCTGGATTTGGATGACGTATCTTTGACAAGTGATAAATGTCTCATGACAATTAGTGAGGATTCATGGTTATGGCATAGACGTTTAGCACATGTCAACTTTGACTTGCTAAACAAGGTAGTGTCAAAAGATCTAGTCATAGGTCTGCCTAAAATTAAGTTTACCAAGGATCACCTATGTGATGCTTGCCAAATTGGAAAGCAAATGATGATCTCTTTTAAATCTAAAAACATCGTTTCAACTACGAGACCTCTTGAGCTTCTCCATATGGATTTATTTGGGCCATCTAGAATTAAAAGCCTAGGTGGTAACTATTACGGTTTTGTAATAGTTGATGACTTTTCTAGATTCTGCTGGACTATCTTCTTGGCTAGCAAGAGCGATACATTCGCAGCCTTTGAAAAATTTGCTAAGCTTTCACAAAATAAATTAAATACAAACATAATATCAATTAAGAGTGATCATGGAGGTGAGTTTGAAAACCATTTGTTTGAGGAATATTGCGGTAAACACGATATTGATCATAACTTCTCCGCTATGCGAACTTCTCAATAAAACGGGGTTGGGGAGCGCAAAAATAGTATTTTGGAAGAGTTAGGGAGAACCCTGATCAATGAAAGTGAATTACCTAAGTATTTTTGGGCTGACGCCATAAGTACGACATGTTATGTATTGAGTAGGGTGCTTATCCACCCAATTCTAAACAAAACACCGTATGAACTTTAAAAGAGCGCAAGCCAAATGTGTCTCACCTACATGTCTTTGGTTGTAAGTGTTTCGTGTTGAATAATGGAAAGGAAAGCTTAGGTAAATTTGATTCCAAGGCCTATAGAATTTATCGTAAGACATTACTTACTGTTGAAGAGTCTGTACACGTAACATTTGATGAATCTTACCCAAGAGATGTCTGAAAAGGTAGTGTTGTTCATGGTGCAGGTGTATCTTCGGAAGACATACTTAAAAGTGCCGAGCCGGGAATTGATCAACCCGGCCTAGCCAAAATTGAGGAGGAAAAAGATGACCGTCATGAAGAAACCGAGGTAGTTCATCCGTCTGAAAAAGATAATCTTCCTCCAGCTTGGAAGTCTTCCAAAGACCATCCCATTGACAATATCCTCGGTGATATATCCAAGGGGGTGATAACTCGGTCTAAGATAAGTAATTTTTGTTATCATTTTGCTTTCGTTTCTCGGATACAACCTAAAAACCCAAAAGAAGCCTTACTCGATGAACATTGGTTCTTATCTATGCAAGAGGAACTAATCCAGTTCAAAAGAAATGTGGTTTGGGACCTTGTCCCCCCTCCACGAGGTCATTGAGTAATCGGCATCCGATGGGTGTTTAGGAACAAATTGGACGAAAATGGGGTAATAACTTGAAACAAGGCGCGTTTAGTCGCGCAAGGGTATAACCAAGAGGAAGACATCGACTATGAGGAGACTTATGCGCCGGTTTCCCGACTCGAGGATATACGCCTTTTACTTGCCTTCGCTTGTGCGAAAAATTTAAGCTATTTCAAATGGATGTAAAACGTGCATTTCTTAATGGTTATATTAATGAAGAAGTTTATGTTGTTCAACCTCTGGGTTTGAATCTCATGAATATCCTGATCACGTATACAAGTTAAAACGTGCCTTGTATGGACTCAAGCAAGCCCCTCGGGCTTGGTATGAACGTCTAAGCAAGTTTCTACTTGATCAAGGGTATTCAAGAGGCAAAGTCGACACAACCCTCTTCATTAAGCGTCAAGGAAAACACTTAATTCTGGTGCAAATTTATGTTGACGATATTATATTTGGATCAACTAACATGAATCTCGTAAGAGAGTTTTCTAATCTAATGCAGGGAGAATTCGAGATGAGCATGATGGGGGAGCTCACATATTTTCTCGGATTACAAAACAAGCAGCTTGAAGAAGGAACTTTTGTGAGCCAAACGAAATATTGTCTTAAACTTCTCAAGCGGTTTAACATGGCAAATTCCAAAGCCATTGACACACCAATGCCAACATGTGCAAATCTCAGTCGAGATGAAAGTGGTAAGGATATAGAGGTAAAAAGATATCGAGGTATGATCAGCTCTCTTCTTTATCTTACAGCCTCTAGACCCGATATTATGTTTAATGTTTGTATGTGCGTTAGATATCAATCATCTCCTAAAGAATCCCATCTAAAAGCTGTTAAGCGCATACTTAGATACCTTTATGGTACTCTAAAGTATGGGCTATGGTATTCTAAAGGAAACGATTGTTCCTTGGTAGGCATCTCCGATTCTGATTTTTCCAGGTGTAAATCGGATAGGAAAAGTACGAGTGGTACTTGTCACTTATTTTCAAACTCTTTGGTAAGTTGGCATAGCTAAAAGTAGGTTTTTGTTGCTTTGTCAACCGCCGAAGCTGAATACGTTGCCGCTGGTAGTTGTTGCGCTCAAGTCCTATGGCTTATGCAACAACTGCTCGATTTTAATCTCAAACTTGAGCGTATTCTGATCTTCTGTGACAATACGAGTGCCATCAATGTTACCAAGAATCCCGTGCTGCATTCACGCACTAAACATCTCAAAATTCGACACCAATTTCTTAGGGATCATATGGAGAAATGCGATGTGGTTTTTGAACATGTTGATACTAAGAATCAACTAGCTGATATTTTCACAAAACCTCTTGCTACTGAGCCTGTCTTTCATATCCGACGGGAACTAGGTATTCTCAATATTTTGGATCGTGTTTAGTCCAATTTCTTGCACATCATATATTTCTATGTCTACATGTACTTTAATTATCAGATATCTACAATTGAAGATGTTGAAAGTATGTGTGTGTGTGTTCATCTAGCTATATTTGGAATTGAGGTAATATCTTTCCTCAACTAACTCTCTCTCTCTCTCTCTCTCTCTCTCTCTCTCTCTCTCTCTCTCTCTCTCTCTCTCTCTCTCTCTCTCTCTCTCTCTCTCTCTCTCTCTCTCTCTCTCTCTCTCTCTCTCTCTCTCTCTCTCTCTCTCTTCTCTCTCCTCTCTCTCGATACTCATGTTCACAAATGTATCATATTATGTGTTACATTTTCATATATGTCGTATTGTATGTATGTTACCTCTTTGAATGCTTAAAATATGGTTTGGCTATTTATCTATGTCTTTATGTATGCCCATATGATCAAAATGTCACATTTTGCTAGTTTTAACTGCATGAGTCGACCTTAACAAGGTTCGGTCGACTCACAAATATGTCTTCTAAATTGAAATTGAGGCGGGTATGCTCAGGTCGACCTACCGATCGACGCATAACTTTTGTTTTTTGAACGTGTGCCTTTAATCACAGTATGTGTCTACGCATAGACAAGAGCGGTCGACGCATCGCGTGATTTCTTTCAAAAAAATTTCAAACCGTTCAAAATCCCTCTTAAATCAATTTTATGATTCATATTCATGTGCATTATTACATTTGCATAGAAACTTGATACCTACATCATAGGCTTGTCTACTACTCTTCTCTTCCCAAAACCTAGCATCCACTTCAAAAGGGGCAAAGTCATAAACTCCTCTCCATCTTCAAGAATTCTCTCCAACATTTGTAATCATCATCACCATATTTCCTGTTATCCTCTTTGAAATAAAAAATCCATGGCTACCTGAAAATTTACAAGTAAAAGATCCACAAGAGCTTCCTCATCTGCAGGACCTTCATATGCATCTCTTCCGGCAACCGCCATATCACTGGTTCCTCCTGAATTTGCCGAGAGCTTCACCAAATACTTCAACAAGCGGTCTGTGGTAAAGCAACATGCCTACTATCGACTCTCTGCTGAGAGAATGCACATTCTTCAAGTAATCATCCTTCTTGATTTTCAAGGGTTTAACAATTTTCTGGAACGCAATACGAAATACAACGAAGACCTTGTGCGGATTTTCTACACTTGCCTTCATGGTAAGTTTCAGAGTTTTAGGTTTCAAACGAAGGTTGGAGATATAAAGGTTTGTGTTAATAATATTGTTTGGAAGAAACTATTTGATACGACTCCCGTGTATGATGCACCTAACATTAAGGTCACTAACACTAACACGTTTGATGGATACGAGTTCAAAGAAGCTTTAAACTCAATGCTGAAAAATCCGTATGTAGCTGATATTGTGGCGAGTAATTTATTTCTGAAAACTATCACTACAAGTAAATTGAAACCTATGGACAGAATTTTGCAATGGATTGTGGCGCGTATTATGCGGCCTAAGAAAGGAGGATTTTCTCAAGTTGATCAGGCCGAGGTCCATTTGATTTACATCCTGAAGAAAAGGATCAAAATTAGTTGGCCTTATTTTATTGCTAGTCGGATGTATGCCCTCAGAGACTCGGGACGAGGTACCGTTCTCTTCTATGGTTCCTTCATTCAAGATATTTTGAACAACGCCAACGTCACGATTTCGGGGATTCCATATAGATCTCTCACTTCTGATCAAGAGTTATGTCAAAAGACTCTTATAGTGATGGGCTATATATGGGTTCAGGAAGAAAATTGTTGCCGATTCGTTGTTAAAGCAACCTATCTATCGGTTGGAAGAATCTGATAGGAGTAATGATCATGATGAAGAGGACGAGGAAGAAGAAGAAGAACAAGATGAACAAGGTGATAGACAACCAATGGAAGTTGAAGAGAACATAAATGTGAGTTGGGTTGACCAATCTCCTACTACAGATCATGGAAATGGTCAAGGTTGGGGCGAATGGCAAAATACCGGTTGGACTTTGTTACGCGACAACTACCAGCCTCCACAGTATTCGGAGTATCAGGAAACTCTACATTGGGGCTATGAGGAATATCCACATTGGGGTCATGAGGAGCCTCCACAGTGGGCCTATGAGGAGCCTCCACACATCACAAATCCGCCGCAACCACATTCTGACAAACTCCTCGAGATGATGAGGAGTATGCAGTTAGAACAACATGCCTTCATAATGCTCAGGATGAGCGTCTCTCAGAACTTCAGAGTCAATATGAGACGCATATTGAAAACTTCAACACATTCTCCTCTAATGTCAATCAACGGTTCGAT
Organism: Lathyrus sativus; assembly: GCA_963859935.3. Classification (NCBI taxonomy): domain Eukaryota; kingdom Viridiplantae; phylum Streptophyta; class Magnoliopsida; order Fabales; family Fabaceae; genus Lathyrus; species Lathyrus sativus. The sequence goes on from OZ012737.1 coordinate 289,023,773, forward strand.
GGTCTGATGGAAAAAACTGTAAATCAGTACCGAGCTCTTGCCACAAGCTTCAATGCCTTGAATCGAGCGGTTTTGGAGTTTACTGAAAGAGCCAAGGCTCAACTACCTCCGCCATATCCGTATCATGGGATAGGCCATCATGTCAGGGGGAGAAGACCTTGACGGCTATGTATTATGCATAATTGCATTTCATCATCTTGTTATGTTGTTATGAATCTTTTGCTATGTATTAAGTACATTTCTCATGTGTAAATGTCTTGCATCATGAACCTATATGCCATTACTTGTTTGTAATTTCTAGCAACAATTACTATTTTTGTCTATGTATGGTGCTAATTATCTCTTTATTCCTTGATCATTAACTTCGTCATGTGTGGATGATTGTTAATGTTTATTCTGTTGTGTGTGTTTTGATATGAGCATCTGTTATTCTTTATCATTTCTTGATAGGAATTTCCTTCATTTTGATGTTGTCAAAGGGGGAGAAAGTATCAAGATGTTTAGTAGAACATAAAGATCAAAAGTGAAGACATCGCATTTAACACAAATTAGTAAGTAAGAATGAAGGCATCAAGCAAGGGGGAGGATAATGCTGCATATCATACAGACAGGTTCCACGTGTTTTTCCATCATCAAAAAGGGGGAGTATGTAAGGGCAAAGCCTTATATACTAGATATACGTGTTTCGATGATGTCAAAAGTTAGCCGCATGGAAGAATAGATCTTTGGCGTTATCACCATGTTGCATGAGCATACCTTATTTCTCATGACTTGTTTGCTTGCATAAAATCTCTCGAGTATTGCATTTAGAGTTCTCAAAATATGCGTCATACAAGTTAACCTTCATTGGTATATCATAGGTATCATCCAAGAGAATCAAAAATATGAATTGAGGCATTTTTCTGAATTTTCAGGTCTTTGAGTCAACCAAAACCCTGCTCCGGTCGACTCATGATATGTGTCTTAAAAATGCATTTTCCTCGGGTTAGGTATGGTCGACCTACCAGTCGACGCATACTGTTAGTATTTCCATTTGTCAAAAAATTCAGGCTATGCATCGACGCATGCCTTGTTCCGGTCGACGCACAGCTGTGTGTTTTACACAATCTGTTTCCTCGGGTTAGCTCAGGTCGACCCTGCACTTTGCATAGGTCGACCGCTCGGTGTTTTATGCATGTTTTCTTATTTGTCAATTACTTTTGAAAAGTGGTTTTATCAGTTCTAACAGTTTTGTCTGGTATAAATATTCAGTTGCTCTTTTCACTTCACATTGAATCAATCAGAAACACAAGAAAAGTGAAAGAGGTGTCAATTTAAGTTCTCATCATCTTCATCTTCTACATTTCATACCACAACAATCACACACAATAATCCTTGTTGTGCATTATGGATTGTCAAAGGTGAGAACGTTCGAAGCTGCTGATTGGGTAATCTGGTTCGGGTTGAGGAATTGACAGGTTTTTCTTGAATAAAACCTCTAGGGTTTTGTCCTCCAAGATTCTATGAATTTGGGGGTTTTATTCGCGATTCTTCTCAACACATATTCAGCCGAGTGAGGGTGATCGAGGAGCAGTGGGTTCCGTTGATCTAGTAGCTGTAAGCGGAGGATTGTGAAAAAGAGTTTTGGGTTCGACACGCGAGTGTTTGAGATCAGCAGGGATGGGGTTTGAAGATGGAAGGTTGTTCAAACATAGAGCTGTAATCAGAGGTTCACTCACGAATTGTCGAAGGACTTGATTCGACTCGAATCAAGGGGCAAGAGGAGATAATATCTTCAACAACAAGGGTGTTTGTTTGTTTGGTTGCTTTTAATTCTTGTATATAAGATTCTACAACAGGTTAAATTTATATTATAAGGTCTCAATTCTATTGTTAAAATTGAGGGCAGATGTACCCCGAAGCGAGGAGGACGGGGGAACTGCCTCAACAAATCCTTGTGCCTTTGACCTTTCACTTTTACATTGCTTAGTATTTTTGTGGTTTTAGTGCAAACAATTATATCAAATCTAGGACTATTTTGTGTAATTGCTAAACTGATTTTAACTCTAGTAAAATCGTTGATTGTACAAGGAAACTAGAGCAAATTAATCAAAGCTGAACTCACTTGTAGTGCTCCACACTCCAAGTGTTTGATAAATTGTCTGAACCAAAAACCTTGAGTGCTGTCCATTTATTGGGGTAATATTTTAAGGCATTGGAACTAGTCATACCACATAGTGAGCCAAATCAAATTGATAGTGTGACTAGCATAGTAATTCTTATTACTCGTTATCTGATTCGATCGTCTAAAATGCATATCTGGTTTTCTAGTAACCGTTTGTTATAGACGGTATTTTTTCCATGGCCGCTTCCGAAAATTAAAAAAAGTTTTAAAAAACCAATTTTATTGGTAGCGCCGACTCTTTTTAACCAAGGGATCTATTCAACCCCCCCCCCCCCCCTTCTAGATCCACGCCATCGTCTAACAATAAGCCTCTTTGACCATTCAGACAAATTTCTTGAATCCACAAAAGCTCTAAAGCTAGGAAGATGATCGACAAACCACTTGTGAAAAAGCGGTGCACAACAATAAACCATGTTTCCAATTCTTTTCTCATTCTTTTAGTGTACTGAATGATACAAATCTCCTAGTAGAGTAGGTACGGGGTTCCTGGAAACGAAGATATGAAAGGCTTCAAAATCAACAAAGCTCGATATGTTAGGAAATAACATAATGCCATAGACGCACAGAGCCAATATAGCAATGAAAACCACCCAACAACCCTCTTCAGCATACTTACGGGCTTTATCCACCAAGAAAGATAAAGTAAAGCCGGAAACTCCATTCCTTCTGACAACATGATCGGGCTCTTCCTCTGAATAAAAGAATGGCACTTCATCTTGGACCATAATGCCTAAGATGAAAGGAAACTCCTCTAAAGTCAGAACCAACACATAATCCGGGAAGGTGAAACATCACAGCGGTGGATCATAAAAGTGTAATAGGGTATGAATAGCTCCATGATCATAACTCGTGATCTTACGGACAAGATTCAGAATTCTCCCATAATCTTTCTTGAAGGTTTCAAGGATGCTAAGCTCAACCATGGAAATCAGACCAAATAAAGGTCCTAACTCAGGTGTTGGAAACTTATATACAACAATCCTCTTTCTGTCTACTTCCATCTCTACAAAAGATCAGTATTGGAATCAAAGGAGAGACGAGAACCTGTAAAACACACACACATGCAATGTTAAATGCAGGATGATTATGCAGATGCAAACATGGGATCAAGGTATCCAATGCTTAAACTTGTTGTTGTATCGTTGACTGAATATAACCATATCTCTGCTCTAATAAGAAATCCAAGAAACCAGGACACTGAGACAGTATAAAACCAGGACACAAACACTGAGAAAACCATAAAACCGAGTGTAACACCCCAAACTTTTCCCTTTCGTTTTAACCTTTACTAGCTTATGTTTCTTTGCATTTTTCATTTCTGCATATCATAGCATTTGTTCTTGAGGCATGGGATCAAGGTGTTTCTGTGGCTCAAGGTTCCCTTTTAGTACAAGAGTTTAAATAGTAAGCATCAGAGGCTCAGGCATTTATTTTTCCCATCGATCGAGCGGTCGATTTTATTTTATTCAATAGCTTAATTTTCAGCTCAGGAGACAATACACAGGTTATCTCAGGCGTTCTTACATTTATGACATTCAAGAGAGAGTTTCAGAGGCTTGACGGAGCTCAAAACAGGTGGCAACAGGCAATTATACAGGTTTCCCTCCATTTGGCGCCAAAGGTGGCAAATTTTGAATGTGGTAACTGGTTACTGCATATAGGGTTATCGGTTACTTCAAACGAATTTTGCCAAAATTTTCAAATTTTTAGCATGTGCAATTTCCAATCATTCTCAACCATTGATTTCACTTTATCATATTTGGAAGGATCTAGAATTATTTCAATTTTCACCATTTCCCTCCAAATTTCAAACACTTCATTCCTAATTCCACTCCTAATTTCCATTCCAAATGCTAATCCACACTCCAAACCACATTTTGATTCCAAACCTAGAGCTTATTTAAGTGAATTTTCTCCAAACCTCACACAATTACATTCATTCACACAATTACCTTCATTCACACAATTAACCTTCATTCTTAAGAATTTGCTCTCAATTTTCTCCACTTTTTCACTCTTAAAAACCTCCATTAAAGCTCTTTCACTTGAGTTCTTTGATTCTTCATTAGAATCCTTGAATTCTAGAACTAAACCTTCATCATTCATCTCCATTATCTTCAATTCATCATTCAATTTTAGTTTGGTTTTGGATCCGAATATGGAAGCTAGATTGAAAGTGCTTTTTGTGGATTATTTTGCTTGATCTTGCTTGTTCTTCAATTCTACCACAAGGAAACTCTTGGATCTTGAAGAATCTTTGGGTTTCTAGCTTGGATCTGTTAGTTTCAAGTAAATCAACACATACCAAAGCAAAACTCAGTTTTGAAGAGTGGCGAATGCTAGACCTAATCCAATTCTGAGCTTATTTGAATAATCACAATGTAGATCCATGGCTTTTATTGCTTTTTGATCCATTTTGTTGATTTGGATCTTGGTGATTTGTGATTTTAATGTGTGATTATGTTTATATGATGCTTGACCATTGTTTCTTGATGATAATTTTGTGCTCGATTGATATCATGTTCCTATGAGTGATTGAATAAGTTGTTTGATGCTGAAAACTGATTTTAAAAACTAATTTTCTACTTCTGATTCAGTGGTAACCGATTACCTTATATAGGGTAACCGGTTACCTTATCAAATTTCACGTTTTTGGGATGTTTTTCATTAAGTAACTGGTTACCTTATATAGGGTAACCGGTTACCTTATCCCATCAGGTAACCCGTTACTTAATATAGGGTAACCCGTTACTCTAGGCAAATTGTCTATTTTTTGCATTTTTGCATTTTTTGCTTGTTTAAACTCATTTTCACATGTAAACTTCATAAATTGATATGATGTATTTATGTGATTTGTTTTGGACATATTTCATCGTTCTTGAATGTTTGATCTTGATTCTTCGACGCGCAATTTTTGGTTTCCGTTTTGAATGTTTAACATGTTCATGTGATTTGTTTGATGAATGATCATTTCACTTGTTTGTTTATAACATGTTAATTGATTATCATTATTTCTTATGTTGCTGAATATTGTGATGCATGATTGCATTCGTTTCCGATTCCGCTTTGTTATGTGTTTGTTTGATCGTTTGATCGTTCATTTTAAATGGAAATGCATACTTGATCTTGTCACTTCTTGTTGATGCAATGTTGTTGGTCATTTATGTTTAAGTGTAGAAGTATGTTCATACTTGTATGATGTCTATCCATGATTGTTGTTTGCATTTGATTAATTGCATTCAAACATGCTTGCTACCCTACTTTCCACAGCTGTCCATGCTTTGAACTTGCATGTTGTCTTTGATTTACTTGCTTGCTGCCTGGCTTTTCACACCTATTTTTATGCTGAAACATGTGTTGTCATACATTGTCTTGCTTGTGTGCTGGATTTTATTACTGTCTTATGCAGGAGGCGCTGTTGTAGCTGCTGTTTTTTCCTTGCTTTCTTGTTTTTTCCTTTTCCTTTGCATGTTCCCTTAGGACTCTTATTCCAATTTAATTTCCAATTTAATTTGGAGTAGGATAGACATTAGGAGTTTAATCCATGCATGATAACAAGTAGGCTAGTCACTTTTAACCTCAAAGTTAGGTCCATCTTTTGTATGCTAACGTTAGGATATAGTCTCTCTTCACATCTCAACTTTAGGACCACTTTGCATAACAACGTTAGGGCCGAGTTTCCCTTAGACCTTCCGTGCGTCTCTCTTCTCATCTCAAAACAAATTATAACTCATCTAATAAATACGATGAACATTGTACGCTACGAGCCTTAAGCACATGGGAAATGATGAGTAAGGGGTCTCCTCTCGCTTGTCTAGAGTATTTAGTGTACGTCCCGTTTGGGGGCGATATACGACGCATTCGTTCATATGTCATAGTCTTTAGTGCAATGTGAATCATAAAGCAAACTAATTCACTTCACTAAAACTAACAAAATAAATTCAAACCTTTTTATCCTTCAGGATTGTTCTTCAAATCATTTTCAGAAAATAGTACGTTACTTTTTTGTTCTGTCGCAAACAAGCATCGTCCCTAACTGCTGGAATGGGAGTTTAATGTCACTCATAAAAAACACTTAACCTAGATTTGGTTTCGTTACCCGAACTACATTTGCTCTGAATTATCATACTAGATGAGGATACATAGGCACAAGACGATGATGTCTTGGCGAGCAACCTTCCCCCCATCACCCGTAGTTTTTTGAACTACGTTAACTCTGACTTTCCCATTGCACGAGGAAATACGTAGGCATAGGGCAGCCATGTCTTACCGAGTCTCTTTCTTTTTATTTTGTTCTCGTTTCCATTTAGCAGTATCTTTTAGATTAACACACCCTTTTATTAGACGACAAGCATGGTTCCCATTGAGTACAACGGACGTGACAGGTGCTAATACCATCCCCTTGCGTAACCGACTCCCAAACCCAAGATTTGGTTGCAATGACCTTGTATTTTCCTGTTTTCAGGTTTTCTTCGATAGTTTCCTTTCCCTCTCTTTGGGATAAATAATATTTGGTGGAGAATATTTTGTTTTTCCGCTGGGTGTTTTTCGTAGTTGCTACAGCTGGCGACTCTGCTGGGGACCCGGTTTCCCTAAGCGAGTCAATCCTAGAGCGTGTTTGTTTTTTTCTTTGGGTGTTTACTTTTGTACATTTATTTACTTTATGTATACTATTGCATTTGCATTTTATTCTTATCATATTATGCTACTGTTGTTGTGCTGTTGGGTGGGTTGTTTCATTGAGAGATAAGCTCAATACCCAGGCTTGAGTATACACACAAGATTAGTGTGGAGAGTAGCGAGAGCTTGTGTGGCGTCTGACCATGCAATAGCTCGTGCAAAATTTACGTCCAAACGAGGTTTTTCTTTGGAGATACTCTATCCTGCGCGTCTGGTGCAGTTGAGGGAGTATTGGCTTGGAAAAACTAACGACACTAGAGACCGTTCATTGGAAATTCAGTTGAGACCTCCTTGATTGAAAATGATGCCAAACTAGAAATGGTGAACGTATCATCGTTTCTCGACCTGAGAGTTCATGATACTGATGACCTGCATAGGATGCCGTACCGTTCAAGATTAGAACCCACATGTGAGAGGGGATGGGTTTTGTAGGAAACCTTGACTTTCAACCAACCCGATATTCTGGTTTTCTTATCAGTGTGAACTTATCAGTCTGGTATTTTGATCATTTGGGTATTCTGGTATTTTCTTCATAGCAGACTTATGAGCCTATTCATTCAGCGACACAACAATCATTTAGAGCTTTGTGGAAGCCTTGATCCCATGTTTTTGCATCCACATCATCATAACATGTTTGCATTTTGACATACATGTTCTTGTATTTCCAAGGATCTTAACTTTGAGACTTGCTGTTGAGCATTCAATCTTTTTCTTGTGGTTCGTCTGTGTAAAACTTAAATTAAAGCAGACAGATTCCTTGGAAATATTCGAACATGGCATTTGCATTTCATTTGTATAGCAGGTGTTCGAGGCTGATCTTTTGTTATCCTGATATTGGTTTTCTTTAGAATTTGAGACTCAATTTTTCCAAGAAGCTAGAAGTTGACTATGGAGCAGATTCAAGCAGAGTTGAGGGAAGTACGAAGCTAGATAGGACAGTTTATGATGGATATGCAAGCTTTGTCTCAGGATCAGAAAATATTTAGGGAGGAAGTTCGTCAATTGAAGACTCAGATGGGTCGGATCATGGAATTAGTGAGAAACGCGCTAAGAAAGGAATGAAATCTTATGCCTGAACCCGCAACAGAAATGGTCGTTCTACCCTTACCTGTTGAATCTCTCCTAGAGCGTAATGTGCCTCGTAGATCTTTTGCACGACCTGGGGTTCCAAAATTTCCCCATCAGCAGCTGTCTCTTGTTTCCCAAGACAATCCTAAGATAAAAAAGTATGCACAGAGGCCGAAACAGCCCGACAGAATCTTTGACCAGCTCCCTATGACTTATGCTCAGTTGTTGCAACTCTTGCTTCAGCTTCAATTGGTTGAACTGCGGACTCTGGCTCCTTTTGCTGGTAAACCTCCACCAGGCTATGATGCAAGTGCCCATTGTGTTTTCCATTATGGGGCACTGGGGCATAATATGGAGAAATGCAAGGCCTTTAAGCACAAAGTTCAGGACTTAATCGATTCAAAGGCAGTCAAGTTCACGTCGGGCGGCATAAGCGTACCAGGTAGTCTTATCCCAATTGTTGTGAAAGAGACGTATATTCCTATTTTTGCCCCTGAAGCTGCATCGAGTCAGGAGCGTATCTTACAATCTTTGATTTCTGAATCTTCACGTCCATATCTATTGCCTGTTCCTGGGCCAAATCTGAGGATGAAAGAGCCTGAACGTAAGGCATGCCCTAATCATATCGGCAACAGACTGGCTCCTAGAGAAAACAACAAAGGTTTGTGCATTAGTTGAAGTCTTCCAAGTGAGCACTTGAGATTGCAAGGATATCATTATAATCAATCAGTCCAGGTGGAGCTGAGTCGCCTCAACAATGGCAATTATCAATTTCCTTTGCTGCATTTTTCATTTGTATTTTTCATTGTTTGTTAATGCTCTGTTTGCATGTAAAAACTTGTTTGTTTTTTAATGATGATCTTAATGCAATGAGTATGTTTCTCTTGAAGTAATTCATTTGTGTTCACTCATATATATTTTTGTGCATTGCAATACCAATTTTCTTGCTTAAACTCTTAGAGGGAGGAGGATGAAGCGAAAACGCAAAATCTCTGGTTGCATGCTTTTGGATAAAATCCTGCTGATGATGTATAGTCATTATTTCAAATCCCTAAACACCTGAGATATAAGGAAGATAATCCCTTGCCAACCCCTTTGAGCCTTGAAGTAGAAGTTTCTTTTTGAAAACAAAAAACCCTCAATCTTAACCTGGGGAAGGGTAGTCTTCAGTTAATCTGACCAAGCATTCAAATTTCAAAAGGAGGGTGAATCCAAGGATCCATTACCTTTCATCCTTTACAATCCCATAATGGTTACACCTTGTTAATCAAGGAATGAGACAGTAACAACCCTTTCAAGGAAATCAATATAGCCAGTGTCACATGATTTGTTCCAAGAAAAGAATCCAAAAAAAAGAAAAAGCCTGTTAAGTCAAATCTTGAAAACAAGTGACTTAGGCAAAAATTAGGGTATCCCGCTGGACTTTAAAATCGAAAATTCAAAAGAATCAGTCCAGGCAAGATCAGGGAAAAGAACAGAAAATGAAAAAGAGGACAAAATGAAAATCCTCAGATAAAGAACAAGTCGTGTGACTGTAGACACCAAAGACAAAAGGGGTGGTCGTCGCTTCGAAAATCTTGTGGGTTCCATAACCATCACTTCTGCCATTCAATAACCTTTTTGAAAGGTGGGTGGTTATGTCAAGTTAGCTCAACATAGGACTCGAGAACATCAAGGAGAATGGGTGGGTACAAATAAATTTTGAGCCAAAAATCTTTTTTCTAAAACTGTGAACTAGGCCACGTTACAACCCTCAAAAGTCCTACTTGAAATAGGGTTTATTTTGAAGGCGTACTTCAATGAGATAGAATTCCTGACTCCCATGAGTTGTGATAAAAGACTTCGTTGGTATTGCATGTGCATGGTGTCATTTCAAAAAACTCAGTGTTGCATTTTAACTAGTGGCTTGTTCACAATGTTTAGCAATATCTTTTTAACAAAAACTTCAAGAGTAGCATGTGCGTTGCATTAGAATTTTCATTCTCAGAATAAATATTTTCTGCTTGCATACATGTATTTGGCATTAATGAGGTTTACATAATGAAAGTTAGTCAAGAAGTCTTATCTTGTCAGAAGGAAATTTCTGGGCATATATGTTGAGGAGCGTGTGGCCACTGAACTCAGTTAGAAGATGCCAATCAGGGGTAGTTACGTTAAAAAGTTCCCCTAAAGTTCAGTTAATATGGGGCAGTTATTTCGAGAAATCTCTCTAAGGATCGGTTAATCTGGGGCAATCAAGTCGAGAGTCAGCAAATTTTTTCGAAGACCAATCTGACAAGGGCAAAGTTACTTTGAAGGCTCCTTTTGAAATAGATCATTTCAAGAGAACAAAGAGTTATCCTCTCTAGAAGACGGTTAGTCAGAGTCAAATCTCCGAGGTTTAGAGTATTGTGGCAGGATATCGTTTGATTCATGTTGATAGCCAACATATGGCATCCCCAGTATAGTTAAAGCTTTTCAGTTAAGACTTTGGTTTCTCCCCTAGAAGAATTTTAACATATATCCTTTCTAGAAAGACCTAAAGAGTTTGATGCTTCCCCAAACAGCGACAAAATCATCTCTAATAGACAAGGTCCATTCATGCAATGTTTATCTCCAGCAAAGGTAAAAGTCTAATGGTTGTTGACATTTTCCAACATCGTGCTAAGTATTGGGGATTTATAATTTCTCCAGCAAAAGTTGGCGTATTTGGTCATTGCCCCAATAGAGAAGTGAGTCTAGCATCATCCCCTAGTGGAGTGGGTATCATCTTTGGTTATTATTTTTCTCTCCCCAGTGAAGTCACCAATAGTGGTTGGTTTCCCCGGCAGGTCACAGCCTAATCATCCTTGGTGTTTCCCCAACAAAGGTAATATATTTCCCCATGGAGGGACAAAAGATCAAATCTCAGTGGTTTTTCCCCGGAAGTCGTCTGTTGTTCCTACTGTCCTTCAGAACAGAAGTTTGGTTGGGATATCGAGCAGAGTTATGTTCCCAGAGACAGTTAAGTTTATCATCCCTGGCAGAGCTGGCTTCGTCTCTTTAGCATTTATTTTGCTGGAGTGGTCTTTTTGCATCCTCATAAGCATTTTTTGCATTGCATCCTTAAATGCCTCGCATTTCTATTTCGTATGGAGCATTACACCATAGAAATAAAATTTTCAAACATATGCATGTGAAGCATAAGCCAGTTTTGGTACCTTTCATGGCAACTCAAATCACCCTTTAATCAAGACGGTGACATATCCCCAACAGCCTTTTTCGGTCAACTCATCTGCTTACTTTCTTTTGGGTTTTAAATCATACGTCGGTCATATTTTGTCCATCAACCGTTTGATGATGACATCGCCGAGCAGGTCTTCTTTTCGTCAATTCCCATTGACAATGTGGATATGGTTTTCTTTCCGTCAATTCCCATTGATGATGTGGTTTTGAAGTTCACGGATGTGATCTTTGGATTTGTTTTCTTCCCGTCTACCCTTAGACGAGGTGATCTTTGGATTGGTTCTTTCCGTCAATTCCTATTGACGACGTGGTTTTAAAGTTCACTGATGTGATTTTTGGATTGGTTTTCTTCCCGTCTACCCTTAGATGAGGTGATCTTTGGATTGGTTTTCTTCTCGTCTATCCTTAGACAAGGTGATCTTTGGTTTGGTTCTTTCTATTAATTCCTATTGACGATGTGGTTTTGAGGTTCACTGATGCGTTTCTCCGGATTTATTTTCTTTCCGTGAATTCCCATTGACGATGTGGTTTTGAAGTTCACTGATGTGATCTTTGGATTTGTTTTCTTTCCGTCAATTCTTATTGACGATGGGGTTTTGAAGTTCACTGATGTGATCTTTGGATTTGTTTTCTTTCCATTAATTCCTATTGACGATGTGGTTTTGAAGTTCACTGATGTGATCTTTGGATTTGTTTTCTTCCCGTCTACCCTTAGACGAGGTGATCCTTAGTTTGGTTCCTTTTGTCAATTCCTATTGACGATGTGGTTTTGAGGTTCACTGCTGTGTTTCTCCAGATTGGTTTTCTTTCCGTCAATTCCCATTGACGATGTGGTTTTGAGGTTCACTGATGTGTTTCTTCGGTTTGGTTTTCTTTCCGTCAATTCCCATTGACGATGTGGTTTTGAAGTTCACTGATGTGATCTTTGGATTTGTTTTCTTTCTTTTGAGGTTTACTGATGTGTTTCTTCGGATTGTTTTCTTTCCATCAATTCCCATTGACGATGTGGTTTTGAGGCTCACTGATGTGTTTCTCCAGATGGTGCTCTTTCTGTCAACTCCCATGACGATGTGTTTTCTTTGGATATGGTTTTATTTTTGTCAATTCCTATTGACGATGTGGTTTTGAAATTCACTGATGTGATCTTTGGATTTGTTTTCTTCCCTTCTACTCTTAGACGAGGTGATCTTTGGATTTGTTTTCTTCCCGTCTACCCTTAGATGTGGTGATCTTTGGTTTGGTTCTTTTTGTTAATTCCTATTGATGACGTGGTTTTGAGGATCACTGATGTGATTCTCTGGATTTGGTTTTCTTTCCATCAATTCCTATTGACGATGTGGTTTTGAAGTTCACTAATGTGATCTTTGGATATGGTGTTCTTTCCCTCAATTCCCATTGACGATGTGTTTTCTTTGGATATAGTTTTCTTTCTGTCAATTCCCATTGACGATATCGTATTTCTTTGGATATGGTTTTCTTTCCGTCAATTTCCATTGACAATGCGGTATTCCTTTGGATACGCTTTCTTTCCGTCAAATTCATTTGACGATGTGGTTCTAGGGTTCACTGTTCTTTCTTTGGGTATGTTTCCTTTCCGTCAAATTCTTTTGACGACGTGTGACCGGGCTCCCATTGCATACATTCCATAGACTGCAAATTTTCGGGTTCTTTTTATATTCAATCACCTTCTGTTAGAACACAGATTGGTTCTTAATAATAACTCTTTGTTTTGATGATAACTGTTAGGAAATTTATATTTAAGAATTATATACTCTAAAATTTGTTTGAGAGTTTTACTGCAGATTGAAATAATATTAACTCTCTAGAAGCAAATCTGTTTTGAATAACAAGAAGTTATTCTGACTCTGAAGCGCCAGATGCACCTTACAGAAGAATCTGTTTGCTCCTTACAGAAGATCCTGAGCGTTGTCTCCAGAAGGATCTGAAGAAAGAAGCTCCAGAACATTCTGAGTCAGAAGCATCTGAAGATAATCAGAAGCATCTGAAGCTGAAGCATCTGAAGCATAGAAGAATATTGATTGAAGAGTTTCTCAAAGCATTTATCTACAGAAGTTTCTGAAAGTACCAACGCTGCCAAGTACAGAAGTTCTGTGTCAAAAATGCTCTGATGATCAACACGCTGAAAGCACACCTGCTGCAGAAGACTCTGATATAGCATAGTTCTGAATCTCATTAGAAGACTCTGATCCATTCAGACTCTGAAGAACTTGCTGAAAACTGAAGAAGTAATTTTCAAGAATATATCCGTTGGAGCTATTCAACGTCTCTTTCCTCATTTGTGCTAGACACACTTACACAGACAAAAAGGATTTTTCTGTGCCATCTACTTCTAGGAAAGGTCACTTGATGTGAAGACGAAAAGGCTCAGACCTTTTTGGGACTCTCTTTTCAACGCTCAGCTTGCATGGATCAGCTGCCTATAAAAGGAGAACTTCACCACATTCTTCAGTTACACACTTTGCTGAAAAGAAATCATTATATTCTAAAGCTCTCATTCATTCTTATTCTTCTTAGAATTTATTGTACTTAAACTTAAGAGAAAAATCACTGTTGTGATAAAAGCTTTATAGAAGCATTAATACTCTTGTATTTAATTTACATTGATTGTAAAGGATATTCCTTAAGAGGATTCAGTTAGAATCAGTAGCTCTTGAGAAGACTAAGAACTGTTGTTCTTAGGTGATACTATTGTAATCAGTTTGATTTAATAGTGGATTAAGTCCTTGTTGAGAAAGGAAAATCACTCTAGGAAGGGTGGACTGGAGTAGTTGTTAAACGAACCAGGATAAAAATAATTGTGTGATTATTTTCAAGTCTTAATTTTCCATACTTATTCAACCCCCCTTCTAAGTATTATCTCACCTTCAGTTGGCATCAGAGCTCCGGTTCTGAGTGTGCTATCACTTAACAGTGTCAGTAAAGATCCAGAGAGATATACTTTGATATATATATTTATTTGTTATCATGGCTTATAATTCAATGTCAAATATTAACAATAAATATGAAGAGAGGGATATGATCAACACCAAACCCCCAATGTTTGATGGGGAGAAATTTGACTACTGGAAAGACAGAATTGAGAGTTTTTTTCCTAGGATATGATGCTGATCTATGGGATCTTGTCATAGATGGATATGTACATCCAACAGATGGGGATGGCAAAAAGATTGACAGAAAATCTATGACAGATTCTCAGAAGAAAGACTTCAGAAATTACCATAAAGCCAGGACCATATTACTGAATGCTATTTCACATACTGAGTATGAGAAAATTACAAACAGGGAGACAACTTTTGATATGTTTGAATCCCTAAAAATGACACATGAGGGAAATTCTCAAGTTAAGGAGACAAAAGCTCTGGCTCTGATCCAGAAGTATGAGGCTTTCAAAATGGAAGACTCTGAATCTGTTGAAGCCATGTTCTCCAGATTTCAGATACTCACTGCTGGGCTGAAAGTTCTGGACAAGGGATATTCTACATCAGATCATGTAAAGAAAATCATCAGAAGTCTGCCTATCAGATGGAGACCAATGGTGACTGCCCTGAAGATGGCCAAAGATCTGAACAAGATCTCTCTAGAAGAACTCATCAGCTCACTGAGGAGCCATGAGATTGAGCTTGAGGAAGATGAACCTCAGAAGAAAGATAAAGGTAAATCTGTAGCATTAAAATCTAACAAAACTGCTAAAGCTTTGCAGGTCATTCAAGAAAGCTCTGAAGAATCTTCTTCTGAAGAAGAATATGAGTTATCCATGCTGTCCAGAAGGATTAACAAACTCTTGAAGCACAAGGGAAAGAAGTTCAACAACTTCAGAAGATCTGACAACAGAAAGTAATCTTCTAGTCACAGAAGATCTGCTAAGAAAGAAGTTGTGTGCTATGGGTGCAAAGAACCTGGGCACTACAAGAATGACTGCCCCAAACATCTGAAAGAAAAACCTAAGAAGAAGTTCAACAAAAAGAAGAAGGTTCTGATGGCAACATGGGATGACTCAGATGAGTGTGAATCATCTTCTGAATCAAAAGAAGAATGTGCAAACGTTGCACTGATGGCCAGGACAGAGGATCAAGAGGAAGGTACCTCAGGATATGAATCAGAATCTGAATCTGATGATGATGCAGAAGAGGTAATGGCTAAACTTACCAAAGAAGAACTCATTAAAGTTTTAACAGAAGTTCTTAAAAGTTATAACAACATCAAACTCAAATACAAGAAGCTGAAAAACAATCTTGAATCTGAGATTGATCTTCTGAAAACAGAACTTGTTGAGCAAAAAGAAATAAATTTAAAAATCAAAAATGACTTTGAAAGAACTCAACAAGAATCTGAATCTGAGACTAAGTCATGTGAAAATATTTTAGAAAAATATGACTCTAGCTTTCAGAGATTTCTCACTAAGAGCATAGACAGAAGCAAGATGGCTTCCATGATCTATGGTGTTAGTGGAAACAACAGAAGAGGCATTGGATATGAGTCTTCATCTGGAAGCAATCCAAAACCTGTTGACAAACTTTTCATCAGGAAGACACCTCTGTATTCTCAATTCAAATTTGGTCACTTGAATGACATTAAACACACAAGTTCTGAGAAGAGTACTTATGTGTTTAAACCCAAGGCAAGTCAGAATAAACACTATGTTGCAAAACAGAAGTTTAGACAAACCTACAAACCAACTAACCCCAAAGGACCCAAGAAGATCTGGGTACCTAAAAACAAAATAATTCCTGTTGTAGATGTTCTTAGCAGCAAGGTCAGGACACAAATCATGGTACCTGGACTCTGGATGCTCACGACACATGACAGGAGAAAAGTCTATGTTCCAAAGCCTGGAACTTAGATCTGGAGGTGACGTGAAGTTTGGAGGGAACCAGAAGGGCAAGATCATTGGATCTGGCACCATTGGAAATGGTAAACTTCCCTCTATTACTAATGTTTTACTTGTTGAAGGGTTAAAGCATAACTTATTGTCCATAAGTCAATTAAGTGACAATGGTTATGATATAACTTTTAATCAAAAATGTTGTAAAGCTATTAGTCAGAAGGATGGCTCTATCCTATTTAGTGGTAAGAGGAAAAACAACATTTACAAAATAAATCTTTCAGAACTTAAAGTTCAAAATGTTAAATGCCTCTTGTCTGTTAATGAAGAGCAATGGGTCTGGCACAGAAGATTGGGCCATATTAATATGAGACGTATATCTCAGATTAATAAACTTAATCTTGTCAGAGGACTCCCTAATCTGAAGTTCACTTCAGATGCTCTTTGTGAAGCATGCCAGAAAGGGAAGTTTTCAAAAACATCTTTCAAATCAAAAAATGTTATTTCTACCTCTAAACCATTAGAACTACTTCATATTGATCTGTTTGGACGAGTGAAAACTGCATCCATCAGAGGCAAGAAGTATGGATTGGTCATTGTTGATGATTTTAGCAGATGGACATGGGTAAAGTTCTTAAAACACAAGGATGAGTCACATTCTGTGTTCTTTGACTTCTGCAAGCAAGTCCAGAATGAAAAGAATTTCAAAATTATAAAAGTCAGAAGTGATCATGGTGGTGAATTTGAAAATAAATATTTTGAAAAATATTTTTCTGAAAATGGCATTGCTCATGATTTTTCCTGTCCTAGAACTCCACAACAGAATGGGGTTGTAGAGAGGAAAAACAGAACTTTGCAAGAAATGGCCAGAACCATGATCAATGAGACAAATCTGGCAAAACATTTTTGGGCAGAAGCAATCAATACAGCATGCTACATTTAGAACAGAGTGTCTGTTAGACCTCTTCTGAAGAAGACTCCTTATGAATTGTGGAAGAACAAAAAGCCCAACATTTCATATTTTCATCCTTTTGGATGTATTTGTTATATGTTAAACACTAAGGAAAATCTGAGCAAGTTTGATTCCAAAGCACAGAAGTGTTTCATGCTTGGATATTCTGAACGCTCTAAAGGCTACAGAGTATACAACACTGAGACACAGATTGTGGAAGAATCCATTCATGTCAGATTTGATGATAAGCTTGGCTCTGAAAAGCCAAAGCAGGTTGATAACTCTGCATATAGGGAAGTAGTCTTTATTGACTCTGAAGTTCCAGAAGCAGACAAACTTCAAGTGAAGGAACCAGAAGCAACTCCAGATGCTACTCCCTTAACTTCTCAGATGAATAATCTAAAAAATTCTGAAGAGTCAACTATTAGAGGATCATCATCCAGAATTAAAGCTTCTCATCCAGAGGATGTAATTATTGGAAAGAAGGATGATCCCATCAGAACAAGATCCTTTCTAAGATCATCTGAAGCATCACTATTTGGACTAGTGTCAGAAATTGAACCATCTTCTGTAGAAGAAGCTCCGCAAGACAATGATTGGATTATTGCCATGCAAGAAGAGCTAAACCAATTCAGCAGAAATGATGTATGGGATCTAGTTCAAAGACCTCAAGGATTCAATATTATTGGTACAAATGGGTCTTCAGAAATAAACTAAATGAGAAAGGAGAAGTTGAGAGGAATAAGGCAAGGCTGGTTGCTCAAGGATACAGTCAACAAGAAGGTATTGATTACACTGAGACATATGCTCCAGTGGCAAGGTTAGAATCTATACGCCTTCTTATTTCCTTTGCTGCACAGAATAACATCACTCTGTATCAGATGGATGTTAAAAGTGCCTTTCTTAATGGTATTATAGAAGAAGAAGTTTATGTCCACCAACCCCCTGGTTTTGAAAATGAAAAATTTCCAAATCATGTTTTCAAATTAAAGAAATCTCTATATGGATTAAAACAAGCTCCCAGAGCTTGGTATGAGAGATTGAGTAATTTTCTTCTGGAGAAGAACTTCATCAGAGGCAAAGTGGATACAACTCTATTCTGTAAAACTATAAAGAAAGATCTTCTAATTTGCCAAATTTATGTAGATGATATTATTTTTGGATCAACAAATATTATGCTTGGAAAGGAGTTTGCTACATGTATGCAGGCAGAATTTGAAATGAGCATGATGGGAGAACTCAGATTCTTTTTAGGAATCCAAGTTAATCAAACTCCAGAGTGCACCTACATACATCAGACAAAGTATGTTAAAGAACTTCTGAAGAAATTCAACATGTCTGACAGCAAGATGGCAAAGACTCCAATGCATCCTACTAGCTCACTTGGCAAAGAAGAGGTAAGTAAGAAAGTAGACCAGAAGCTCTACAGAGGTATGATTGGCTCTCTTCTTTATCTTACTGCTTCTAGACCTGACATATTATTCAGTGTTTGTCTGTGTGCTAGATTCCAATCAGATCCTAGAGAATCACACTTGACAGCTGTCAAGAGGATTCTAAGGTATCTGAAAGGTACTTCTAATGTGGGTTTGTGTTACAGAAAATCTGATGATTTCAAATTAGTTGGATTCTGTGATGCTGACTATGCTGGAGACAGAGTGGAAAGAAAAAGTACTTCTGGAAGTTGTCAATTTCTAGGAAGAAATCTAATCTCCTGGTACAGCAAGAAGCAACCCACAATTGCACTTTCAACCACAGAGGCTGAATACATTGCTGCTGCTGGATGTAGCACGCAGATGCTCTGGATGAAAAGTCAACTAGAAGATTATCAAATTTTTGAGTGTAACATTTCTATCTTTTGTGATAATACTTCTGCTATATGTTTGTCCAAGAATCCCATTTTACATTCTAAGGCAAAACATATAGAAATTAAGCATCATTTCATCAGAGACTATGTTCATAAGGGAATCATAAATTTAGCCTTTGTTGATACAGATCATCAATGGGCAGATATTTTTACAAAACCCCTTGTTGAAGATAGATTCAATTTTATTCTGAAAAATATTGGTATGGATTTTTGTCCAGAATGATATTTAACAGAAGAAAATTGTTACAGATGCAAAAATGCTTAATTCATCTGAAGTATTTCTTCTGTTTATTTATTCTATTCTGATTATTATTTCTGATGTGAAACTCTGAACTAACCATCTTTAGAAGATCTGAACGTTGGCTAACGTTTCATTTCTTGAGAGAATTCAGAACAGCATGCAAGTAAACACGTGTCACACAAAATCTGAAGAGGTGGCGTGTACATAACTGAAGAGACGTTTGAGGTGAAATTTGAATAGTAAAAATCTTGGTTTTCCCCCCAAAATTGTCAGAAGCATTTATTGTTTGAAATGATTTTATTCTTCTTCATTTAATGCTTGCTCAAACGTGCGTTTGTCTGACTTTTGATGTGCCTAAGTGATTAGTATAAATACTTGTTGTGTATTCACTTTCACACTTTTCACTCTCAGAATTTACATGCGTTTTCATCTCTTGTTCTCTCTGCATAAAAACTCAAAACCTAAGTGTTTGAAAAAGCAATCTTCAATGGCGTCTTCTTCATCAACAACTGCACAGTTTCAATCTACAATGGCTGCTGTGACTTCAGATAACTTAGGTGCTGCTCCATATTCTCCTCCCAAGAGAACTCTTCTCACACCTATTGATAAACTAGAAGTGCTGTGTGAATCTATGGTTGAATTTGATTCTCTGGCTGACAATGGGTTTGATTTTCGCTCCATTGTTAGAGCTCAAGGATGGGTGAAATACTTTGATAGGTTGTTTGGACCAGTTTACCCTCTACTTGTGAAGGAATTCTGGATTCATGCATCTGTGTATCCCAAGTTTATTTTATCATCTGTGCTGGGAAAAGAGATCATCATCACAGAGGATCTGATAAGAAGATTGATTGGTTATGAAGAAACAAATGGTGTTTCCCACTTGCCAGCTGGGTGTGTGGATATGGATGAAGTTTATGAGGAAGTTATGACTGCTGGACAAGCTTCTAACAGATTCAAAGATCTGAAGCCTGATTACAAGATCTGGGCCAAGATCTTCATGGGATGTATACATCACAGGAAGTCAACAAATTCCCCAGATTATGTCAACAATGAACAGATCTATTTTATGTACTGCCTTAGTCAGAGCAACAAGGTAGATCTTCCTTACATTCTGTTCATGCATCTGTGGAATCACATCAATGCATCTAGAGAATCTGTAAAAGAAAAAGGCCAGAAGATCAGGACTTGGATCCCTTTTGGAAGATTGATCTCAGATCTTCTCACTGAAAATGGTTTAGTGGCTGCTCTGTATGATGCTGGGGTTACAGAGGAATTAGAGTTCATTATGGGAAAGCCTCTGAACGCTAAAAGTCTTCTGAGACTCAAGATTGTAGATGAACTCACTACTGCTCCAAAGAGGCTGAATATGTCTGATTTGAATAAGAGGGTTCCAGTATCTGATTTTCCTCTATTCTTTGTTGAAGAACCTAGACATATAGTACTGATGTATATAGAGGAATGCAAAAAGGAAGGAGTACCTATTCCAGCAAATGTGTTTCAGCTTGTCAAGCAACCACTACCAGATGCAGGAGAAGAAGAAGAAGTACCACTTCAGAGGAAAAGGACTCAGCCTGCAGCAGAATCTGAACCTGTCCAGAAGAAGGCTAAGATTGCTGAGAAACCCAAGAATCTCTTAAAGAGAAAGGATTCTGAAGAAGTTGCCTCTGCATCTGCCAAGAGGATTAAACTAAAAGGTACTAAGACTTTTGTTATTTCTAAAAATGTTGTTATTAATGATTCATCTATTAAGTCTGTTCCAAAACCACCTGTTACTCAAACAACTTCTGTTGCTGCCCCTAGTTCTGTCTCACCTCAAAAACAAAACACTACTTCTGTATCAAAAACACCTCAACCCAAAATACATGTCAAACACTTTATTCCACGTCCACAACCAACAGAACCATAACCAACAGAACCACAACCATCAGAATCACAGCCATCAAAACAACAACAACAATCTGGAAAACAAAACTCTGATCAACCACAAACAGAAAATCAACCACAAACTTCTGAACATCCAGAAAACCAAACCACAGAAGATCAACCAGAAAAAGACTCTGTCATACCACCATCAAACATTCCATCTTCTGAACCTGTTGCACCTGTTGCTTCTGAACCCACAAAAGTAACTTCTACTCCTATTTCATCAGAACCACCATCCCAAAAATCTGATACTCCTTCAGAACCTACTCATATCCCTGAGACAGAAGTTCTTGATATCACTCCATTAAAAACAGTGTTTCAAGTCTCTTCTACCTCTTGTACACCTACAACATCGTCCAATTCATCAGAATCAGAAATTCATCCAGATTTTCTAATTAATCCATCTGACAAATACCCTGTACATGAACCTGAACCTGAATCAACCTTACCTGCTAAAACTCCCATTTCAGACCCTTTGCCTCCACCTGCACCTTGATCTGAGATGATTGTCCCCACTTCCAATCCATCTTCATCTGGAATATCTTGTGCCCAAGTGTCTTCTCTTTATCATAATTTATCTTATGGTTTCAAACTGAAAGATTTTTATGATAGAGTTGAACCTTCTGAACCCCTGAAACCTCTGAAACCAAAACTCAGACAGGCTCTTCCATCTGTAATCCTTTCATATATTCAATCTATGAACAATGAAGGATCCTTAGCAACAATATCTGCTACATCTGGTAAAGCTGTTGTTTCAGCTCTGCAACCTGCATCTGATAACAAAGTTGCATCTGATAAACCATCAACCTCTGCTTTCATACCATACTCTAATGAATCCTTTGATGTTGTTTACCCACGCACAAGACCACAACCTAATCTGCTTAATGCTTTAAACAGATCCTTACCTCAAAAACCAGAAATTCCTTTCATTCCATATTATCCCCCTCCTCTAATTTCCATCCCAAAATCACTGATACCACCTACTCCCAAACCTAAACATATGACTCTGGAAACCTTGCTTAAACCACCACCCAGACTTAATATTGATCATTTATTTCAAACGTTTTTGCAAGAAATACAGATGTCTTTAGGTACTGTTCAGAAGAGATGCTCTGAAACTATGGATGCAAATGAAACTGACATCATCTGGAAAGGATTTATCAATAGATTCAACACTGTTGCTTCCAATCTGAAGAACGTCTGTTCTGATGATGCAAAGCTCAGAGCTGAAAGAACTCAATTCTGGATTGTCAACAAGACTGAACCTCTGCTTTGTTTGGATGCTCCTCCTCCTCCACCAGAACCAACTGCCAATGCATTGACTATGACTCTGGTAGAACCCTCTTCAGGATCTCCAGAACCTATGGCAATTGACTCTGTTCAGGCTGCAGAACCTCCACCTTCTTCATCAGAGATAAAGACAGAAAATCCAGATTTTGGAGACAAGATTGCTGCTCTGGAGGCTGGTCAATCTGAAATAAAATCTTGGATGGCGAAGCAAGACAAGAAATATGAGGACATGACAGAGTGGATGTCAAAACAAGATGAGAAGAATGAGACAATGACTAAGTGGATGTCAAAGCAAGAGAAATCTTCATCTGAGATTACAGACCTATTGAAGATGCTTTTGTCAAAACACTCTTAGATTTTTTTTTCATTCTAATGTTTGTGCATCTGTTGTTTTGCATCTGAATTTTATTGTTATATCTTCTGATATTTACCAATGTACTATTGCTCTATTTTGTTAAATGAATCAGTTTTTCTCCATTGAATTATCTATTTATTGTTCCTTTTATCTGTTTTTTTTCAAAAGTTTTTACTTTTTGCTTATGATAAAAAAGGGGGAGAAAATAAAGATCTGAACTATTTAATATAATTTCACTAGAATGAATCTTCAGACATATCTATTCTTTCTAATATCTAAATTGACTATTTCAGAACATTTGATAAGAACACTCTATAAAAGAATCTATGAGTTTCTCAGATCATTTGCTTTTTTATCAAACTCTGAATCTCATATCTGCAAGATATTCTGACCCTTAATTATTACAAAGACAAACAAGATCTGACTCTGAAGATTACTTAAGATAAAAAGGGAAGTTTCCATTCCTTTTTCATATTTAACTCAGGGGGAGATTCATCATCTCAGGGGGAGTTATAATTCTTTATGTTCAGTTAAATAAAATTTCTGATACTTTTTGTCATCATCAAAAAGGGGGAGATTGTTAGAACACAGATTGGTTCTTAATAATAACTCTTTGTTTTGATGATAACTGTTAGGAAATTTATATTTAAGAATTATATACTCTAAAATTTGTTTGAGAGTTTTACTGCAGATTGAAATAATATTAACTCTCTAGAAGCAAATCTGTTTTGAATAACAAGAAGTTATTCTGACTCTGAAGCGCCAGATGCACCTTACAGAAGAATCTGTTTGCTCCTTACAGAAGATCCTGAGCGTTGTCTCCAGAAGGATCTGAAGAAAGAAGCTCCAGAACATTCTGAGTCAGAAGCATCTGAAGATAATCAGAAGCATCTGAAGCTGAAGCATCTGAAGCATAGAAGAATATTGATTGAAGAGTTTCTCAAAGCATTTATCTACAGAAGTTTCTGAAAGTACCAACGCTGCCAAGTACTGAAGTTCTATGTCAAAAATGCTCTGATGATCAACACGCTGAAAGCACACCTACTGCAGAAGACTCTGATATAGCATAGTTCTGAATCTCATTAGAAGACTCTGATCCATTCAGACTATGAAGAACTTGCTGAAAACTAAAGAAGTAATTTTCAAGAATATATCCGTTGGAGCTATTCAACGTCTCTTTCCTCATTTGTGCTAGACACACTTACACAGACAAAAAGGATTTTTCTGTGCCATCTACTTCTAGGAAAGGTCACTTGATGTGAAGACAAAAAGGCTCAGACCTTTTTGGGACTCTCTTTTCAACGCTCAGCTTGCATGGATCAGCTGCCTATAAAAGGAGAACTTTACCACATTCTTCAGTTACACACTTTGCTGAAAAGAAATCATTATATTCTAAAGCTCTCATTCATTCTTATTCTTCTTAGAATTTATTGTACTTAAACTTAAGAGAAAAATCACTGTTGTGATAAAAGCTTTATAGAAGCATTAATACTCTTGTATTTAATTTACATTGATTGTAAAGGATATTCCTTAAGAGGATTCAGTTAGAATCAGTAGCTCTTGAGAAGACTAAGAACTGTTGTTCTTAGGTGATACTATTGTAATCAGTTTGATTTAATAGTGGATTAAGTCCTTGTTGAGAAAGGCAAATCACTCTAGGAAGGGTGGACTGGAGTAGTTGTTAAACGAACCAGGATAAAAATAATTGTGTGATTATTTTCAAGTCTTAATTTTCCATACTTATTCAACCCCCCCTTCTAAGTATTATCTCACCTTCACCTTCTACCTTGAATGTTTGAAAGCAGTTGCTTTTCATACCTTCAGGTCCAAGTCGATTGAATTAGGGCAGCTGTAGCTCCCCAAAATTTTCCCTTTCGTTTTAACCTTTACTGGCTTATGTTTCTTTGCATTTTGCATTTCGGCATATCATAAAATTTTTTCTTGAGGCATGGGATCAAGGTGTTTCTATGGCTCAGGGTTCCCTTTTACTGCAAGACTTTAAATAGTAAGCATCAGAGGCTCAGGCATTTATTTTGCCCATCGATCGAGCAGTCGACTTTATTTTATTAAGTAGGTTAATTTTCAACTCAAGAGACAATACACAGGTTATCTCAGGCGTTCTTACAGTTATGATATTCAAGAGCAAGCTTCAGAGGCTTAACGGAGTTCAGAACAGGGTGCAACGGGCAATTATATAGGATTCCCTCCATTTGGTGCCAAAGGTGGCAAATTTTGATTGTGGTAACCGGTTACTGCATATAGGGTAACCGGTTATTTCAAACAAATTTTGCCAAAATATTCAACTTTTTAGCATGTGCAATTTCCAATCAATCTCAACCATTGATTTCACTTGATCATATTTGGAAGGATCTAGAATTGTTTCAATTTTCACCATTTCCCTCCGAATTTCAAATACTCCATTCCTAATTCCACTCCTAATTTCCATTCCAAATGCTAATCCACACTCCAAACCACATTTTGATTCCAAACCTAGATCTTATTTAAGTGAATTTTCTCTAAACCTCACATAATTACCTTCATTCACACAGTTACCTTCATTCACACAATTAGCTTCATTCACACAATTAACCTTCACTCACACAATTAACCTTCATTTTCAAATTTTACCTTCATTCTTGAGAATTTTCTCTCAATTTTCTCTCCACTTTTTCACTCCCAAAAACCTCCATTAAAGCTCTTTCACTTGAGTTCTTTGATTCTTCATTGGAATCCTTGAATTCTAGAGCTAAACCTCCATCATTCATCTCCATTATCTTCAATTCGACACTCAATTTTCGTTTGGTTTTGGATCTGAATTTGGGAGCTATATTGGAAGTGCTTTTTGTGGATTATTTTGCTTGATCTTGCTTGTTCTTCATTTCTACCACAAGGAAACTCTTGGATCTTGAAGAATCTTTGGGTTTCTAGCTTGGATTTGTTAGTTTCAAGTAAATCAACACATACCAAAGCAAATCTCATCATTGAAGGTTTGTGAATTCTAGATCTAATCCAATTTGAGCTTATTTGAATAATCACAATGTAGATCCATGGCTTTTATTGCTTTTTGATCCATTTTGTTGATTTTGATCTTGGTGGTTTGTGATTTTAATGCGTGATTGTGTTTACATGACGCTTGATCACTTTTGATGATAATTTCGTGCTCAATTGATATCATGTTCATATGAGTGATTGGACAAGTTGTTTGATGCTGAAAACTGATATTAGAAACTAATTTTCTTCTTCTGGTTCAGTGGTAACCGGTTACCTTATATAAGGTAACCGGTTACCTTATCCCATCAAGTAACCCGTTACTCGGAGAAGAGTGCCTATTTTTTGCATTTTTGCATTTTTTGCTTGTTTGATAAGCGAGAGGAGACCCCTCACTCATCATTTCCCATGTGCTTAAGGCTCGTAGTGTACAATGTTCATCATGTTTGTTAGATGAGTTAGAATGTGTTTTGAGATGAGAAGAGAGACAAACGAAAGGTCTAAGGGAAACTCGGCCCTAACGTTGTCATGCAAAGTGGTCTTAAAGTTGGGATGCGAAAGGAGATTTTATCCTAATGTTAGCATGGAAAAGATGGACCTAAGGTTGAGGTTAAAAGGGACTAGCCTACTTGTTATCATGCATGGATTAAACTCCTAATGTCTATCTTACTCCAAATTTATTTAGAAATTAAATTGGAATAAGAATCCTAAGGGAGCATGCAAAGACAAAGCAAAAAAGCAAGGAACAAGGTAAAAGCAGCATCTACAACAGCACCTCCTGCATAAAACAACAATAAAATCCAACACACAAGCAAGACAGCCTATAACAATACATGTTTCAGCATAAAAGCAGGTACAAAAGGTAGGCAGCAAGCCAGCAAGGCAAAGACAACATGCAAAATTCTAAACAACCACGGGTGTGGAAAGTAGGGCAGCAAGTAGGCATGAATGCGATTAATCAAGAGCAAACATTAATCATGAACAAACATCATGCAAGTATGGACATGCTTCGACAATCAAACATAATTGATCAATAACATTACATCAACAAGAAATCAACAAGATCAACATGCTTTTTAATTCAAATTGAACGATCGACGGATCAAACAAAAGCGCAATAAAGCGAAGTTGGGAATAAGTGCAAACATGCATCAAACATCCAGCAAAGCAAACAATTCATGATAACCAATTAACATGATATAAGCAAGCAAATTGTGTGATCATTCATCAATCAAGCAACAATAACATGTTATGCACCCAAACAGAAACCGGACGTCACGTGTCGAAGAATCCAAATCAAACATTCAAGAATGATGAAATATGTCAAAAACAATCCACATAAATGGATCCTATCAAATCATGAAGTTTACATGTGAAAAGCATACTAAACAAATAAGAAAAATGCAAAAACACAACATTATGCACAGTGGTAAACGGTTACTCAATATCAGGTAACCAGTTACCTGTTGTAAAAATAGCCTGGAACTGAAATTCGTGAAGGGTAACCAGTTACTCAAATCAGGTAACTGGTTACCACTGAACCAAAAACAGAATATCAGCTTTAAAATCAATTTTCAGCATCCAACAACTTATCCAATCACTCATGTGAACATGTTATCAATTAAACACGAATTTAACATCAAATATAAATGATCAAGCATCACATAAACACAATCAAACACTGAAATCACAAATCACCAAGATCCAAATCATTAAAATGGATCAAAACGCAACACACGCAATGGATCTACATTGTGATTATTTAAATAAGCTCAAAACAGAATTAGATCTAGTGTTACCAACCTTCAAAGCTTAGATTTGCGTTGGTGAGTGTTGATTCACTTGAAATTAACAGATCCAAGCTAGAAACCCAAAGATTCTTCAAGATCCAAGAGCTTCCTCATGGTAGAAATGAAGAACAAGTAAGATCAAGCAAAAATGATCCAAAAAGTACTTCGAATCTAGCTTCCAGAATCAGATCTCAATTCAAACGAAAATTAAATGGGGAATTGAAGATAATGGAGATGAATGATGGAGGTTTAGCTCTAGAATTCAAGGATTCCAATGAAGAATCAATGAACTCAAGTGAAATAGCTTTAATGGAGGTTTTGTGAGTCAAAAAGTTGAGAGAAAGTTGAGAGCAAATTCTCTAGAATGAATGTGAAATTTGAATAGTGAAGGTAATTGGGTGAGGTTTGGAGCAAATTCACTTAAATAAGCTCTAGGTTTGGAATCAAAATATGGTTTGGAATATGGATTAACATTTAGAATGGAAATTAGGAGTGAAATTAGGAATGGAGTATTTGAAATTTGGAGGGAAATGGCGAAAATTTAAATAATTCTAGATCCTTCTAATGATGATCATGTGAAATCAATGGTTGAAATTGATTGGAAAATTGCACATGCTGAAAATTCAAATATTTTTGCCAATTTCGCTTGAAGTAACCGGTTACCCATATATGGTAACCGGTTACCCATATGTGGTAACCAGTTACCACATTCAAAAAATGTCCAATTTGGCGCCAAATGGAGGGAATCTTGTATAATCACCCGATGCCACCTGTTATAAGCTATGTTAAGCCTCTGAAACTTGCCCTTGGATATTATGATTGTGAGAATACTTGAGATAACCTGTACACCGTCTCCGGAGCTGAAAATAACCTGCTGAAAAGAAAAAAACCGACTGCTCAATCCTTGGGCAAAATAAATGTCAGAGCCTTTAATGCTTGTTGTTTGAACTCTTGCAACAAAAGGGAACCATGAGCCACATAAATACCTTGATCTCATGTTTCGAGAATGAATGCTATGATATGCAGAAATGAAAAAATGCAGAGAAACAAAAGCCAATAAACCAAGAAATGATGAGGAAAATTTTGGGGTGCTACAGTCTTACACTCTAATAGAGGCCCATAGAGTTTGAAATTTGAATGCCACTAGGGTTGTGTTTGATGAAAGTTGAAGATTGAGATTTGAAAGATAGAGAAATTGAAGAAATTTTTGAGAGGAGGGGAGGGACTTACACTCTAATAGAGGCCCATGAGTGGTTTAAGAAGTTTTGAAAAAGTTTTTAATCAAGATGAAACCCAAATGAATGATTTAATCAGAGGTATTTTCAAAAAGGAAATGATTTAAACATTTTTTAAATTATGTGTAAGTCAAGATAAACATGTTCTGATCCTGTAACAATGTTTTAAACAAAGTGTATTTATCCACATGAGAATAAAAAATGAATTAGGTTTGAAACAATTAGAAAGAAAAATCAATTTTTCAAGGTTTTAAACATAAAAAAGCACTTCTTTTCAACTTAAGAAAAAGTGATTAAATAAATACTTTTTTTGGAATTTTTGATGGATTAAAATAATAGAGTGTATGAGTGATATGTGTGAAAAGTATTGGGTCAAAAAGAATTAATTTGATAAGAGAAATAAATGTTTGAATTTTGGAATAAAAATGTGAAAAAATATGAAAAGTGGTTAAAAAAATGTTGTGGGTGGGATTTGAACCCACGCCACCAAGAATCAAACCATAAAAACACACCTTTGCCAACTAAGCCAATGTGCATTGGTGATAATTAAATAACACCATTTGGAAAAATATTAAGAATGCGTGCCAAATTAAAAAATGCGCGCCATGAACTTCATCTTCTTCCTCGAGCTCCAATTTTGCAAAAAGGGCTCTACCTCACTCAATACACAATGGTTTTGAAAGATGTAAACATGAAAATTGTTCTCTTTTAAACAAGGAATCAAATGGTCGTATTTAATTCCATTTACTTTTAGTGAAGAATGAATTATTAAGCACGAACCAGATGAACCCTAGTTTTGCAAAAACTATAATGAAATTTGATACGCGTAATATAAATAACAATTGATTGAGGATAAATGATCTATGAACTACCAGAAACACATTTGTAACTTGAAATAACATTTATGATGCATGAATCATAGAGTTTGAAAATTTCACGCTTACCTTGCAAGAGGAAATCAAATCCTCAGTTGGAGGTGTTACATATGTGAAATATTGATCCTAACAGCTTCCCTGGATCTCAAGGATTGTGTTGAGATGCTTAGAACAAGTTGAAACCTTCTGGATTGTTTGGCTTGAATCCAAATGCAATTTGATTAACGTGAGATGTGATCTTGATGAATTGTTGGTTCTGAAAAAGTGTTACAAAAAGTTTGAGTAGAGAAGCGTTGGTTCTGAAAACTCGATTCTCACTCTTTGAAATTTTGAAACTTTGAAGTGAAACAAGAAGAATGAGAAAACAAGTGTTGTAATTGTTTTGGTGTACTATTGTCATACCCTAAATTTTTCCTACTTGTGTATAACGTTCATTCTGTATGTAACGCCCCGATTCTGAATTTCCCATTTTGTTGAGTCTTTTAATTTAATTTGATTTAATTATTCTTTTAATTGTGGAATTTGAACATTAATATGTTATGTGTGCTTATTATGTTATTTTATTATTCGAAGAGTTTTGGGAATTAATTAGAGGGTGTTTTAGATAATCCTTAATTAGTTAATGTTTGAGAGAAATAGAATAGAAACAGTATAAGTGGAAATAGAGAGAAAAGAAAAGAGACAGAAAGAAATAGAAAGGAAAGAAGAGAGAAGAGAAGAGAAAAGAAGATGAAGAGGAGAAAACCTAGAATCATCAAAAATCAAACTTCTAACCTGCGATTAATCGGGTAAGGGTGTGAAACCTTATTATTCTTTCGATGTATATGATTATGTATGTTTCTATTGGTTTGCTTTTGGATTGGATAGAGTTTTGCTCATTTTCCGTTTTAAGTTGAATTTGATTTAATCGTTAGAAGCCGAGTTTTTACGGTTAGAAATGAGAATGAGTGGTAGAGTTTAGTCGAGGGATGTTGGGCTAAGGCTACTGAGACGAGTTGGGATTGAATCGGGTGGATTTCGATGAGTTTCGGAGTTTTGGACAGTGGGGAAATTCTGAGTTCTCAGACCCTCGCTAGCACGTTTGCTAGGAGAGCGGGTCGCGAGCATTCGCTGGGCATTCGCTGTGGCGAGCCAGTAGCGAACGGTCCCAGACATGGGCAGAATGCTTTTGGTTATTCCTTGCTGGTAGCGAAGGGGGTAGCGAGAATTCGCTAGGCCTTCGCTGAGCGAGTGTGGTAGCGAACCAAGTCAGAGGCTTCTGTTTGCCTTCGCGAGCACGTTCGCTAGGCGAATAGGAAGCGAGTACTCGCTAGGAGTTCACTAGGCGAACAGGGTAGCGAGCGTAGTAGGATGTTATTTTCTTGTGTTTTCACTTCCATGTCGATCCTTCAATTCAAGTATGATTAATCCTTCTTATTATGCATAGTTGTGTGTGTGATATGGAATGTTGTGGGTAGCCGTATGGCGTGAATCCTAGATTAAGAATCATGAAGAGTGAAATGTCGCCGTTTGGTAATTTTGTGCAATTGTTTGAATTGAGTGAAAATGCATGATTATATATATTCGTGTATATGTATGCATTTCAAGAATGTATGGAGTTGTTTTGTTTGTGAAGCATCATGATTGCATTCTTGTGTGTCTGATCCCACGTAAGATATGCAGAAACCTCGTGTGCCCTTGTGGGGTGTGAGCGATGGTTTGTCTTTGATGCCTAGGAGGATCTACAGAAACATCGTGTGCCCTTGTGGGGTGTGAGCGATTGTTTATATTTGATTCCATGGAGAATCTGCATAACGATTGTGTGCCCTTGTAGGGTGTGAGCAATTCTAAAACATCGTGTGCCCATGTGGGGTGTGAGCGATGGGTGAAAATCGTAGGCCCGACGGGGAGTTACTACGGTAACGAGCGATGGTTCCTTTGGTTCTTCAATTGAACCTGCTGAATGAGTCGGTACCGCATTTGCATCTGCATAGAGTCGTGAGTCGGTCTCTATGAGTGCATTATTATCTTCATATGATATATCAGTGTAATGAACATAATTCTATATGTTTAGTGGTGAATGTTTGTGTGGTGGGTATGTTTGGTGAATCATATACGTGTTGCGATATGTATATGATTGAATTGTGATGTATTGCGGTGAGAAATGTGGTATGTGTATTCTATATTGGTGTATATAGACATATATATTATATGTATTGTTTGTTATGATAATGTTTCTCACCCTTCTGATGTTTTATGATGCTCTATGAGGCATTGTAGAGTAGGTTGCAGGAGGTCCTTTGTGAAGCGTGGCTTCATTCTTTTTGGTCGGTTGGCTCTGCTATGTAGCACCGGGTAGTTAGGATTTCTTTTGGTTCTTTTGTGGCACATCTGTGTATGTATCGCCCGAAATGTTTTGTAAACATGATTTATGACTTGAATTAAACTGCTTATGTATACAATGTTTATATGAATGAAGTGATTCAATGTTTATATGTTTCCGCTTTTATTCTGAATATTGATGTGTGGGTTTTAAGGACTAAGTTCCTTTGTGGGGATTTACCCTTTGTTGCATATCTTTATGAGCAGGTGTTGTTTGAGTTTTTGAATTTCCTGGATAATGTGATGTACCTCTTTTATATCATGTGTTAATTTATACTCTGATGAAAATTTTTATTAAGTGCCTAAATGAATTAATTGTTTATTTGGGGTATAGAAAGGGGGTGTTACATTAAGTGGTATCAGAGCCAGTGTTGAGTCTGTTGCGTCTGTCTTGTTGTTGTGCTGGTTGAACGGTTGTTTAACCTTGTTGTTATCTTTGGGAATCATCAAAATATGGTTGGTCGTAATGACATTGCTATGGATGCGGCGTTGGAAGCTATGGCTAGGGCGGTGCAAGGTGCACCGAATTCGAACGCTAATGATGAGTTTAGAAAGAATCAACCGGCGGTATTCAAGGGGAGGTTTGATCCGGACGGTGCTCAGATCTGGTTGAAGGAGGTTGAGAGAATCTTTAGAGTTATGGGGTATGCTAAAGGAAACAAGGTGAGACTTGGAACTCACATGTTGAGAGAAGAGGCCAACGACTGGTGGGTCGGTATGAGACAAGTTCTTGAGGTAGATGACGAGGAAATAACCTGGGATTTATTTCGCACAGAATTCTTGAGAAAGTATTATCCTGAGAGTGTAAAAGGGAAAAAAGAAATGGAAGTTCTTGAGCTGAAGCAAGGCAATATGTCAGTGGTGGACTACACGGCTAAGTTTGTGGAATTAGTTCAGTTTCATCCACATTATGCGGCGGTTACGACGGAGTTCTCTAAGTGCATCAAGTATGAGAATGGCTTGCGTCTTGAGATAAAGCAAGCGGTGGGATACCAAAGAATACAAAGATTTTCGGACTTGACCGAATGTTGTAGGATTTTTGAAGAGGACAATAGGGCTCGATCTACTCATTATAAAAGTTTGAGTGAGAAGAAAGGCAAGCAACAAGTAAGGAGTGGACCTTATATGACGCATGTTGATAAGGACAAGTATAAGGGAAACTTTGATAGGAGACTCGAAGGAGGAAGTTCTGGTGCGGTCAAATGTAACAAGTGTGGTATGATGGGCCACAAATCTTTTGAGTGTGGGAAGTCTGTGGATAAGTGTGCTAATTCTGGAAGTCTTAGACATGCCACTTCTGGTTGTAGAAGAAATGTGGTAAAGTTTTTTAATTATGGGGAAGTTGGTCATATTAGCACCAAGTGTACCAAACCGAAGCAAGCTCAGTCGGATGGAAAAGTATTTGCATTAGCAGGTTCAGACACTACTAATGCAGATCGCTTGATTAAAGGTACATGCTTTATTAATAATATGCCTTTAGTTGCTATTATTGATACTGGGGCGACTCATTCGTTCATTTCTCTTGAGTGTGCTAAGCATTTGGGTTTGTGCATGGTGTCTTTAAGTGGAGACATGGTTATTGAGACTCCCGCTTCGGGGTCGGTAACTACTTCTTTGGTGTGTGTAAGTTGTTCTTTGACCATGTATGGTAAAGAATTCATCATGGATTTAGTGTGTTTGCTGTTGGAAGGTTTGGACGTGATCTTGGGTATGAACTGGTTGCAATTTAATAGAGTTCATTTAGATTGCTATCACAAGTTGGTAAGGTTTCCTTCTTTGGAAGATGATGAAGGTGAGAGTTTTCTATCCACTAAAGAGTTGAAGAAGCTTTTAGTGGACGAAGCTCAGTTGTTCGGCTTGTTTGCATCGTTGTCTGTGGAGAGCGAAGTTGAGCTCGATGTGTTTCCAGTGGTATGTGATTTTCCAGAAGTATTTCCGAGGGAGATTACGGATGTACCGCCGGAAAGGGAAGTTGAGTTTTCTATTGATCTAGTTCCTGGTACTAGACCGATTTCGATGGCACTGTATCGCATGTCAGCATCAGAGTTGGTAAAACAGAAGGATCAGTTGAATGATTTGTTGGATAAGAGATTTGTAAGGCCGAGTGTTTCTCCATGGGGTGCGCCGGTATTGTTGGTAAAGAAGAAGGATGGAAGTATGCGGTTATGCATTGATTATCGACAATTGAATAAGGTGACGATTAAGAATAAGTATCCGCTTCAAAGAATCGATGATTTGATGGACCAATTGGTTGGAGCGCGTGTATTTAGCAAGATCAATTTGAGGTCAGGTTATCACCAGATTCGAGTTAAGGATGAGGATATTCCAAAGACGGCTTTTAGGACACGGTATGGTCATTACGAATATTCTGTGATGCCATTCGGAGTTTCTAATGCGTCGGGTGTGTTTATGGAATACATGAATCGTATTTTTCATGAGCAGTTAGATTGTTTTGTGGTTGTGTTCATCGACGACATTCTGATTTACTCTAAGTCTCAAGAGGAGCACGAAGAGCATTTATGGATTGCGTTACAGATTTTGAAAGAGAAGAAATTGTATGCTAAGTTGTCAAAGTGTGAATTTTGGTTGTCGGAAGTGAGTTTTCTCGGGCATATTATTTCTGGTAGTGGTATTAGTGTGGATCCATCCAAGGTTGATGCGGTAATGCTATGGGAAACTCCTAAATCAGTTACAGAGATTCGAAGCTTTTTGGGCTTGGCAGGCTATTATCGGAGG
This sequence comes from Lathyrus sativus, assembly GCA_963859935.3. NCBI lineage: Eukaryota > Viridiplantae > Streptophyta > Magnoliopsida > Fabales > Fabaceae > Lathyrus > Lathyrus sativus. The sequence continues at coordinate 289,058,342 of OZ012737.1, forward strand.
TTCATTGAAGGATTTTCGAAGTTGGCACTTTCGTTAACGCAGTTGACTTGTAAAGGAAAGGCTTTCATTTGGGATGCTGGTTGTGAGGATAGTTTCATTGAGGTAAAGAGAAGATTGACAACAGCGCCAGTCTTGATTTTGCCGAATCCTACGGAACCTTTTGTGGCTTATTGTGATGCTTCTTTATTAGGTTTGGGTGATTGTTGATAGGCTTACTAAATCTGCTCATTTCATTCCGATTGATATTAGTTATCCTTTGGAGAAGTTAGCCGAGATTTATGTTCGTGTGATTGTGAAGTTGCATGGAGTTCCTAAGAGTATTTTATCGAACAAAGATCCTAGATTTACTTCAAGGTTTTGGGAGAGTTTGCAAAAGGCTTTGGGTTCTAAGCTGAGATTGAGTTCGGCTTATCATCCGCAAACAGATGGTCAAACCGAGAGAACGATTCAGTCGTTGGAAGATTTGTTGCGTGCTTGTGTACTAGAGCAAGGTGGTGCTTGGGATAGTTATTTAACGTTGATTGAGTTCACCTATAATAACAGTTTTCACTCAAGTATTGGTATGACACCATTTGAGGCTTTGTATGGTCGGAGATGTTGAACACCTTTGTGTTTGCATGAAACTGGTGAGAAGTCGGTGGTTGGGCCGGAAATGGTATAACAAACGACGGAGAAGGTGAGGTTTATTCGAGAAAAGATGAGAGCTTCTCAGAGTAGGCAGAAGAGTTATCATGACAAGAGAAGGAAGGATCTTGAGTTCCAAGAGGGCGACCATGTGTTCTTGAGAGTTACACCGGTTACGGGTGTGGATCGTGCCTTGAAGTCGAAGAAGTTGACTTCTCATTTTATAGGTCCGTATCAGATTATTGCATTAGTGGGTGTTGTGGCGTATCGTGTGGCGTTGCCTCCGAATCTTTCGAATTTACATGACATGTTCCATGTTTCCCAACTTTAGAAGTATGTTCCTGATCCGTCACATGTTATTCCTATAGACGAGGTTGAAGTAAGAGATAATCTTACGGTTGAAGTTTTATCGATTAGGATTTTGGATCGTGAGATTAAGAAGCTAAGAGGTAAGGATATTGCGCTTGTGAAAGTAGCATGGGGAGGTGCTGCAGAAGGCAACATGACTTGGGAATTGGAGAGTAAGATGCGGAAGTCGCATTCGGAATTGTTTGGATCAGGTAATATTTTCGAGGACGAAAATTTCCAAAGTAGGGGAGAGTTGTAACGCCCCGATTCTGAATTTTCCATTTTGTTGAGTCTTTTAATTTATTTTGATTTAATTATTCTTTTAATTGTGGAATTTTAACATTAATATGTTATGTGTGCTTATTATGTTATTTTATTATTCGGAGAGTTTTGGGAATTAATTAGAGGGTGTTTTAGATAATCCTTAATTAGTTAATATTTGAGAGAAATAGAATAGAAAGAGTATAAGTGGAAATAGAGAGAAAAGAAAAGAGATAGAAAGAAATAGAAAGGAAAGAAGAGAGAAGAGAAGAGAAAAGAAGAGGAAGAGGAAAAAACCTAGAATCATCAAAAATCAAACTTCTAAGCTGGGATTAATCGGGTAAGGGTGTGAAACCTTATTATTCTTTCGATGTATATGATTATGTATGTTTCTATTGGTTTGCTTTTGGGTTGGAGAGAGTTTTGCTCATTTTCTGTTTTAGGTTGAATTTGATTTAATCGTTAGAAGCCGAGTTTTTACGGTTAGAAATGAGAATGAGTGGTAGAGTTTAGTCGAGGGATGTTGGGCTAAGGCTACTAAGATGAGTTGGGATTGAATCAGGTGGATTTTGATGAGTTTCGGAGTTTTGGATGTAACAGCCCGATTTTTCATTAATTAATTATTTGCCTTAATTAATGGGTTAATGATAATTATTTAATTGATGGATAATTAATTAAATGAATTAATAGATTTTGGAGAGAATTAGAAGAGAAAGACATATTAAAGAGGAGAGTGGAAAGAAATGGAAAAGATAGAAACATGAAGGAAAGAATAGAGAAAGAAGGAGAAAGAGGAGAAAAGAGAAGAAGAAGAGGGAAGAACTTGGAATCATCAAGAACAACTCTCAAGCTTTGGATTAATCAAGGTAAGGGTGAAAAATATCATTATCTTAACAATGTATATGATTGTGTATGCTTGGGTTAGAGTATTGGATGTTTTTCTACAACTTCCATTTTAGGGCATAAATGGATTAATCGGTAGAATCTAAGTTTTTACGATGGAAAATGAGAATAAGTGGTAGCATTTAGTCGGGAGGATGTTAGACTAAGGTTATGGAACTTGTTCGGTGAGAATCGATTGGTTTTGGAGAGTTTGATGGGAGTTGGACAATGAGAAATTCTGAGTTCGCAGACATTCACTAGCGTGTTCGCTAGGCGAGCTGGTAGCGAACGTTCGCTAAGCGAGCTAGTAGCGAGCCAGTAGCGAGCCAGTAGCGAACGGTCCCAGACTTGGGCAGAATGCATTTTGTGGTGTTCGCTGGTAGTGAGGGAGGTAGCGAAGGTTCGCTAGGCCTTCGCTGAGCGAGCGAGGTAGCGAACAAAGTCAGAAGCTTCTGTTTGCCTTCGCGAGCTTGTTCGCTGGGCGAACAAGTAGCGAATACTCGCTAGGAGCTCGCTAAGCGAGCAGAGTAGCGAACGTGGCAGGAAGTGTTTTTCTTTAATGTTTCCATCCGAGGTCGGATTTCCGACTTAACTTTGATTATTTCCATGCTCGAGGCGTTGATTACGCCGGGATATATTATACTGTGGGTAGCCTTACGGCGTGAATCCTAGATTGTGAATTGATCGGAATTGTGATTTGTGGAGAAATGTAATACATTGTTATGATTGATTTTAAAATGTATGAAGAATGCATGAGAACATATTGTGTATATGTGTGCATTATTTGTTAATATATTGATGATATGTATGAATATGTTGTGTGTGCAATTGTTATGATAATTCTTGAAGAGATGAATTATTTGAATGCATGAGATTAAGATGTCGGTCTTAAGTGCATTGAATTGTGGATTGCATAAGCATCATTTAGTCAAGAGGCAATGCTTGCTAGTTTCGTGGAGACTAGTGACTTGTCCCAAGCCTAGAATAGTGGGTTTGAAAGCTTAGAGGACAGGCTTTTGGTGGTTATCGGTCTAGAAGAGTGGACCCGGTTTAATGTAAAAAGAAAAAAGATAACAAGTGTTGGTACCACATGGCATAAGTTTGCATTGTGTCGTATTGAGTCACATAGCATGAATGTCAACATTATATGAAATATGATTTTGTGTGGACTATGTATATGAGTTAGAATGGATTGTGGTGAGAAATGTAATGTATGTATGTTTTATGTTATGTATGTATATATAATTATTTGCATTGATTATTATGATAATATTTCTCACCCTTCTGCTGTTTTATAATGCTCTATGAGGCATTGCAGATTAGGATTGCTGGAGGTTTGTTTTTGGTGAAGTATAGCTTCATTCTTTTGAGTTGGTTGCTCTGATATGTAACATCGGGTAGCTAGGCTTGTAGAGTATTCTTTTGTGATGCATTGTATATGTATCAGCTGATGATGTTTGTAAAATATGAATGATACTATGAACAACTTGATGATGTGTACTTCTATTATATCATGTCTTGAGTAATTCAATGTTCTAGTGTTCCGCTTTAATCAAAACATTGATATGTGGACTCTAAGAGTTATGCTTTACTTTTAGTTGAGATTTACCCCTTTTGTTTTATCTCTTTATGAACATTATTATTTATGTTGTCGGTTCGTGAATAATGTGATGCGCCTCTTTTATACCGTGTTATAAACATACTCTGATGAATTTTGTATATGTGATTAAGTGTTTAATTGCAGTATTTTGGGGGTATAGAAGGGGGTGTTACATTGGACAGTGGGGAAATTATGAGTTCGCAGACCCTCGCTAGCACGTTCGCTAGGCGAGCGGGTCACGAGCATTCGTTGTGGCGAGCCAGTAGCGAACGGTCCCAGACTTGGGCAGAATGGTTTTGGTGATTCCTCGCTGGTAGCGAAGGGGGTAGCGAGCATTCGTTACGCCTTCGCTGAGCGAGTGTGGTAGCAAACCAAGTCAGAGGCTTCTATTTGCCTTCGTGAGCACGTTCGCTAGGCGAACAGGAAACGAGTACTCGCTAGGAGTTCGCTAGGCGAACAGGGTAGCGAGCGTAGCAGGATGTTATTTTCTAGTGTTTTCACTTCCATGTCAATCCTTTGATTCAAGTATGATTAATCCTTCTTATTATGGCGCGAATCCTAGATTGCGAATCATGAAGTGTGAAATGTGACCGTTTGGCAATTTTGTGCAATTATTTGAATTGAGTGAAAATGCATGGTTATATATATTCGTGTATATGTATGCATTTCAAGAATGTATGGAGTCGTTTTGTTTGTGAAGCGTCATGATTGCATTCTTCTGTGTCTGATCCCGCGTAGGATCTGAAGAAACCTCGTGTGCCCTTGTGGGGTGTGAGCGATGGCTTGTCTTTGATCCCTAGGAGGATCTGCAGAAACATCGTGTGCCCTTTTGGGGTGTGAGCGATAGTTTATATTTGATTCCGTAGAGAATCTGTAGAATGATTGTGTGCCCTTGTGGGGTGTGAGCAATCCTGAAACATTGTGTGCCCATGTGGGGTGTGAGCGATGGGTGAACATCGTAGGCCCGACGTGGAGTTACTTCGGTAACGAGCGATGGTTCCTTTGGTTCTTCAATTGAACCTACTGAATGAGTCGGTACCGCATTTGCATCTGCATAGAGTCGTGAGTTGGTCTCTATGAGTGCATTATTATCTTCATATGATATATCAGTGTAATGAACATAATTGTATATGTTTAGTGGTGAATGTTTGTGTGGTGGATATGTTTGGTGAATCATATACGTGTTACGATATGTATATGATTGAATTGTGATGTATTACGGTGAGAAATGTGGTATGCGTATTCTATGTTGGTGTATATAGACATATATATTATATGCATTGTTTGTTATGATAATGTTTCTCACCCTTTTGCTGTTTTATGATGCTCTATGAGGCATTGCAGAGTAGGTTGCAGGAGGTCCTTTGTGAAGCGTGGCTTCATTCTTTTTGGTCGGTTGGCTCTGATATGTAGCACCGGGTAGTTAGGATTTCTTTTGGTTCTTTTGTGGCACATCTGTGTATGTATCGGCCGGAATGTTTTGTAAACATGATTTATGACTTGAATTAAACTATTTATGTATATAATGTTTTTATGAATGAAGTGATTCAATGTTTAGATGTTTCCGCTTTTATTCTGAATATTGATGTGTGGGTTTTAAGGACTAAGTTTCTTTGTGGTGATTTACCCTTTGTTGCATATCTTTATGAGCAGGTGTTGTTTGAGTTTTTGAATTTCCTAGATAATGTGACATACCTCTTTTATATCATGTCTTAATTTATACTCTGATGAAAATTTTTATTAAGTGCCTAAATGAATTAATTGTTTATTTGGGGTATAGAAAGGAGGTGTTACGCTGTACATTTATCCACTGACTATTATTCATAAAATCCAAAGATATATGTTACTTTCATTTTTAGGTTGATTTGAATCGAAGCAAGCTTCATTTGAGGTTCATCAAGTCAGGGATTAGTGTTATATGTGTTGAAGTTCACCTATTAATCAGACAAAGGTTGAGCTAGGCCAGGATGTGTGATTTAAGTGGCACGTGTTTGAAGTCTTCATCAAGATTTTGTGCATATTAAAGGCTTGGTTATGTGGTTATTACACTTTTTATTAACCCAAGGAGAAGTGAAGTTTGTTTCTGGTTCAAGGATCCAATGGTCAAGAGGTTAATAGTAGAGATATGGATCAAAATGATTTACAGTGATTAATTTCAAGATTAATTCATTGATTCAGAACTATCATCCCGTTCAAGACCCAGATTTCAAGGTTGATTTTATTTCTCAGAGGATTAATGCAAGATTTTGGTGAAAGATTCAATGGGAGGCGCCAATTCCGTTTCTAAAATTAAGAAAAGCCTATATCTCTTCACTAACTCAATTCAAAAAAAGAGGGAGGTTCATTTACATACAAATTGTCAAAAAGCCCATTACACAATCTTTACAAAAAAGAAAAGTTTTTACAAGTCAACACAAAGTGCATAGGCCCATTTCATGTTTTCCTTTTGCTACCATTTGTTGATTAAGCCCATAAGTTACAAAAAAAAACTTTCTACAACATTTGCACCAAAAAAGAAAGAGAGAAAAAGAGAGGCCCATGATTCAATCTTTTTGTTGAGACCATCCAACAAAAGTCCATTTAGTCTCCAAAATTACAAGTCTAATTTAAAATATAAAAAAAGAAAAAGAAGAGGAACTGATTCATTATTTTAGACCCATCTAAACATTATTATAAGTGAAAACCAAAAATGACGGTGAGGTCATATGCATCAGTTGCAGCGAATTGTACCGTCCCTCAATTTGTTTTACATATTCCCCACTTTTATTCCACATCATAAACCAGTGTACCTGCATGCAAAATACAAAATCAAGGGTTACGATATAATTCATAACCTTGCAAGAAATGAAGGTACGATTCACTAAATGAAAGCCATACACAATGTAAAATGACAACAACAATGAAACGTCCCTATCGTACTGCATGAGCCTTCAACTATCATACCCTAAATTTGTCCTACTTGTCTATAACCTTCATTTTTGTACCTCCGCTCTCTGACTATATTTAGAAAATGCATGATTGCTGCTCAGGGTATTACAATGTTGATCTGAATTAAATCGAGTTTCATCTGAGGTTTGTCAAAATCACGGAGGATTGAACTATAGGATGAGATTCATTGATTTTGGTTTGGTTTGTAAGTCAGACAAGGGTTTCATTCAAGGGTGACAACACCAAGAGGTGCATGACTCAAGAGGTTGAGTTTGAGATATCAGTTAGTGTTGATGTGCCATTTCAAGTTATCCGCTGAGGTTTATATGGCAAAAAATTATCTTATTACTAAGCATTTGACTCGTTGTGAAGAATTTGTTCATTGACATTCAAGTAGGCAAACTTCAGGGATGGCTTCAATGGTGGACTCATTTTAGATTCAGGGTCTTTATTTGTTTCGAATTTAAGGTTCAAGCCCCAAATTCATGATAAAAGTTTCAAATGCAATTCAATTTCATTCAAAATATCGATTTACGTCAAGTTTCAGTCCCCTTTCAAGTTTGATGTCCAATTTTCGAGTCATTTCATTATCCCAAATTCAATTTTTGCTTCAACTTCCATTTTCAAATTGCAAGTTTATTTCAAGGTTCGAGTTACAATTCAATTTAGGATTGAATTCCAAGTCTTTATTCAAAATCCAAGTGCAAATTGCAACAATGTTTAAGTCCAAATTCTAATCCATGCTCATTTTATACAAATTAAATTCAAGTATATAATAAAGTCCAAAGGCCCAACTCATAATTTCCAAAACAATTTCTACAAACAATAAAAGCCATTGTTTCGTTTTCTTAAGGCCCATTATCATTTAAAATTGCAAAAGATTATAACACAAAAATTCAGGACTTCCAAGGCAGTTCCAAGGCCATTGTAATACATTTTATTAAATGCAAAATATTGCAATAAAAAAGAGAAAGATGTTACGGCTGGAGCTTCACCAAGCCATGACTCCACAGTTTTGAACCATTTTTCATAAAAGGTGTGTATCAGACGGAATCCACACGCGACAAATTGGGGCACAACAATTTCGGAACGGCCCTAAGTTGACAGAATAAGCTACACACGAGCCTGTCAATGTTGTACAACCCGGGCAAATCAACTTGATTCATACACACTAGCCCTCGTACGACCACTAAGCCACAACTTCCCACAATGTGACCCCATACCCAATGACATCATACCTTCTTGCACAGCAACCTATTCTACAGACGACAATGAAAGCAACATCACCTTCCCATAAATATCATCAAAGCGACGCAATAAAAAAGGGGGGAAAGAAGAAAAATAATGAAGGACGAGCCTTCCATTCCTCAACGCAACTGACCCTTTTCCTTTCTTCAAAGATCGCAATTCTTTATCATTCAAAAAAAACAACACACAAGCCATTCTCCCTACATCTTCATCAACAACAACATTACGACCTTTCTTCTTCCTCATAAAACTAAAAATCCTTTCAAAATCCAAACGTAAGATACACAACACCAAACCTGAAAACCCAGATCGCAGAACATTGAGTGAATGAAACCCGCGAGAAGATGAGAGGCTGAGACGGAGCGATTCATGGAGATTCAAAGCTGAAACAAAGGAGAAGAGTGGAATGTTGCGCATCGTCGTTGCACGTCATCATTCGCTGAACTGAATTTTTGGGTTTGTTTCTTCAAAGTCGTGTTCAACTTTGTGTGATGTATTTCTTTCCTTTTAATTTCATACCCTTCTTTTTAATTTAGGAATCATGTGTGTTTTGGTTTTGGAAAAAAACACATAAGGAAATTTCTCTTTGACTTAGCTTTGATTAGGTTTCATTTTTAAAAAACATGTTGATGATCGTACCATGTTGAAGTGTGAATTTGGGTTTTGCAAACCCACCATGACTTCGGCCCAAATGTTTGTTGTTGTTGTTACCCCATAATGTTCACATAGCACACCACATTCTTATGTGGATTATGAGCTTCGGCCCAAATGACTCCACTCACACCCCACCAATAATTCATGCGCCTCACCATAAACTTATTTCTATCCCCCTGTTTTTCTTTTATTTTATTTTTTTTAACAAATTTTGATTTAGGTTTCCTTCTAAATATTTCTCATTTAGCTTTTGGCCTATATTTTATTCTTGGAATGTTACTTGCTTTTTTTTCTTTCTTTTTTTGTTTATTTTGGTCGATGACGAGACCTCCATAAATTGTTATTGGTCAAATTATTGATAAATAGCGGTTTATCCGAGACAAATTTTTCACTTCTCATTTTCTTTCTCATCCTCGATTTTATTACATTTTTCGAATCGATGAATTCTTTTGATTCATGAACGTTAGTCTTCTAGGTGGTTACACCTTCGTTATTTCAAATCTGTAGAAAATGATCATTTGGATCATTTTTCTATACTTCAGGATCATGAGAGGTTACCCTCGATTAATAAACATAGTGTTTGTGATTAAGACGAGATTTAACTTTACTTTTAACATAGGGTCAATGAAGTCTTTACATTCGTAAATGTTGACTTATCGAAGTCAATAATCTTCATTATTTCAAATCTGTAGAAAATGATCATTTGGATAATTTTTCTACACTATCGTAAAGTACTTACCATTCAAGATCAAAACATCTTTAATAAGAGAATGAAGTTCTCTTTGTATTGAACTAAAGAGAGAGGATTGAGTGAAGACTTCTTTCTCTCCGAGTATTAGGATAATCACTGTAGAGTGTGTGGTCTTGATACTCGTCTTTCAATATGAAGACGTGACTATAATTCTCCATACCTTTTCACAATAAATCTTTGAGATAAAGAATTGGGTACTATGCACAAGGGGTTACTATCCGAGGACCTATTTCACCCTTAAAAACAACTTTCACAAATCAAATGTGACATCTTGCCTTGAAGGAGAAAACTATCTCTTTTCAAAAGGATATGTTACATCCGTTCTACCGCAAACATGTATCGCCTAAGACTCCACAAGCGAGCTGCAATACACCTAACTCCTAGAATGCGCACACTAACATCATCCACCAAAAACACCAGTTAATCGTAGGCCGAACTACGATTGCTCTGATTCTTCACTTATTTTAAGTGAAAGATACGTAGGCACAAGCGCCCCAATCCCTGTCGAGCACTTTCCTGTCTTTTATCCGTAGTTCTCCGAATAACATTGACTTTGACTTTCTCATAACTATTAAGAATACGTAGGCATAGGATCGCAAGATCCTACCGAGTCTCTTTTCCCCTTTCATCTTCTCTTTTCCCTATTTCCAACTTTTCTCTCTCCCCTTTGGAACACTCTTTATAGCAGTATCTTTTGGCTAATACCTTCGCCCATATGACAAACAAATAGTTCCCATCGAGTACGATGAATGTGAGGGGTGCTAATACCTTCCCTTCCCATAACCGGCTTCCGAACCCTTTCTCTTGGTTTTGAGACCATCTTATCCATTTCTTTCACAAGGTTTTCTCGATGTTTTCCCTTCCCCTTATGGGATAAATAAAGTTCGATAGCGACTCTTTTGTCCTTCCATTTTTGCCTCTCTGTCGTTGCATTTTTGAGTAGCGACAGCTTGGCGACTCTGTTGAGGACGTAATGCAAGCCAAACCTAGTTTGTTTGTCGCATATGTAATTTATTTGCTTTTATCATTTATTGGTATATGTTCCTCTTACCTTCGGGTTTTATTGGGGATGGTTTGTAAGGATAAAAGGCTTTCTACCCGAGCTTTTCTAGTATACACTAAGTTAGGAGGTGGTTGCTTTCTGATTTGCGAGACTTAGGACTCGTTGAATTGGTTTGACTTCCACCGCTCAGATGAGGCCTCTTTGGGATGATTATGTCTTACAAGTAGTCGTAATGGCGTCTTTACTTCTGACCTAGGAATCCGTGATTCTGAGGACATTTTTAGAACTTTATTCCAAAAGTTACTAAAACATAACTCTGTGCTCATCCTTTGAAGGGATTATCGTCTTACGAATCATCGTTATGATGGAAAACTTTCGAGGGTTAGTGCATGGGACCTTGTTTGAAAACTCTTGGAATTCTGTGTTATAAACCAATAGATTTCCCACCCGAGGTGAGGGATATCTCATTGTGTTACCTTGCAGAACCTGTGACCTTGATCCTTATGTTTCCATTCTCATATGCATTCATAAAGCATTGCATTACATAACATTATTACTGTCACACCCTAATTTTTTACTCTAAGATCCCGCCTCTTTGTGCGTTGTTTGGCCTTACTTTCGTATTCGTGTTTATTGTGACTAACTAGCTTGTGCAGGTATCTCAAGTTTAGTGATACTGTTTCTCTCAATTTAAGCGTCTCAGGCTATCCCTGGGTCATTTTTAGACAGCACTTTGTCATTATCAAGATTGGTTAAGGTTACAAGGTCGCAAGACATCATTTCTAAAAGAGCAGAAATGTTCTTGCTTCGAGTTTTATGATTTTTCAAGGCCTTGCAGTGATATTTTGGTCCGTGCTACAAAGGATTGAGTTCTATTTATTTTAAGTGTTCCAATTACCATCTTAAGCCGTTTTAATTCGTAAGTCAAGATCATGGTGGAAATGTGGTGCTTTGGGCATGTTTGGTTCGACTTCTCAAGACTTGGCAAGATGTTGTCAATTTATTATTTTTCTTAAGACATAAAGAGGACTTTGGGTTGCAAGTGTTCGAGTTCTTTTGGTTCAACTATGTGCATTTGATATCAAGCTCGTGATCACAAGACGTGTTTGAATTACAAGACATCAATCTTCATTAATCAAATTAGTTTACATTATTATTACAAGATGCAAGGATTGCAAGAGTTACTATTATTGGTTACAATATTTTTATTTGGTTACATCAAGAAGTTTCTAAACTAATTCTTGAAGACTATCCTAAGAGTTGAAGGACCTTCAAGCTTTTCTTCTCATCTTCATCATCTTCGTTAACTACAAAAACATGGAAAAAGGCAACTAGTAAAAGAATTTCGAGAGAAAGGATTTTTTGTTTTTCTTACGACCCTCAGAAAAATATCATCATTGTGCCAAAAGAGGGAAGGGCAACAATTGGAATTGCCACCTGCTTTTGGTCAAAATCGACAGAGCGATAATGGAAATTTTGAAGCTCACGGTTCAGACTAAGTCATCATCACCAAGTGCCAATATTTCTTTTACAGCATCAAGCAGAAGACCAAGGCAGTGTCTGTTCTTTCAAAGAATTAAATTAAAACTGGATTTTTTGCAAAAAAAAAAAGAGAAGGGAAGAGACACGCTTTATTTCCAGCACACCATCAAGATCCAACTTTCCAAAACAAACCAGCATCAAAGGCAAATCCGAAGTGGAAGTTTCCTCAGTAACGGTAAAATACAAAAATGGAAATATTCTAAAGCGGATCCAAAATCCGAAACAGCACAACAACTGTAACATATACGAGATATCAACCATTATCACCATCAATGGAAAACAAATATTACCATCAATGTCATAAGCATGCTGGAACCAAAAGCCAAAAGGATCTTTATTTTTCCCAAACTATCACAGCAAATCGAGAAAGAAAATGGAAAAGTTTTAAGATTTATCAAAACCTTCCAAAACAATATCGGACAGGGTCAAACCGAAAGAGGAAAGACCTTTATTTTAAAACGTTTCAAATCCGGGTATATAAGAGAGGAAGAAGAACTCAAAAGGCTCAGAGTACTAAGACTCATCATCTCCGAAAATTAAAACCCAAAAACTGTCATCATGAAAAAAAACCAGACCACGACAAAACCCACAAGTCATCGCCAAAGCAACTGGCGAAACCTCAACATCAAAACCCAGTTCGCAAACCATCACGATTCACAAACCCAACATCAACAAATCAACGAAAAAACACATAAACCCATCAACTCCAAACGAAAACAGCCACAAATCGCCAAACCCAGGAGGAACAACATCAAAGCGACACTGCCACCAAAAAAAATCGTGAAGCTCAGAACACCTTCGTGTTCATCATCGCCCTCATCTCGTTAGGGTAAGAACATTGTTTCTAACATTTTAATTTATGTGTTCTTAACAGGTCAAAGAGGAAAAAAAACGAGAAAGCTTCGCGGAAGAGAAGAAGAGAAAGCTTCGCGAAAGAAGGGGAGAGAGTTCGCGTCGTGAGAAGAAGAAGAAGAAGAAGAGAAGTCATCGCATGCGGAAGAGAGAGGGGAGAGAGTCAAGCGGCAGAGGAAGAAGAGGATTTATATTTAGGTTTTTCTTTTTTTTTATATATTGTATATTCATGTGCACGCACATAAAGCAATCACCGTGCACCATCATGATGTTGACCGCCCATCCAGCATCTGATCACAATCACACACCCACACTTGATTCCTCACGGTACACCTCTCCCTGCGCACCCAACCTGATCCATCCTCCTCCCCTTTTTAACCCCTCATTTTATTTTTTTTAATTCTGCTTTTATTTAATTAAATCATTATTTTTAATTATTAAGTTACCTAGTTATTACCTTTTAAGATAACCTTTAATCTACCCCTTTAATATGATAATCAAACTTTTTTTTTTAATTTTATTAACTATTAAACTAATATTTTTCTAATTAAACTCTTTTAATTAAAACAACTTATAAACCTATTCTAAATTAACTCTTTTTAAATAGCTTACTTATTTAATTAATCTTTTTCTAAATAACCTATTTATTTAATTAACCCATTTTCCTTTTTAATCAATTTTTCTTTAATTTATCTAATTTATTCTATTTCATTAACTTATTTATTTTATCACTTAATACCTTTTATTAATAATAATATAATTGTTCACGAAGCCTTTTTTTCTAAATAACTTGCATTTTTATTAATAACTGTAAAACTATTTGCATATTTAATAAAAACCCATTTTTCTTAATTTAATTAACTTTAATCTAATAATAACAACTTTTTTATTTAAAAAGAACCATTTCATGTTTAGATTTTTTTAATAGGATAAAATATATAAAAACCTCTTATTTATTTAAGACTCCTTTTAGTTAAAATTACTATTAGAAATTTAATTAATTTATAACCTAAAACCTTTTTTACTTGAAAAACTGATTCATCCTCTAATGCAACATTTTCTTAAAATCAACCTCACGTGAAACTTAATTAACGCGCTCCCGACTTTTATTCACTCAACTCCGATTCGATTCGACTATTCATTCCCCGCGCTTGTCTGATTTTAAGCGTTTATGTATGTTGTTCTATTATTGTATCTCCCTTGTCATTTATCTTTATTTTATTGCACCGTGCATGTCCAAAGGAAGAACATGCGCATGACTTCATAAGTTGTGTGTATTGCACTTTATATGCATCATACTCCCCGCTCGATCCTTGATCTTTTTCAAGTCGATCAGCTTAGGCTTTAGATCCTACCCCTTAAGGAGGACCTTCTTTGTTTTTCAACTTAGATAAACCCATATACAACTCAATTCAACTTTTCTCCATACAAGAGAATTAGACGTAAGTCATCTTGACAGTTGAGATGTAATTCTCCTGCCCCATAACAATATTATCGAGAGATGTAGGATCTTTTCCGCTTGAGGGAGATAGTGGCATACTCGTCGATGAAATCCGAGTCTTTGAGCCCTTTTCTCAAGACGATGCAAAGACCATCTCCTACAAGTTGTGGTGGTTAAGTTGAGTGTTTTCCCTTAAGATGAAGACTCGTCTTTTCTCCTATAATAAATAAAAAAACCTTTTCCCCCTGGAACCTTGGCCATAGTCAAGAATTTCCTCAGTCCCTTTTAGGGGAACTACAAATACTTTGATTCCATTCCCGTCATGATATGTAGGCACAAGATGTGACGTCTTGGCGGGTATACTTAGAAATAAACCACTAGATCTTTTAACCTTAAACAGATAACGCTTAGCAATACACACATAAAACAAGAGGTTCCTGTAGAGTATTACAGAAACTTAGGATGCTAATACCTTCCCTAAGTTCAACCAACCCTCGAACCTTTAACTCTCTAGCTTTTGCATTTGCATTGCATCGTGGGTAATTTGATCTTTTTTCCTTCCTTTGGACAAATTAAAGACTGGTGGTGAACCATGAATTAAGATTCAAGTGAATTAATAATTTGACATCCGATTCTCATCGTGAAAGTTACATATCAAGGGACTTAAGAGATTGTGATTATCTCAAGTATTGCTGAACAATGACTGGTCAAAGAAAAAGAAGCACAAATTCCTTGAAGTTCAGAGAACCAAAATTGGGAATCATCCAAGATCTTCTGATTGATATGCCGAAGGCTGTCAAAATCAACTTTCAAGGAAAGCATGGGAAATTACTTGATCTCCTCTATTTTGGAGTGGACATTTGGGCTTTGTTTGCTATGGCTCAATTCTGTGATGCACCGTGTCGATACTGCGAAAATAAGGTGCCGGCAAAACAGAAGAGTCACCACCTTTCGTTATTTATCCCTCAGAACGGGAAAGGAAACAATCAGAAAAACCTGACGAAAAGGTATAAGACAAGGTCATCGCAACCAATGTCTGGATTTGGGAGTCGGTTACGCAAGGGGAAGGTATTAGCACCCGTCACGTCCATCGTACTCGACGGGATCCATGCTTATTGTGTTTATCTGATGGGTTAATTATCTATCTACCTATCAAGGCTGGTTCAAAAGAATAGAAAATGACTCGGCGGAACACAGCAGTTCTATGCCTACATATTCCCGTCTGGAAAGAGAAATCAGAGTCAACGTAGTTCGCCTAACTACGGGTTACGGGGGAAGGTTGCTTGCCGAGATATCGCATCTCATGCCTACGTACTTTCACACGGCGTGAAAGATCAGAGAAAACGTAGTTCGGGACAATGAGAGACACAGGTTTGTCTTTTTTATCTGAGTAGGGTTAAGAGACTGTTCCAGCAGTTGGTGTATGCAGCTCGCTCGACGGAGACTTAGGCGTTTACCGTTTGTGGTAGAATTGGGGAGTTAACGAAACTCTCCTTCTGAAAAGGGTTTCCAAGGATTAGAGGTACAAGAGGACAAAAAGAGTTTGATATTTGTTTTTTGTTTTTTAGAAGAAGTATCTTTTACGGATGTTTGCAACTGATATCGCACTAGAGACTATGACCTGAGAGTGAATGCGTCGCATGTCACCCAAAGGGTGCCATACTAAACATCCAAGCTGTTGGAAAGAAACTCTCCAACAACCCTTTCTCAAGTAGCTTAAGGCTTGTCGCGTACGACATCAATTAACCTTTATGACTGTATTTTGATTTGTTTGAAGATGAGAAGAGAAAGGACGCACTAAAGGGGACTAATCCAATCCTAAAGTTGTCATAAAAAATTGAACCTATGATTGAGGTTAGGAGGGAATTACCTAATGTTATCATGCATGGTTAGAACCCTAATGTCTGTCATAACTTCTCTTGAACAAGAGAAACCAGAGTTCCTAGGGGAACATGGCAAAGGAAAGTAACAGCAAAAGAAATAAACTGTAAAGAAACAACTGTAAATAAAATGAATACAATGCACCAAACAAGCAGAAGGAGCCAAGCTCAACTTCTAGAGCAAACAAGCCCAAGGGCAACACACAAAGCCCAGGCAAGGGAGACAGACTCAACCTTAAGCCAGCAAGCAAAGCCAATCAATAACAGTCAAGCAGAGGGAGACAGACTCAACCTCTAATGCAGACAAGAAAAGGGAACAAGCTCAACCTTTAGGATGCTCTTAGGCCTATAAACATCTACATGAAGCCTATTCTAATGTAACACACCCAGCAGTCACACAAGCAACAGTTAAGCAAACAGAAAATACAACAGACAAACAACAGAGAAACAGCTCCCCAGCAAAGCAGATTAATAGCAAAACAAATAAACAGTCTGCAAACTACTCCAAGACCAAACCATCTCCAAGAGAAAGAAATCTCCATCTTCAAGCTTCAAAGGATCCACCAAGAGAGAAGAGGGTTAACATCAAGATTATTGCATGATGATGGGAAGCATGATGGAAACCAAGGGAATCCATCATGGCACTCAACCATACATCAGAGATAGGCATCCTCCAAGGTTCTACCTCTTGTGAAATGCCATACATCCTTCCAAAGGAAAGATGAGGCTTTCACATAGGGACCTTGAATCATAGGATGGGAATGGAAAGAAATCAAGGCAATCCATGTTTATTTGAAGAAAGAGAAGCCAAACTAAGATCTTCCTAAACCCTAATTGATTAGGCTACAAGAAAGCTATGAAAAGGAGGTCTAAACACCAAAACCAAGCACCACAATCAAGCTAAAGAAACCTCAAGATGTATAATGAACCACCACAAGAGATTTGGAAGCCTATGTGCACTAAAATCCACTTTTGAGATTCAACTAAGGGAAAAGCTACACTAGAAGCACCCTAATCAACACCTTAAATGTTAAATCTACTTAAAATCCTAAAACACCTTCTAAAATTCTACCAAATTTTCTAAGGGATCCTAAGCATTTTATTGATCTGTGGGCAAAGGATCAGAGCCTAAATCTAAAGGGAAGGCACCTAAAGAAATCCTAAAACCCAAAGAGGTCAAAAGAAACCCTACAAATGGGAGGTCAAGGGAACTAGTCCTAAACAGAATCTAATGTTATCTAAAAATCTGAATTAAATCCTAGAGGATCATGCATCTCTAATCTACCAGCAATTCAGAAAAAACATGAAGAGATAAGCCAAAAATAAGGAATTAATGAAAATGCAAAAAATCACATTAAATTGAAAATTGCATAAAAATAATATCTAAAAGCATCAGAAAATCAAGAATAAAATCTAGATCATGCTCATATTTTTATTTTATTTTTCTGACCAATAATGGATTTAATATGAATTTAGAAATGAAACAAGCAATTAAAATAAAAGAAAATGAAATAAAAAAACAATAAAAGCCAGAATTAAATCAGAGGCGTAGGATCAAGTGACTTGGTCAATCCATCTGAAGGCCCACACGCTGCCAGCGCATTAATGATGCGCAGCGTTTTGAGAGTCAAGGTCCAACTTCTGAGGACTAATTACGAGCGTTGGATTGGAAGACTTGGTCTTCGTTTTCATCAGATCTAAGGGTGGGGAGGTCATCTTCCTCATTTGAGTTCTCAGGTGGAGGGAAACAGTCAGGTGAATCAGACGGTGGCTCCGGTGGCTGAGCCACCGTCTTCTCCGGCGAGCCATCAGTTATAGGTCAAGGAACCTTAACAAAATCTACATCATTCCACTCCAATTTTCACGTAGATCTCAAATCTCAACTCCAATTATCCTAATTCTTCAAAGGTTTCAAAATACGATAGCAACCAGAAAATACTCCATAATTCTGATCATCATCAAAGCTCAATCTAAAGCCATGGATCAACTCCTCATGCTTCACAGGTCTCTAAACCTTCAAATTTTGATCTAAAATCCACCTAATCATCTTCCTAAACCTTAACCTCGTGCTAAAACATGCTAGATCATCATGAATCTATAATAATTTTGAAAGTTGCATACCTGAGTTGCAGCTTCAAATTGGAGCAGTTAGAGCACGATCATTGGCTTCAAATTGTGCAGACACACTATATGATTGATGCTGAAGATGATTCAATCCTTAATTTGCCTTGAATTCCTCTAGAATTGAAAACAAGATTTCTCACTTGAAGCTTGAAATTCACTCTGCAATCTCTGGCTCTGGCACAAAACAATCACCAACCTTGATCAAAACCACTTTCTGAACTTATATAGAATGACTTTGGGTGATTGGGAGGCCCAATGGAGGCCCAATCAAT
This sequence comes from Lathyrus sativus, assembly GCA_963859935.3. NCBI lineage: Eukaryota > Viridiplantae > Streptophyta > Magnoliopsida > Fabales > Fabaceae > Lathyrus > Lathyrus sativus. The sequence continues at coordinate 289,076,752 of OZ012737.1, forward strand.
GAGATCCAATTTTCACTTTTGCTTGAAATTTCCAACTATGGTGTACACAAATCTGAGCTCAAAAATTCTCCAAGAAGCTTCAAATGCAATGCTTGTTAACTGTGGAGAGTGTAGAGATCTAATTAAGCCCTTGTTTGCATCACATGACCAACTTTTGATGTGTTACTTATTTATGAAGTAACAAAGTGAAACACTATGAATTATGCCTCAAATGCCTTTTCCACTATTGCCATTGTGTTCAAAATGACTTTTCTGATTAAAATGAGCATACATTTGGTCTTGTTTGAACACACATGAATTATTTTGAGTTTTTTTCCACTTAAATGCCTTTAAATTCCCCTTTTGTCAATCTCTTTCAAACCAAGTCTCACCCTAAGCCAAATCAATGCATCATGAGTACATGGTTGACCTAAAAATGCCATTTTTAGCAAGTTTTGTGTTGGACAAAACTTCATTTGAATCTTGCAAGATAGTGAAAATGACCTATAATGCCAAATGACCTATAATCTTACTTTCCCAAAGTACCCCTGACTTGTGAGCCTCATAACTTGAGTTCAACAAATCAGATGGAAGACTTCTAGTACAATTTGGAAAGATAAGATCAAGACCTACAACTTTATTATTGGCCATAAGTTGAGGAGAAACACTCTTCTAGGTCAAACGTTCCATGGAAGTTGGTTGACTTTTGCAGACAAATTTCACATTCATCTGATGACCTGTAACTTGTATGGATCATAACTTGAGTTCTATAAATCCAATGGAGGACTTCTAGTACTCAAATTAAAGCTAAGAGCATGCTCTACAAGTTTCATGTTGGCCAAAAGTTGAGATGAAACTTGTATCTTGAGATAAGTGGTCTTGAAGTTAAGCACTAAATAGGGGATGTTACCCTGAGAACCCTAGTTTAGCAACTCCTCACACTTTGAATTATTATTGAATTGATCTTGGGATATCACATCATGTATCTCACCACAACTCTCCATGATTACAAAGACTTAGGATTGAGCTTTGATCCTCTTCAATTGCACAATTGACTTAGGGTTACTCAGATGAAAACCCTAATTGGAACACATTCAACTGTGGCTCTTCACACTTGTCATAATGACTTGATTGAGCTCTACCATGACCCTCAAGACACTCCATGAGCTCTATCCATGATCAAGGCTCCACCACCCACTGATAATCTTCCACTGGTCCTCAGGTTAGGAGAGGAACCCTACACAAGCAACCAAACTTCTCAAGAACCCAACCTTCTTCCTGATGACTTTGGTGACTTCTCAAGCTTGAACAAGACCTCTAGATAGGCTCCTCTTGATATAAACCACACTAGATCCCCTGCTATATGAGCAATGCTATGCTATGCAAATGCTAGGTCAATGATATGCTAATGCAATGAAACATAAACCAAGTGAGAAAAAGTTTAGGCAAATTTTGGGGTGCAACACACCGCTCAGATGCTTTACCTTCCAAATTATCAGTTGACCCCTACTCTTGAGGAATATTCTCACCTGCTGAATGTCAAGATTAAGGACCAACCCATTTACACCAGTATGGAAGAAGAACTGAAGTCTCCTGCCATTGCTCTTGCTCTTCATATGACTAAGGAAGAAGTTGAGGCTGGTCTAGCCAATAAGGGAGGTACTCAGGGATTCCCTTTGAAGTTTCTGCTTGACAAGGCTACCCAGTACAAGATTAATGAGGATTGCGAAAGATTTGGTGTCGCTGTTGTTTTGATGATCTATGGGATTGTTCTCATTCCAAATATAGACAATTTCATAGATATCACCGCCATCACTCTCTTTATTCAGAAGAACCCTATTCCTACCCTCCTTGTTGATACTTACCACTATATTCATTGGAGGAGTGAGAAGAAGACAGGGATGATCCAGTGTTGTTCTCATCTATTGTTCAAATGGTATGCCTCCCATCTGCTAAAGGAAGGACTGTTTGTGGAGAACAAAGAGAAGTTGAAATGGTTTAGATGTATTATGTCCTCGGTAGCCGATGGCATTTCTTGGTATTTCCATGAATACTACGATGTGGAAATTATTTTTAGGTGTGGAAATTTTGGTAATGTGCCTCTGATTGGAAGAGCTGGCTGCATTAATTGCAACCCCTTCATGGCATTGCGTCAATTGGGTTACGCTATGGAAGATGAGCCCGAAGCGGAGAAAATCCAAAGCTTTTTATTGCTCTCCAAAATAGAAGATCCCGGATTCATCAGGAAAATTGCTAGAGCATGGACCAAGATCCATACAAAGGGAAGGAAAGAGATGAAAGCGAAGAACAGGGTGGCTAAAGAGCCTTACAACAGATGGTTGTTAGCTAGAGTGGCTGAAAAGTTATTACCGTTTCCTCCAGAATATCCCATGCAAGAGAAACCTCCTGTTCCCACTCATGTATCCATGGAAGAATATGAGAAGCTAAAGCTAGTGGTGGAAAGGTTGACCAAAGAAAAACAAGATCTTCAGGCTAAAATCCACCAAAAAGGTGTGGAAAATGGCCAATTCAAGAGAAAAATGGAAGTTGAGCAAGACCAAGTAGTAGAAAGCAGTAAGAAATTGAAGCTAGATACAAATCTGAGGGTCATGTATCAAAATGGCTTTGAATGGGTTGACGCATCAGTGAAGACTCACTGATAACGCTTGAAGGAAGCTAAGGACTCTTGTGATAGAGCGTGGCATTTTTATGAGCAAGCTTCTGCTGAAAAGAAGAAGACAAGGGAAAAACTTGAGGCTGACATTTATGATCTCGAAGAGCAATTGAGAAACAAAAGCAATGGGTAAAATCAACGACATTGCGGTAACATACCTTGACCCTAGCTGAAGATGAATGACAACACAAGGAAGAAGCGTTAAGAGCTTCAAATGTCACTCCTAGCATGTGGAACAAAAAATGCTTAGAGTTGGAGATCGCTCAAGAAACAACCACTTTGTGGAAGGACCATTTCGATGCTCTGAAAAGGGATAGTTCACAATGGCTCAAGAAACAAGCTCAACTCGACAAACTATTGGACACACATGGGGATTCCCTCCGGTATTATCAGTCGGCTCTAGACATGTATCATGCTAAGTATAATGATCTAGTGGAGCATTGTAACCTCATGATCCGTGATATCCCATGGAGGTTGGGAAGCGCAATTCAAGACTTGGAAGGGAACAATATCCCTCCTTCAGTCCATCACTTCATCCAGCTCTACGATCAGATGGTTAGAAGATTCATGTTTGAGTCAAAGAAGCTTGAAGACTGCATCCGAAAGAAGACCTTTTAGTTGCTCAGTTCTTTCTTTTGTTGCATAAACTTTTTTATTTAGCCTATTGAAGTAATGGTTAAATCATTTGTATCGAATATTTCCTTGAAAATTAATGAAAGTTGCTTTTTGGACTCAATTGTGCATTTTTACCGTTCATTCACAGTTCTATAATACCCATGATAATCACAAGGTCTCGAAAGTCTCTTTAACATCATTCGAACATTGCATATACCTGGGCATAATTTAGCATTCCCTAAAACCCGACCTTACAAACCGCTTGCCTTTTCTATAGTAAAGCAAGCTGACTTCTCGGCATCCGTACAATACAAGGAATAACCAAAGGAGAATCATGGATCAGCTAGAACAAAATCAAGTTGCTATGAGAGAGGAGATGCAAAGCATGAAGACGCAAATGAACCAGCTCATGGAGCTGATTCAGAACATGGCCAGAAATCAAGCAGAGATGAGGCTAGCAGCAGAGAGAAATACTAATCATACCCCTATTGGCGCGGTTCCAAATGCAGATGGCGCAGTTCCAACCCTTGTTGGTGCAATTCCTACCCATGTTGGTGCAATTCCTACCCCCGTTGGTGCAGTACCTATCCCTGTTGGCACAGGTCATCCACCGGTTGGTGCAGTCCATCCTCCTGGCAGTACACTTCCACCTCCAGTTCATTACAATGATCATGAGGGTTTCTATGAAGACTCGACGGCAGATACATGTGGGCCACAGAACACTGAGTTGGAGAAGAAATTCAATCCTCTACAAGAGAAGGTTAGAGCGATGCAAGGTCCTGGCGTTTTGGGATTAGACATTGCGGAAATATGCCTTGTACCTGGGGTTAAGATACCTCTAAAATTCATTATTCCAACTTTCGAGAAGTACAAGGGTAACAGCTGTCCTAAGACCCACACAAGGTCCTATTGCAGGAAGATGACCGCTTACTCCGACGATGAAAAGCTCCTAATCCATTTCTTCCAGGATAGTTTGACTGAGGCTTCTCTAGAATGGTACATGCAGCTCGAGTGCTCTTATGTTAAAAGCTGGAAAGAGTTAGCGGATGCTTTCGTAAAGCATTATTAGTACAACACTGATATGGCTCCGAATCATACGCAACTACAAAGTCTGACCCAGAAGCCAAACGAGTCTTTCAAGGACTTTGCACAGAGGTGGAGAGGACTAGCTGCGAGAGTACAAACCCCGTTGTTGGAAAGAGTGCTGACAAATATATTCATGGGGACGCTGCAAGGTCCAATTCTTGAAAGTATGGCGTCTACTACTTCTACGGTAATCTCCGAACTTGTCATGGCTAGAGAAAGATTAGAGAGCTTGATGAAAGCCGAAAAGATTGAAAATGCTAGTGGATCCTCGAGTGGGCTCAAGAAGCCATAATAGGGATTCATTAAGAAGAAGGAAGGCTAAGCTAGTTCCATTTCCACAGTGTTGCACCCCAAAATTTGACCAACTCTTCTTTACCTAGCTTATGTTTCATTTCATTCACATTAGCATTATCATTTGCATTTCATTGACATGTATGCAGGAGATCAAGAGGTATGAGTACAAATCAAGGGCTACACAAGACTATGGATCTATCTAAGAAGGTTATTCAGGTGTTCAAGGGTTGATATCCTTGTCAGAGAAGTTAAAAGATCCTCAGAGAGAGTGGTTGGGGCCAACTGTGTAGGTCTCCAAACTTGAGAGTTGTGGGAAGCCATCAGATGATTCTGAAGCTATGAAGAAAGACTTGAAGCCTTGAGAGAGCTTATGAGATGTCTTTAAAGACATCATGAATCCTAGATAGGTCATGGTGCAAGTTTAAGAAGACTCAGCCATGGGTGGTGTAGTTAGGGTTTGATTGGGTCAACCCCAGGTCAACTGATGATTTGGATAAGGTTGAGACCTAATTCAAGGGCCATGTGATCATGGATTGATACATTGAGATGTTATAAGGATGATTCCAAGGTCAACTCATCATGATTGAAGAGTTTGAGAAGTTTCAAGCTAGGGTTTCTAAGTCTTGACAGTGTAAAATCCCATAGTTTGACCCCTATCTTCAAGGCAGTTTAGCTCAAGATATGATGGCCATCCCATCTTACCCCCAACATGAATGTTGTAGAGCTTGTCCTTAGATTTAATTTGATTACTATAAGTCCTTGATAGGATTTGCAGAGCTCAAGTTATGACTTTGACAAGTTACAGGTCATCCGTGGTATGTGAATCTGGGGCCTTGAAAGTTACCCAACTTGCATCAAACTTTTGCCCAAGAAGGATGATTCCTATGAACTTTTGGTCAACATTAATGTTGTTCCTTATGTTCTTATCTTTCTATAGAGTACTAGAAGTCCTTGATAGGATTTGTAGAACTCAAGTTATGGCTTTGACAAGTCAAGGGCATTTTGGTCATTTGGAGATTACAGGTCATTTCAACCATAAGGCCATAACTCCTATTTCCATGCTTCAAATGGAAAAATCTTCAACATCAAACTTGCTCAAAATGATGTTTTAAGGCTCATAAGGAGGTTAGGAGATGTTGGAAAGGCTTGATATTTAGATGCTTCCTTTTTAAGGTTTAGGTTTGATACCTTGTAGTGTAGAATTTAGTTCTAGGTCCAATTTGATGGTTTGATCTTTGAAACTAATGTGGTAGAGTCATGATTGACCTAGGTTCCCATAGTAATTTTTGTAGGATTTTACAATTGATTTTAGTATTTTGGTTAGGACTAACTTTAGTACTAGGTTTTAGGTGATCCTAACTAACTAATTCAACTAGTTTAACTTCTCTAGTTCCCTTAGATTAGGGTTTGTGCTTGGTTTGCCTTTGGTTGAGATTGAAGACAAGTTGAAGAAAAGGTGAGGATGCTTGAAGTTGCTTGGAGCTTTGGATTTGCTTGTGCCTGAAGGTGTATGATGAAGATTAGGAGATAGGACATAGGGAGAGCCTTGTAGTTAGAATGATTTCTTTCACAAACATGGAAAGCATCTGGTGCTTCCATTCCTCCCAATGACTAAAAGTCCTTCTCAGATATTCACATCCCTCCTTTGGAGGGATGAGTGGCTATATCTGGGAAGTAGAACTTTGAGGGAACCAGTCTCTCATAATGACGGACCCTTACAGGCTTCCTTTGGTTGTCAGTAAGCTGTTTATCATTTCCTCTCACTCTGTTAAATCATTTGTCTTCTGGTTTGAGTATCTTGAGAGATGTTGGACTTGAGTCTGAAGATGAAGACTTCATTGAGGAGTATGGAAGAGGATTATTCCTTAAGCATTGCCACTGCAGCTGAAGCATGAAGAGCAAGAACAACAAGTTGATACTTGAAGAGCCAATTGAGATTGAGTGTAGAGCTGAGGCTTAAAGAATTGAAGGATAAAGTTGACACTTCTAAGAGATTGAAGACTACCCTGAGAAGCTGAAGCTTGTAGATGAAGGGGAAAGCTAGTTGAGACTGGTGAAGCACAGAGAGCTGAAGCTTGAAGATTAAGTTGATACTTGTGAAGGAGATTCAATTGAGATTGAGTGTAGAGCTGAGGCTTGAGGAATAAAGGATGAGTTGATACTTACATTGATACATTGAGAGCCTGAAGGAATCAAGTTGACACTTGTGGTTAAGAGCAAAGCCTGAGGGTGGAGTTGACTGGAAAGCTGAAGCTTGAAGAAGAATAAGACTAAGTTGAAACTTATGTTGATGGGTTGAAACCTGGAGAAGAAAATTGATATTTGTCATGAAAGATGATAGCCTTGAAGGGTGATTGAGGTCTGAAGACTGAGTTACTGTTAGAAGAGTTGAGGCTTGGAAAGAGGAAGAGTTGTTGATCTGTTTCTTTCTTGTCTGTTTTCTCTCCTGTATTGCTGATGTGCCTTGTTTGACTTGCTTGATGCATTAGAATAAGTCCATGATTAGACTGACTTTAAACTAGGAGCATGATTGCACTAGAGGTTGAGTTGCTCCCTCTGCTTGTATTTTTACTGTATGGCTTTGCTTGCGAGTATTCGGTAGAGCCCTGCCCCCTTGCCCATGTGGTTTATTTTGTTTGATAGCATATGTTATTTCTTCTGTATGATTGCAGTTTACTGTATTTTGCTTGATAGCATATGTTATTTCTTCTGTATGATTGCAGTTTACTGTATTTTGCTTGATAGCATATGTTATTTCTTCTGTATGATTGCAGTTATTCATATCTGGCTTGAGGTTGAGATGAGCTTGTGGAGGCTGACACCCCACATACATTTCCTCCCTCACTTGCATTGCATGCATTTTACAGTTGTTATCTGTTTATTGTTTAAGCTGATGCTTTACCCGTATCTGCTTACCATTGATGTGATCCCTTAGGACTCTCATTTCCTTTGATAAGGAAGTGATGATAGAACTTTAGGTTGAAACCTATGCATGATAACTTCTAGGAGTTCCCTGTTTCAAACTTCAACTGTAGGATGAATCCTTGGCATGACAACAGTAGGACTTGATAGTCTCCCCGTAGTTGAGCCTGTTCTTTTCTCATCTCAAAACAGCTTAAGATACAGTAATCACGAATGATTTCTTTTGTACGTTACGAGCCTTAAGCTATCTGAGAAAGGATTGTTGGAGAGCTTCTTTTCAACAGTCTGGATGTTTAGTATGGTACCCTTTGGGTGACATGCGGCGCATTCACTCTCAGGTCATAGTCTTTAGTGCGATTGAAATTGCAATCAAACATAAAAAACACTTCTTCCGTAAAAGACAGAAAACAAACTTCAAACCTTTTTGCCCCGTGGGCCCATAATTCGAAGGAAGCTTTTCTGAAGAAAAGAGTGTCGTTAAACTTCAGCGCCACCGCAAACAGGATTTGTCCCTAACTGCTGGAACTGTTGTTTAACCCTACTCGATAAAACAGATGAATCTGAATTCTCGTAATCCGTATTATCCCGAACTACATAAGTTCTGATCTCTCATACCCATTGAGAGTACGTAGGCTCAATACTGATGTATTGGCGAGCCACCTTCCCCGTAACCCGTCGTAGGTCGAACTACGTTGACTCTGATTTCTCATTCTCTGATGAGAATACGTAGGCATAAAGTGTGACGCTTTGCCGAGTCATTTTCTTTTCTTTTTAGACCGGACTTGATAGGTAGATAGTTAAACCAACCCGTCCAGTAAACACAACAAGCGTGGATCCCGTCGAGTACGACGGACGTGAGGGGTGCTAATACCTTCCCCTTGCGTAACCGACTCCCGAACCCAGACAACGGTTGCGATGACCTTGTCTTACCCTTTTTCGTCAGGTTTTTCCGATCGTTTCCTTTCCCGTTCCGAGGGATAAATAACGAAAGGTGGCGACTCTTCTATTCTGCCGGCACCATATTTTCGCGGAAGCGACAGCTGGCGACTCTGTTGGGGACTTGATAGTTTCCTGGGGTCCAGCGTCCCGTATGCGAGTCAGTTTGGGGATCCAATGTCCCCTGCGAGAGTCAATCCTAGCGCTTGTATGGTTACTTGTGGGGTTGTGTTTATTTATCGCATTTTATTTCCTGCACTTTATTTTCATTCTGATATGATTATCTATGCTGTTGTGGGAGGGGAATTCTGATGAGTGAGAAGCCAGACCCAGGCTTGAGCGAACATAGCATTAGTTGTGGAAATTAGTGGGCGCGTGCTTGCTTGGCAGGCACTAGTGTCTCATGAAATCCACTCTCAGACGAGGTTCTCCTGGTTGACTTCTTTTTCAACCCTTTGGGTTGAGGGGGTTGTTGGTTTGGAGGATTGTCGACTCTGGGGACCGATCATTTGTGATTCAGCCGAGTGAGGCCGCTTCATGAGCTGGTGATGCCACACCTTCTGGGTATCGTATCACCCCTCTTGAATGTCTGTGACGCTGATGAACGCATAGGATTCCGAACTTGAGTCAGTTTAGGTCCATACCTATGAGCAGGGTTGGGTTTATTGTAGGAAACTTTGACCTTCAGATTACCTGGTTTTCTTGACAGTGAATCAGTTTTGTTGGTACTAGAGGTTCTCATCATCAGACATATGATTGTTCTTGACAGAGCAGGTTTTTGATTGGGATCAGACGATCTTGTCATCAGATGTGTATGTGCTCTTGACAGAGCAGGTTTATGATTAGGACCAGAGGTTCTCATCATCAGACATATGATTGTTCTTGACAGAGCAGGTTTTTGATTGGGATCAGAGGATCCTGTCATCAAATGTGTATGTGCTCTTGACAGAGCAGGTTTATGATTAGGATCTGAGGATCTCATGAGCAGATGTATGGTTGTTCTTGACAGAGCAGAGTTTTGGTCCTGTATCAGAGGTCCTTATTATCAGACGTGTGTTCTTGACAGAGCAGATTGTTGGTCCTGTATCAGAGGTCCTTATTATCAGACAGGTGTTCTTGACAGAGCAGATTGTTGGTCCTATATCAGAGGTCCTTGTTATCAGATGGTTTGTTCTTGACAGAGCAGAGTTATGGTCCTATATGTGTGTGTGTTCTTGACAGAGCAGATTTGTGGTCCGATACCAGGGTTTCTTCTTATCAGAGACAGTGGTTGTTCTTGACAGAGCAGTATCGTGGTTTTGTTGATACAGAGTCTTCGCAGCACAGTTTCCTTGATCTCTTGCTGCATGATTGCATCTTACATTGTTTTGCATACTCATTTGCATTTCATTAACGTGTGTATGTGTTGCAGGTACAGTTTTCCCCGATCCAGGATTTTTTGCCTCCTATTGCATTGTTATGGGTTCTCTGAGGAAGACCGTGGCTTACAAGCTCCCTGCCCCTGATGTGGTTCAGCTGACTGGTTTTATTTCTTTAGCAGATGATTCTGTGAGAGATGAGTTCAGGAAGTCTTACGGCAAATTGCTCAGTTTGGTTCGTAAACCTTCTGCGTTCGAGTTGAATGGGTTGCACGCTCTACTGCAGTTCTACGATCCTCCGTTGAGATGCTTTACTTTCCAGGATTTTGTTCTCGCACCCACGCTAGAAGAATATGCTGATTTGTTAGGTGTGCCTATCAAGAAGCAGATGCCTTTTGTTCATATGGATGCTGAGCCTAATCTGGCTGGTCTAACTCCGTCACTTCATCTGGATGCCTCCGAGTTGGTATTGTCTAGTTGGAACAAGGTTCCTGGTTTCTCCTTGCAGTTCTTGGGGGGAAAAGCTCAACAGTGCGCCAAAGACGGGTGTTGGGTCGTGTTCAACGCCATCCTCGCTCTGTGCATATATGGCATCATTCTGTTCCCCAATATGCCCGATTTTGTAGACTTCGACGCCTTCCGCATCTTTGCATCAGGGAATCCAGTCCCTACCTTGATAGGAGATGTCTACCATTCTATCCATTACAAAAACGAGAACAGAAGGGGCAAGAATGTCTCGTGCTGTGTGCCCCTGCTTTATAAATGGCTTGATAGTCATTTGCCCAAAAGGGGTCCCTTTGTTTTGTCTGCAGCCACAGCTGAGTGGTCCGAGCGTTTGATGAGTCTATCTGTAGAGGATATTGACTGGTTTGACAGAGATAGGTTGGGTACTGAGATTATCTTCAGCTGCAGCGGGTTTCCGAACATGCCTTTGATAGGCAGGAAGGGCTGTTTAAACTATAATCCGTCTTTGCTGGTCCGACAGTTCGCGTATGCTTTGAGGGCTCCGCCGAAGGATGAAGAGGTGCAGGAATCTCTGTACCTCACTGGTCTTCTAGAGGAGGACCTGTTATTTAAGCTGCAACGCGCTTGGAATGGCATCAGTAAGAGGGGAAAACTATTGCTGGGGAGAAGTAATAATCAAGCCTACCCTCCGTATGTGACTTGGGTCAGAGCCAGAGCCGATGCTATAGGGATGCCGTTTCCTCATGCCAAGCCAGAAAGCCCTCCAATGATTGAAGAGCCTACTACCGTGCCCATTCAGCAACATAATCAGGTGTTAGCTGAGCGAGATGAATTGAAGAGGGCAAATGAAGAACTGGAGAAAGAATTGGCTCAACTCCGAAGCGAGAGAAACGAAGCTGTTTATTCCTTCAAGAGGCAGACAGAGCTGGTGAACCAGCTGGGGACAGACCTAACTAAGAAGATAGCCGAGCGTGAACGCATGGGTCAAGACTTCAAAGCTGTCAACGATGTACTGGCCACGAAGAAGCAGCACTTGGACGAAGCGTATCGGAGGATATCTAAGTTCAACCAGCACTGGAAGGCCTCCCTAGCCAACAGGAAAGAGCGGGAGGATAAGCTGATGCTACAGATTTCCAAGCTGAAAGCCCAGGTCAGGGCTAATGAGAATAGGTTTGATGAAGAAACCGCTTGCAGATACGCCGCCGAAGGCCAGCTCAACAGAGCTCTCGCTAACCTGAAGGAGCGCAAACTGATGTTTGAATCCAAGATGCGGAAGCTAGAAGATTGTTTTGGCGAAGGAGCATGGGAAGATTCGGTCGAAGGTCTTCAATACACCATTATGCAGAGGGAGCTACTCGTCGAAGGGTTACTCGCTCGTCCTGATCATCCAGAAACGAAGGGGTTGTTAGAAGAGTTTCGCGCCCGTGGTCGTGCTTGACTATATTTGTATTCCTTTTGTTTGATCGTTGTTGTATGCTGACCATCACCAGGCTTGTTGGTCGAGGTCATGCTATTGATTCTGCTTGTACTCACTGATGTCGTGTACTGCCTTGATGGGCTTTCTTTATATATGAGATGTTATTTCCATGACTGGACTCAGACTTCTTGTTATCAGCACTGGCACTCAGGCACTAGGATCGGGGGAGATCTCCCTAACGCACAGACACACGTTTGCATTTGCATGAAGCATTTGCATAACGAGCACTTTGTCGTTTTTCCTAACCCTTTTGTGTTTTCAGGTTGTTTCAGGTTGTTCCAAGATTGATCAGAGACCTATTCACCGCTATCCGACCAGAGCAAATCAAACCAGAATCATGGAGCAAGTGCAAACTGATGTTCAGGAACTCCTCGAAAGAATGGATCGCTTCATGGAGCTCATGCAAGCGGTCGCCAATGGCCAGGATCAGCTCAGAACCTTGGTTCAGCCTCTGATTTCAAGGGTCGATAGCAATGGCGTACTCCACGGTGGGACTGTGCCTACTCCTCTGCCAGTTGAAACTCCGCAGAATGGCGTCCCCGTGACCGGGGGAAATGGCAGTGCCAATGGCAATGTGATAGCTAACATGGGACTCAACGGTAATACGACGGGCGTCGGTAATGGGAGTCTTGAAGCTAATGTCAACGTTGGGCTGGGCAACGGCCATGCAGGTGTTGGGAATCTGTTCGGGCCTCAACCATGGTTAGAAGATCGTCAGGACGATGTGTTCTCTCAGAGAGGTGCTGAAGGGGGGCTGACTGCTGTAGCACGTCTAAGGTTCAAGGCACTCGAGGATAAGATGAGAAATATCGAGAATCAGAACACCCTGGGTGTTGATATGTCCAAGTTGGGACTGATTCCTGATTTCAAGGTGCCTCCGAAATTCAAGGTACCTGACTTTGAAAAGTACAAGGGCACCACTTGCCCTCGCGTCCACCTGAGATCGTATTACAGAAAAATGTCGGCTCATTCCGAGGACGAGAAGTTGCTGATGCACTTTTCTTTCAAGACAGTCTGTCCGGGCCCTCCCTCGAATGGTACATGAGTCTGGAACCTACCAGTGTGCGCACGTGGAAGGACCTTGCTGAAGAATTTGTGCACCACTACCAATACAACAGCGACTTGGCCCCGAACCGAGTCCAACTGCAGAATCTGTCGCAAAGGAACAACGAAGGGTTTAAGGAATACGCCCAGCGGTGGAGTGAATTGGCAGCCAGGGTTCAGCCGCCGATGGTTGAACGTGAGCTTGTGCAAATGTTCGTAGCTACCCTCCCAGGGGTTTATTATGAGAAATTGGTCAGCGGCATGTCCGGAACCTTCTCAGATCTCATTATCACGGGTGAGCACATTGAAAATGGGATCAAACTCAGGAAAATTCAAGGTGAGTCATCCTCAGCTGGAGGGGGCGGAAAGAAACCTTATGCTGGAAAAAGACGAGAAGGAGAAACGAGCGCTGTGACCAACGCTCGAAGGAAGGGTAAAGGCCCTCACCAATAGGTGGCCAGCATAACTATCCCGGCAGTTCATCAGCCACAGTAGCAGCAGCAGCAACCGAATCAACAAGGATACCGAAAGTATCAGAATCGGGCACCTCTGTCGAGCCGTCACCTCGAGACACCGCCCATGTCGTACGCGCAACTATTGCAGACTTTGCTTCAGCTACAGTTGATCCAAAAGAGAACCTTGGCTCCCTTGACAGGGGCACCTCCGCCGGGTTATGACGCGAATGCAACTTGCGAGTTTCACTCAGGGGCACCAGGCCACACAGTATAGAACTGCAAAGCCTTCAAGCACAAGGTGCAGGACATGGTGGAAGCTAAGATCATCAACTTCTCGGATAATGTGCCAAATGTCACGAAGAATTCTATGCCGAATCATAGGGGAGGTGGAGTAAACACCATTATTGAAGACGAGAGTTTGGATTTGTTGACTGACGTCAGAGATCTAAAGACGCCGCTTAGCTTCGTTAAAGCTAAGCTGATGAAAAGAGGTTTCTTTCTAGAATGCGGAGAGCTGTGTATGGGATGTGCGACAAGTCCTGATGGATGTGAACAGTTGATAGAGGGAATCCAAAGTCTGATGACTGAAGGGATCTTACAGTTTAGCCGGAGGGCCGAAAGTAGATCGGGGGAGGTAATGCTGAAGCAAGGAGATGAGGTTGCCACCATCACCATCCCTCGCCAAACGATAACTATTTCTGCACCCAGGACGCCCACGATTACCATCACCAAAGCTGGGCCAATACCGTTCGAAAGCACTAATGTTGTCCCATGGCATTACGGGGCTAAAGTCTACTGCAACGGACAGAAGTTGGAGCTAGAACCGTTTGGGTCGTCTGTGGAGAACCTTGCGGGAATCAGTGGTATTACTCGCAGCGGAAGAGTGTTTGCACCACCTGAGGTCGTGGCAGACAAAGCAGACAGAGCTGACGCAACTGATAAAGGTAAAAGTAAAGTCGTCGAAGAGATCCCGTGTGGGGCAAAAAAAGACTTACTTGTTCAGGACGTCGAGGAGTTTATGCGGTTGATTAAAAAGAGTGACTACAAGATTGTGGATCATCTCCATCAGACGCCCTCAAAGATTTCCATCCTGAACTTGTTGCTGTGTTTTGAAGCACACCGCAACGCGCTGCTGAAGGTGTTGAACGCCGCGTATGTACCGCAGGAAATATCGGTAAATCAACTAGAAGAGGTTGTAGCCCACGTGAATACTGGAAATGGGCTAGGGTTCACTGACCTCGAGCTGACGCCGAAAGGGAGGAACCACAATAGTGCCCTGCACATCTCGATAGAGTGTAGGGGAACGATTATGTCGCACGTGTTGGTGGACACAGGGTCGTCACTCAATGTTCTTCCGAAGAAAGCATTGATGAAGTTGGATACTCGGGGAGTGATTTGCACACCCAGTGATCTGGTGGTGAAGGCGTTCTATGGAACCAAACGCCATGTTTTCGGGGAGGTGACCCTGCCAATCCAAGTCGGGCCGGAAACATTCGACGCAATCTTTTACATTATGGACATCATGCCTGCCTACAGCTGTCTCTTGGGCCGGCCGTGGATCCATGCTGCTGGAGTCGTGACCTCCACGTTGCACCAGAAACTCAAGTATGTTGTCGGATGTAGCATCGTGACTGTGTGTGGCGAGGAAGACATAATGGTGAGCCATTTGTTGTCCTTCAAGTATGTTGAGATGGATGGGGAAATCCACGAAACTCTATGTCAAGCGTTCAAAGCTGTTAAAGTCAAGGACGTAGCTCCTGTAGTCACTGAGAAGCCAGAGATGACTCTCTCCTCCTTCAAGGAAGCCCGGGCCGTTGTCCAAGCCGGATCTACCCCAGGCTGGGGGCGAATTTGGGAGATACCTAACAAGCAAGATAAGTTCGGGTTGGGATATTCTCCTGGAGCTGAAGCTTCTTCTTCTTGCGTCGCGAGGTAAAAGGGCCGATCCAGTTTACCAGTGGCGGGGTGATATTTGAAAGCGTCAACGTAGTGTCTGAAGACAGCGGAGATAGCGACTGTGACCTCGACTCTTGGATCCAGCCAAGCAAGCCAGGCGAGGGCCTTACCAACTGGTCCGTCAAGGATATCATCCAGATGACAAGCGAAGAGTAATGATTTACTTTTTCCAATCATTGTACAACCCTATGTCCTACCCGGGGCATAGTGGTTTTATTGTCAGGGCCTTGTTGGATTATGTACATGCATTTTATTAATAAATCAAAAGGCGTTTTTCTTCATATTCTAATATTGTGATCTCTGTTATTCCTGTTTTATATTTGTTTTGAAAAACAATAAAGTGGCAATGGGGTTTGTGCTAACCTGCACATCCTTGTTTTAAACTTAACCCTTGTTATTGCAGGATCCACATAACAGATGACATCGACTCTGGACCTTCTACGACTCACTTCGACTTCGATTGCCCGATCTATCAAGCCGAAGAAGAGATTGATGAAGACGAAGACCTTCATGAAGAGTTGTCCCGCTTGTTGAAACAAGAAGAGAAATTTATTCTGCCTCATGAAGAGGAGATCGAGATTGTGAATCTGGGTTCTGAAGAACTCGTCAGGAACGTCAGGATAGGGGCTGCATTGCAGAGTGATGTCAAGCAGAGATTGGTCGAGATGCTAAGAGAGTATAGTGATGTCTTTGCTTGGTCATAGAAGATATGCCCGGACTTGACACTGACATCGTGTTCCACCACTTGCCGTTGCGAGAAGATTGTCCTCCCGTTAAGCAGAAGCTTAGGAGGACGAGACCAGATATGGCCGTTAAGATCAAAGAAGAAGTGCAGAAATAGCTTGATGCTGGCTTCTTAGCGGTCACTACTTACCCTCCGTGGGTCGCCAACATAGTGCCTGTACCGAAGAAGGACGATAAGGTGCGAATGTGCGTCGATTATCGGGATTTGAATAGGGCGAGCCCTAAAGATGATTTCCCGCTGCCTCATATTGATGTGTTGGTCGACAATACAACCCAGTTCTCCGTATTTTCGTTCATGGATGGCTTCTCCGGTTACAATCAGATCAAGATGGCGCCGAAGGACATGGAGAAAACGACGTTTATCACTCCTTCGGGAATGTTTTGCTACAAGGTAATGCCTTTCGGTCTGAAGAACGCAGGGTCCACTTACCAACGAGCAATGGTAACTTTGTTTCATGATATGATTCATCATGAGATTGAAGTCTATGTTGATGACATGATTGCGAAGTCCCAAACGGAGGAGGGACACCTGGTCAATTTGCTGAAGCTTTTTGAGAGGCTTAGGAAGTTCAGGTTGAGGCTGAATCCTAACAAGTGTACTTTCGGAGTACGGTCCGGAAAGTTACTGGGGTTTATCGTGAGCGAAAGAGGCATCGAGGTTGATCCTGCAAAGATTAAAGCGATACAAGAAATGCCCGTGCCAAAAACAGAAAAAGAAGTCTGTGGTTTCCTGGGCAGAATAAACTACATTGCAAGGTTTATTTCTCAGCTCACAGCCACGTGTGAACCGATGTTCAAGCTTTTAAAGAAAGATCATGCGATTATCTGGAACGAGGATTGCCAAAAGGCATTTGACAAGACAAACAGTATCTGCAGGAACCTCCGATCTTGATACCCCAGTGGCCGGACGACCACTAATCATGTACTTGACAGTTCTTGAGAATAGTATGGGGTGTGTTCTCGGTCAGCACGATGAGACGGGCAGAAAGGAGCATGCCATTTACTACTTGAGTAAAAAGTTCACAGACTGTAAATCTCGCTACTCGATGCTGGAGAAGACGTGTTGTGCACTAGCCTGGGCTGCCAAACGTTTACGACAGTACATGCTCAATCACACTACCATGCTAATTTCGAAGATGGATCCGATCAAGTACGTCTTCGAGAAGCAAGCGCTTTCGGGCAGGATTTCCAGATGGCAAATGGTGTTGACAGAATATGATATTCAGTACGTTTCCCAGAAGGCCATCAAGGGAAGCGTATTGTCTGAATACCTTGCCGAACAGCCGATCGAGGATTACCAGCCGATGAAATTTGAATTCCCTGATGAGGATATCATGTTTCTCAAAGCGAAAGATTGCGATGAGTCGTTGCCCGACGAGGGGCCAGATAGGAAATCCCAGTGGAAATTGATATTTGACGGGGCAGTTAATTCCTACGGAAGTGGCATTGGGGTGATCATCACGACTCCCCACAGATCCCACATCCCGTTCACTGCGAGACTGACGTTTCCAGTTACCAATAACGAAGCGGAGTATGAAGCATGCATCATGGGTCTAGAAGAGGAAATTGATTTGAGAATCAAGAACCTGGACGTATATGGTGACTCAGCGCTTGTGATTAACCAGATTAAAGGGGAGTGGGAGACTCGTCAATCAAATTTGGTGCCGTACATGAATTATGCCAGAAGGCTACTTCCGTTCTTTGATCGAGGGGAACTCCATCATGTGCCCAGGGCGGAGAATCAGATGGCTGATGCCTTAGCCACGTTGGCTTCGATGTATAAAGTCAACTTTTGGAATGAAGCTCCAAGAATTGTCCTTTCCCGTCTTGATAGACCTGCATTCGTCTTTGCGATTGAGGAAGCCGCCGACGGTAAGCCATGGTTCCACGATATCCATACCTTCCTTATGACTAAGGAATATCCGGCGGGTGCGTCAACCCAGGATAAGAAGACTCTGAGGAGGCTGTCTGGAAATTTTTATCTCAATCCTGATGGAGTTTTGTATAAAAGAAACCATGATCTCGTGCTACTCAGATGTGTAGATGAGAAAGAGGCGAGTATGCTCATGGAAGAAGTCCATGAAGGCACATTTGGTACGCACGCCGGCGGGCATGCTATGACGAGAAAGATCCTGAGAGCAGGGTATTACTGGCTGACGATGGAGTCAGATTGCTTTAAATTCGCGAAGAGATGTCATAAATGCCAGATTTATGCTGATAAAGTTCATGTGCCGCCGTGTCGTTAAATGTCATGTCCTCCCCGTGGCCGTTCTACATGTGGGGCATCGACATGATAGGCAAGATCGAGCCCACTGCATCTAACAGTCATCGCTTTATTCTAGTAGCTATCGACTACTTCACCAAGTGGGTGGAGGCAGCCTCTATGCTAATGTGACCAAGCAGGTGGTGGCTAAATTCATAAAGAGGGATATCATCTGTCGTTACGGAATTCTCGAGCGGATCATTACTGATAATGGTTCGAATTTGAATAACAAGATGATGAAGGAGCTGTGCTAGAGTTTCAAGATTGAACACCATAACTCATCTCCTTACCGGCCGAAGATGAATGATGTCGTTGAAGCGGCCAACAAGAACATCAAGAAGATTGTTCAGAAGATGGTTGTGACCTATAAAGATTGGCACGAGATGCTGCCATTTGCATTGCACGGTTATCGTACGACGGTACGTACGTCAACCGGGGCAACTCCTTTCTCCTTAGTGTATGGTATGGAAGTTGTCCTACCGTTAGAAGTGGAGATCCCTTCTTTACGAGTTTTGGTTGATGTGAAACTTGACGAGGCAGAATGGATTACGAACCGACTGAACCAACTCAGCCTGATGGACGAGAAGAGGTTAGCATCGATTGTGCACGGTCGTTTATACCAGAGCCGAATGAAGAAAGCTTATGATAAGAAGGTGCGTCCTAGAAGCTTTCAGACGGGTGATCTCGTCCTGAAGAAGATTCTTCCTCCACACTCCGATCACCGGGGCAAGTGGACTCCCAATTACGAAGGTCCGTACGTCATCAGCAAGGTCTTCTCGGGAGGAGCTTTGTTGTTATCCACGATGGATGGTGAAGATTTTGCATCCCCGGTGAACGCGGCGCGGTTAAAAAATACTTTGCTTGAAAGCGACCCGCTGGACGGTAAAAAGAGAGTCCAGGCAAAAATGGGGCATCCTGGCGAACCATAAAAAAGGAAAAAGGTTCGGGCAAAAATTAGGGATATAAATTTAAAAAATGTACGCCCGCAAAGTCGAAAACCCGGATGGGCGGCTTTGGCAAAAAAGGGTATCTCGGTGAACTGAAAACCCGCAAAGGGCGGTTCACGCAAAAGTTAGGGATTTGAAAAAGCAAATGACTGCGTTCCGCGTATGGACTTTCATTGTTTAGTGGTTTGGAAGACCTGAGGGCCGTTTATCTGAATCAATCTCTTCTGAAGCTGAAGCGTCAGAGAAGTATCGAAGTCGAGTGGGTCATAGAGGGATCAACTCATGGTGTTCGTTTACGCCTCGTTGCCGACATTTGTATATACTGATGTATATTTATGTTTTATTTTTGCGCGGCTTCCTCATCCCAGGAGCTTGCCTCTGTTGTAAAACACTTTTACCCATTCAGGGGTTCGTTATCAATAAAATGTATACTATTCAGCAATTCTGTTTGTTTGTTTGTTTAGCATTTATCTGTTTTGTTTGCGAAAAAGAACGCCGATGTTTTTGACAAAATGCGCATACATAAACTTACTGGCCTAGGCCACTGATTGTTGAAACAACGAATTACTCGAACATTGTCACAAGATGATAACCTTGATAGGTCCCTTTTGAGAAAGGTATCTTGTCTGTTTGTTTGTGTTGTTGCAGGTGCAGCATGTTCCAGGCAGTACGCCGTAGGCGTCCCCGAGCAGGACGATTCCTCCTTCTCCAGCAAAGTTCAGTAGTCTCTCCCCGCAGAGTCTGAACGTGAGATCGTAAGCATTGATATGTCTCTCCAGGCAGAGAAGATTCTCTCCCCAATCAGATGTATCCTTAAAGAACGGCATCCCCCAGCTGAGTCAAGTGCCGAAGCGTGTGTTTATCCCCCAGCACCGGGTCACAAGTGCAAGTCTCATAGGAGGCTATTCACTGGAGTGTGTAGCAATTGATAGTTCCAGACTAAAGTCTTCAGCAGAATTGAAATTCCCCGCAGAGTCGTACTCTCCCCTGTAAGCAGGATGATTCCTTCTTCCCCAACCGAGTTTGCAGATCCCCAAGAGAGCCGAGTCCTTGGAAGCCGTTCGGGCCATGAGTGGTTTTCCCCAGTAGAATGTTGAACAGCTGATGCTGTATTTCCCTGCCGGAGTCGTTATCTCCAGGAAGGTTAGCCGTGAAGGCCATGTAGTTTATCTCTGCGATTGATATCGCTTTCCTTAGCAGGTCCGGGTTCTCGCAGAGCTTCATCCCCCTGCAGCAGTCAACTGAAGTTTGCTTCCCCATGCGGAGTCCGACTGAGATCGGCGCGACCTTCTTCTCCATGGCAGGATGATTCCTTCCTCCACCAGAGTGGTTCTTTCTCCTTGACAAGAAGATCCTCCCTTCGGCATTTATTTTGCTGACAGGGTCGCAGCATTTTGCATGATTGCATGACATTTTTCAGAAAAACCCGTAGCATTTCCACCGTGTGGAGCATTGCGGCATATGCATATTAAAACATGAGCTAGGTCGTTACCGTTCTTGTTTTGCAGGTGTTCCTCCGCAAAGTCGTTTGCTCAAGATGATTCTTAAATTCTCCCCAGCAAAGTCGTTTGCCCAAGATGATTCTTGAATTCTCCAGTGAAGGCGTTCGCTTAAGATGATTCTTAAAACCCCCTGTAAAGTCGCCAGAGAAAGCCGCCCAGAATGATTCCTAAAATCCCCGGCAGAGTGTTTGCTTGGGATGTTACCCGAAATCTCCAGCAGAGTTATGGGTTTAGGATGATTCTTGAAGTCCCCTCAAAGTTATTTATTCAAGATGATTCTTGATTTCCTCAGCAGAGTTAAATCACCCAGAAGGATTCCTGGGACCCCGAAGCAGAGTTACTCGATAGTTCTCCAGAATCCCCAGCGGAGGTGCGTCATCCCCAGCAGGTTTCTGAATAGTGAAGTTGAAACTTCCCCTGAAGACTTGATGATCGAAGTCCAACCGTATTGACGAAGCAGTTCTCTCAACTGATGTGGAGTGCCTGATGGTAGAAGGTGGATATCCCCAATTGGTTCATTATTGACTGAGAATTCCATCCTCGACTTACTGACGAAGGTCGGCTGACGCCCGAAGATTTCTTTGAATGCCCGACGACATGAATAACTTGATAGGTGACCTGATGAGTCCCGAGGAATTTTGATGCCTGATGGCATGATCGACCATGTATCGCCGGTTACCGTGTGACCAATTCCCCAGCTAGTCGCCGTGCAGCTAGTGTTTTAGTTTTCGAAGATTCGTTCCCATTAGAGTATCGTGTACTTGTGCAGTTGGCAAATTTCCGGGTTTGTTGGTATTCAACCGTCTCGCACCTTGATTGGTTGAGAGCCGTTCGCTTCTCACCCAGTCAGGTTCAAGCCGTTTGAATAGGGGCAGCTGTTGCACCCCAAAATTTGACCAACTCTTCTTTACCTAGCTTATGTTTCATTTCATTCACATTAGCATTATCATTTGCATTTCATTAACATGTATGCAGGAGATCAAGAGGTATGAGTACCAATCAAGGGCTACATAAGATTATGGAGCTAGCTAAGAAGGTTATTCAGGTGTTCAAGGGTTGATATCCTTGTCAGAGAAGTTAAAAGATCCTCAGAGAGAGCGGTTGAAGCCAACTGTGTAGGTCTCCTAACTTGAGAGTTGTGGGAAGCCATCAGATGATTTTGAAGCTATGAAGAAAGACTTGAAGCTTTGAGAGAGCTTATGAGATTTCTTGAAAGCCATCATGAAGCCTAGATAGGTCATGGTGCAAGTTTAAGAAGACTCAGCCATGGGTGGTGTAGTTAGGGTTTGATTGGGTCAACCCTAGGTCAACTGATGATTTGGATAAGGTTGAGACCTAATTCAAGGGCCATGTGATCATGGATTGATACATTGAGATGTTATAAGGATGATTCCAAGGTCAACTCATCATGATTGAAGAGTTTGAGAAGTTTCAAGCTAGGGTTTCTAAGGCTTGACAGTGTAAAATCCCCTAGTTTGACCCCTATCTTCAAGGCAGCTTAGCTCAAGATGTGATGGCCATCCCATCTTACCCCCAACATGAATGTTGTAGAGCTTGTCCTTAGATTTAATTTGAGTACTAGAAGTCCTTGATAGGATTTGCATAGCTCAAGTTATGACTTTGACAAGTTACAGGTCATCTGAGGTATGTGAATCTGGGGCCTTGAAAGTTACCCAACTTGCATCAAACTTTTGCCCAATAAGGATGATTCCTATGAACTTTTGGTCAACATGAATGTTGTTCCTTATGTTCTTAGCTTTCTAGAGAGTACTAGAAGTCCTTGATAGGCTTTGTAGAACTCAAGTTATGGCTTTGACAAGTCAAGGGCATTTTGGTCATTTGGAGATTACAGGTCATTTCAACCATAAGGCCATAACTCCTGTTTCCAAGCTTCAAATGGAAACATCTTCAACATCAAACTTCCTCAAAATGATGTTTTAAGGCTACTAAGGAGGTCAGGAGATGTTGGAAAGGCTTGTAACTCAAAGTTGCAAAAATGACCTAAAATGAGGGCATAAGTTAAATAAATCAAAGTTGGAAATTGATATTTTCAACCTACACATCCAAACCATGGCATGTAATATATCATTTTGACTCTAGAAAACATTTTAAGAACAATGGTTTAGCCACATTTTTGAGTTGAGATTCAATTCATGGACTTGCTTTGAAAAGCACTTGCTTGCATATTAAGCAACACTTGCAAAACTCAAAATAAAGGCATGAGCAAGGAACTTTGCAAGCTAAACACCTCTAATATCTCACTTGGGGAGATTTTGGGATGAGAACAAGTGGCTGTACCAAGGGAAACAGAATTGAGCATGGCATGATACATGATTGAAAATCTCATGACATGAGAAGTGGAAAATCTCATTGGAAGGATCTAGAGGGTTCTAGATCATCTAAACTTCATCTATATAAGGAGTAGAGTGGATCCATTGAAGGGGTTGGTGATCATTGAAGGATTGAGCATAGCTTGAGATTGAGTTTTCTTGGATTGCAATTGAAATCGGTTTCACCAAATTCCTCAATTTCCATCCATTTTCTTGATTGAAACATCCTCTATGAATGTCAATGAGTGATTCCAGATCATTTTCAAGAAGAATTGGTGGCTGAATCGTGTATGAGCAAGTGAACTTCTCCACCTGCAAATCACTATCGGGTTCCAAGATTCAAGCACTTTCCATTGATTCTTTTGCATACAGAAGCAAGAAGAAGGTTCCTTGATCGTGTCCAGAAGAGTAGAGAGCTTGATTTGGAGGATTCATGCATCTGTTACTCAAGAATTTTCAGGTTGGTACCTTTCTTCCTATAACATGATTTAGGTAGAATTAGGTTGAATTAAGGTGCTAGATTGATTGTAGAATGGTGTAGGATGGATTTCAGATAGTTAATTGATGAATTAGAGACAAAATAGGAGAATTACCATTTTTGGTTGAGATTAGGATATGATGATTCTTGAGGTTTTAGAGGAAGTTAATGGTATGGTTGAACTCGTGGCAAGATTTGGGATAAGATTCATGTTTTGACCTCTTGGATTGGAGGCTTCTAGGGAGAACTAGGGTTGAAGGGGATGATCGGAGCTCCACCGGCGGTGGCCGGAGCTGGGCGCGAAATTGCAGAGGTTTGAATGGAGAAGATGACTCTGGGACCATCAGATCTTATTTTGACCTTTGACTGGGAGACGATCCAAGGGCCACGTTTTGAAGTTGAATTGTGAAGGAGTCTGAAGCATGAAACGCACCGTTTCATTTATTCAGGTGTTTTGGGCTTAGTGATCTAAGTGTTATCCACACCCCCTGATGGCCCAACCCATTCTTTTAACTGAAAATGATTACTATCCACACCGCGCGCTTATTTATTTTAATTGGATTTTCTTCATTTTTTCATTTTTATTTATGGTTCTTGAAAAAATCATAATTAATTGAATATTAATCCAATCAAACCCATTCTTTTTGCATTCTACTCATGATTAAGTCTATTATGTTTTAGAAGAAAAAAATGTTCATTTCATGTAATTTCTGATTTTATTGGAATTTTATATTTTAATTGATATTAAAATGATTATGGTTGATGCATATTCTTGTAGAATTTTGTTTGATCTCATGGTGATGATTTTGAGCCTAATTTTTTGTGTGTGATTAGGTTAGACATGTATGATCCCATAGAATTTTGCTCACATTTTTGTGATGAAAATAGTCGTGCTTTCTAGATTGATATTTAGATGCTTCCTTTTTAAGGTTTAGGTTTAATACCTTGTAGTGTAGAATTTAGTTCTAGGTCCAATTTGATGGTTTGATCTTTGAAACTAATGTGGTAAAGTCATGATTGACCTAGGTTCCCATAGTAATTTTTGTAGGATTTTACAATTGATTTTAGTATTTTGGTTAGGACTAACTTTAGTACTAGGTTTTAGGTGATCCTAACCAACTAATTCAACTAGTTTAACTTCTCTAGTTCCCTTAGATTAGGGTTTGTGCTTGGTTTGCCTTTGGTTGAGATTGAAGACAAGTTGAAGACAAGGTGAGGATGCTTGAAGTTGCTTGGAGCTTTGGATTTGCTTGTGCCTGAAGGTGTATGATGAAGATTAGGAGATAGGACATAGGGAGAGCCTTGTAGTTAGAATGATTTCTTTCACAAACATGGAAAGCATCTGGTGCTTCCATTCCTCCCAATGACTAAAAGTCCTTCTCAGATATTCACATCCCTCCAAGGAGGGATGAGTGGCTATATCTGGGAAGTAGAACTTTGAGGGAACCAGTCTCTCATAATGACGGACCCTTACAGGCTTCCTTTGGTTGTCAGTAAGCTGTTTATCATTTCCTCTCACTCTGTTAAATCATTTGTCTTCTGGTTTGAGTATCTTGAGAGATGTTGGACTTGAGTCTGAAGATGAAGACTTCATTGAGGAGTATGGAAGAGGATGATTCCTTAAGCATTGCCACTGCAGCTGAAGCATGAAGAGCAAGAACAACAAGTTGATACTTGAAGAGCCAATTGAGATTGAGTGTAGAGCTGAGGCTTAAAGAATTGAAGGATAAAGTTGACACTTCTAAGAGATTGAAGACTACCCTGAGAAGCTGAAGCCTGTAGATGAAGGGGAAAGCTAGTTGAGACTGGTGAAGCACAGAGAGCTGAAGCTTGAAGACTAAGTTGATACTTGTGAAGGAGATTCAATTGAGATTGAGTGTAGAGATGAGGCTTGAGGAATAAAGGATGAGTTGATACTTACATTGATACATTGAGAGCCTGAAGGAATCAAGTTGACACTTGTGGTTAAGAGCAAAGCCTGAGGGTGGAGTTGACTGGAAAGCTGAAGCTTGAAGAAGAAGAAGACTAAGTTGAAACTTATGTTGATGGGTTGAAACCTGGAGAAGCAAATTGATATTTGTCATGAAAGATGATAGCCTTGAAGGGTGATTGAGGTCTGAAGACTGAGTTACTGTTAGAAGAGCTGAGGCTTGGAAAGAGGAAGAGTTGTTGATCTGTTTCTTTCTTGTCTGTTTTCTCTCCTGTATTGCTGATGTGCCTTGTTTGACTTGCTTGATGCATTAGAATAAGTCCATGATTAGACTGACTTTAAACTAGGAGCATGATTGCACTAGAGGTTGAGTTTCTCCCTCTGCTTGTATTTTTACTGTATGGCTTTGCTTGCGAGTATTCGGTAGAGCCCTGCTCCCTTGCCCATGTGGTTTATTTTGTTTGATAGCATATGTTATTTCTTCTGTATGATTGCAGTTTACTGTATTTTGCTTGATAGCATATGTTATTTCTTCTGTATGATTGCAGTTTACTGTATTTTGCTTGATAGCATATGTTATTTCTTCTGTATGATTGCAGTTATTCATATCTGGCTTGAGGTTGAGATGAGCTTGTGGAGGCTGACTCCCCACACACATTTCCTCCCTCACTTGCATTGCATGCATTTTACAGTTGTTATCTGTTTATTGTTTAAGCTGATGCTTTACCCGTATCTACTTACCATTGATGTGATCCCTTAGGACTCTCATTTCCTTTGATAAGGAAGTGATGATAGAACTTTAGGTTGAAACCTATGCATGATAACTTCTAGGAGTTCCCTGTTTCAAACTTCAAATGTAGGATGAATCCTTGGCATGACAACAGTAGGACTTGATAGTCTCCCCGTAGTTGAGCCTGTTCTCTTCTCATCTCAAAACAGCTTAAGATACAGTAATCATGAATGATTTCTTTCGTACGTTACGAGCCTTAAGCTATCTGAGAAAGGATTGTTGGAGAGCTTATTTTCAACAGTCTGGATGTTTAGTATGGTACCCTTTAGGTTACATGCGGCGCATTCACTCTCAGGTCATAGTCTTTAGTGCGATTGAAATTGCAAACAACCATAAAAAACACTTCTTCCGTAAAAGACAGAAAACAAACTTCAAACCTTTTTGCCCCGTGGGCCCATAATTCGAAGGAAGCTTTTCTGAAGAAAAGAGTGTCGTTAAACTTCAGCGCCAACGCAAACAGGCTTTGTCCCTAACTGCTGGAACTGTTGTTTAACCCTACTCGATAAAACAGATGAATCTGAATTCTCGTAATCCGTATTATCCCGAACTACATAAGTTATGATCTCTCATACCCGTTGAGAGTACGTAGGCACAATACTGATGTATTGGCGAGCCACCTTCCCCGTAACCCGTCGTAGGTCGAACTACGTTGACTCTGATTTCTCATTCTCTGATGAGAATATGTAGGCATAAAGCGCGACGCTTTGCCGAGTCATTTTCTTTTCTTTTTAGACCGACCTTGATAGGTAGATAGTTAAACCAACCCGTCCAGTAAACACAACAAGCGTGGATCCCGTCGAGTATGACGCACGTGAGGGGTGCTAATACCTTCCCCTTGCGTAATCGACTCCCGAACCCAGACAACGGTTGCGATGACCTTGTCTTACCCTTTTTCGTCAGGTTTTTCCGATCGTTTCCTTTCCCGTTCCGAGGGATAAATAACGAAAGGTGGCGACTCTTCTGTTCTGCCGGCACCTTATTTTCGCGAAAGCGACACACAGAAAGAGGGAAAGCTCATCAGGTTTAACATCATGTTGCTATCGTTGCTCCGCAATAATCACTTTCTATTCCCGCAAGCCATCTTGTGACTCAAAAAAAAAACCAACAACAACAACCATACCAATTGCAACAAAACCAGTATTAGGGCCAACAAAGACAAAGAAGGCCCAAAAGAAGATTTGATCCAATCCCATCAACATATGCCAGACTACTTCCGTACTTGTTGAAAGGAGGTTTAGTGCAATTAAGGGAAATGAGGGACCCTCCAGCTGTCCTCCCCCTGGTTATGACGTTAATGCAAGATGTGAGTTTCATTTTGGTGCCCCAGGCCACAGTATTGAAAACTGCAAGACCTTGAAGTATGTCGTCCAAGACCTTATTGATTCAAAAGCAACAAATTTCACCAGAAACACCCCGAATATCAAGATAAATCCAATGTCATCTCATCATCACTCCACAAACATGATCGAAAGCTCTAGAGGGATTCGATTAATTTCGAACATTGATAAACTGAAAACACCCTTCTCCATTGTTAAAGAGCAGCTCCTGCTAAAAAATATTTATTCTAGCTGTCCAGCTGATTGTCACGTTTGTGTGAGAAAATCTCAAGAATGCACTGAATTGAAGAAAGGCATTCAATGCCTGATGGATTAAGGCGTATTGGTGGCAAAATGACTTTCGAAGGCTGAAGAAGTTTCTACTCTTGATATTCCGTTTGAGGCATTGGAAATACCATATGATGATGAAAATGAATCATGGAACCCTTCCAATAGTTTGACTCGTATTCCGTTAATAATACCGTGCGATGAGGAAGATTGGGACAATGTGTATGGACAGGCTCACATTCCTCTGTAGATCCCTTACGACGAATAATATGTGCTTCCTTGTGGTCAAGATAGAAAATCTCTAAGTATACCTTATGATTCAATTGAGATACCTATGTCTCCACCATCGTTGAATCAACTCGTCATCTCAAATCCAGCACCGTTTCCTTATGAGAGCACGAATGTTGTACCTGGGGTTATATGATGAGGTTGTTTTTCTCAATGGATAGAAGGTTAGAGAAGAGGACATCTTAGAGGAAAAAAAGACTGTGGAGAATATCGTAGGAACTGGTGGTGTCACCAGAAGCGGTAGGAGTTTTGCACCAACAACATCGCCCGTCAACAACAGTGGCAATGCAAACAAAGACACTGTTAAATAAGGAACCATTGAAAAGGGGAAGTCCTCCAAATAGAAGGTTGTCCCTAATAGTGAAGCAGAGGAATTTTTAAGTATCATACAAAAAAGCGATTACAAAGTGATAGACTAGCTCAATCAAACTCCTTCGAAAATCTCCATGTTGTCACTATTGATGTGTTCAAAGGCTCATCAGGAGGCACTAATAGAATTCTTGAAGGCCGCTCACGTGCCTCAAGAAATATCAGTGGTACAGTTTAAAGAGGTGGTGGGGAACATAGCGTCAGGTCATATTCTGAGCTTTAATGATAGTGAATTACCCCCCGAGGGTTAAAACCATAACAAGGCCTTGCACATTTCCGTGGAATGTGTATATGTTGTATTCTCTCGAGCGTTGGTCGGCACTGGGTCATCACTGAACGTACTACCTAAAACATCGTTGCATAAATTGTCAATTGAAGGGCTTGTGATGAAGACAATTCAGACTATTGTAAAGGCTTTTGACGGAGCCAAGAGAACTATAATTGGCGAGGTAGATCTCCCAATTAGGATTGGGCCACATACTTTTATCATTACATTCTATGTAATGGACATATATCCCGCATACAATTGCCTTCTTGGTCGCCCATGGATCCATTCAGCTGGTGCCGTAACGTCAACTCTTCATCAGAGACTCAAGTTTATGATTAATAATCAGATGGTTACCATTGAAGGAGAAGAAGATGTTCTTGTGAGTCATCTTTCTTATTTCCGCTATGTTGTGGTAGGAGACGAAGTGCATGAGACTCCGTTCCAAGCCTTTGATGTGATCAAAGTTGAAATGATTCATGAGAAGCATGTGTCTTCAATTGTAACTTGGAAAGACGTGAAGACAATGATAGAAGAAGGTCACCCTCGAGGATGGGGTAGGGTGTTGGAGCTGCCTGTCAATAAAAATGGAGTCGGTCTAGGTTATAAGCAGAAAATACAAGAGAAGAACGCCTATGATAGGGGTAAAGGACTTGCAACTCCGTTAGATTTTACTAGTGGGGGTCATCTCGTCGATGGTCAAGTCAAATTTATGGAAGCTAAAGACGGTGGTCATGAAGAACTATTCATGGTGTATCCTAGAGCACCCAACCAGACATTGAACAACTGGAGTATCGTTGAAATTCCTGAAGTTATTCTAGTAGACGAGTAATTCCCTGTTTTCCGTTTTTTTTCTAAAAAAAGCCTATGCTCTGCCCAAGGCATATGGATCATGTTGTAGGGATTTTTTGCTTTTAAAGCACAAACTTATCATCAATGAATAAACTTTTGCATCCAATTGCGCTCCCTTTCATTCATTTTTACTTTTTGCACATAAATATATTTTTTTAAAAAGACAATGTTTTTTGTTTTTCTTCTTCATCTTTCTTAAAATAAAAGCATGAAATCATTCATCGTGCAGATCTTCCCCTGTTCCTATTGATAACGATACTGGTTCGATATGACTTTGATTACCCAATTTACCATGCTGACGAAGACCGCGAGGAAGATTGTGATCTCCTAGTAGAGCTGGCTAGACTGTTAAAGCAAGAGTCAAAGGTCATTCAACCGTATCAAGAAGAGGTTGAAGTCATCAACATGGGAACCGAAGAGGATACCAAAGAGATCAAGATAGGTGCTTCCTTGGAAGCAGAGATCAAGAAAAAGTTGGTCATGTTGCTGCGAGAGTATATTGACGTGTTTGCTTGGTCCTACAAATACATACCTGTTCTGGACGAAGACATTGTGGTCCACAAGTTACCCCTCAAAGAAGATTGCCCGCTGGTGAAGAAAACGTTGAGGAGAATGAAGCCAGAAATGTCCTTCAAGATCAAAGAGGAGGTTCAGAAGTAGTTAGACGCTGGTTTCCTGGCAGTATCCAGCTATCCGAAACGGGCAGCAAATATTGTCCCAATACCTAAGAAGGATGGAAAGGTGCGAATGTGTGTTGATTACAGGGACCTCAATAGAGCAAGTCCAAAAGATGATTTTCCTCTGCCACACGTTGATGTGCTAGTCGATAATACAACCCAGTTCGCTGCCTTCTCGTTCAAGGATGGGTTTTTTGGCTATAATCAGATCAAAATGGCGCCAGAAGATATGGAAAAGACAACATTCATCACCCCTTGGGGAACTTTCTGTTACAAGGTCATGCCGTTTGGACTTAAAAACGCAGGCGCGGCATATCTATGAGCTATGGTCACTCTATTTCATGATATGATACATAAAGAGATTGAATGCTATATAGACGATATGATCACAAAATCCCAGACTGAGGAAGAACACCTCATTCACTTGGAAAAGCTTTTTGCAAGACTTAGAAAATTCAAACTGAGATTAAATCCCAACAAATGTACTTTTGGTGTAACATCTGGTAAACTGCTAGGTTTTATTGTAAGCCAAAAAGGGATTGAAGTCGACCCAGATAAAGTTAAAGCTATCCAAGACATACCAGCGCCTAAAACTGAAAAAGAAGTCTAAGGTTTCCTTGGGAGATTGAATTACATTGCCAGATTCATATTTCATCTAACGCCCACTTGTGTACCCATCTTTAAACTGCTTAGGAATGATCAAGTTGTTGTGTGGAACGATAATTGTCAGAAAGCATTTAAGAAAATAAAGGACTATTTACAAGAACCACCGGTCTTGATGCCTGCAGTACCAGGACGACCTCTGATCATGTAATTAACGGTGCTAGAAGGATCCATGGGATGTGTGTTGGGTCGGCATGATGAAACCGGTAGGAAGGAGCACACAATCTACAACCTCAGCAATAAATTTAATGACTGTCAATCGAGATACTTAATTCTCGAGAAGACGTGTTGTGCATTATTTTGGGCAGCAAAATGACTAAGGCAATATATGCTCACCCATACAACTCTGCTAATTTCCAAGATGGATCTTGTCAAATACATATTCGAGAAGCCTGCTCTCACCGGACGAGTGGCTCGTTGGAAAATGGTACTGACAGAGTACGACATCCAGTATGTCACACAGAAGGGTATCAAAGGGAGTGTGCTCTCTGATTATCTTGCTCACCAACCTATGGATGACTACCAATATATGCATTTCAATTTTCCTAACGAAGACGTCATGTTTGCTAGAGATTATACAACATTAGGCCCAAATGATGGATCCGAACCAGGATCGCAATGAACGCTCATGTTCGATGGTGCCGCA
Source organism: Lathyrus sativus (assembly GCA_963859935.3). Taxonomy (NCBI): domain Eukaryota; kingdom Viridiplantae; phylum Streptophyta; class Magnoliopsida; order Fabales; family Fabaceae; genus Lathyrus; species Lathyrus sativus. The sequence continues at coordinate 289,108,361 of OZ012737.1, forward strand.
AATGCTAAAGGTTGTGGAATTGGGGCAATCCTTACTTCCCCAACTGGATTTCATCTACCATTCACTACCAGATTGTGCTTCAATTATACTAATAATATGGTCGAGTATGAAGCCTGTATCTTCTGAATTGAAGCTTCTATTGATAAAAGGATCAAGATTCTAGAAGTCTTTGGAGATTCTGCACTCGTCATATGCCAAATAAAAGGGGAATACAAAACGCTTGATGTCAAGTTGATTCCTTACAGAGATCATGTCTTGAAGCTAATCCCATACTTTGATGAGATCACTTTTCATCACATTCCCATAGCAGAAACCCAATTGGAAGATGCTCTAGCAACATTAGCATCTATGTTCCAATTCAAGCGGAAGAATGAGGCACCGTCCATCCGTTTAGAGTACCTTGACGAACCTGTTTATTGCCTGGAATCCGATGCTGCAAAGCCTAAAGTTGATGATCATCCTTGGTTCTACGATATCAAGCGGTACCTAGAAACACAAGAATATCTAGAAGGCATTACCATCACTGGCAAGAAATATCTTAGGAAACTTTCGTCAAAGTTCTTCCACAGTGGTGATGTGTTATACAAAAGGAATTATGATTTGGTTCTGCTCAGACGCGTGGATAGACACGAAGCAGAATGTATCATAAAGGATTTTCATGAAGGATCTTTTAGGACACACACCAGTGGCCACACTATGGTTAAGAAGATCTTAAGGGCCAAAAACTACTGAATGACAATGGAAACGGACTGTTATCGTCATGTCCAGACATGTCACAAGTGCCAGATTTATGCAGACAAAGTTCATGCGTCACCACTTCCTTTGAATGTTTTGACTTCGCATTAGCCTTTCGCCATGTGGGGCATAGATGTAATCGGACGTATCGAGCCAACCGCTTCCAATGGACACCGTTTCATCTTAGTGGCCATTTATTACTTCACCAAATGGGTGGAAGCTGCATCTTATGCCAATGTCACTAAATAGGTGGTGACTCGCTTCATTAAGAAAAATCATCTGCCAATATGGAGTTCCGAATAAGATCATTACTGATAATGGTTTGAACCTCAACAATAATATGATGAAGGAGTTGTGTGAAAGCTTCAAGATTGAGCACCACAACTCGACGCCATATCATCCCAAAATGAATGGAGTTGTTGATGCGGCGAATAAAAACATCAAGAAGATCATCTAGAAGATGGCGAAGACTTACAAAGACTGGCACGAGATGTTTCTATTTTCCCTTCATGGCTACCGCACTTCAGTGCACACTTCCACTAGGGCAAACCCGTTTTCTCTCGTGTATGACATGGAAGTAGTGTTGCCTATTGAAGTGGAGATTCCATCCTTGAGGATTTTAGCAAACGTCAAGCTAGACGAAGCTGAGTGGATACAAGCAAGACTCGACCAACTTAATCTCATCGACGAAAAGCGCATGACGACCATCTGCCATGGTCATAAATACCAAAAGCAGTTGAAGAGAGCCTTTGACAAGAAAGTTCTCCCATGACACATCAAAGCAGGAGATTTGGTCTTGAGAAAAGTTCAGCCAACTCACATTAACCCAAGGGGCAAATGGACACCGAATTATGAGGGCCCATATATAGTAAAAAATGTTTTCTCCGGAGGGGCCTTGATTCTCTCGATCATGGACGGTGATGATCTTCCATCCCCTGTGAATTCAGATGCAGTTAAAAAATATTATGCCTAAAAGATAGACCCGGTGGACCAAAAAGAAAATCCACGCAAAAATGGGCGTCCTTGTGGACCATAAAAAAGAAAAGGTCCAGGCAAAAATTAGGGACTAAAATAAAGGAAATATCCCGGTAGGTTGAAAACCCGAAAAGGGCGGCCTAGGAAAAAGTTAGGGATTCAAAAGGCTAAACTGCATCTTAAAAAGACGTGTGAACTTTCCTTCATGATCACTGAGCTCCGACTGGGAGAGATCAATTCAATCGTTGCACTCAAAAGCAAGGCATAGAGGGTCTTCAAAGATATATGGGTCATAGCAGAATTGAAACTCGACAGAAATCAATTTCAACATTACCTCTTTTAGGAATTGCCTCCATTTGTAATTTTCCCGTTTATGGGTTCCTCATCAATAAAGATTACTTTCGTTAAAAAAATTTCTCTTCTATTTTCTTACCGTTTGTTTGCAAGATTTGTTTTATTGGTGATAAGTATTGCACATAATAACATTTTGGTGGAAATGAAATAAGGGATTAGTTCTTCTCTTAGGATAACCATAGGGTGACCATGACTCCGAGAAACATGCAGGAACACCATTTGAAACCACGAAGTGACTTGGCCGAGCCAAATCATCTAGCCTAGAGGAAATTGGCGTCAAAATTGATTCCTAGCATCTCCAGAACTTGATTGCATCATGAAGAAATGAAGTCGAGAAGTCGAGCTTGTTCCCATCTGGTCCAAAACCCATCGCATTTGGCACCTTTTTGTTTTGAAACCACTTTTGACTGGCACTTCTTTAAGAGAACCATCTCTAACTGGTACCTTTTACCTCACATATCTTCGGTTCCCCAGCAAGCCCAACCATGCATGGCATGACCGTCTTTCTAGACCCGCTCATACCCCAAAATTATGCATACATCTTGCATCATATGCATACCTAAATTATAACATACTTCCCCATCACTTGTATCTCCGCGCGCCAGCATTTGTATTTGTATTTCTAGCCGTTATGGAACATCATTATCATAAAGCATTCGCATATGCAGGTCAAGGTCCATGATCAATCTCGAAGATTTCCAAGATCATCATCAGCCCAGAAAGGGGCATTTTTTGCAATGTCGTGGGTTCCCTCTCACGAAATTCAAAGATATCAAAACAAGGTTCAGCCTAGCCATGGGCACCTTTTTCAAGACCATGACCATCTCCCATGAAGTTGTTTCAAATTTAGGGTTGATAAGTTTTCAAGACAATATTCAGCCCAGTCAAGGGCATCCTCCGCAAGACTGTGGGCGTCCCCCATGAAGTTGTTCAACCGTTTGTTGAGCAAATTCAAGAGTATTAAAGCAAAAAAAACTCAGCCCAGTCAGGGCATCTTCTGCAAGACCGTGGGCGTTCCCCTCAGCCCAGTTAGGGCATCTTCTGCAAGACCGTGGGCGTTTCCCATGGAGTTGTTCAACCTTTTGTTGGGCAAATTCAAGAGTTTCAAAGCGACGTTCAGCCCAGCCAAGGGCATCTCCTTCAAAGTCGTGAGCTTTCCTCACGAAATTGGTCAACCTTTTGTTGACCAAGATCAAGAGTTTTAAAGCAAAGCTCAGCCTGTTCGGGGGCATCTTCAAAGTTCATGGGTGTTCCTCATGAAAGTCATTTCAACATTTTGTTGTCAAAGCTATGATCCTAAAAGGAGTCAGTGGGTGTTCCCCATTGATTTATCTCAATCCAATCTTCCTCTTGGGCGTCCCCCAATGAGTTGTCTCCAGCAAACTTTACCTTTTTGTCAATTGCCTTATTATCATCCTATCGGTGATAGCTGAACTTCGTCAGTTCAACCTAGCCTGTATCTTTTTGGTGTCGGTTGCCTTCAAGATTGGGAGGTTATTGTCATCCTTTTGGTGGTAGTAACTATGGAGTTCGCTCTATCATCCTTTTGGTGATAGGTCTATCATCCTTTTGGTGCCAGATTGCGCGAATATGGCTCTACCGTCCTTTTGGTGTAATAGCTGGTGTAAGTTTTGCTCTGTCATCCTTTTGGTGATGAGTCCATCATCCTTTTGGTGCCAGATTGTGCGAGTGTTCTACATTATCCTTTTGATATTAGATCCCTACATCCCTTTGGTGTCGGGGCTGTGTGTTTGGGTTTACTATCATCCTTTCGGTGATAGGTATGTCATCCTTTTGGTGTCAGATTGCTTATGTTATTATCCTTTGGTGATACCGACTCTTGCAATTATTCAATGTTTACTTGAGGGTTGACATTTATTCATATTCTACTTCTCAAACACTTTCTTCCTTTTCGGGAAAAATTCAGGGTCTTCTTCATATCTAATTTCCTTTTACCTTGAAAGAGTGAACGTCGAGACATTTCGTCTTACTAGATCTAATCAAATTAGATAGGGGCATCTGTCATACCCCAAATTTGTCCTATTTGTCTATAACCTTCATTTTTGTACCTTTGCTCGCTGACTATATTCAGAAAATGTGTGGTTGCTACTCAGGGTATCACAATGTTGATCTGAATTAAGCCGAGTTTCATCTGAGGTTTGTCAAAATCACGGAGGATTATAGTATAGGATGAGATTCATTGATTTTGGTTTGGTTTGTAAGTCAGGCAAGGGTTTCATTTAAGGGCGACAACACCAGGAGGTGCATGATTCAAGAGGTTGAGTTTGAGATTTCAGTTAGAGTTGATGTGCCATTTGAAGTTATCCGTTCAGGTTTATGTGGCAAAACATTATCTTATGACTAAGCATTTGACTCGTTGTGAAGAATTTGTTCACTGACATTCAAGTAGGCAAAGTTCAGGGATGGCTTCAATGGTGAACTCATTTTAGATTCAGGGTCTTGATTTGTTTCGAATTCAAGGTAAGCCCAAATTACTAATTTAAGGTTCAAGCCCCAAATTTATAATAAAAGTTTCAAATGCAATTCAATTTCATTCCAAATATCGATTTACGTCAAGTTTCAGTCCCCTTCCGAGTTTGATGTCCAATTTTCGAGTCATTTCATTATCCCAAATTCAATTTTTGCTTCAAGTTCCATTTTCAAATTGCAAGTTTATATCAAGATTCGAGTTATTCCAAGTCTTTATTCAAAATCCAAGTGCAAATTGCAACAATGTTAAGTCCAAATTCTAATCCATGTTCATTTTATACAAATTAAATTCAAGTATATAAACTCCAAAGGCCCAACTCATAATTTCCAAAAAAATCTCTACAAACAATAAAAGCCCATATTTTGTTTTCTTAAGGCCCATTATCATTTAAAATTGCAAAAGATTATAAAACAAAAATTCAGGTCTTCCAAGGCAATTCCAAGGTCATTGTGATACATTTTAATAAATACAAAATATTGCAATCAAAAAGAGAAAGATGCTACGGCTGGAGCTTCACTAAGCCGTGACTCCACAGTTTTGAACTATTTTTCATAAAAGGTGTGTATCAGACGAAATCCATATGCGACAAACCGGGCCACAACAATTTTAGGACGGCCCCAAGTTGACAGAATAAACTACACACGAGCCTGCCAATGTTGTACAACCCGGGAAAATCAACTTGATTCATACGCACTGGCCCTTGTACGGCCACTAAACCACAACTTCGCACAATGTGACCCCACACCCAATGCCTTCAGACCTTCTTGCACAGCAACCAATTTTGCAGACCACAATGAAAGCAACATCACCTGCCCATAAATATCATCAAAGAGACACAATAAAAAAGGGGGGGGAGAGAAGAAAAAAAATGAAGGACGAGCCTTGCATTCCTCAATGCAACTGACCATTTTCCTTTCTTCAAAAACCACAATTCTTTATCCTTCACAAAAACCACACACAAGCCATTCTCCCTGCATCTTCATCAACAACAACAATACGACCTTTCTTCTTCCTCATAAAACTAAAAATTCCTTCAAAATCCAAACGTGAGATACACAACACCAAATTTGAAAACCCAGATTGCAAAACATTGAGTGAATGAAACCCGCGAGAAGATGAAAGGATGAGAAGAAGCGATTCATAGAGATTCAAAGCTGAAACAAAGGAGAAGAGTGGAATGTTGTACATCGTTGTTGCACGTCGTCATTCGCTGAACTGAGTTTTTGGATTTGTTTCTTCAAAGTCGTGTTCATCTTTGTGTGATGAATTTCTTTTCTTTTCATTTCATACTCTTCTTTTTATTTTGGGAACCGTGTTTGTGTTTTGGTTTTTGAAAAAAGCACATGAGGAAATTTATCTTTGACATAGCTTTGATTAGGTTTCGTTTTAAAAGAACATGCTGATGATCGTACCATGTTGAAGTGTGAATTTGGGTTTTGCAAGCCCACCATGACTTCTTTAATTCACCTTTCTTTAACCGAGTGTTTGTTGCTGTTGTTGGCCCATGATGTTCACATAGCACACCAGATTCATATGTGGATGATGGGCTTCGGCCCAAATGACTCCACTCACACCCTACCTATAATTCATGCGCGTCACCTTAAACTTATTTCTATCCCCCTGTTTTTCTTTTATTTTATTATTGTTTTTAACAAATTTTGATTTAGGTTTCCTTCAAAATATTTCTCATTTAGCTTTTGGCATATATTTTATTCTTGGACTGTTACTTGCTTTTTTTTCTTTTTTTGTTTATATTGGTCGATGACGAGACCTCCATAAATTGTTATTGGTCAAATTATTGATAAATAGCGGTTTATCCGAGACCATTTTTTCACTTCTCATTTTCTTTCTTGTCCTCGATTTTATTACATTTTTCGAATCAATGAAGTTTTTGGATTCATGAACATTAGTCTTCGAGGTGGTTAAACCTTCGTTATTTCAGATCTGTAGAAAATGATCATTTGGATCATTTTTATATACTTTGGGATCATGAGAGGTTACCCTCGATTAATTAACATAGGGTTTGTGATTAAGACAAGATTTAACCTTACTTTTAATTTCATCTCGATTTTATTTTATTTTATCGTTCAATGAAGTCTTTACATTCGTAAATGTTGACTTATCAAAGTCGATAATCTTTATTATATCAAATCTATAGAAAATGATCATTTGGATCATTTTTCTACACTTTTGGATCGTGAGAGGTTACCTTCGATTAAATGACACGAGTTTATGATTAAGACAAGATCCCATTCTTGTTGGTCTGTGCGACACGATTAAATTGGAGAATGATCCTCAATATCATTTCTCTATCTTGTTTTTAGCGCGGATATTAATATACGCGACCTTCTATAGTTCGACTTTCGTCATAAGTCGAGCTACGATGGTTTAGCGTTACATTTCGACCTGATTCATTCAATCAATCATTAATTCTTGATTTTAATTTTTGTTCAATATACTATTGTTTTACTTTTCAGTCAAATACACCCTCGATTTAATTTCAGTCATTATATCACTGTTTATATATTCTTGCACTTATTCTTTAATTATATTATTGTTGATATTATCTTGTTTATTATCTTGCTCATACTATCATAATTGTCCATATTTCATCATGTCATACTATTCATATATTGTTCATCTAACCCCTTTCTTATCTATCTCATTCAAAAATACCAAAAACACGATAAAACTATCGAAGCCCTAAAAATCTTAATGTGGAGGATTGTTGGTCATTATCTTAGGTGTTGAAGTTTAGACCTTGTACCTAAGCTCTAGTTTGGATGTTTTTGTCAGAACTCTTTTTCTTTGTTTAGTTTAGGACACCTCGCACACACACGACTTCCTCTTGGGGTACCTGACAATGAGACCATTTATTTCCCGCAATCCCTTGTACTTTATATGTATCCCTCTCCCGTTACAGTGTAATAGCTCAGTTTCTCTCATGCTTGCTTGCTACTCATTAAGAAAGATAAGAATGAATTAGGCTAGAACACTTTCAAAATAAAGAACAAACGAGGCTTGATCCAACGTCAAGTCATTTTCAAACTCATTTAAAAATTGGATCACCTTAGGGTTTCTCCTTCTCATTTCACCCCTCTTCTATCAAATCACACTAACCTTGTATGTATTCAACCTTTGTAAGTCGGTTGCTTTACACATCGCCATCAATATACCATGTTCTATTCACCACAATTTCTTTTCAAACTTTTCTCCTCAAGTCTAAAAATCTTGGTCTCGTACCAAGCGCATTTTCAAAACTCTTTTCCTAATAAAACATGGATGGCTGTGGAGTGGTTAGGCGAAGGCCTTGTCCCATCCCGAGTGCTTGACATTACCATTAGGGTTCACTATCGTAAAGTACTTACCATTCTAGATCAAAATATCTTTAATAAGAGAATGAAGTTCTCTTTGTATTGAACTAAAGAGAGAGGATTGAGTGAAGACTTCTTCCTCTCTGGGTATTAGGCGTTACCTGTTTGCGGTAGAACGGAGGTAACATATCCTTTTCGAAAGGTTAATTTTCGCCATGCGAGGAAACGTGTCTCATTTGATTTGTGAGATGTTATTTAGGGGTGAAATAGGTCCTCGGATAGTAACCCCTTGCGGGTATTACCCAATTCTTTATCTCAAAGTTTTGTTATGGAAAGGTGTAGAGAATTCAAGCGTCTTCGAGTTGAAAGACGAGTATCGAGACCACACACTCTATAGTGAGTATCCTGACACTCGGAGAGGAAGAAGTCTACACTCAATCCTCTCTCTTTAGTTCAATACAAAGAGAACTCCATTCTCTTATTAAAGATGTTTTTGGTCTTGAATGGTAAGTGCTTTGCGACAGTGAACCCTACGGTAATGTCAGCACTCGGGATAGGAGAAGGCCTACGCCTAACCACTCCATGACCATTCAAGTTTTGTTGAGAAAAGAAAACGAAAATGCATTCGGTACGAGACCGAGGTTTTAGGAAAAAAGGTTGTGGTGAATACAAGTGTCTTCATATTGAAAGATGGGTATCGAGACCACACACTCTACAGTGTATCCTGACACTCAGAGAGGAAGAAGTCTACACTCAATCCTCTCTCTTTAATTCAACACAAAGAGAACTTTATTCTCTTGTTAAAAGTATTTTTGATCATGAATAGTAAGTGCTTTGCGACAGTGAACCCTAACGATAATGTCAGCACTCAGGATAGGAGAAGGCCTACACCTAACCACTCCATGACCATTCATGTTTTTGAGAAAAGAGTTTGAAAACGCACTCGGTACAGAACCATGGTTTGAAGAGAAAAGGTTACAAAAAGAAGTTGTGAAAAGAAGTTTGAAAACGCACTCGGCACAAGACCGAGGTTTTAGGAGAAAAAGTTTGACGAATACAAGCGTCTTCGTATTGAAAGACGAGTATCGAGACCACACACTCTACAGTGAGTATCCTGACACTCGGAGAGGAAGAAGTCTACACTCAATCCTCTCTCTTTAGTTCAATACAAAGAGAGCTTTATCCTTTTATTAAATATGTTTTTGAGAAGATGCGAAAGAAATAGGAGATGGATACGAATATATACAAGATACAGATAACCAACAGTCCACCAATTTAGATTTTATGGTTTCGATATTGATTAAGTGTTTTGAAAGAATGTACAAGTTAATTTGAATATTTACAGGATATGAATAATATACAGAGTAACAATATATATACAAGAATATTATTACTGAATTTAAAGCAGTTAATATTTGAAAAAAATAAATAAAGCTAGTGGTTAGTTTTGTTAATGAATCGAATTGGGACAAATGTAACGCTAAACCATCGTAGCTCGACTTATGATGAAAGTCGAACTATAGGAGGTCGCGTAATTGATATCCGTGCAAAAGACAAGATAGAGAAATGATTTGAAGGTCATTCTCCGATTAAATCGTGTCGCACGGACCGAAAGAGTTGGGATCTCGTGTTAATCGCAAACATAATGTCGATTAATCGAAGGTAGCCTATCACGATCCCAAAGTAAAGAAAATGAGCCAAATATTCATTTTCCATAGATTTGAAATCGAGAAGGTAATCGACTTTGATACACGGCGCTTACGAATAAAAGACTTCATAAATCACAGAAAAATAGTAAAATTGAAAGTGAAGAAGAAATGAGGAGAGAAAGAAGGTGGTCTCGGATCCAACATTACTTATCAATAATTTGAATAGTAACGATTTATGGAGGTCTCATCATCAACCAAAATGGTGAAAAATAAACAAAGATGGATAAATGTCGAAAATAGAAAGGAGAAAGAAAAGTCGATCTCGTATCTATCGTTTCTCGTCAACAATTTGACGGATAAACGAAGGAAATCTCTTTATCGACCCGAAAAAATCAAAAATAAAATAAAGTGCTCAAAAATAAAAAATGAAATCCAACTCTAAAGAAAATATATTGAAATAATCTTTAAAAATTAAACTAAAAGAAAACATTTATAAATAATATATAAAATACTCTAGAAAAATGTTAAAAGGATATATAACTAAATTAGAGAATAAATATATATTAACTATTTTTTGAAATATTTACAAATTAAATAAACCATTTTTTACAAAAATAAACATAAAACAAGAACAGGGGGGTTTGAGGATAAACAAGGGTTGTGAGTCAAACCGTCATGGTCCACTTGGCTTAGAAGCCCAAACCTATGATAAAAAATAAAAGAGAAAAAAAATAGCACACAAAAACAGATCCCTCATTCTTTTCCGTCTCAAAGCAAGTCATCACCTTTCCCTCTGAAAAAAAAAACAAATCAAGATCTTTGCTTTCACTTCCAAACTGACAAATCCCTTTTCTTGTTGTTATTGATTTTCAGAAAGAAAAAAAAAAAAGGTTGAGAACGGTTTGTGGTTAGTGAGAGTGATTTTCGTGTGGCTATTGAGTTGTTGTGAGGTCCGATAATGGGGTTATTTGGGTTTGAGATGGACGCTGGGTTTTTGTTTGAGGTTTGGGAAAAACGAAAATGGTGACAAAATGGTGTCTGAGCCCGGGTTTCAGTTGTTTCGAGAGAGATGAAGAGTTGGGGACGGAGAAATGAGTTTTAGAAGAAGGATTTGCGAAAGAGATTTGAACGAAGAAGGTGGGTGTTTGTTCTGGTTGGGATTTGAAGAAGGTTGTGTTGAGGAAGAAGAATGGAATTTCGAAGGTGGGTTTGAAGTTTTTTTTGAGATTCCTGAAATGGGTAAGGTTTATTGAAGAAGAGGATTATGAATGAAGAGTGGTGGTGGTTCGTTGGAGATGATGTTTGGAAGGAGATGAAATGATTCGCGGCGGAAGGAAAGGGTGAGTGTGTTGATGTTTGAAGTTTCAGAAATTTTTGAAGATGGTGATTTCTGGGTGAGGGAAATGGTGAGTTGAGGTTTGCGGGTGGAAGAAGATGAAGTGGTGTTGAGGAATCGTATCTGAAGAGGGTTGCGCTAGGGTCATTCTAGGGTTAGGGTTTTTGGGGATCAGCCTCGAGGATGAAGAAGGTGAATAGGGACTCCCCTATATAGTGCCGCCACGTGGCATTTGTGACTTTATTTTATATTTTTTATTAAATAAAAATTGTACTGATAATTGAATTGGTTAATGAACATGAAATAAAACTTAATCTAATTGCTAAACTAATCTTAAATAAAATTCTAATTAAATAATAAACTAATAACTAGCTAACTATAATTAAAACTACTAATTAATCCTAAATAAAATTCTATTTGAAACTAAAATAAATTAAATCCTAATTAAAAAATAATCATCTATTCTAAAAGAGATTAATAAACTATTTAAAACAAATATTTCCTAAAACTATTTCAAAATGAACAATAAATCTAAAAAAGCTAAATTAAATCTAAAAAAAACTAATTTACATCCTAATTAATGTCTATCTAACAAAAAAATAAAAAATTCTAATAAAAAAATTATGAAAAATCTAAGCTTATTTTAAAATTCTAACAAATAATCTAGTTCTAAAAAACCTAATAAAATAATATTTATTCCTAGAAAAAAACAACATTAAACCTAATTAAACTAATTCCTAAATAAATAAATATGAAGCAAAAAGAGCAATGAAATGCAAAATGCCATGGAAAAAGAAATAAAAAGCGGGCGAACACCGAAATGCGCCAAATTATCAACACATACTGAATCATCAAAAAGAGGGCAACTTTCGCTCGATTTCGACATGGAACTTCTTGTTTGAAATGATTTGAATCGTCTAAAATGCGAGCAAAGCGAGTATAATCCCGATGAATTCAATTCGACTGATAACACTGGCAGGATGCAGCATAAATGGTATGCAAATAAAAACGAAACAAAAGTCAGTCAAAGCTAGAAAAAGGGGTGGGAAAATTTAGGGTATGACAACAGCCACCTGTGAACCATTGTTCAAGCTGTTAAAGAAATATCAGGCGGTTGTCTGAAATGAAAATTGCCAAAGGACATTTGAAAAGATAAAAGAATACTTGCAGGAGCCTCCGATACTGATGCCTTTAGTGGCAGGAAGACCTTTGATAATGTACTTGACGGTTCTTGAGAACTCCATGGGTTGTGTTCTCGGTCAACACGACGAGATGGGCAGAAAAGAACATGCTATCTATTACTTGAGTAAGAAATTCACAGATAATGAGTCCAGATACTAAATGTTAGAAAACACGTGTTGCACACTTGCTTGGGTAGCCAAACGCCTAAGGCAGTACATGTTGAATCACACAACCATGTTGATTTCAAAGATGGATCCGATCAAGTATGTATTCGAGAAGCAAGCGCTTTCAGGAAGGATTGCTAGGTGGCATATGGTTCTGACAGAATACGATATTCAGTATGTTTCCCAAAAGGCCATTAAGGGAAGTGTTTTGTCAGAATATCTCGCAGAGTAACCAATTGAAGATTATCAACCAATGAAATTTGAATTTTTTGATGAGGACATGATGTTTCTGAAAATGAAGGATTGTGACGAGCCTTTACCTAACGAAGGTCCCGAGATAGGCTCCCAGTGGAAGATGATTTTTGATGGTGCTGTTAACTCTTATGGTAGCGGAAATCATTATAACTCCCCATGGTTCCCACATACCGTTTATCACCAGGTTAATGTTTGCCTGCATTAACAACGAATCTGAGTATGAAGCATGCATCATGGGCATTGAAGAAGCAATTGATTTGAGAACCAAGAACCTTGATGTATATGGTGATTCAGCTTTGGTCATTAATCAGATAAAAAGAGAATGAGAGACTCGTCAGCCTAACCTGATTCCTTACATGAATTATGCCAGAAGGTTGTTACCTTTCTTTGACAGAGTAGAGCTTTATCATGTGCCAAGGGGCCGAGAATCAGATGGCAGTAGAGGAAGCATCCGATGGGAAGTTGTCGTATTATGATATCAGAAACTTTCTCATGAATCAAGAGTATCCGCCTGAGGCCTCGAGTCGGGATAAGAAGACCTTAAGAAGATTGTCTGGATACTTCTACCTGAACAAGGACGATGTGCTTTACAGAAGAAACTTTGACTTGGTGCTATTGAGATATGTGGATGAAAAGGAAGCAGGTTTTCTTATGGAAGAAGTCCACGAGGGTGCTTTTGGCACGCATGCAAGTGGACATGCAATGTCTCAGAAATTGTTAAGGGCGGGCTACTATTGGATGACTATGGAGTCTGATTGTTTCAAGTATGCCAGAAAGTGCCATAAATGCCAGATTTATGTTGACAAGATGCATGTGCCGCCAAGTCCTCTGAACGTCATGGTGTCTCGTTGGCTTTTTGCTATGTGGGGCATTGATATGATCGGTAAGACTGAACCGACTGCATCCAACGGACACCGCTTCATCCTAGTGGCAATTGACTATTTCACTAAGTGGGTTGAAGCAGCTTCTTTCGCCAACGTAACCAAGCAGGTCGTGGCTCGATTTATTAAGAAGGACATCATCTGTCATTATAGAGTGCCCGAACGAATCATTACTGATAATGGTTCAAATTTGAACAACAAGATGATGAAGGAACTATGCCAGAGTTTCAAGATTGAACATCACAACTCTTCTCTGTATCGCCCGAAGATGAACGGTGCTGTTGAGGCAGCCAACAAGAACATAAAGAATATTGTACAGAAGATGGTTGTTACCTATAAGGATTGGCACGAGATGTTGCCCTTTGCATTACATAGATACCGTACCTCGGTATGTACTTCAACTGGGGCAACTCCTTTCTCGCTAGTATATGGTATGGAAGATGTCCTACCATTGGAAGTCGAGATTCCTTCCCTGAGGGTGTTGGTTGATGTTAAAGCTTGATGAGGCCGAATGGGTGAAAGCCAGATTGAATCAACTTAGCCTGATCGATGAGAATAGATTGGAAGTTATTGCTCATGGTCAGCTATATCAGAGCAGGATGAAGAAAGCATTCGATCAGAAGGTTCGCCCTTGAAGCTTTCAGGCAGGTGACTTAGTGTTGAAGTGGATTCTCCCTCCATAAATAGATCACAGGGGAAAATGGACTCCCAATTATGAAGGTCCATATGTGGTAAGGAAAATCTTCTCTGGAGGAGCCTTATTACTTTCAACTATGGATGGCGAAGATTTTACGTCCCCTATTAACGTAGACATAATCAGAAAATACTTTGCTTAAAAGAGACCTGCTGGAAAGAAAAAGAAAATCCAGGAAAAAATGGGGCATCCCGACGAACCATAAAAAGATTGGGTTCGGGAAAAAATTAGGGATAAAAAGAAAGAATGTAAACCCGCAAAGTTGAAAACCTGAAAAGGAAACTTTGGCAAAAATGGGTATCCCGGTGGATCGAAAACCCGCAAGGGCGATTTAGGCAAAAGTTAGGGATTTGAAAGCAAACGACTGCGGTCTACGTCTGAACCCATGAGCATAGTGGATTCTTGGAGGACCCGAGGGTTAACAAGTCAGTCTTTTCAGAGGACGAAGCATTTGAGAAAGCATCAAAGTCATGCGAGTCATAGTCGAATCGACACATGGTTCTTGTCTGTACCACATTACCGACATTGGTGTATATCGTTTGTATATATCTATTGCGTTTTCTGTACTTTTTGGCGCAACTTTCTCTTTTCAGGAGTTGCATCTGATGTAAATCTGCCTATTTACAGGCCACTTTTAATCAATGAGTATATTATTGAGAAAGCTTTCTATTCTTGTTTTAGGTTTTACTATTTTGTTTGCAAAAACACGCCTATTGTTTTTGATAAAACTTTGCATACATAAACTTGTGGGCTTTGCTAATCATAATTGAAACATTGATTTGCTTGAATAATGTCATGGACGATTACTGGAATAGCCTTTATTGCATACAAGACACATTGTTTGTTTGTCATTTGTAGGGCTCTCATCATTGAGATTTGTTTCAGAGGTGTATCCCCAGTGGTGTCACTATGTCTCTATCCCCAAAAGGTGTAGATGTCAGATCAGAAGTATCTCGCAGGCGATGGTATGCAATTTAAGGCTAGTTTCTCCCCAGCAGGTTGAGATTGCACTTATCCCCAGCGGGTCGAAATTGAGATTACCCGGCATAGTGTACACTTATCCCCTAGCAGGTAGATTTGGGACCGTTCCCCCGGCAGTGGGACGAATTCAGTGTTGCTTTCCCCACAGTGTCTAAGACTCAATTCCCTAAGCAGAGGGTAATGTGGATGAGTCTTGTTTCCCTAAGCAGAGGTTGATATTGTGATTTTATTCTCATTTCCCAAATCAGAGGTTGATGCTGATTCCCTCGATGAGTTTTCCCCCGTGAATTTGTTTTCTGCAATAGGATCCATTGGTAATTCGTTTTCTTTGAAGCGAGATTTTCGGGATGATTTCCCAATGTTTATTTCTCTCAATCCCCTTCAGAGCGGATTTTATCCCCAGTAGAAGGATTGTCTTTCTTAATTCCCCTCCGAGTGGATTTTCTTCCCCACAGAGTGGGATTGTCCCCAGAATGTTGTTCTGGAAGGCCATTCGGGGCATTTTCTGCAGAAGAATCTAGTGTATATTGGTATTCTTCAGAGCAAGTTATTTGGGACATTTCCCAATCAATCTTCATTCCTAATCCCCAGTGAA
This sequence comes from Lathyrus sativus, assembly GCA_963859935.3. Classification (NCBI taxonomy): domain Eukaryota; kingdom Viridiplantae; phylum Streptophyta; class Magnoliopsida; order Fabales; family Fabaceae; genus Lathyrus; species Lathyrus sativus. Next base: position 289,123,967 of record OZ012737.1, read on the forward strand.
GTCGCCAGAGTAGGTTTCTTCCCCGCAGAGTGGGATTGTCCCCAGAGAATTGCATTCTCCATCCTCAACAGAGAGAGTTTGGGATAACTTCTCAGTAAATCTTATTCTTAATCCCTGGCAGATTGGATCTAATCTCCAGCAGAGTGGTATCCCCGGCATAGTGGATTTATTCCTCAACAGTTTGCCTACTCCCCGGTAGAGTCGTATTCTCGAAGGCCGTTGAGGGTATTTTCCCCAATGGAGTGAGTTTTATTCCCCAAAAGAGTTGTATTTTGGTAGGCCGTTCAGGGTGTTTTCCTCAGCAGAGTTGATTTGATCCCCAGTGGAGTGGATCTTGTTCTCAGTAGGGCAGTTTACCCAAGAGAGATCTTTTCTTGGAGGCCATCCAGGGCTTGTTTTCCCAACATAAGTCCAATCGTACTTGGCACCCAGTCACCCCCAGTGGAGTTTCCTTCGCTCTTCACCATTTGTTGTGCTAGAGTGGTTCCTTTGCATTTGCATTGTACATAACATCCTCCCAAACACGTAGCATTTCCATTCCGTGTGGAGCATTACGCCATTCTCAAACATATGCATTTGAAACATAAGCCAGGTTGTTACCTCTTGTTTTCAGATGTATCTCCAGCAGACAACGATGTATTCTCTTAAGCCTGTGTGGTATCCAGACCCCGACAAGAGTCATTGATAGATGTGTTTATCTTACTGTTTGTCATCTCCAGCAGATAACGGTATATTCTCTTGAGCCTGCATGGTATCCAAACCCCGGCAAGAGTCATTGATAGATGTGTTCATCTTACTGTTTGTCATCTCTAGCAGATAACGGTATTTCATGAGCCTGTGTGGTATCCAGACCCCAGCGAAGAATATTTGATTAGATGCATTCATCTTATCATTTTCTCCCCAACAAAGTTTATTTGGTTATGTTCATTCTTCTCCAGCGGAATCTTCCTTCAGATTGTGAATTCTATTACCGACTTCGTGTCGAGCCGACCTTAGGGTTCGTTGCCTATTTTAATTAACGGATGCCTGCTTTGGATAGCAGATGTTACCGACTTCGTGTTGAGCCGACCTTCGGGTTCGTTTCCTGTTTTAATTAACAAATGCCTGCTTTGGATAACAGATGTTACCGACTTCGTGTCGAGCCAACCTTCGGGTTCATTGCCTATTTTAATTAACGGATGCCTGCTTTGGATAGCAGATGTTACCGACTTCGTGTCGAGCCGACCTTAGGGTTCGTTGCCTGGTTTATTTAACAGATGCCTGATGGTGAAATCAGATTTTATTACTGACCGAGTGTCGAGCTAACATAGTGTCGTTGCCTGCATGTTATCAGATGTTTCTTCCACCTGCGTGTCGATGTTTTCTAATTGGTGGTGAGTTAGCTCACCTTCCTACAACTATCATATATAGTTCCTTGGTGATTCCACTCCGGTGGACTATTCTACAGTCTTCTCTTTTGTAGTTGGCAAATTTCTGGGTTCTTTTGTATTCAACCAACTTTTACCTTGAATGTTTGAAAGCCGTTCACTTTTCATCCCTTTAGGTCCAAGTTGTTTGAATAGGGGCAGTTGTTGTACCCCAAAATTTGACCAACCTTTTCTTTTTAACTTGGCTTATGTTTCATTTCATTTAACATTTGCATTTGCATAACATTGGTTCTAATCAGGGGATCAAGAGGTGTTGTGTTTGCCATTCAAGAGGAGAGCTTCTTTATTCAAGCAAGCAAGGATATCATTGGCAAGTCATCAAGGGTTCATTACCATCATATTGGGTTTCAAAGCTCCTTGAGGGGAAAGGTTAGTGTATGGGTGTCACCTTCTACCTTGAGGATCATCAGAGGGTCAATTAAGGTTCATGAGGTCATCTATTTGAATAAGTCATGATTCAAGAGCTCAATGTGTGTCTTGAGAGGTCTTCATGAAGTTTGTATGGTCATACAATTCATCTGTAAGAGCCTCAGTCAAAGGATGTGGATCTAGGGTTTCATCTGGTCAACCACAAGTCAACTGTGGACTTGAGAGGGTTTAGGACTTGGTTCTTGACCATTGAAGACATAGAAAGTCATCTTGGAGCATTAGTATGTCTTGTTGAGATCAGATCAAGGAGATTCAAGAGTTCAAGGAATTGTTAAATTAGGGTTTCAGTTGATTTTAGTGTAAAATCCCCTTCTTTGGTGCCTAACTTCAAGGACAATTTTCACTATGATACAAGTTCAATCTCATTGTCCTATAAACATGATACTTGTTCATCATCTTCCAAGATTTCTTTTGAGTACAAGAACTCATCCATTGGGTTTGTACATCTCAAGTTATGGTGTCAACAAGTTGGTGTCCTCATATGAAGAGAGTTTTGGTCAACTCAATGTCAACTCACTTCCGAAGCATTTTTGACATGGAGTCAAGCTTCTCTTCTACTTCAAGTGAACATGAAAGTTGTTCCTCATTGTCTTAGCTTTCCCAAAAGTCCTCGAAGTCCTCATTCTCATATGTGGAACTCAAGTTATGGTCTCCACAAGGCAAAGGTATTTTAGGAAAGTTCATTATAGGTCATTCTTTTCAATGGTCCATTTCATGAACTTCAAGGCCTCTAATCCAAATTCAATGAACATGAAAGTTGTGTTATATTGTCCTAGCTTCATCATGAGCTTGATTTACATGGCATTTGGTGGATGGTATGATCTTTCGAGCCATTTTGAAAGTGAAAATTGGACTTTTGGTCATGATTTGAATTGCTTACATTACAAGTCATAAATTGAATTGGTTTATGCTCTTTTGGCATTATGATTGTCGCTACTGCGAAAATCGGCGCCAGCTATGACAGAAGAGTCGCCACCGTGCGTTATTTATCCCAATGAAGGGAAAGGAAACGTTCAGAGTAAACCTAACGCAAAACAGGAAAGGAATGGTCATCGCAACCAAATCCTGGATTCGGGAGTCGATTACGCAAGGGGAAGGTATTAGCACCCCTCACGTCCGCCGTACTCGACGGGATCCACGCTTGTTTTCTAGTACGGATTGTTATTCTATCTACGCTAAAGGTCAAGGGACAAAAGGAAAGAAAATGACTCGGCAAAGTATCGCACTTTATGCCCACGTATTCCCGTCTGGAACGAGAAATCAGAGTCAACGTAGTTCGCCTACCTACGGGAAAGGAGGGGAAGGTTTCTCGCTAGGATACGGCATCCTATGCCTACGTACTTTCATACAGCATGAAAGATTAGAGCAAATGTAGTTCGGGCTACGGAAGACACAAGCTTGTCGGACTGTTTTTATATTACCTTATGAAAGGGTTTTTCTTGATTAAGAGTCCAAGCGGACAAAAATGACACTTTGATGTTTGTTTTGAATATTTTACGAAAGAAGTGTTTTTTTTAGTTTGTTTGCAATCTCTGACGCACTAGAGACTATGATTTGAGAGTGACTACGTCGTGTGTCACCCAAAGGGTGCCACACTAAGCAGCCAGACTACTGGAAAGAAGCTCTCCAGCAACCCTTTCTCAAATAGCTTAAGGCTCGTACCGCACGACATCGATTAACCTTATTACTGTATTTTTGAGTTGTTTTGAGATAAGAAGAGAAAGAAGCTATAAAGGCCTAGGGTTGAAAAGGAATAAAAACTAACCTAATATTGTCATGCATGGATAAGAATCCTAATGTCTGTCATAATTCCCTCCTGCACAAAGGAAATCAGAGATCCTAGGGGATAAACAGGAAAAGAAAGCAAGCAAATACAGTAAAATGCATGCAATGCAGCAATACAAGCGAGGCAAGGGAGTCCCGCTCAACCTCGAACTTGGGAAAACAACAGGAAAAGTGAATCAACATTCACTTCAAACCTAGGGGGCAAGCTACACAAGCCAACAAACAATACAGAAAACCAAAACCTAAGCAGAGGAGGTAACCCAAGAGCAGCACCAAACTCCTACAGCAAACAGCACAAACAGCAGCTCTGACAACAACAAATTGGTTAAACAGCAGAAAGTTGCCAGCAACAACCCCTATCTTCAAGCTCCAATAAACTTTCAATCTTCAACAAGCACCAAGCTTCAACAAGCTTCAAACTTTAACAAGCAACCAGCTTAAACCAGCCAACTTCAACCAGTAAACAGCTTCAACAAGCTCCTGACTTCCTCTTCAACAAGCAGCAAAACCCTAGCTTCAACAAGCTACCAGCTTCAACAAGCAGCACTCCTAGCCTCAACAAGCTTCTAGCTTCAACAAGCACAAACTCACTCCCAACAAGCTTCAACAAGCAACCTCATTTTTACCAAGCTTCCACAAGCAACCTCCAAGGGAGAATCATTCAACAAGATCAAGTTGAAGTGTTAAGAAACTCAATGACAACCAAGGGAAGTCATTAAGATCTTAACACTGTAATAGGAAGGCATCCTCAAAGTTCTACTCTTAAAGTATGCCACTCATCCCTCTAAAGGAGAGATGTGACTTCTTTAATAGGACTTTATGTCATTGGATTGAATGGAGATGAACAATATGCTCCATGTTTGAAGAAACAAGCAAAACTAATCTAATGCTCTTCCTAAAACCCTAGTTTTCCTAAGCTCCTGACAAGCACTCCACAAGAGGACAAGGCTTCATCTCCAAGCTCCTTCAAGCTCTCCAAAGCATCTTCAATTGGTCTTCATGGTCATCCAAAAGCAAAAGCACCACCACCTAAGTCTAATGGGAACTATTGAATTAAACTAGTCAAGTTAGTGTGTTAGAAACACCTAGAAGTTAGTCCTAAAACTAATTCAAATTAAAATACCAAAAATGATTCTAAAATCCTAGAAGAAATTATAAGGGCTCCTAAACCTCTTAAGAATATGCCATACAAAAACCAGGGGGTTAACCATTCATTAAGACCTAAAATTATGCCCTAAACCTAAGGGTACTATCTTAAAACCCTAAAATTACAACACTTAATGTTTAATGTTCAAACTAGCCTAAATTTATCTCACAAAAATATGATAACATTACTAGGGGTACATGCATACCTAAGCTAACTATACCAAAAAGAATCACCTAAAAATCATACACCAATTATCCATAATAAAATCAGCAAGATCACATATCAACCATATTCAAAATAAAACCAATTAAAAATACAAAAATGCAATTAAATTATAAAATTCATGAATTAATGAAATTCTAATCCTATTAAATTCTAGACTCTTTAAGGAATCAGGGGAAAAAAATCTAGCCTAAAAATGATCATTTTCCTATTTATTATGAATTAATTTCTAACCTATATGCAAATGATAAAATAAAAGAAAAAACAATGAAAATAACAAAAGTGGCGTGTTGAATAGCAAGTAAACTATGTTGTTTCCCAGGCTGGGCCCAGCAGGGGGGTGTAGATAGCGTATTTGTCACTAAGCCCAAAAGAAATAAAAAAAATAAAAAAAAATCAAAGGAAATGTAAAAATGTTTGTGGCAAATAGCAATGATCCCTAGTGTATTCTCTCATATGGGCCTAACTAGGGGTGTGAAGAGCAATGATCCACTTAAGCCCATCCAATACAGTTAAATGAAATGCAGAGTTTTGATCTAAACTCATTCTCTTAAGAAATCAACTTGCAATCCTGGCCGTGGGTTCGTGAATTGGTCAAGGGTCAGACTACGATCCAACGGGCTAGGAGTCATCTTCCCCAAATAGTTTGAAAATGAGAGGGAAACCCAGACGGTGGTCTGAGCTGCAGCGCCACCGTCGTCTTCGGCGAGGGTTACACCAAAGTGCATCAAACGCAACAACTAAACACCCTAACTCACTCCAAATTTCGTCCTGAACTCAAATCCATCATCCAAATTCCATGATTCTTGCTCCATCTCAAAACACGAGCCAATGTTCAGACATATCACAAAATCTCCAATGTCACGATTCTTAAAATTAAAGTCACCAATGTGAACTACACGTTTCAGGCATCAAATCTTGCTATCTAAATGTGATTACAACCTCAAGAATCAAGAGATATAAGCTTCAACAGAAATGGTGTCATGCCTAGTTTGGTCTCTAATAACTCAATTTTTGTGCCTAAATCCATCCTAGCATCATCACTAACCTATCCAACTATCAAAACCTAATCAATTCACTACCAATTATGCTAAAATTTGAAGAATGCAAACCTGGTAAAAATGGATGAACAGAGTAGGTTTTTGCTCGAATCAAGCTCCAATTCTTTCCAGATTCATTCAATATCACCTTCTCAAGCTTCTGAAACACTCAATTGGACTTGAAATCAACTCAATCTCCAAACACGATTCTTGATGCAGCTGTGAAATTTTCAATGGCTCCTTCTTGTTTCTCTCTAATGCTTGCCCAAAAAACCATCTGAACTCATTGCAATGGTTATATAGAAGCTATTGGAAACCTCTAGAAAGTTCTGTAACAACCACAATGAGAAATTGAAAATCTCATATTCCTTGAAAATCTCATATGCCAAAGTTGGGAATTGCTCTGTTCTAGCTCTCAATTTCCCCTGAATTTCTCTCCTCATGACATTTTGAATTGAATGGGGATGGTAACTTCCTTGTTTTTGATCCCATGGTATGAATTGGATGTGTTACTTCAACCATAAGTCACAAAATGGAAGTATGTGCAAATGACTTCAAACCCAAAAAGTAATATTTCCAACCTTCTCAAAATGCATTTTCTGATCAAAATGACATATAATGTTATTCAATTTGGCCACAAAACAATTTTCCCCAAATTTTGGCCTTTTAACGTGTATTAAAGTTCCTTTTCAAAGCCATTTCAAATGAATTTGTGTTCCAAGCCAATCCAAGCTCTCATAACCACTTGGTTGCACTCAAAAAATCATTTTGAACAAATTCCATGTTGAACAATTTTCCATTTGAAGCTTGCAAGTTGGAGTTATGGACCTATGATCACAAATGACCTATAATCACCAATACCCAAAATACCCTTGGCTTGCAAAGACCATAACTTGAGTTCTACAAATCCTATCAAGGACTTATAGTACTCTATGGAAATCTAAGAGGATAAGGAACAACATTCATGTTGGCCAAAGATCCATTTGAAATCTCCTTGAAGGGAAAATGTTGCTTGGAAGTCAAGTGACTTTCACAAATAAATTTCATAGTCCTCTGATGACCTGTGACTTGCAAGGACCATAACATGAGTTCTATAAATCCCCTTGAGGACTTCTAGTACTCAAATAAAAGGTATTGAGATGTTCTACAAGTTTCATGTTGGCCAAAGATTCATTTCAAACTTGTATCTTGACTTATGTGGCTTTGAAGTTAGGCATTAAATAAGGTGATTTGCACTGAAACCTTAATTTAGCAACTTCCCACATTGTTGATTCTTCTTTGCTTGATCTTGGCACAACACCACACATGTATCAACATACCAATCCATGAATCCCATGACCTCAAAGTAGGCTTTGATGCTCTCCAATTACTCAATTGCCCTAGGATTGACCCAGATGAAACCCTAGTTGATTGCACTTCAAATGTGGCTCTTGTACTTGAATCAATGACTTATCTTAGCTTCAATATGGCCCTCTAGGCATCCCATGAGATCCATACACACCTCAAATTCACATTCCATGTTTCACATCCCATTGATGATTCTCAATATTCCTCAAGATAGGAGCAAAACCCACATGTAGGCACTCAAGCTTCTCAGGACTTCAAATCACTTCTTGATGGCCTGGATGACTTCTCATACTTGGATAAGACCTCTTTCTAGGCTCTTCTCTTGATAGACACCTTTGATCCCTTGTTGGAGGCATGCTATGCTATGATATGCAAATGATTGAACTATGTGAATGATGTAACTATGCAAATGAAATGCAATGAAACATAAATCAGGCAAGAAAAGGTTGAGCAAATTTTGGGGTACAACAGCTGCCCCTATTCAAACGGCTTGGACCCGATTGGGTGAAGAGCGAACGACCTTCAAACAATCGAGGTACGAGACGGTTGAATACCAGGAAACCCGGAAATTTGCCAACCGCCGAAATAAACTGCACAACTGCTTGGGGAACGACATCCACCAACTGAATCTGGTCGTTACGCAACAACTGATCCAACGTCTGATAGTGATTCTGATTTTAACTTCAACCACCTATGGAACGCCACGGGTACTGAACAAATTCTGCAAAAACACCTCTGTCCACAACTGGACTAACCTTGTCAATACAAGAAGAGAAACAAATTCGTCAACACGAATAGAGATTCTGTCATCACAGGAGTAACCTTGTCCACATCTGGACCCAAATTTTGTCAAATCACGAATAAATACAAATCTGTCCACGTCAGGACTCACATTTCGTCAACCCGAAGAAATCTCAACAACACAGGAATAACACTTTGTCCATGTTAGGACGCCTGTTTCGTCAACACGAAGAAATCCCCTCAACAAGAGCAAAACTTTGTCCACGTTAGGACGCACACTTCGTCAACACGAAGAAATCTCATCATCATAAGAATAAAACTTTGTCCATGTTAGGACGCCACATTTTGTCAACACGGAGAAATACTATCATCATAGGAGTAAAACTTGTCCTCATCAGGACTCCACATTCCGTCAACACGGAGAAATCCCGACGACTTCACTGGGGATGAGTTGTCCGCATCTCGTCAACACGAGGAGATCCTATCAACATAGGCAATAAAATCTTATTTGCGTCCTGTCAACACGAGGAACTCCCATCAACATAGGAATAAATTGTCCACATCAGGACTCATATCTCGTCAACACGAGGAAATAAACCTGTCACCATGAAGAGAAATAAATTTGTCCACGTTAGGATTCCATCTCGTCAACACGAAGAACGGTAAACTTGTCCACGTCAGGACTCGCATCTCATCAACACGAGGAAATCCTATCAACATAGGAGTAAATTGTCCACGTCAGGATTCCATCTCGTCAACACGAAGAACGGTAAACTTGTCCACGTCAGGACTCGCATCTCGTCAACACGAGGAAATCCTATCAACATAGGAGTAAATTGTCCACGTCAGGACACCGTTTCGTCAACACGGAGAAAAATAAACTTGTCCACATCAGGACTCGCGCATCCCGTCAACACGAGGAACTATAACCTCGTCCACGTCAGGACGCACATTTTGCCAATACGAAGAAAGATATCTGCTGGGGATAAATGGTCCACGTCAGGACACCATTTCGTCAACACGAAGAGTAATTAATTTGTCCACGTCAGGACTTCACATTCCGTCAACACGGAGAAATCAAATCTGTCCACGCTAGGACTAGCACATCTCGTCAACACGAGGAAATCCCATCAATACAGGAATAAATTGTCCATGTCAGGACTCATATCTCGTCAACACGAGGAACTCCTATCAACATAGGAATAAATTTTGACGACTTCCGGGGAAATACTTCTGTCGACCAGTAGGAAAATACATCCGTTTATCCATACGGGAAGATACTTTGAATACAGTTTCTCTGCTCATCTCTGCAGTAGCAAACTCCATTGGTCCCAACCCACAAACCTTTTAGCACGGACGTGACAGCGAATTTGAGGCGGACCCTACTGGGGATATTTGGAAACCAAACTGCCGGACGCCTGTTCCGATAACCGGCGGCAGCTTCTGAAATTTTGATTCATGAAACCCTTTGACACTGACGTAGCAGCAAACTTGAAGAAAATAATCCGCCGGCCGGATAAGAGAAACTTCAACAAGCAACTTTGTGGGGAAGATAGTAAGATGAACCGTATCATCACATGTCTCGCGGCGAGACCTCGAATACCTGGTAATAGATCTGAGCTAGAACTCTATACTCCTGCTGAGAAAACACACCTGAAAGCAAAAGGTTAACCAACCTTATTTACGTTTCAAAATGCGTATGTTTGAAAATGGCGTAATGCTCCGTACGGCACGGAAATGCTACGCGTTTGAGTAGATGCAAATATGACGATATATGCGAATGCAAATACAGGCTCAAGCTGCCGGGGCCACTCTGATAGTGTTGTCTCAACAACATGAATGCTGAGGATAAAGCCAACTCTGCCGGGGAGAACAAGTATCATAAGGTATTCCGGTAAAATAAATGCTGGAAACACGGTCAACTTTGTCGGGGAGATATTAAACATCAATTTCCACTGGGAGGAAAGAACAAACACCCTGCTGGTGAACAAACTTAGTTGGGGAAGAAGCGACACTTCTGGGCAAATCACACTGTCTGGGCACAGTTTACACATTCAGAGTTACCACCCCGCTGGGGACAGTCATCTCGATGGAGGCAAGACGACCTGTGGGGGAGCAAGAAAACCATCCTTCGCGGATATAAACCTTTCGAACCAACAACTTGGTTAACCATTGCGGGAATCTCCCATGCTGGAGATTGAACGTGCACATCTTCGATTCGCTGAAGAGCGCGACCTCTGTATGGGACATTGATTTTGACTTGCTGGGATTAATCCTATGGACGGATTTCCATGAGGACACTCTCCTGGGGAAAATAATTCCCTCCTTCGGGAAGGGATAAATGTCATTTCACCTCTCTAGGGATAAGCTGCGACTAGCTGAGGAATGACATCCACTGGAGTCAGGTCTTACGTCAAGCGACCTTGGCCGGGGAATACAATTCCTGACTGTTTGCTCCAAAGGTAAGAACCCTACAAAACACAAACGAGACAAAACAGGCCTATACAATAGAATCTATCCGGGTTAGCATCTGTGACATTACTTCAGTCAATTCGAAGTTTTAGCAATTATTGGCAAGGGCCAGCAAGATTATGTAAGTGCAAGTTTATCAAAAACATCGGCGTCTTTCACAAACAAAACAGTAAAGAACAAGCATCAAGTACTGAATAACATGTTTTATTGATAACGGGCCTCTGAATAGGCAAAGTTTTGTACACTGGATGCAACTCCTGAAAAGAGGAAGTTACGCATAAACACACATAACTATATACACAAGAAGCATAAAGAAAATACAAAACAATATTTGTATACATGTCGGCAACGTGGCACAGACAGACACCATGAGCTGATCCTCCTATGACTCGCCTGACTCTGCGCTTTCCCAGTACCTGATCTTCGGAAGAGATTATTTTTGGATAGACGGCCCCCAGGTACTCCCAAACCACTACGCAATGCCGTATCAAATCCGGACCGCAGTCATTTGCTTTTTCAATCCCTAACTTTTGCGTGAACCGCCCTTTGCGGGTTTTCAATTCACCGGGATACCCTTTTTTGCCGAAATCGCCCTTTTCAGGTTTTCGACTTCGCGGGTGTACATCTTTTCAATTTTATCCCTAACTTTTTCCCGAACATTTTATTCAGTTTTTATGGTTCGCCGGGATGCCCCATTTTTGCCTGGACTCTCTTTTTACTGTCCAGCGGGTCACTTTCAAGCAAAGTATTTTTTAACTGCGTCCGAATTCACAGGAGACGTAAAGTCCTCACCATCCATGGTGGATAGCAACAAGGATCCTCCAGATAAGACTTTTCTGACAACGTAGGGACCTTCGTAATTGGGAGTCCACTTGCCCCTGTGATCTGTTTGTGGTGGGAGAATCTTTTTCAAAACAAGATCGCCCGTCTGAAAGCTTTGAGGGCACACCTTCTTGTCGTAAGCTTTCTTCATCCGGCTCTGATACAACCGACCGTATGCGAGAGAAGCCAGTCTCTTCTCATCCATTAAGCTGAGCTGATTCAGTCTATCTTTAATCCATTCTGCCTCGTCGAGTTGGACATCACGTAAAAGCCTCAGGGAAGGAATCTTGACCTCCAACGGTAACACCGCCTCCATCCCGTATACCAATGAGAAAAGGGTTGCTCCGGTTGATGTGCGTACCGTCGTACGATAACCCTCCAAAGCGAAAGGTAACATTTCGTGCCAGTCCTTATACGTCACAACCATCTTCTGAACAATCTTCTTTATGTTCTTATTGGCCGCTTCGACAGCGCCATTCATTTTGGGCCGGTAAGGAGAAGAGTTGTGATGCTCAATCTTAAAATTCTAACACAGCTCTTTCATCATTTTATTATTCAAATTTGAACCATTATCGGTGATAATCCGCTCAGGGATTCCATATCTGCAGATAATATCTCGTTTGATAAATCTGGCTACCACTTGTTTGGTCACGTTGGCATATGATGCTGCTTCCACCCATTTGGTGAAGTAATCGATTGCCACCAAAATGAACTGGTGTCCGTTTGATGTCGTAGGCTCAATCTTGCCGATCATATCAATCCCCCACATCGAGAAGGGCCACGGTGATGACATCACATTCAGAGGGCTCGGAGGCACATGGATTTTGTCCGCATAAATCTGGCATTTATGACACCTATTTGCAAACTTGAAATAGTCTGTTTCCATAGTTAGCCAATAATAACCGGCCCGCAACAGTTTTCTTGTCATAGCATGCCCACCAGCATGTGTACCAAATGTACCCTCATGTATCTCTTCCATGAGCAACTTCGCCTCTTTCTCATCTACACAACATAGCAACACCAAGTCGTGGTTTCTTTTGTACAGGACACCGTCCGGATTCAGATAGAAATTGCCAGCCAATCTCCTGAGAGTCTTCTGATCTCGACTGGATGCCCCAGCCGGATACTCCTTGTTCTTCAGGAAATTCTGGATGTCAAAGTACCATGGTTTACCATCGGGAGCCTCGTCAATGGCAAATATGAAGGCAGGCCTATCAAGCCGAGAGATAACAATCTGGGGAGCCTCGTTCCAGAAGTTAACTTTATACATTGAAGACAATGTCGCCAGGGCGTCAGCCATTTGATTTTCTGCTCGCGGTACGTGATGCAATTCCACCTTGTCAAAGAAAGGCAACAATCTCCTTGCATAATTCATATAGGGTATCAAATTAGGCTGACGTGTCTCCCATTCTCCTTTAATCTGATTCACCATTAGAGCTGAGTCTCCGTATACATCCAGGTTCTTGATTCGCAAATCAATGGCTTCTTCCAGACCCATGATGCAAGCCTCATATTCAGCCTCATTATTGGTAACAGGAAAAGTCAATCGGGCAGTAAATTGGATGTGCGACCCATGAGGAGTAGTGATAATTGCACCTATTCCGCTACCATAGGAATTTACAGCTCCGTCAAATATCAACTGCCATTTGGAACCCAACTCTGGTCCTTCGTCCGGCAACGGTTCTTCACAATCTTTCATCTTCAGGTACATGATATCCTCGTCAGGAAAATCAAACCTTATCGATTGGTAGTCCTCAACGGGCTACTCAGCGCGGTACTCTGACAGAACACTACCTTTAATAGCCTTTTGCGAGACATATTGGATATCATATTCTGTTAACACCATCTGCCATCGGGCAATTCTTCCGGAGAGTGATTGCTTCTCAAACACATATTTGATTGGATCCATCTTTGAAATTAGCATGGTTGTATGATTCAGCATGTATTGCCTCAAAAGTTTGGCGGCCCAAGCTAGCGCGCAACACGTCTTCTCGAGCATTAAGTATCTGGACCAAACAGTCGGTAAACTTCTTACTCAAATAGTAGATTGCATGCTCTTTACGTCCGGTCTCGTCGTGTTGACCAAGAACACAACCCATACTTTCCCCAAGAACCGTCAAATACATAATCAAAGGTCTCCCGACCACTGGGGGTATCAAAACAGGAGGTTCCTGCAAGTATTCTTTTATCTTGTCGAACACCTTTTGACAATTTTCATTCCAGGTCAACACCTGATCCTTTTTCAACAACTTGAATAACGGCTCGCATGTCGTAGTTAGGTGAGATATGAACCGAGCAATGTAATTCAACCTCCCTAAAAACCCACGCACTTCTTTTTCTGTTTTAGGCGTCAGCATTTCTTGTATAGCTTTTATCTTTGCAGGATCAACCTCTATCTCCTTTTCGCTCACAATAAACCCCAACAGTTTACTCGATCTCACCCCAAAGGTGCACTTGTTAGGGTTTAGTCTCAACCTGAACTTCCTAAGTCTTTTGAACAGTTTCAGCAGATTAACCAAATGCTCCTCCTCTGTCTGAGATTTGGCAATCATATCATCAACATAAACCTCGATCTCTTTGTGCATCATGTCATGAAAGAGAGTCGTCATAGCACGTTGATATGTTGCCCCAGCGTTCTTCAGTCCGAAGGGCATCACTTTGTAGCAACTCAGTCTTCAGACTTCCATCACTCTTGACAAATTGCTTTTCCAGGTTTCAACCCTTCAACATAAGTTTCAACTTATCTTCTTCAAGCTTCAGCTCCTTAATCAGTTACACCTTCAGGCTTCACCCTTAACCACAAGTATCAACTGGATTCCTTCAGGATCTCCAAGCATCAAAGTAAGTATCAACTTCCTTTGTTCTTCAAGCTTCAGCTCTTCAGTCAATCTCAATTGAATCCTCTTCCTAAGTATCAACTTAGTCTTCAAGATCTCAAGCTCTTCTTGCTTTACCAGTCTCAACTTGGTCTTCTCCTCCTGCAAGCTTCAGCTTCTCAGAATAGTCTTTACTGGATCTTCATTGGGTCTTCAAGTATCAACTTGCTCTTGTTGCTCTTCAAGCTTCAGCTAGAATGGCAATGCTCAAGGAATCATCCTCTCTTCACATTCTTCAATGAAGTCTTCATCTTCACTCTCAAGCTCAACATCTCTCAAGATATTCAAACCAGAGGAAATCACTTAACTGGATAAGTTGGGGTGTCAAACTGCTTACTGACCACCAAAGGTGACCTATAAGGGTTCAACATCAAAGGAATGGTTCCCTCAAAAGTTCTACTTCCTAGGTACCATCACTTATCCCTCCAAAGGAGAGAGGTGAATACCATGGAAGGACTTTGAATCATAGGGAGGAATGGAGGTGAAAGATACCATCCATGTTTAAGAAAGAAGTTAACTAGGTCTAAGCTCTTCCTAATCCCTAACCCTAAAACAACAACAAAACAAATAAGATTCTCAAGCTCTCAAGCTCCTCAATCAATCCTAAAGTCTTCTACTATGCTCGTCAATGCTCCTCAAAGCAAGACCAAGCTCTCCAAGCCCACAAAGCAAAGCAAACAAAAATACAAGCCCACAAGGGCAACACAAACAATCATCAACTACAAAAATCACTTAAAAATAGTATACTATCATATTAAAACCTAATATAATTTCTAGGGGATCCAATATACCTACCCTTAATACCCTATATGTCCCAATGTCTAACTTGACCTAGAAACCCAAAATTCTAGTGTTATTGTGGACCTATGTTAAGGATTGACCTAATTCTACACAACCTAAAGTCATCTAAGCAAAACTAATCAAAAATTCATCAAAAAATTATGGAATAAATCCAGAGGGGAGCTAAAGTCCTAATCGAACTATCCTAAAAAGAATGGCATAAAAATATGAAGGTAACTAGCTAAAAAGAAATTCTACAAATCCATGTATCAACATAAAAGAATTAAAAAGCTATTAAAAGAGAAAATACACAAAAAATATTAAAAATGCATGAAATGCAAATATTTTTATTTGACAATTTTCTAGACATGAACAAGAAATGGGAGAAAAAATCCCCATGCAAAAATCATTAATTTCCTATTTATTATGATTTTTCAAAGATTGAAATAAAATGGAGAACAAGAAATTAAAAGGTGAAAATATTGGGTGCAGATAGCAAGTATATCCAGTTCATTTTTCATATGGGCTTAAAATGGGGGTTCAAAAAGCAATGCGCTCCAGGCCCAATTTTAATCAGAAATTAAATCAGAAAATATAAAGAAAATGAAAAAGAAACGGTGCAGAAAGCAAGGAAATGCAGTACAAAATCCAATGGGCCATGAATTGGGGGTGTGGTTAGCAACTGAGCCCAATCCCCCTTTTAATGTAACGAT
Source organism: Lathyrus sativus (assembly GCA_963859935.3). NCBI lineage: Eukaryota > Viridiplantae > Streptophyta > Magnoliopsida > Fabales > Fabaceae > Lathyrus > Lathyrus sativus. The sequence continues at coordinate 289,139,768 of OZ012737.1, forward strand.
GCGTTTCATGGTCTTCAGAATTTCCCTCTTCCAACAAGATTGAATCTCAGCCGTGGGATCCATGTCTCAGTCAATGGGTCTTGCTTCATCCAATGGCTATGTATTCGTCTTCTTCCTCCAGCTAGGGTTCCAAGGATGACGCCATGGAAATTCAGAGCTTTAAGCTCCATCTTCCCCAAACTCGAACCTCATCAATTCTCCATGAAAAATCAAAATTCCAAATCCTAACCTGCCCAGAATTTCACCCTGAATCTAACCATGGTCTTGAAATCAATTGAAACATCCTAAATCTCCAAACCCGATCCAAGATCAAAGATATGCTCAAACATCAACTTCAACAATTCTTGCAATTAAATACCTCAGATTGATCACCAACTCACACTGATTGATTCTTGATATCTAATTCATTCTATAGCTCACCATAACTCGAGTTCTTGGTCCAAGCAAAAATGGTGATACCAACTGAAACCTCACCAATTGCTCTCAAACTGTTCAGAATCCATCTCCTATTGGTCTCTAACAGTTCTAACCTAACCATTCTTGCTAATCATGCCTAAATCATGGTGTAGAAGAAAAGTTACTAACCTGTTGAATCTTGATTAACAGATGGAGTAAACCTTCACTGCAAGCCTTCAAACTCTTCAGAATCGATCCTTGAATGATGATCTTGCTACTGTTTGCACAAGTTTTGATGGAGAATGCTTGAATCTCAGAATTCGATGGTGACTTGCAACCTTGAAAATCCAAATGCCAACTCTTCAATTCTTCAAGAACTTTCCCTCAAATTGGCCTGCACAACTTCAATATGATCAGAGGAATGTGTTTAGATTGAAAGAATGAATGGAATTGAATCAGAATGTAGATTTTGCTTTCAACTTGCAATGGAAGCAAGTCAAATGGCTATCTCTCCCTTCTCTCAATTCTCTCACCAACCTTGCATCTGAGCAAGTTCTATACATTATATAGAGTGGTTTAGAATCATCTAGAACCATCTGGAACCATCCCATGAGAAATTGGGATTCTTATGTCATGAGTTTATGAATTCACCTCTTCTCACATATCATCTCATGACATAGCTCTTGCAGCAACTTGCCTTGGCTTGAAATTCTCCCTAAATGAGATATAGGATGTGTTAAAACCCTTAGCAAGCTTGTACATTGAGTTTCCTTATGTTTTGCATTTGTGCCTTAAGATGCAAGCAAGCAATTTCCAAAGCAGCCCCATGATCTAGGTCTCACTTCAAAAAAGTGGTTGAACCATTGTTTTTAGAATGTCTTTTAGAGTCAAAATGACCTATTATATGACATGGTTTGGATGTGTAACTTGGGATTTCCAATTTCCAACTTTGACTTATTTAACTTATGCCTCCATTTTAGGTCATTTTTACCACTTTTTGATACAAGCCTTTTCAACATCCCATGAACTCCTTAATAGCCTTAAAACATCATTCTAAGCAAGTTTGATGTTGAAGATTTTTCCACTTGAAGCTTGGAAATAGGAGATATGGCCTTATGCTTGAAATGACCTATAACATCCAAATGACCAGAATGTCCTTGACTTGTCAAAGCCATAACTTTAGTTCTACAAATCCTATCAAGGACTTCTAGTACTCTCTAGAAAGCTAAGAAGATGAGGAACAACATTCATGTTGACCAAGAGTTCATAGGAATCATCCTTCTTGGGAAAAAGTTGGATGCAAGTAGGGTGACTTTCAAGGACCTAGATTCACATACCTCAGATGACCTGTAACTTGTCAAAGTCATAACTTGAGCTCTACAAATACTATAAAGGACTTCTAGTACTCAAATTAAAGCTAAGAGAAAGCTCTACAACATTCATGTTGGGGGAAAGATGAGATGACAATCACATCTTGAGCTAAACTGCCTTGAAGATAGGGATCAAACTAGGGGATTTTACACTGTCAAGCCTTAGAAACCCTAGCTTGAAACTTCTCAAACTCCTCAATCATGATGAGTTGATCTTAGAATCATCCTTATAGCATCTCAATGCATCAATCCATGATCACATGGCTCTTGGATTAGGTCTCAAACCTCTCCAAATCATCAGTTGACCTAGGGTTGACCAGTCAAACCCTAATTCCACCACTCATGGCTGAGTCTTCTGAAACTTGTACAATGACCTTTCTAGGCCTCATGATGGCTTTCAAGACATCTCATAAGCTCTCTCAAAGCTTCAAGTCCATCCTCATAGCATCAGAATCATCTGAGGAGCTCCCACAACTCTCAAGTTATGAGGCATACACCATTGGTTTCAACCAATCTTTCTGAGGATCTCTTGAGTTCTCTGACAAAGGTATCAACCTTTGAACACTTGAACAACCTTCTTGGCTAGCTTCCAAGTCTTGTATAACTCTTGCTGGGTAATCATACCTCTTGATCTACTGCACAAATATCAATGAGATGCAGATGATAATGCTAGTGAACACAAGCTAGGTAAATAAATGTTGGTCAAATTTTGGGGTGCAACAGCTGCCCCTATTCAAACGGCTTGAACCTGACTGGGTGAGGAGCGAACGGCTCTCATCCAATCAAGGTGCGAGACGGTTGGATACCGATAAACCCGGAAATTTGCCAACTGCACAAGTACACGGTACTCTGGCGGGAACAAAACTTCGGAAACTGGAATAATAGCTGCACGACAACTAGCTGGAGAATTGGTCACACGGTAACCGGTAGTACATGGTCGATCATGCCATCAGGCATCACGATTCCTCGGGACTCATCAGGTCAACCATCAGATTGATCATGCCATCAGGCATTCAAAGAAAACTGTCGGGCATCAGCCGTACTTCATCAGCAAGTCGGGAATAGAATTCTCGGTCAATCATGAGCCAATTGGGAATATCTAAACCTCTGCCATCAGGCACTCCGCATCAGCTGAGAGAACTGCTTCATTAACACGGTCAGACTTCAATCATGGAGTCTTTAAGGGAAGTTTCAACTTCGCTGGTCAGAAACCTGTTGGGGATGTCGCATCTCCGCTGGGGATTCTGGAGAACTATCAAGTAACTCCGCTTCGGGGATCCAGAAATCATTCCGGATGAATCAACTCTGCTGAGGACTTCAAGAATCATCTTGGACTAATAACTCCGCCGAGGGCTTCAAGAATCATCTTGAACCGATAACCATGCTAGAGCTTTCAGGAATCATCCTGAGAAAACACTCTGTCGGGGACTCTAAGTATCAACTTGAGCAACCACTCTGGCGACTGCACTGGGGGTCTTAAGAATCATCTTAAGCAAACGACCCTGCTGGGGAATTCAAGAATCATCTTGAACCGAAGACTTCGCCGGGGAATTCAAGAATCATCTTGAGCAAGCGACTTCGTTGGGGAGCTTTCAGGAATCACCCTGAGCAATCAATTCTGCGGCGGAACACCTGCAAAACAAGAACGGTAACAACCTAGATCATGTTTATTATGCGTATGCTTCGGAAATGGCGCAATGCTCCACACGGTGGAAATGCTATACGTTTATGATAAATGCTATGCAGTCATGCACAATGATGTGTTCCCGTCAGCAAAATAAATGCTGAAGGGAGAATCCTCCTGTCAAGGAGAAAGAACTACTCAGATAGAGGAATCATCCTGCTGAGGAGAGCAAGGTCACGCCAATCTCAATTGGACTCTGCAGGGGACTCAACTTCAGTTGACTGCTGCGGGGGAAACAACTTCAGTTGACTGCTGCAGGGGAGCGAAGCTCTACGAGAACCTGGACCTGCTGAGGGAAAGCGATATCAATCGCATGCGTAAACTGCACGGCCTTCACGGCTACTTCCCTGGGAATAACGACTCCGGTGGGGAAATGCAGCATCAGCTATCCCACACGCTACTGGGGAAAACCAATCATGGCTTGAGAAGCTTCCAAGGATTCGACTCTCTTGGGTATCTGCAAACTCGGCTGAGGAAGGAGAAATCATTCTACTTGCCGGGGAGAGTACGACTCTGCGGGGGAATCTCAATTCCGCTGGGGAAGAAGGAATCATCCGACTTTGGGGGAGAGTACGACTCTGGTGGGGAATTTCAATTCCGCTGGAGACTTTAGTCTGGATTATCAATTGCTGCACACTTCAGTATGACTCAGCTGAGGAAATGACGTTCCTTCAGGATGCATCTGATTGGGGAGAGAATCATCTCTGCCTGGGGAGACATATCAATGCTCATTATCTCGTGTTCAGACTCTGCGGGGAGAGGCTACTGAACTTTGCTGGAGAAGGAGGAGTCATCCTGCTTGGGGATACGCACGGCGCACTGTCTGGAATATGCTACACCTGTAACAACGCAAACAAACAGACAAGATACCCTTTTCAAAGGGACCTATCAAGGTTATCATCTTGTGACAATGTTTAAGCAATTCATTGTTTCAACAATCAGTGGCCTAGGCCAGTAAGTTTATGTATGCGCATTTTATCAAAAACATCGGCGTTCTTTTTCGCAAACAAAACAGATAAATGCTAAACAGGCAAACAGAATTGCTGAATAGTATGCATTTTATTGATAACGAACCCCTGAATGGGTAAAAATGTTTTACAACAGATGCAAGCTCCTGGAATGAGGAAGCCGCGCAAAAATAAAACATAAATATACATCAGTATATACAAATGTCGGCAACGAGGCGTAGACGAACATCATGAGTTGATCCCTCTATGACCCACTCGACTTCGATACTTCTCCGACGCTTCAGCTTCGGAAAAGATTGATTCAGATAAACAGCCCTCAGGTCTTCCAAACCACTAAACAAAGAAAGTCCACATGCGGAACGCAGTCATTTGCTTTTTCAAATCCCTAACTTTTGCGTGAACCGCCCTTTACGGGTTTTCAGTTCACCGGGATACCCTTTTTTGCCAAAGTCGCCCATCCGGGTTTTCGACTTTGCGGGTGTACATTTTTTCAATTTATATCCCTAATTTTTGCCCGAACCTTTTTTCCTTTTTTATGGTTCGCCGGGATGCCCCCTTTTTGCCTGGACTCTCTTTTTACTGTCTAGCGGGTCACTTTCAAGCAAAGTATTTTTTAACTGCGTCCGTGTTCACCGGGGATGCAAAATCTTCACCATCCATCGTGGACAACAACAAAGCTCCTCCCGAGAAGACCTTGCTGACGACATATGGACCTTCGTAATTCGGAGTCCACTTGCCCCGGTGATCGGAGTGTGGAGGAAGAATCTTCTTCAGGACGAGATCACCCGTCTGAAAGCTTCTAGGACGCACCTTCTTATCATAAGCTTTCTTCATTCGGCTCTGGTACAGACGACCAAATGCAATCGATGCTAACCTCTTCTCGTCCATCAGGCTGAGTTGGTTCAGTCGGTTCGTAATCCATTCTGCCTCGTCGAGTTTCACATCAACCAAAACTCGCAAAGAAGGGATCTCCACTTCTAACGGCAGGACTGCTTCCATACCGTACACCAAGGAGAAAGGAGTTGCCCCGGTTGACGTACGCATCATCGTACGATAACCGTGCAGTGCGAACGGCAGCATCTCGTGCCAATCTTTGTAGGTCACAACCATCTTCTGAACAATCTTCTTTATGTTCTTATTGGCCACTTCAACAGCGCCATTCATCTTTGGCCGGTAAGGAGATGAGTTGTGGTGTTCAATCTTGAAACTCTGGCACAGCTCCTTCATCATCTTGTTATTCATATTCGAACCATTATCAGTAATGATCCGCTCGGGAATTCTGTAACGACAGATGATGTCCCTCTTTATGAATTTAGCCACCACATGCTTGGTCACATTAGCATACGAGGCTGCCTCCACCCACTTGGTGAAGTAGTCGATAACTACTAGAATGAAGCAATGACCGTTAGATGCGGTGGGCTCGATCTTGCCTATCATGTCAATGCCCCACATGGAGAACGGCCACGGGGAGGACATGACATTCAACGGGCGCGGCGGCACATGAACTTTATCAGCATAAATCTAGCATTTATGACATATCCTCGCGAATTTGAAGCAATCAGCCTCCATCGTCAGCCAGTAGTATCCTGCTCTCAGGATCTTTCTTGTCATAGCATGCCCGCCAGCGTGCGTACCGAATGTGCCTTCATGGACTTCTTCCATGAGCATGCTCGCCTCTTTCTCATCTACACATCTGAGTAGCACGAGATCGTGGTTTCTTTTATACAACACTCCATCAGAATTGAGATAAAAATTTCCAGACAGCCTCCTCAGAGTCTTCTTATCCTGGGTTGACGCACCCGCAGGATACTCCTTAGTCATAAGGAATGTCTGGATGTCATGGAACCATGGCTTGCCGTCGGCGGCTTCCTCGATCGCAAAGACGAATGCAGGTCTATCAAGACGAGAAAGGACAACTCTTGGAGCCTCATTCCAAAAATTGACTTTATACATTGAAGCCAACGTGGCTAAGGAGTCAGCCATCTGATTTTCTGCTCTGGGCACATGATGGAGTTCTACTCGATCGAAGAACAGAAGTAGTCTTCTGGCATAGTTCATGTACGACACCAAATTCAATTGACGAGTTTCCCACTCCCCTTTAATCTGGTTGATCACATGCGCCGAGTCACCATATACGTCTAGATTCTTGATTCTCAAATCAATAGCCTCTTCTAGACCCATAATGCATGCTTCGTACTCCGCCTCATTATTGGTGACTGGAAACGTCAGTCTCGTAGTGAATGGGATGTGGGATCCGTGGGGAGTCGTGATGATCGCCCCAATACCACTTCCATAGGAATTAACCGCCCCGTCGAATATCAATTTCCACTGGGATTTCCTATCCGGCCCCTCGTCGGGCAACGACTCATCGCAGTCCTTCGCTTTGAGAAACATGACATCCTCATCAGGGAATTCAAATTTCATCGGCTGGTAATCTTCGATCGGCTGTTCGGCAAGGTAATCAGACAATACGCTTCTCTTGATGGCCTTCTGGGACACGTACTGAATATCATATTCCGTCAACACCATTTGCCATCTGGCAATCCTGCCCGAAAGAGCCTGCTTCTCGAAGACGTACTTGATCGGATCCATCTTCGAAATTAGCATGGTGGTGTGATTGAGCATGTACTGTCGTAAACGTTTGGCAGCCCAGGCTAGTGCACAACACGTCTTCTCCAGCATCGAGTAGCGAGATTCACAGTCTGTGAACTTTTTACTCAAGTAGTAAATGGCATGCTCCTTTCTGCCCGTCTCGTCGTGCTGACCGAGAACACACCTCATACTATTCTCAAGAACTGTCAAGTACATGATTAATGGCCGTCCAGCCACTGGGGGTATCAAGATTGGAGGTTCCTGAAGATACTGCTTTATCTTGTCGAATGCCTTCTGGCAATCCTCATTCCAGATAATTGCCTGATTTTTCTTTAAAAGCTTGAACATCGGTTCACACGTGGCCGTGAGCTGAGAGATAAACCTTGCAATGTAGTTTATTCTTCCCAAGAAACCACGAACTTCTTTTTCTGTTTTTGGCACTGGCATTTCTTGTATGGCTTTTATCTTCGCACGATCAACCTCGATGCCTCGTTCGCTCACGATAAACCCCAGTAACTTTCCGGACCGTACTCCGAAAGTACACTTGTTAGGATTCAACCTCAACCTGAACTTCCTAAGCCTCTCAAAAAGCTTCAGCAAATTGACCAGATGTCCCTCCTCCGTTTGGGACTTCGCAATCATGTCATCAACATAGACTTTAATCTCATGATGAATCATGTCATGAAACAAAGTTACCATTGCTCGTTGGTAAGTGGCCCTTGCGTTCTTCAGACCGAAAGGCATTACCTTATAGCAAAATGTTCCCCAGGGAGTGATAAACGTCGTTTTCTCCATGTCCTCCGGCGCCATCTTGATCTGATTGTAGCCGGAGAAGCCATCCATGAACGAAAACACAGAAAACTGGGTTGTGTTGTCGACCAACACATCGATATGAGGCAACGGGAAATCATCTTTAGGGCTCGCCCTATTCAAATCCCGATAATCGACGCACATGCGTACCTTACCGTCCTTCTTTGGTACAGGCACTATGTTGGCGACCCACGGAGGGTAAGTGGTGACCGCTAAGAAGTCAGCATCAAGCTGCTTTTGCACTTCTTCTTTGATCTTAACGGCCATATCTGGTCTCGTCCTCCTAAGCTTCTACTTAACGGGAGGGCAATCTTCTTGCAGCGGCAAGTGGTGGACCATGATGTCCGTGTCAAGTCCGGGCATATCTTTGTATGACCAAGCAAAGACGTCACTATACTCTCTTAGCATCTCGACTAATCTCTGCTTGACATCACTCTGTAGTGCAGCCCCTATCCTGACGTTTCTGACGAGTTCTTCAGAACCCAAATTCACGATCTCAATCTCCTCTTCATGAGGCAGAATAACTTTCTCCTCTTGTTTCAACAAGCGGGCCAACTCTTCAGGAAGGTCTTCGTCTTCATCAATCTCTTCTTCGTCTTGATAGATCGGGCAATCAAAGTCGAAGTGAGTCGTAGAAGGTCCAGAGTCGATGTCATATGTTATGTGGATCCTGCAATAACAAGGGTTAAGTTTAAAACAAGGATGTGCAGGTTAGCACAAACCCCATTGTCATTTTATTGTTTTTCAAAACAAATATAAAACAGGAATAACAGAGATCACAATATTTGAATACGAAGAAAACACCTTTGATTTATTAACAAAATGCATGTACATAATCTAACAAGGCCCTGACAATAAAACCATTATGCCCTGGGTAGGACATAGGGTTGTACAATGATTGGAAAAAGTAAATCATTACTCTTCGCTTGTCATCTGGATGATATCCTTGACGGACCAATTGTTGAGGCCCTCGCCTGGCTTGCTTGGCTGGATCCAAGAGTCGAGGTCACAGTCGCTATCTCCGCTGTCTTCAGACACCGCGTTGATGCTTTCGAAAATTACTCCGCCGCTGGTAAACTGGATCGGCCCTTTACCTCGAGGCGTACTGCTAGAAGAAGAAGAAGAAGCTTCAGCTCCAGGAGAATATCCCAACCCAAACTTATCCTGCTTGTTGGGTATCTCCAAAATTCGCCCCCAGACTGGGGTAGATCCGGCTTGGACAACGGCCCGAGCTTCCTTGAACGAGGAGAGAGTCATCTCTTGCTTTTCTATGACTACAGGAGCTACGTCCTTCACCTTGACAACTTCGAACGCTTGGCATAGAGTCTCATGGATTTCGCCATCCATCTCCACATACTTGAAGGACGACAAATGGCTCACCATTATGTCTTCCTCGTCACACACGGTTACGATGCTTCCTCCGACAACATATTTGAGCTTTTGGTGCAACGTGGAGGTCACGACACCAGCAACATGGATCCACGGCCGACCCAAGAGACAACTGTAGGCAGGCATGATGTCCATAATATAAAAGACCGCGTCGAACGTTTCCGGACCGACTTGGATCGGCAGGGTCACCTCCCCGAAAACGTGTCGTTTAGTTCCGTCGAATGCCTTCACAACCAGATCACTGGGTGTGCAGATCACTCCGCGAGTATCCAACTTCATTAATGCCTTCTTCGGAAGGACATTAAGCGACGAACCCGTGTCCACCAGCACGTGCGACATGATAGTGCCCCTACACTCTATCGAGATGTGCAGGGCATTATTATGGTTCCTCCCCTTCGGCGTCAGCTCCAGGTCCGTGAAACCTAGCCCATTTCCAGCATTTACGTGGGCTACGACCTCTTCTAGCTAATTTACCGATATTTCTTGCGGTACATAGGCGGCGTTCAACACCTTCAGCAGCGCGTTTCGGTGTGCTTCAGAACACAGCAACAAGTTTAGAATGGAAATCTTCGAGGGCGTCTGATGGAGATGGTCTACAATCTTGTAGTCACTCTTTTTAATCAACCGCATGAACTCCTCGGCATCTTTAACAAGCAAGTCTTTTTCTACCCCACACGGGACCTCTTCGACGACTTTACTTTTACCCTTATCGGCCGCATCAGCTCTGGCCGCTTTATCCGCCACGACCTCTGGCGGTGCAAACACTCTTCCGCTGCGAGTAATACCACTGACTCCCGCAAGGTTCTCCACAGTCGACCCATACGGTTCTAGCTCCAACTTCTGTCCGTTGCAGTAAACTTCAGCCCCATAATGCCACGGAACGACGTTAGTGCTCTCGAAGGGTATCGACCCAGCTTTGGTAATAGTAATTGTGGGCGGTCTGGGCGCAGAAATAGTTATTGGCCGGCGAGGGATGGTGATGGTGGCGACTTCATCGGCCTGCTTCAGCACTACCTCTCCTGATCCACCTTCAGCCCTCCGGCTAAACTGCAGAATCCCCTCAGTCATCAGACTTTAAATTCCTTCTACCAACTGCTCACATCCATCAGAATATGTGGCACAGTCCATACATAGCTCTCCGCAACCTGGAAAGAACCCTCTTTTCAGCAACTTAGCTTTAATGAAGCTAAGCGGTGTCTTCAGATCTTTGACGTCAGTCAACAGATCTGCACTCTCTTCTTCGATAATGACGTTCACTCCGCCTCCCCTATGATTCGGCATAGGATTCTTCGTGACATTTGGCACATTGTCAGAGAAGTTGATGATCTTGGCATCCACCATGTCCTGCACCTTATGCTTGAAGGCTTTGCAGTTCTCGATTGTGTGGCCTGGTGCCCCTGAATGAAAATCACAAGTGGCATTCGCGTCGTACACTGGCGGAGGTGCTCCTGTCAAGGGAGCCATCGTCCTCTTCTGGACCAACTGTAGCTGAAGCAAAGTCTTCAAGAGTTGCGCGTATGACATGGGCGGTGTCTCGAAGTGACGGTTCGTCAAAGATGTCTGATTCTGGTACTTTCTGTATCCCTGTTGATTCGGTTGCAGCTGCTGCTGCGGAGCTGCCGGGATATTTATACTGGCCACTTGCTGGTGAGGACCTTTACCCTTCCTTCGAGCGTTGGTCACAGCGCTCGCCTCTCCTTCTCGCCTTTTGCCAGCATAAGGTTTCTTTCCGCCTCCTCCAGCTGAGGACGACTCACCTTGAATTTTCCTGATCTTGATCCCATTCTCGACGTGCTCGCCCATGATAATGAGATCTGAGAACTTCCCAGACATACCGCTGACTAACTTTTCATAGTAAACCCCTGGTAGGGTGGCTACAAACATCTGCACGAGCTCATGTTCAACCATCGGCGGCTGAACCCTGGCTGCCAACTCACGCCACCGCTGGGCGTATTCCTTAAATCCTTCATTGTTCCTCTGCAGCAGATTCTGCAGCTGAACTCGGTTCAGGGCCAAGTCGCTATTGTACTGGTAATGGTGCACAAATGCTTCAGCAAGATCCTTCCATGTGCGCACACTAGTGGGCTCCAGACCCATGTACCACTCGAGGGATGGGCCGGAAAGACTGTCTTGGAAGAAGTGCATCAGCACCTTCTCATCCTCGGAATGAGCAGACATCTTCCTGTAATACGATCTCAAGTGGACACGAGGGCAAGTGGTGCCCTTATATTTTTCAAAGTCAGGTACCTTGAAATTGGGAAGCACCTTGAAATCAGCAATTAATCCCAGCTTGGACATATCAACGCCCAAAGTATTCTGATTCTCGATATCTCTCATTTTATCTTCAAGTGCTTTGAATCTAAGCCGTGCTTCAGCATTCAGTTCCCCTTCAGCACCTCTCTGAGAGAACACATCATCCTGACGATCCTCTAGCCATGGCTGGGGTACAAATAGATTCCCGACGCCTGCATTGCCGTTGCCCGGCCCGATATTGACATTAGCTCCCAGACTCCCGTTACCGACGCCCGTCGTATTGAGTCCAATGTTGGCCATCACATTGCCATTAGCACTGCCGTTGCCCCCGGTCACAGGAACACCATTCTGCGGAGTTTCAACTGGTGGAGGAGTAGGCACAGTCCCCCCATGGAGTACGCCACTGCTATCAACCCTGGAAATCAAAGGCTGAACCAAAGTTTTGAGCTGATCCTGGCCGTTAGCGACTGCTTGCATGAGCTCCATGAAGCGATCCATCCTTTCGCGGAGATCCTGAACCTCAGTTTGCACTTGCTCCATGATCCCGGTCTGATTATCTCTAGTCGGATAGCGGTGAATCGGTCTCTGATCAATCCTGGAACCACCTGAAACAACCTGCGACCACCTGAAATAACTTGTAAACAAAAAAGGGTTAGGAAAAACAACAAAATGCTCGTCATGCAAATGCTTCATGCAAATGCATGCGTGTGTCTGTGTGTTAGGGAGATCCCCCCCCCCCCCTCCGATCCTAGTGCCTGAGTGCCAGTGCTGATAATAATAAGAAGAAGTCTGAGTCCAATCATGGAAATAACAATCTCATATATAAAGAAAGCCTATCAAGGCAGTACATAGCATCAGCGAGTACAAGATGAATCAACAGCGTGACCTCAGCCAATAAGCCTGGCGATGGTCAGCATACAACAATGATCAAAACAAAAGGAATACAAATAGTCAAGTACGGCCACGGGCGCGATACTCTTCTAACAACTCCTTCATTTCTGGATGATCAGGCAGAGTGAGTAACCCTTCGACGAGTAGTTCCCTCTGCACAATGGTATACTGAAGTCCTTCGACCGAACCTTCCCATGCTCCTTCGCCGAAACAATCTTCTAACTTCCGTTTCTTGGACTCAAACGTCAGTTTGCGCTCCTTCAGGTTAGCGAGAGCTTTGTTGAGCTGGCCTTCGGCGGCGTATCTGCGAGCGGTTTCTTCATCAAACCTCTTCTCACTATCCTTCACCTGGGCTTCTAGCTTGGAGATCTGTAGCATCAACTTATCCTCCCGCTCTTTCCTGGTGGCCAGGGAAGTCTTCCAGTGCTGGCTGAACTTGGATATCCTCCGATATGCCTCGTCCAAGTGTTGCTTCTTCGTAGCCAGTATGTCGTTGACAACTTTGAAATATTGACCCATGCGCTCACGCTCGGCTATCTGCTTAGTCAGGTTTGTATCCAGCTGGTTCACCAGCTCTGTTTGCCTTTTGAAAGAATGAACGGCTTCGTTCCTCTCGCTTCGGAGCTGAGCCAATTCTTTCTCCAGTTCCTCATTTGCCCGCTTCAATTCATCTCGCTCAGCTAACACCTGATTATGCTGCTGAATGGGCACAGTGGTAGGCTCTTCAATCATTGGAGGGCTTTCTGGCTTGGCCTGAGGAAACGACATCCCTATAGCATCTGCTCTGGCTCTGATCCAAGTCATATACGGAGGGTAGGCTTAATTGTTGCTTCTTCCCAGCAATGGTTTTCCTCGCTTACTGAGACCATTCCAGGCGCGCTGAAGCTTGGACAGCAGATCCCCTTCCAGAAGACCAGTGAGGTACAGAGATTCCTGCACCTCTTCCTCCCTCGGCGGAGCTCTCAAAGCATACGCGAACTGTCGGACCAGCAACGACGGATTGTAGTTTATATAGCCCTTCCTGCCTATCAAAGGCACGTTTGGAAACCCGCTGCAGCTGAAGATCACCTCAGTACCCAACCTATACCTGTCGAACCAATCAATATCCTCTGCAGATAAACTCATCAGACGCTCGGACCACTCAGCTATGGCTGCAGACGAGACAAAAGGACCCCTCTTGGGCAGATGGCTATCAAGCCATTTATAGAGCAAGGGTACACATCATGAGACATTCTTGCCCCTTCTGTTCTCGTTTTTTTAGTGGACTGAATGATAGACATCTCCTATCAAGGTAGGGACTGGATTCCCTAAAGCAAAGATGTGAAATGCATCAAAGTCCACAAAGTCGGGCATATTGGGGAACAACACGATGCCATATATGCACAAAGCGAGGATGGCATTGAACGCGACCCAACATCCGTCTTTGGCGCACTGCTGAGCCTTTCCCACTAGAAACTGCAAGGAGAACCCGGGAACCTTGTTCCAACTAGTCAACACCAACTCGGAGGCGTCCAAATGAAGTGAAGGAGCTAAACCAGCCAGATCAGGCTCAGCATCCATATGAACAAAAGGCATCTGCCTCTTGATAGGCACACCTAGCAAATCAACATATTCTTCCAGCGTGGGTGCGAGAACAAAATCCTGGAAAGTGAAACATCTCAACGGAGGGTCGTAGAACTGCAGCAGAGCGTGCAACCCATTCAACTCAAACACAGAAGGTTTATGAACCAAACTGAGCAACCTGCCGTGAGATTTTCTGAACTCATCCCTCACAGAATCATCTGCTAAAGCTATCAAACCAGTCAACTTAACCACATCAGGGGCAGGGAACTTGTAAGCCACAGTCTTCCTCAGAGAGCCCATAACAATACAATAGGAGGCAAGAAATCCTGGATCGGGGAAAACGGTACCTGTAACACAGACACATGTTAATGAAATGCAAATGAATATGCAAACTAATGCAAAATGCAATCATGCAATAGGAGACCAAGGCAACTGCTGTGGAGATTCTGTATCAACAAAATCATAGCGCCGCTCTATCAAGAACAACCACTGATAAGAAGAACCCTGGTGTAAGACCACAAATCTGCTCTGTCAAGAACAACCATCTGATAGGGCCATATACATAGGATCATAATTTTGCTCTGTCAAGAACAAATGTCTGATAATAAGGACCTCTGATGTAGGACCAAGAAATCTGCTCTGTCAAGAACAAACATGCATCTGCTGATGAGATCTTCAGACCCCAGTCAAAAATCTGTTCTATCAAGAACAAACATACATCTGCTGATGAGATCTTCAGACCCCAATCAAAAATCTGCTCTATCAAGAACAAACATACATCTGCTGATGAGATCTTCAGACCCCAATCAAAAATATGCTCTATCAAGAACAAACATACATCTGCTGATGAGATCTTCAGACCCCAATCAAAAATCTGCTCTATCAAGAACAAACATACATCTGCTGATGAGATCTTCAGACCCCAAAAAATCTTCTCTATCAAGAACAAACATACATCTGATGATAAGATCCTCTGATCAAAATCTGCTCTATCAAGAACAAATACACATCTGATGATAAGATCCTCAGATCCCAACAACACTGATCCACTATCAAGAAAACTAGGTAGTCTGAAGGTCAAAGTTTCCTGCAATGAACCCAACCCTGCTCACAAGTATGGACCTAAACTGACTCAAGTTCGGCATCCTATGCGTTCATCAGCGTCACAGACATTCAAGAGGGGTGATATGATACCCAGAAGGTGTGGCATCACCAGCTTATGAAGCGGCCTCACTCGGCTGAATCACAAATGATCGGTCCCCAGAGTCGACAATCCACCAAACCAGCAACCGTCTCAACCCAAAGGGTTGAAAGAGAAGCCAATCGGGAGAACCTCGTCTGAGCGTGGATTTCATGAGACACTAGTGCCTGCAAAGCAAGCACGCGCCCACTAATTTCCACAACTAATGCTATGGTGCACTCAAGCCTGGGTCTGGCTTCTCACTCATCAGAATGCCCCTTCCCACAACAGCACAAATAATCATATCATACTGAAAATAAAATGCGGGAAATAAAGTGCGAGAAGTAAAATGCGATAAATAAACGCAACCCAACAAGTAATCATACAAGCGCTAGGAGTGACTCTCGCAGGGGAACCGGAGAACCAGAGACTCTGGGTTCGATCCCCAGCAGAGTCGCCAGCTGTCGCTTTCGCGAAAATAAGGTGCCGGCAAAACAGAAGAGTCGCCACCTTTCGTTATTTATCCCTCAGAGCAGGAAAGGAAACGATCGGAAAAACCTAACGAAAAAGGGTAAGACAAGGTCGCCGCAACCATTGTCTGGGTTTGGGAGTCGGTTACGCAAGGGGAAGGTATTAGCACCCCTCACGTCCGTCGTACTCGACGGGATCCATGCTTGTTGTGTTTACTTGGACGGGTTGGTTATCTATCTACCTATCAAGGCTGGCTTAAAAAGAAAAGAAACTGACTCAGCAAAGCGTCGCACTTTATGCCTACGTATTCTCATCAGAGAATGAGAAATCAGAGTCAACGTAGTTCGACCTACGACGGGCTATGGGGGAAGGTAGCTCGCCAATACATCAATATTGTGCCTACGTACTCTCAACAGGTATGAGAGATCAGAGCTTACGTAGTTCGGGAAACTACGACTTATTTCCTGTCTCTTACGGAAGAAGTGATTTTTATTGTGTTTGCAATTTAAATCGCACTAGAGACTATGACCTGAGAGTGAATGCGTCACATGTCACCCAAAGGGTACCATACTAAACATCCAGACTATGGAAAAGAAACTCTCCCACAATCCTTTCTCAGATAGCTTAAGGCTCGTAATGTACGAAAGAAATCATTCATGATTACTGTATCTTAAACTGTTTTGAGATGAGAAGAGAACAGGCTCCACTAGAAGGGAGACTACCAAGTCCTACTGTTGTCATGCCAAGGATTCATCCTATGGTTGAGTTTTGAACAGGGAACTCCTAGAAGTTATCATGCATAGGTTTCAACCTAAAGTTCTATCATCACTTCCTTATCAAAGGAAACGAGAGCCCTAAGGGATCATGTCAATGATACACAGCACAGACAAAGCATCAGCTCAAACTGTAAAATGCATGCAATGCAAGTGAGGGAGGAAATGTGTGTGGGGCTTCAGCCTCCACAAGCTCATCTCTTTCTCAAGCCAGATATGAATAACAGTAATCATACTGAAAAGTAAAACATGCTATCAAGCAAGAACAGTAAGCTGCAATCATACAGAAGAAATGAAATAAGATGCCATCAGGCCAACAAACCACATGGGTAAGGGAGCTGGGCTCTACCGAATACCCGCAAGCAAAGCCACACAGTAACAGTACAAGCAGAGGGAGCAACTCAACCTCTAGTGCAATCATGCTCCTAGATTCTACCTAGTCTAGATATGGACTTATTCTAATGCATCAAGCAAGTCAAACAAAACACATCAATACAACAAAGAAAAAGATAAGAAAGCATATCAACTCCTTTCTCAACTTCAGGCTTCAGCTCTTCCAACAGCAACTCAGTCTTCAGACTTCCATCACTCTTGACAAATTGCTTTTCCAGGTTTCAACCCTTCAACATAAGTTTCAACTTATTTCTTCAAGCTTCAGCTCCTTAATCAGTTACACCTTCAGGCTTCACCCTTAACCACAAGTATCAACTGGATTCCTTCAGGATCTCCAAGCATCAAAGTAAGTATCAACTTCCTTTGTTCTTCAAGCTTCAGCTCTTCAGTCAATCTCAATTGAATCCTCTTCCTAAGTATCAACTTAGTCTTCAAGATCTCAAGCTCTTCTTGCTTTACCAGTCTCAACTTGGTCTTCTCCTCCTGCAAGCTTCAGCTTCTCAGAATAGTCTTTACTAGATCTTCATTGGGTCTTCAAGTATCAACTTGCTCTTGTTGCTCTTCAAGCTTCAGCTGGAATGGCAATGCTCAAGGAATCATCCTCTCTTCACATTCTTCAATGAAGTCTTCATCTTCACACTCAAGCTCAACATCTCTCAAGATATTCAAACCAGAGGAAATCACTTAACTGGATAAGCTGGGGTGTCAAACTGCTTACTGACCACCAAAGGTGACCTATAAGGGTTCAACATCAAAGGAATGGTTCCCTCAAAAGTTCTACTTCCTAGGTACCATCACTTATCCCTCCAAAGGAGAGAGGTGAATACCATGGAAGGACTTTGAATCATAGGGAGGAATGGAGGTGAAAGATACCATCCATGTTTAAGAAAGAAGTTAACTAGGTCTAAGCTCTTCCTAATCCCTAACCCTAAAACAACAACAAAACAAATAAGATTCTCAAGCTCTCAAGCTCCTCAATCAATCCTCAAGTCTTCTACTATGCTCCTCAATGCTCCTCAAAGCAAGACCAAGCTCTCCAAGCCCACAAAGCAAAGCAAACAAAAATACAAGCCCACAAGGGCAACACAAACAATCATCAACTACAAAAATCACTTAAAAATAGTATACTATCATATTAAAACCTAATATAATTTCTAGGGGATCCTATATACCTACCCTTAATACCCTATATGCCCCAATGTCTAACTTGACCTAGAAACCCAAAATTCTAGTGTTATTGTGGACCTATGTTAAGGATTGACCTAATTCTACACAACCTAAAGTCATCTAAGCAAAACTAATCAAAAATTCATCACAAAATTATGGAATAAATCCAGAGGGGAGCTAAAGTCCTAATCTAACTATCCTAAAAAGAATGGCATAAAAATATGAAGGTAACTAGCTAAACAAAATTCTACAAATCCATGTATCAACATAAAAGAATTAAAAAGCTATTAAAAGAGAAAATACACAAAAAATATTAAAAATGCATGAAATGCAAATATTTTTATTTGACAATTTTTTAGACATGAACAAGAAATGGGAGAAAAAATCCCCATGCAAAAATCATTAATTTCCTATTTATTATGATTTTTCAAAGATTGAAATAAAATGGAGAAAAAGAAATTAAAATGTGAAAATATTGGGTGCAGATAGCAAGTATATCCAGTTCATTTTTCATATGGGCTTAAAATGGGGGTTCAAAAAGCAATGCGCGCCAGGCCCAATTTTAATCAGAAATTAAATCAGAAAATATAAAGAAAATGAAAAAGAAACGGTGCAGAAAGCAAGGAAATGCAGTACAAAATCCAATGGGCCGTGAATTGGGGGTGTGGTTAGCAACTGAGCCCAATCCGCCTTTTAATGAAACGATGCGTTTCATGGTCTTCAGAATTTCCCTCTTCCAACAAGATTGAATCTCAACCATGGGATCCAGGTCTCATTCAATGGGTCTTGCTTCATCCAATGGCTATGTATTCGTCTTCTTCCTCCAGCTAGGGTTCCAAGGATGACGCCATGGAAATTCAGAGCTTTAAGCTCCATCTTCCCCAAACTCGAACCTCATCAATTCTCCATGAAAAATCAAAATTCCAAACCCTAACCTGCCCAGAATTTCACCCTGAATCTAACCATGGTCTTGAAATCAATTGAAACATCCTAAATCTCCAAACCCGATCCAAGATCAAAGATATGCTCAAACATCAACTTCAACAATTCTTGCAATTAAATACCTCAGATTGATCACCAACTCACACTGATTGATTCTTGGTATCTAATTCATTCTATAGCTCACCATAACTCGAGTTCTTGGTCCAAACAAAAATGGTGACACCAACTGAAACCTCACCAATTGCTCTCAAACTGTTCAGAATCCATCTCCTATTGGTCTCTAACAGTTCTAACCTAACCATTCTTGCTAATCATGCCTAAATCATGGTGTAGAAGAAAAGTTACTAACCTGTTGAATCTTGATTAACAGATGGAGTAAACCTTCACTGCAAGCCTTCAAACTCTTCAGAATCGATCCTTGAATGATGATCTTGCTACTGTTTGCAAAAGTTTTGATGGAGAATGCTTGAATCTCAGAATTCGATGGTGACTTGCAACCTTGAAAATCCAAATGCCAACTCTTCAATTCTTCAAGAACTTGCCCTCAAATTGGTCTGCACAGCTTCAATATGATCAGAGGAATGTGTTTAGATTGAAAGAATGAATGGAATTGAATCAGAATGTAGATTTTGCTTTCAACTTGCAATGGAAGCAAGTCAAATGGCTATCTCTCTCTTCTCTCAATTCTCTCACCAACCTTGCATCTGAGCAAGTTCTATACATTATATAGAGTGGTTTAGAATCATCTAGAACCATCTGGAACCATCCCATGAGAAATTGGGATTCTCATGTCATGAGTTTATGAATTCACCTCTTCTCACATATCATCTCATGACATAGCTCTTGCAGCAACTTGCCTTCGCTTGAAATTCTCCCTAAATGAGATATAGGATGTGTTAATACCCTTAGCAAGCTTGTACATTGAGTTTCCTTATGTTTTGCATTTGTGCCTTAAGATGCAAGCAAGCAATTTCCAAAGCAGCCCCATGATCTAGGCCTCACTTCAAAAAAGTGGCTGAACCATTGTTTTTATAATGTCTTTTAGAGTCAAAATGACCTATTATATGACATGGTTTGGATGTGTAACTTGGGATTTCCAATTTCCAACTTTTACTTATTTAACTTATGCCTCCAGTTTAGGTCATTTTTACCACTTTTTGATACAAGCCTTTTCAACATCCCATGACCTCCTTAATAGCCTTAAAACATCATTCTAAGCAAGTTTTATGTTGAAGATTTTTCCATTTGAAGCTTGGAAATAGGAGATATGGCCTTATGCTTGAAATGACCTATAACATCCAAATGACCAGAATGCCCTTGACTTGTCAAAGCCATAACTTGAGTTCTACAAATCCTATCAAGGACTTATAGTACTCTCTAGAAAGATACGAAGATGAGGAACAACATTTATGTTGACCAAGAGTTCATAGGAATCATCCTTCTTGGGAAAATGTTGGATGCAAGTTGGGTGACTTTCAAGGACCCAGATTCACATACCTCAGATGACCTGTAACTTGTCAAAGTCATAACTTGAGCTCTACAAATCCTATCAAGGACTTCTAGTACTCAATTTAAAGCTAAGAGCAAGCTCTACAACATTCATGTTGGGGGCAAGATGAGATGACAATCACATCTTGAGCTAAACTTCCTTGAAGATAGGGATCAAACTAGGGGATTTTACACTGTCAAGCCTTAGAAACCCTAGCTTGAAACTTCTCAAACTCCTCAATCATGATGAGTTGATCTTGGAATCATCCTTATATCATCTCAATGCATCAATCCATGATCACATGGCTCTTGGATTAGGTCTCAACCCTCTCCAAATCATCAGTTGACCTAGGGTTGACCCAGTCAAACCCTAATTCCACCACTCATGGCTGAGTCTTCTGAAACTTGTACAATGACCTTTCTAGGCCTCATGATGGCTTTCAAGACATCTAATAAGCTCTCTCAAAGCTTCAAGTCTATCCTCATAGCCTCAGAATCATCTGAGGAGCTCCCACAACTCTCAAGTTATGAGGCATACACCCTTGGTTTCAACCAATCTTTCTGAGGATCTCTTGAGTTCTCTGACAAAGGTATCAACCTTTGAACACTTGAACAACCTTCTTGGCTAGATTCCAAGTCTTGTATAACTCTTGCTGGGTAATCATACCTCTTGATCTACTGCACACATATCAATGAGATGCAGATGATAATGCTAGTGAACACAAGCTAGGTAAATAAATGTTGGTCAAATTTTGGGGTGCAACAGATGTCATCTGAAATATTAGTCCTGCAAAGGAAATGGTTAAATGCTTCAAAACACAGACAAAGCAAATAACCACGTTGCCATTTATTGTTAAAGTAAAAACAAGAAAAACAGGGATCACAATATTTGTATATGAAAAACGCCTTTATTTCATGATTAAAACAGTGCAATACACATAATCAAGTAGCCCTAAGGTAAAATCACTATGCCCCGGGTAGGACATAGGATTATTCAACAATTGACAAAATAAATCATTACTATTTAAGAGTCACTGGGACAGTTTCCCGGATGGACCAGTTGCAGAGACTTTGTCCTAGCACGCTTGCCTTGATCCACGCGTCCATATCGCAGTCACTATCTCCATCTTCAGCATCGGAAATAGCGTTGATTGTCTCAAAGCACACCTCGCTTGGCGTAATCGTGATCGGTCCCTTGAACCTGGGCGCTCCTGAAGATGACGCTGACGACGTCGGTCGATACCCTAGCCCAAACTTGTCATTCTTCACGGGAATCTCCAGTATCTGCCCCTAGCCTTTAGTCTCACCAGTCTGCACTAAAGCCTGAGCTTCCTTGTAGGATGATACTGCCACCTCTGGCATTTTGCTGAGACCCTGAGCTTTGTCTTTAATCCGCAACCCTTCGAAGGCTTGACAAGGTGTCTCGTGTATTTCTCTGTCAACCTCTACATATCTGAACGAGGACAGGTGACTGACCAAAATGTCCTCCTCCCCGCAAACGGTAACAACACTACCACCCACCATGTACTTCAACTTCTGATGCAAGGTGGACATTACGGCCCTTGCAGCGTGGATCCATGGGCGCCCAAGAAGGCAGCTATAAGCTGGATGGATGTCCATGATGTAGAATTCGGTATCAAAAATTTCTGGCCCCACCTGAAGCGGTAATGTTATTGACCCAAACACTGATCTTTTCGTCCCGTCAAACGCCCTCACAACCAAATCGTTGGGCGTGAAAATAATTCCCCGTATGTCCAATTTCATCATGGCTTTCTTTGGCAATACGTTCAACTACAATCCAGTATCCACCAATACACGCGACATTACGGTGCCCCGGCATTCCACCGATATATGCAAAGCCATGTTGTGCTCTCGACCCCTGGGTGTTAGATCAAAATCTGTGAAACCCAGGCTATGCCCAACATTGACATGTGCCATTATCCCCTCTAATTGATTTACAGAAACTTCTTGAGGCACAAATGACGTATCCAGAATCTTTAGCAAGGCATTCCGGTGGGCCTCGGAACATAACAACAACGACAAGATAGAAATCTTCGACGGCGTCTGCTGCAGGTGTTCAACAATTTTGTAGTCGCTTTTGCGAATCAGTCTTATGAACTCCTATACGTCCTTGAGTGACGTATCCTTTTCTTTCAATTGAGTAGGCTTGCTTTCATTTACTTTGCCTTTGCCTTTGGCCAACCTCTCTGCTTCTGCTTCAGGTGAGGTAAAGATCCTTCCGCTACGGGTCACGCCCCCCGTTCCAACGACATTATCAACAGCCCCAGCTGGCTGGCTATTCACCACTATCTTTTCACCGTTGCAATATGCTTCTAATCCGTATGTCCACGGGACAACTTTCGTACTCTCAAAGGGAACAGGCCCTGCTTTGGTAATTGTAATAGTTGGCTGTTGGACGGGCGTCGTTATCGTTATAGTCTTCCTCGGGATCGTCACTGTTGCAATATCATTATGCTTATCACATAATGCCTCCACAGGCTTCTCAACCGCAGTTCGATCAAATTGCAAGGTCCCTTCGTCGATCATGGCCTGAATGCCCTGCTTCAAATCAGTACAACCCTCGGGCTGGGTCCAACACTCTAAACAGTATTCATCACAACCAGGGAATACTCCCCCTTTGAGCAACCTGCTTTTCACCTCACTCAATGGTGTCTTCAATTCGTTAACATCCATCACCAAGTTCAAATTTTCTTCTGTCAAGATGGCATTTGCCCCATGATTAGGCATAGGCTGTTGTACAATATTGGGCCCCACCTGGCCAAAGTTGATGGCTTTACTGTCCAACAAGTCTTGAACTTTATGCTTGAAAGCATGACAAGATTCTACATCATGTCCGGGCGCCCCGGAATGGAATTCATAATGCTTATTAGCGTCATACCCATAAGGAAGTACCGGTCCTGTAGGCGGTTCCAATGTTCTTTTCTCGACCAAATTCAACCCCAGCAGTGTCTGAAGAAGCTCTGCATATGTCGACGAAGGCTTATCAAATACCCTCTTCGGCTTTGCATTCTGAAACCTTCTCTGACCCAGATTCTACCTTTGCTGTTGTTGTTGTTGTTGCTGCTGCTGTTGTTGAGGAATTAGAATAGTAACAATGGCAATTTGTTGAGGTTGAATGTACTGATTTCTACCTCTGCCCCGGCCTCTGCCACCAAATACAGCGCTTGTATCACCCTGTCGTCTTCCGCCGAACGCTTTTCTCGCACCCCCGACTGAAGTAGATTCACCTGCCTGAATCTTTCCAATTTTAATTCCATTTTCGATCCTCTCTCCCATAAGGATCATATCGGAGAAGCTACCCATCGAAACATTGAGTAACTTGTCATAGTACATTCCTGTAAATGTCCCCACAAACATGTCATTCATCTCCCTTTCAACCAAAGGAGGGTGCACCCGAGCTGCCATATCGCGCCACCATTGCGCGTACTCTTTGAAACTTTCACCATTTTTCTACGACAAACTCTGCAACTGAACTCTGTTTGGCGCCAAATCGCTGTTATATTTGTAATGCATAACGAAAGCATCAGCTAACTGCTTCCAGCTTCTAATCTGGGTGGGCTCCAGTCCCATGTACCATTCCAATGATGGTCCCGATAAGCTATCCTGAAAGAAATGCATGAGCATCCTTTCATCATTGGAATATGCAGACATCCTTCTATAATAAGAACGTACATGGACCTTTGGGCAGGTATCCCCTTTGTATTTGTCGAATGTTGGAGCCTTGAATTTTAATGGCACCCTCAGCCCTGGTACCAACCCCATAGTAGTCATATCTAACCAAGCGGAGTTCTGATCAACCACACCTTTCATCTGCTCTTCTAGAATTCTGATCCTCTGAACAGGGTCAATGGGGCCCTCGGGTCCCATACCTCTTCCCAAAAAAGCGTCGTCCTGGTGATCCACATTCCAGTCATTGCCATACCCATCATAACCCATGTTACGGCCAAATCCTTGTTGATTGAACATAGGACCATGTCCTCGGTTGCCGAACCCTTGAATGACCCCAGCAGGTCCAAAACCATTGTTGAAAGGAAATGCTCTGACACCGTTGTTATTCATATTACCAAATCCACCATTACCGTGGCCATATCCCTGATTGTTGCCGTAACCGTCATTACCAAAGCCTTGATTGTTGAACCCGAAGTTCCTGTCCTGATTGACATTTCCATACCCATTGTTTCCAAAGCCAACATTGTCACCGAATCCTTGATCGGCATCCCCAGTGTTGCCTTTGTTGTTAACAACATGCCCATCACCATTTCCATTATTGTCATTACCAGCGCCAGCACCTGCACCAGTACCAGTGTTTCCGTTGACAGTCACAACAGGTGGAGTAGCTACCGGTATCTCATCCTCCCGGTGAGGAGTTCCAACAAAATTGTGGTCAGTATTTCCATTTCCGTTCGTCCGCGCCAGCAGCGGCTGCACCAAGGTCTGAAGATTCTCTTGGCCCTTGGCCATACTCTCCATAGCTTGCATGAACAGAGTCAGCTTCTCACAGATTTTTTGCATCTCGACTTGAACTTGATCCATTGCTTTCTTACAGTTGTTTTTGGTTGAGTAGCGGTGGATTCTTTGGTCGTCAATCCTGAAAAACCTGTGAGATGCAGGAAATAAGATACAGATTCAACAAGTAACTGGAAATGCAAAATGAATATGCAGATGCAATATGTGTCTGTGCGTTAGGGAGATCAACCCCTGATTCTAGTGCCAAAGTGCCAGTGCAGTGACAGTGAAGTGATGTGATAAGAAGCCTGGAATCCACTCATGGAAGAAACATCTCATATATTGCTGAAAAGCCCATCAAGGCAGAAATACAATATCACTGAGTGTACAATAACAAGAAGGCATGACCTCAACCAACAATCCTGGTGATGGCCAGCACAATGCAAATAAAGCATATACAACAGTGCATAAGGTAATCAAGTGCGACCATATGCCCGATACTCCCCTAAAAGCTTCTTAGTCTTGGGATGATCCGGCTGAGAAAGCAACCCTTCAACGAGCGAGTCTCTTTGCCTGATAACACGCTGGAGATCCCCAATGGATTCCTCCCAAGCACCCTCTCCAAAGCACTCCTCCAGCTTATGCTTCTGGGATGCAAACTCTTTCTTACGCTTGACAACATTGTTCAACGAATTCTGAACGTCGTATCTCTGCATAGCCTCTTCTTCAAACTTTTTCCGACTAGCTTTCAACTGATCTTCCAGTTCAGAGATCTGCTGCTTCAGTTTGTCTTCTCTTTTTTTATTATTGGTCAGTGTAGCATTCCAGGTTTTGTTGAATGTGGAAATCTCCCGGTAGGCTATATCAAGTGCTTTCTTCTTAGACTCCAGCATATCATGGGAGCTCTTGAAATCTATCCCTAAACGTTCACGCTTCTTTCGTTGTTCAGTCAGTTCTGTGCCTAACTGGTTCACCAGCTTTGTTTGCTGCTCGAAGGAATATACGGCTTCATTCCTTTCGCTCCTGAGTTGCACTAGCTCCTCTTCCAACTTCTCGTTGGCTTTCATCATCTCTTCTTTCTCCTTCACAACCTGCTCATATCTCTCAACAGACACAATAGTTGGCTCCTCAACCACAAGGGGAGCAGGAGGTAATACTGCAGGAAACGGCATCAGCGCCTGCTTTGCCCTATCTTGGATCCAGACTTGGTACGGAGCATAGGCTTGACAATCATTCTTACCCAACAACGGCTTACACTTCTTGCATATGTTATTCCAAGCATGCTGAAGCGTGGATAACAATTCTCCCTTCAAATCACCTGTGAAGTACAGAGATTCCTGCACATCCTCCTCTTTTGGCGGGCTTCTCAAAGCATAACCGAATTGCCTGATCAACAATGACGGATTGTAGTTAATGCACCCTTTCCTCCCAATCAGAGGAACGTTAGGATATCCGGCGCATCTGTAGATAATCTCAGATCCCAGTAAATCCCTATCAAACCAGACAACATCTTCTGAAGAAAGCCCCATCAGACGCTTAGACCATTCCACCCTAGCTGCAGACTCAGCAAAGATACCCTTCTTGGGCAGGTGACTATCAAACCACATATACAACAAAGGCACACAACAAGAGACGTTCTTGCCCATCCTATTCTCGTTCTTATAATGCAGAGAATGATAGAAGTCTCCAATCAATGTGGGCACAGGATTTCCTTAAGCAAATATATGGAATGCATCCAAATCAATAAAGTCAGGCATATTAGGGAACAATACAATGCCATAGATACACAAAGCAAGGATAGCATTAAACATAATCCAACAGCCACTCTTGGCATACTCTTATGCTTTCCAAACCAAGAACTTGAGAGAAAAACCAGAAACTCCATTCTACGAGGTTAACAGCAACTCTGAGGAGTCCAAATGCAAAGCAACAACCAAATCCTCCAGCTTGGGCTCAACACTCATATGAATGAAGGGTACCCTGTTCTGAATGGTTAAATCCAAGATCTCAGTGTATTCCTCCATGGTCGGAGCCAGAATGAAGTCACGGAAAGTAAAACACCTCAGCGGTGGATCATAGAACTGCATCAGTGCGTACAATCCGTTCAGCTCATACGTGGATGGTTTGCAAACCAACCTAAGCAGTTTCCCATAACTCTTCCTGAAGCTTCTCTTCACATCATCATCAGCTAAAGACATCAAACCGAGCAAAGAAGAAACATCTGGAGTAGGCAACTTGTACGCCACAGTCTTCTTCAAAGTATCCATAATAGCAGACAGAAATCCGGGCAACTAGAATCAGAGGGTATCAAATGCACCTGCAGCACAGACACACGTTAATGATATGCAAAATAAGTATGCAACAATGCAATATACAAACATGCAACAGGGATCAAGTGATATATTGCTGAAGAGATCCATCCACAATATCTGTCTCAACAGACCCACAATACTGCTCAAACCTGGTCTCAACAGACCCATAACAATGCTCCAACATGGTCTCAACAGACCCAATACACTGTCCTGATGAAGAACCCCAAGTAACCACACATACTGGTCCAATATTAAGAAAACCGGGTAGGCTGGAGGTCAAGTTTCCTGCATGCCCCAATCCCTCTCACAGGTAGGTGTCCTATCAACTGACACAAGGTACGGCATCCTATGTGGTCGTCGGCGTCACAGACTTTCAAGACTGATGATACGATACCCAGAAGGTGTGGCATCATCATGTCTTGAATAGGCCTCACTTAGCCAACTTCCAATTGATCGGTCCCCAGAGTCTACAATCCATCTAACCAACAACCCCCTCAACCCAAAGGGTTGAAAAAGAAGTCAACCAGAAGAACCTCGTCCGAGCGTGGATTTTGCGGGACACTAGTACATGCAAAGCATGCACGCGCCCACTACTTTCCACAACTAATTCTAGGTGAACTCAAGCCCAGGTCCGGCTTACCTCTCAATCTGACCCCTACCCAGCATAACAACAATAATATAATGCTGAAAGTAAATACAGAAAGGTAAATCCATACAAAACCCACAACGGGAAAACAAGCGCTAGGACTGACTCGCGTAGGGAACCGTTGGAGTCCCTAGCAGAGTCGCCAGCTGTCGCTACTGCGAAAATCGGCGCCGGTTATGACAGAAGAGTCGCCACCGTGCGTTATTTATCCCAACAAAGGGAAAGGAAACACTCAGAGTAAACCTAACGCAAAACGGGAAAGGAATGGTCATCGCAACCAAATCCTCGATTCGGGAGTCGATTACGCAAGGGGAAGGTATTAGCACCCCTCACGTCCTCCGTACTTGACGGGATCCACGCTTGTTTTCTAGTACTGATCGTTATTCTATCTACGCTAAAGGTCAAGGGACAAAAGGAAAGAAAATGACTCGGCAAAGTATCGCACTTTATGCCTACGTATTCCCGTCTGGAACGAGAAATCAGAGTCAACTTAGTTCGCCTACCTACGGGAAAGGAGGGGAAGGTTGCTCGCTAGGATACGACATCCTATGCCTACGTACTTTCATACATCATGAAAGATCAGAGCAAACGTAGTTCGGGCTACGGAAGACACAAGCTTGTCGGACTGTTTTTCTATTACCTTATGAAAGGGTTTTTCTTGATTAAGAGTCCAAGCGGACAAAAATGACACTTTGATGTTTGTTTTGAATCTTTTACGAAAGAAGTGTTTTTTTTGGTTTGTTTGAAATCTCTGACGCACTAGAGACTATGATTTGAGAGTGACTACATCGTGTGTCACCCAAAGGGTGCCACACTAAGCAGCCAGACTACTGGAAAGAAGCTCTCCAGTAACCCTTTCTCAAATAGCTTAAGGCTCGTACCGCACGACATCGATTAACCTTATTACTGTATTTTTGAGTTGTTTTGAGATAAGAAGAGAAAGAAGCTCTAAAAAGCCTAGGGTTGAAAAGGAATAAAAACTAACCTAATGTTGTCATGCATGGATAAGAATCCTAATGTCTGTCATAATTCCCTCCTGCACAGAGGAAATCAGAGATTCTAGGGGATAAACAGAAAAGAAAGCAAGCAAATACAGTAAAATGCATGCAATGCAGCAATACAAGCGAGGCAAGGGAGTCCCGCTCAACCTCGAACCTGGGAAAACAACAGGCAAAGTGAATCAACATTCACTTCAAACCAAGAGGGGCAAGCCACACAAGCCAACAAACAATATAGAAAACCAAAACCTAAGCAGAGGAGGCAGCCCAAGCAGCAGCACCAAACTCCTACAGCAAACAGCACAAACAACAGCTCTGACAACAACAAATTGGTTAAACAGCAGAAAGTTTCCAGCAACAACCCCTATCTTCAAGCTCCAATAAACTTTCAATCTTCAACAAGCACCAAGCTTCAAACTTCAACAAGCAACCAGCTTAAACCAGCCAACTTCAACCAGTAAACAGCTTCAACAAGCTCCTGACTTCCTCTTCAACAAGCAGCAAAACCCTAGCTTCAACAAGCTACCAGCTTCAACAAGCTACCAGCTTCAACAAGCAGCACTCCTAGCCTCAACAAGCTTCTAGCTTCAACAAGCACAAACTCACTCCTAACAAGCTTCAACGAGCAACCTCATCTTTACCAAGCTTCCACAAGCAACCTCCAAGGGAGAATCATTCAACAAGATCAAGTTGAAGTGTTAAGAAACTCAATGACAACCAAGGGAAGTCATTAAGATCTTAACACTGTAATAGGAAGGCATCCTCAAAGTTCTACTCTTAAAGCATGCCACTCATCCCTCCAAAGTAGAGATGTGACTTCTTTAAGAGGACTTTATGTCATTTGATTGAATGGAGATGAACAATATGCTCCATGTTTGAAGAAATAAGCAAAACTAATCTAATGCTCTTCCTAAAACCCTAGTTTTCCTAAGCTCCTGACAAGCACTCCACAAGAGGACAAGGCTTCATCTCCAAGCTCCTTCAAGCTCTCTAAAGCATCTTCAATTGGTCTTCATGGTCATCCAAAAGCAAAAGCACCACCACCTAAGTCTAAGGGGAACTATTGAATTAAACTAGTCAAGTTAGTGTGTTAGAAACACCTAGAAGTTAGTCTTAAAACTAATTCTAATTAAAATACCAAAAATGATTGTAAAATCCTAGAAGAAATTCTAAGGGCTCCTAAACCTCTTAAGAATATGCCATACAAAAACCAGGGGGTTAACCATTCATTAAGACCTAAAACTATGCCCTAAACCTAAGGGTACTATCTTAAAACCCTAAAATTACAACACTTAATGTTTAATGTTCAAACTAGCCTAAATTTATCTCACAAAAATATGAGAAAATTACTAGGGGTACATGCATACCTAAGCTAACTATACCAAAAAGAATCACCTCAAAATCATACACCAATTATCTATACTAAAATCAGCAAGATCACATATCAACCATATTCAAAATAAAACCAATTAAAAATACAAAAATGCAATTAAAATATAAAATGCATTAATTAATGAAATTCTAATCCTATTAAACTCTATACTCTTTAAGGAGTCAGGGGGAAAAAAATCTAGCCTAAAAATGATCATTTTCCTATTTATTATGAATTAATTTCTAACCTATATGCAAATGATAAAATAAAAGAAAAAACAATGAAAATAACAAAAGTGGTGTGTTGAATAACAAGTAAACTATGTTGTTTCCCAGGCTGGGCCCAGCAGGGGGTGTAGATAACGTATCTGTCACTAAGCCCAAACGAAATAAAAGAAATAAAAAAAATCAAAGGAAATGTAAAAATGTCTGTGGCAAATAGCAATGATCCCTAGTGTATTCTCTCATATGGGCCTAACCAGGGGTGTGAAGAGCAATGATCCACTTAAGCCCATCCAATACAGTTAAATGAAACGCAGAGTTTTGATCTAAACTCATTCTCTTCAGAAATCAACTTGCAATCTTCGCCGTGGGTTCGTGAATTGGTCAAGGGTCAGACTACGATCCAACGGGCTGGGAGTCATCTTCCCCAAATAGTTTGAAAATGAGAGGGAAACCCAGACGGTGGCCTGAGCTGCAGCGCCACCGTCGTCTCCGATGAGGGTTACACCAAAGTGCATCAAACGCAACAACTAAACACCCTAACTCGCTCCAAATTTCGTCCTGAACTCAAATCCATCATCCAAATTCCATGATTCTTGCTCCATCTCAAAACACGAGCCAATGTTCAGATATATCACAAAATCTCCAATGTCACGATTCTTAAAATTAAAGTCACCAATGTGAACTACACGTTTCAGGCATCAAATCTTGCTATTCAAATGTGATTACAACCTCAAGAATCAAGAGATATAAGCTTCAACAGAAATGGAGTCATGCCTAGTTTGGTCTCTAATCACTCAATTCTTGTGCCTAAATCCATCCTAGCATCATCACTAACCTATCCAACTATCAAAACCTAAGCAATTCACTACCAATTATGCTGAAATTTGAAGAATGCAAACCTGGTAAAAATGGATGAACAGAGTAGGTTTTTGCTCGAATCAAGCTCCAATTCTTTCCAGATTCATTCAATAGCACCTTCTCAAGCTTCTGAAACACTCAATTGGCCTTGAAATCAACTCAATCTCCAAACACGATTCTTGATGCAGCTGTGAAATTTTTAATAGCTCCTTCTTGTTTCTCTCCAATGCTTGCCCAAAAAACCATCTGAACTCATTGCAATGGTTATATATAAGCTATTGGAAACCTCTAGAAAGTTTTGTAACAACCACAATGAGAAATTGAAAATCTCATATGCCAAAGTTGGGAATTGCTCTGTTCTAGCTCTCAATTTCCCCTGAATTTCTCTCCTCATGACATTTTGAATTGAATGGGGATGGTAACTTCCTTGTTTTTGATCCCATGGTATGAATTGGATGTGTTACTTCAACCATAAGTCACAAAATGGAAGTGTGTGCAAATGACCTCAAACCCAAAAAGTAATATTGCCAACCTTCTCAAAATGCATTTTCTGATCAAAATGACATATAATGTTATTCAATTTGGCCTCAAAACAATTTTCCCCAAATTTTGGCCTTTTAAGGTGTATTAAAGTTCCTTTTCAAAGCCATTTCAAATGAATTTGTGTTCCAAGCCAATCCAAGCTCTCATAACCACTTGGTTGCACTCAAAAAATAATTTTGAACAAGTTCCATGTTGAAAAATTTTCCATTTGAAGCTTGCAAGTTGGAGTTATGGACCTATGATCACAAATGACCTATAATCACCAATACCCAAAATACCCTTGGCTTGCAAAGACCATAACTTGAGTTCTATAAATCCTATCAAGGACTTCTAGTACTCTATGGAAAGCTAAGAGGATAAGGAACAACATTCATGTTGGCCAAAGATCCATTTGAAAACTCCTTGAAGGGAAAAAGTTGCTTGGAAATCAAGTGACTTTCACAGATAAATTTCATAGTCCTCTGATGACCTGTAACTTGCAAGGACCATAAATTGAGTTCTGTAAATCCCATTGAGGACTTATAGTACTCATATTAAAGGTATTGAGATGTTCTACAAGTTTCATGTTGGCCAAAGATCCATTTGAAACTTGTATCTTGACTTATGTGGCTTTGAAGTTAGGCACTAAACAGGGTGATTTGCACTAAAACCCTAATTTAGCAACTTCCCACACTCTTGATTCTTCTTTGCTTGATCTTGGCACAACACCACACATGTATCAACATACCAATCCATGAATCCCATGACCTAAAAGTAGGATTTTATGCTCTCCAATTACTCAATTGCCCTAGGATTGACCCAGATGAAACCCTAGTTGACTGCACTTCAAATGTGGCTCTTGTACTTGAATCAATGACTTATGTTAGCTTCAATATGGCCCTCTAGGCATCCCATGAGATCCATACACACCTCAAATTCACATTCCATGTTTCACATCCCACTGATGATTCTCAATATTCCTCAAGATAGGAGCAAAACCCACATGTAGGCACTCAAACTTCTCAAGACTTCAAATCACTTCTTGATGGCCTGGATGACTTCTCATACTTGGATAAGACCTCTTGCTAGGCTCTTCTATTGATAGACACCTTTGGTCCCTTGTTGGAGGCATGCTATGCTATGATATGCAAATGATTGAACTATGTGAATGATGTAACTATGCAAATGAAATGCAATGAAACATAAATCAGGCAAGAAAAGGTTGAGCAAATTTTGGGGTACAACAATGATCTCATCATATTTTGGTCTTGCCTAACTTTACCACATTTGGACCAACAAAGGTACATATTATGTGTCATTTTTAAAGTTTTATACCTTAAAAGATCATGGATCAAAACTTGGTACAACATTATTCTACATGACCACAGTCAATATCATTGTTTTCTACACATCCCATAGTCCATATTGCTGACCCAAAAAGAATGAAAGAGTGCCTAACCCGTGTGTATGTGCAAAATGGAAAGTTTGGCCAAAAATTGGAAACCACTCAAAATAAGCAACATGGGCCTGCATGGTTGCTGAAAACCTAACATATTTGAGCCAAATATTTGCCCTAGCTGCTGAGAGAGTATGTTGCTGCGTGAGAAAAAGAGAGCTACCTCAAAAATTCTCCTCTTCGAATCTGCTTGTTATGTGGATATTCCTCCCAACCAATGCTCAATTCTTCTTCTCCAAAGCTCAAGGAAGAGGTTGGAAGGTTGAAACTGAAGCTTGCTTGCAATTTGAAGGGTCAATAGAATCTCTTCGTTAGGTATTTTTTTTCAACTTCAAACCTCCATTTTAGGCACATTTATAGAACCATACTGGGTTCATCTGAATCCCTACCCTTGATAGGCCATGTTTGAATCATTTACTTGAGTGTTTGATGCAATTTTAGTTTGAGTTATTCAATAATCATGGCCTGTTTTCTCTCTATTCATGGACCTTTTTAAAAAATGAGTGTTGGATTCATGTTGCTGGTGATGAGATCTTTCGAATGGTACAAGAGGTTGCCATTTTTATTGAGATTTGATCCTTGAGTTCCGGCGAGCTGGCTGGAAAAGACGACTGGAGCCCTAGCTCCAGCGTCTGGTTCATCTCAGGTGGAAAGCTGAGTTGGCCTGTTTTGACCTTTTGACCATGTGATGTGTTGCGTGCCTATTTTCCTGACCATGCTTGCGTGTTCATTTGACTTCCCGCTGTATTAATGAAACGATGTGTTTCATTTTTGCAGCTGAGTTTATTTTGTTTGGGTTTTGCATCTTGCTTTTTACTCTTCCACCATTTTGAGCCCAAACGAGTTTGTACATGATTCAGTGTATCTGGGTTTTGCTGTTCATACCCCCTCATGCTTTGTTCTTCATTTTATTTCATTTTAATTCTAGTTTTCATTTTAATCTTTTAAAATTAGTTCTTAAATTCACAAAAATTCCAAAAAATATTTTCCTGACAGTTCAACATGTTATTTAATTTTTAAATTTTTTATTTTATTTTCCATCTAAGTTTTCTATTTTATTTGGAATTATTAATTAAGTGTGTTTTATGGTTCCTACCTATTTTAAACTTGATCATTTGAACCCTAATTCTATATCCCCTACGACCAATTCTTCTCCATCATTTAGGTGATGGATTGAAGCTTCTTTGAGGGTTGATTTAAGTTGCTTGTTGTCGCTACCGCGAAAATAAGGTGCCGGCAAAACAGAAGAGTCACCACCTTTCATTATTTATCCCACAGAAAGGGAAAGGAAGCGATCGGAAAAACCTGACGAAAAGGTATAAGACAAGATCATCGCAACCATGTATGGGTTTGGGAGTCGGTTACGCAAGGGGAAAGTATTAGCACCCCTCACGTCCACCGTACTAAATGGGATCCACGCTTGTTGGTTTGTCTACGGGTGAAAAACAATCTAGCTACAAATTCTAAGGTTAAACGAAAAGAACTGACTCGATAGAGCATCGCGCTCTACGCCTACGTATTCCCTCGTGCAATGGGAAAGTCAGAGTCAATGTAGTTCGGGAAACTACGGGGGGATTTGCTCGCCGAGATATCGCATCTCGTTCCTACTTACTTTCACACAACGTGAAAGGTCAGAGCAAACGTAGTTCGGGATAACTACGGCCAACCGGGGTGTTCTCGATCACACAGGGGTGAGAGAAAGGATTGACGATACCAGCGTATGCATTCTAGCAGTTAGGTGTATACTGCTCGACCATTGGAGACTTAGGCGTTACCTGTTTGCGGTAGAACGAACGTAGTATGTCGGGTTTTAATGGTAAGGGAACCTACGGGAACTAGAACCACGGTCTGGCCTCAATTGCACTAGGGCAAGAGAAAGGAAACATCAGTCGTTAGCGGGAAAGTCTCGATCGCGCGGCAGCGAGAGAACAAAGAAGTTAGTTGTTAGTGTGCTCGCTAGGATATCGCATCCTATGCCTACATATTCTCGTCTAGTACGAGAAATCAGAGCAGTTGTAGTTCAGCCAACTACAGGAAAGGGGAAAAAGGTGTTGCACCCCAAAATTTGACCAACATTTATTTACCCATCAAGTGTTTGAAGGTTGATACCTTCATCAGAAAGTTCAAGAGATCCTCAGAGAAACTGGTTGAAACCAAGGTTGTGTGCTTCATAACTTGAGAGTTGTGGGTGCTCCTCAGATGATTCTGAGACTATGAGGTTGAACTTGAAACTTTGAGAAATTTTATGAGATTTCTTGAAAGCCATCATGAAGCCTAGAGAGGTCATTATGCAAGAATTCAGAAGATTCAACCATGAATGGTAGAATTAGGGTTTGACTGGGTCAATCCTAGGTCAGCTGAAGATTTGGAGAAGGTTGAGACCTAATCCAAGGGCCATGTGATCATGGAATGATGTATTGAGATGTTATAAGGATGATTCCTAGACCAACTCATCATGATTGAGGAGTTTGAGAAGTTTTAAGCCAGGGTTTCTAAGGATTGTCAGTGAAAAAACCCTAGTTTGATCCCTATCTTCCAGGCAGTTTTAGCTCAAGATGTGATTGTTGTCTCATCTTACCCATAACATGAATGTTGTAGAGCTTGTTCTTAGCTTTAATTTGAGTGGTAGAAGTCCTTGATAGGATGTGCAGAGCTCAAGTTATGGTTTTGACAAATTACAGGTCATCTGAGGTGTGTGAATCTGGGTCCTTGAAAGTCACCCAACTTGCAGACAACGTTTTCCCTAGTAGGATGATTCCTATGATCTATTGGTCAACATGAATGTTGAAGAGAATCTTCTTAGCTTTCTATAGAGTACTAGAAGTCTTTGATAGGATTTGTAGAACTCAACTTATGACTTTGGCAAGCAAAGGGCATTTTGGTCATTTGGCAGTTATAGGTCATTTCAAGCATATGGCCATATCTCCTACTTCCAAGCTTCAAATGGAAAAACCTTCAGCATTAAAGTTGCTTAGAATGATGTTTTAAGGCTAGTAGGGTGGTCATGAGATGTTGGAAAGGCTCATAAAAAAAAGTGATAAAAATGGCCTAAAAATGGGACATAAGTTAATTCAAGTGAAATGGAAAATCCTAAAATCCAAGTTCCAAATCCAAACCATGGCAAATGATAGGTCATTTTGACTCCCAAGGACATTTTAAGAACAATGGTTCAGCCACAATTTTGATTTGAGGCTTAAATTTTGGAGTTGCTTTGTAAAAGTCTTACTTGCAT
Source organism: Lathyrus sativus (assembly GCA_963859935.3). Classification (NCBI taxonomy): domain Eukaryota; kingdom Viridiplantae; phylum Streptophyta; class Magnoliopsida; order Fabales; family Fabaceae; genus Lathyrus; species Lathyrus sativus. Next base: position 289,176,185 of record OZ012737.1, read on the forward strand.
AATGGGGCACCAAGTCAAAACAAAGAAAAGCTTCATAAACAAGGTGTTTAAGCTTTGTATCTTGTCCAAAATACCACTTAAGGAGAAAATCAAGTTAATTACTCAAGTTATAGGGTTTTTGTCATGATATCTCATGTGGTGGGAAGTAAAATGCAAATACCATATCCTAGAAACTTCAAGTTCCATCTAGATTGATCTAGATGATTCTAGACCCTTCTAAACATCTCTATATATTGATTACAAAGCCCATTGGTGAAAGGTTGGTGATTGTTGATGTTCATGGTGGTAGAAAAAAGAGTTTGAACCAAAACTTTCCATTTTGCAAATTGTATTGAAACTCCATTTTTCTCTTCATTACCCTTCCATATTTTCACACAAATCATCTCCATAAACATCCCTGAACATGTTCATGCTGGAGTGAGCCACCATTGTTGAAGAATTGGAGCTTTTCAAGTGAAGTTGCAAGAGAGCAAAAAGGATTGAATCTGAAGATACAAGCCATCTCCATCAAATCTTGTGCAAGAAGAGTGTTATTCATCACCTAAGGACCATTTATGAAGATCCACAAGGATTGATTCGAAGCCTTTCAGCATCCACCATTGCAAGAGTCAAGGTATGCAAAACTGTTCTTACCTCCCACTTTAGGCATGGCTAGGATTAGTTTTTGTTGGAAAACCATTAGTGACCATTAGGTGATTAATCATGGGAAGTTATAGAGCCATTGGTGAAGATTGAAAATTGGACACGATTCTTTAATGGTCAAGAACTCATTGGATAGAGAGTATTATTTCGTGTGCTATAGCTTAGGATGATGAGCATAACATGGAGATTAATTATATACAAAGATTGTTGAGTTTTATGATGGTCGAAAATTGAAGAAAGTTTGGATCCATGGAGTTGTGTGGTTCGGTTTGCATGGTGTAGTTAGTTTCAACGAAATCCAAAGGCATGGTTGTATTCTACGTTAAATTCTAGACAAATTTGGTTCTTGAATCGTGTTAAATGGTGGAGTATTGAGAGAGAACAAGGAAGAGGAAGTTTCATGCATGGAGTGTGTTTTCATGGTGTTACTACAAACCCTAGTGGACAAAGGTTGAAGACAATGCATGGGCCGTTGGATTGCACATTGAATGTTTGACTTGGAGGCCGATCGGAGGGCCAGGATTTAATCACGAAAATGGATTAGTACATCAACATGGGCCTCACACGAATTACTCTCCCCACCCCCCATATTCTTGGCCCAATTGATTTTTAACTGAATGATATTGCTTTTCATACCCCATGATGAATTTCTCATATTATATCTTCTCCAAATTTCTTTTCACTTTTAAAATTCATAACAAAATGAAAAATGCATATTTTTTAATGAGACTTTTTTTCCCATTTTCCATTTTCTGTCTAGAAAAATATAAAAACATAAAATAGCCATTTTATTTCAGTTTTATATTTTTTGTGCATTTTTACTTTTAATTGCTTTTTTAATTCTTTTAGCTGGTATGTTGACTTGTAGAATTTAATTAGGGTAGTTCCCTTAGGATTTTAAGTTCAATTTTTTTTGGATAATTAGATGAATGGTTTAGGTTCCCCCTGAATTAATTTCATAATTTTGTGATAATTTTTAGGGTAGTCTTAATTAGGTAGTTCTAAGTAGTGTAGAATTTGATTAAAACTTTAATATAGGTCAATAACAATTTTAGATTTAGGTTTTATAGGGCAATTTAGTCTATGGGGAATATATGGGACATAAGGGTAGTTATGTAGGGTCCCCTAGCATTTATATTAGGATTTAATAGAATAATATACTATTTTTGGTTGATTTTTTAATTGAATGATTGTTTGTGTGGCCTTTAGGGCAAGTTTTGTTTAGTTTGCTTTGCTTTGGAGTTTCCCTTTGGTTTGAGGAGCTTGGCATCTTATTGTGGAGCATGGTGGAGCATACTAGAAGATTGGAAGAGGCTTGGAGGAGCTTGAGGAGCTTGTTCTTCTTTTCTTTTTGTTGTTTTAGGGTTAGGATTAGGGAGAGCTTAGATGTAGACAATTTCTTTCTCAAACATGGATAGTATTCTCCACATCCATTCCTCCCTGTGATTCAAAGTCCTTCCAGGGTATACACCTCTCTCCTTTGGAGGGATTAGTGCTATACCTAGGAGGTAGAACTTTTGAGGGAACCCTTCGCTTGATATTGAACCCTTATAGGTCACCTTTGGTGATCAAATAAGCAGTTCAATATCCCCCATCTTATCCAGTAGTGATTTTTCTCTGTTTGATTTGTCTTGAGAGCTGTCAGAGCCTGGGCATGAAGATGAAGATTTCATTGAAGATTATTGAAGAGGATGAATCCTTGAAGACTGCCATTCCAGCTGAAGCTTGAAGAGCATGAAGATCAAGTTGATACTTGAAGATCCCTGAAGATAGTGAAGCCTGAAGGTGGAGCTGATCAAAGAAGCTGAAGTTTAAGGGAGAAGATGAGTTGATACTCATGTTGTAGGGTTGATACCTGGAAAGCAGTTGATGATTAAAGTCTGAAGACTGAGTTGCTGTTGGAGAAGCTGAGGCTTTCTTCTGTTTTCTTTTCTGTATTGTGTGTTTTGCTTGATTTGTCTGTTGCATTAGATTAACTCCATCTAGAATAAGTAGAATCTAGGAGCATGATTGCATTAGAGGTTGAGTTGCTCCCTCTGCTTGTATTGTTATTGCGTGGCTTTGCTTGCGGGTATTCGGTAGAGCCCAGCTCCCTTGCCCATGTGGTTTGTTCGCCTGATGGCATTTCGTTTCGTTTTATCTGTATGATTGCAGTTTACTGTTTATTGCTTGATAGCATGTTGTTTATTTTCAGTATGATTACTGTTATTTCATGACTGGCTTGAGGTTGAGACGAGCTTGTGGAGGCTGAAGCCCCACACACATTTCCTCCCTCACTTGCATTGCATGCATTTTACTGTTAAGCTGATGCTTTGTCTGTTTTGGTGTATCATTGACATGATCCCTTAGGACTCTCATTTCCTTTGATAAGGATTTGATGATAGAATTTTAGGTTGAAGCCTATGCATGACAACATCTAGGAGTTCCCTGTTCAAACCTCAACCATAGGATGAATCCATGGCATCATAACAGTAGGACTTGATAGTCTCCCTCCTAGTTGGGCCTGTTCTCTTCTCATTTCAAAACAGTTTAAGATACAGTAATCATGAATGATTTCTTTCGTACGTTACGAGCCTTAAGCTATCTGAGAAAGGATTGTGGGAGAGTTTCTTTTCCACAGTTTGGATGTTTAGTATGGTACCCTTTGGGTGACATGCGACGCATTCACTCTCAGGTCATAGTCTCTAGTGCGGTTGAAATCGCAAACACAATAAAAAACACTTCTTTCGTAAAAAACAGGAAATAAACCATAGTTTCCCGAACTACGTGAGCTCTGATCTCTCATGCCTGTTGAGAGTACGTAGGCACAAGATGGCGAAGTCTTGGCGAGCTACCTTCCCCCATAACCCTTCGTAGACCGAACTACGTTGACTCTGATTTCTCATTCTCTGATGAGAATACGTAGGCATAAAGTGCGACGCTTTGCCGAGTCATTTTTCTTTTCTTTTTCAGCCAGCCTTGATAGGTAGATAGATTATAACCAACCCGTCCAAGTAAACCAACAAGCGAGGATCCCGTCGAGTACGGCGGACGTGAGGGGTGCCAATACCTTCCCCTTGCGTAACCGACTCCCGAGCCCAGACAATGGTTGCGATGACCTTGTCTTACCCTTTTTTCGTCAGGTTTTTCCGATTGTTTCCTTTCCCGCTCTGAGGGATAAATAACGAAAGGTGGCGACTCTTCTGTCATGCCGGCACCTTATTTTCGCGCAAGCGACAGCTGGCGACTCTGCTGGGGATCGAACCCAGAATCTCTGGTTCTTCGATTCCCTATGAGAGTCAATCCTACCGCTTGTATGTTTGCTTGTTGGGTTGCGTTTATTTATCGCATTTTTACTTCTCGCACTTTATTTCCCGCATTTTATTTCCAGTTTGATATGATTATCTGTGCTGCTGTGGGAGAGGGATGTTACAATGAGTGAAAAGCCGGACCTGGGCTTGAGTATGCACCTAGACATAGTTGCGGAGAGTAGTAGACGGACCTGTCTGCTGAGCAGGCACAGTTCCCTACGAAATCTGCGCTCAGACGAGGTTCTCGCAGAGGTGCTCCTTTCCGGTCCTGAGGATCTGAGGGGAGTCCAGACGTGAGGATTGTCGACTCTGGGGACCGATCATTTGGAAGTCAGCTAAGTGAGGCCTCTTCATGACTTGATGATGCCACTCCTTCTGGGAATCGTATCGTCACTCATGAAAGTCTGTGACGCTGATGACCGCATAGGATGCCGTACCTTTGTCCGTGGATTAGGTCCATACCTGTGAGCGGGATTGGGTTTATTGCAGGAAACTTTGACCTTCAGACTAACTGGTTTTCTTGACAGTGAATCAGTTATGTTGGTACCAGGGTTCTCAGTTGCAGATTTGTCTGTTCTTGATAGAGCAGGTTTTGATCAGAGGACCTTATTATCAGGTGTATGTCTGTTCTTGATAGAGCAGGTTTTGATCAGAGTATTGTCATCAGTGGTTTGTTCTGGATAGAGCAGATTTTTGAGTGGGGTCTGAAGATCTCATCAGCAGCTGTATGTTTGTTCTTGATAGGGCAGATTTTTGAGTGGGGTCTGAAGATCTCATCAGCAGATGTTGTTTGTTCTTGATAGGGCAGATTTTGAGTGGGGTCTGAAGATCTCATCAGCAGCTGTATGTTTGTTCTTGATAGGGCAGATTTTTGATTTAGGGTCTGAAGACTTCATCAGCAGATATTTCTTGATCATACATTCGGGATCCTTATTATCGGACCTTTGTTCTTGACAGAGCATAATTTTGATCTTATGTATATGGTCCTATCAGAAGGTCGTTCTTAGCAGATCAGATCTGTGGTCCTCCACCGGGGTTTTCTTCTCGTCAGTGATTGTTGATACAGACCCTCCACAGCAGTTACCTGGATATATTATTGCATGACTGCATTTTGCATTAGCTCGCATATTCATGTTTGCATTCCATTAGCATGTGTCTGTGCTGCAGGCGCGTTTCGTACCCTGATTCTGGTGTCCCGAGCAATATGAGATATTTTCTTCCATGAATGGATCTAATCTTATCACTGCATTGACACTATGTTGGCACGTTGACACCAGAATTAGGGGTGATCTCCTAAACGTACAGACACCCATGGCATTAGCGTAATTCATCTTGCATGACAGAAGCCGGGACTTGTCTTCTAAACTTTGTGTTTGCAGGTTTGACTCAGAATCGAGCAACTCAGACTAATGGAGCAGGTACAAGCTGAGTTGGGGAAAATCCAAAGCCAGTTGGGGTAGGTCATGAATGACATACAGGCAGTGCGCCTGGACCAGCAAGTACTCAGAGAAGAGAATCAGCAGCTGCAGAATCAGTTGAGCTTTCTCATGGGAGTGGTGAGAAGTATGCTAGAAAAGGAGAGTGGTCAAGCACCCAAGGAGGAGACCAAAGTGCTTCCTCCATTGCCGTCAATGCCACCTGTACTGAAGCCAAGTGGACCTCATGGATCCTCTACACAGCATGAAGCTCAAGACCTGTCTCGTCAGCAGCCGCGCCAGGCATCTCAGAATAACCCTGAAGGTTATAATCAAAAGAAGAAGCTACTTGATAGAGCTGTGGACCCAATACCTGTGAGTTATGCCCAGCTGTTGCCACTGTTGGTTCAGAACCATGTTCTCAAGCTTCGGACTTTGGATCCACCGAATGGCGTGTCATCAGAATTTGATCTCAGCACACATTGTGATTTCCACTCGGGAGCACCGGGGTACCATGTTGAAACATGTAAGGCTCTCAAGAATAAGATTCAAGACCTTATTGACTCAAGGACAATTAGGCTTGTGTCGGGCGGCATGAGAGCATCGGGAAAGCTTATCCCGTACCCTGCAGAAGAGGTGAATGATTCCACTCCTTTGCCTGAAGCAGAGAAAGATCTTGAATATGTCTCGCGACTTTTGGCGACTGAATCGCCTCGCTCGCAGTTTCTACCTGGATCAAGTTCAAGGACGCAAGCTCCTAAACAAGGGACCGTTGCCATTCAGAAGCAACGACCTCTTGCTCCTTGGCGGAAAGAATACCATCACCAGAATCGAAAGAGACCTCGCAACCACTTGGAACAAAGGAATGCTTCTTTCCATCCAGTGCATGTGCCGTATAGCCAGATTCTTCCACAGTTGATTCAGAATTCTTTGGTGGAACCGAAAGCTCTCAAGCCCGTGCCAGAGCCTTACCCTCTAGGGTACAATCCTCATGCTCAGTGTGGTTACCATGGTGGATCTCCGGGGCATTCAACTGAAGACTGCAAAGCTTTTCAGGCGAAAGTGCAACAGTTGATCGATAAAGGGTGCATTTCCTTTCCAGATGGAGTCTTGGTTGTGCGTGACAACCTCTCAGCTGTCTGAGCTCGCAGATTCAGAGGGTTATTTCCAGAAGCCCGTGGTCCAGACAGGCAGACGTCCTCAGCATTGGCAGTCCTCATATTTTTTTTACCGTTTGCATTTGTAGTTTCTTTTCTGTTGGTTACTACTTGCTGTTAAACATTGTATGTTTCGAATGGTAATATTAATAAAGTGATTATGCATTTTTTCTGAATTAGTTATGTTGTTGTCACTCATTTACTGCATTGCACTGACACTTGCATTTTATTCACTCCACTTTATCACTATGATTAGCAAAGATTGGAGGGAGGATGATGAAACCGAATACTCATAGCCGATGATCGTATTGCTTTCAGATAAAACCTTGCCGATGACGTATAAGGCATTGTTTCAAATCCCCTAAACACCGGAGAGATAAGGAAGAGAATCCCTTGTTAACCACTTCGAGCCGAGAAGTAGGAGTTTCTTTCGGACTTGTTAAACCCTCACATCTTAACCCGGGGCAGGGTAGTTGTCAGTTAGCTTGATCGAGCGTTCAAGTCTTATAGAGGAGTGTTGTCTTTCGAGGACCAATCACATCGTATTCCTCTCCAGAGGTCGTACCTCATCAACCACAATGGTTAAACCTCACCAATCAGGAGTGAGACAGTTACAAGCCTCTCGGATAAATCCAGACAACCAGTGTCACACGACTTTGTTCCAAAAGAAAAAAGGAATAAGAAAGCCCGCTAAGTAAAAAAGAAAAGCTAGAAAGCAAATACTTAGGCAAAAAATCAGGGCATCCCGCTGGACTTCAAAAGAAAAATCGAAAAGAACTCTGAAGAGTCAGTCCAGGCAAAAATTAGGGAATCAAAAGAATGAAAAAGAAAGGATATAAAAAAAAGAAAAAATCCTCAAACAAGGACAAAGTCGTGCGGATACAGACACCGAAAACGAAAAAGGAGTAACTGTCACTCCGAAGACCTTGTGAGTTCTTTAACCAGTTGTTCCCAATGTTCAACATACCTCTCGAAGAGGCGAGCGCTCGACCCAAGTTAACTGAACTTTAGGATCGGAGATCATCACGTAGAAGGGGTGGGTACAAATCATAATTTGAGCCAAATATCCTTTGTTTCACGAACCGTGAACCCGACCACGATACAACCCTTAAAAGACCTAATTGAGGCAGGGTTTATTCTGAAAGCGCATTACGATAAGGTTGAGTAACCTGACTCCTTCATGATTTGCTAATCATATCCTTATTGTATTTTTCACTGATCACATCAGCATTACGTTTGAACTCTTTGGTTCATTCGTCACTCACTAGCATGACACGTAACTGAGTGACAGTACAACATTTTTTCAAAATCTGCATGAACACTGCATTAAAATTACCATTCATGAATAAACAATTTTAATTGCAGGTCAGTAATTGATACGAAGGAACTCCAACAGGGAATAGTCAATCAGGACTGAATCGTTAGAAGTCTGGATCAGAACGGTATGCTGCGAAGCCCGGTGAATTTGGGGCAATGACTTCCTGTGAGTTTGGAATCAGTTTGTTTGAGGACAAGTCCCGGAGTATCAGTTGATTATGGGGCAGTTTATGCAAGAAGCGGTTGATCGGAAGTGAATCTTCTCGAGACCCAATCAGGGGCAGTTATCCACAATTCTTGCGATTTGGGGGCAGATCCCTCCAGTGTTCAATCAGAGCACGTTGAGTCGCTCATCGCTCGTTCAAGGGCAAACTACTTCAGAGATATTGAAGCCAACCATGCTGAGAGTTGATTAGTTGAGGATGAATCCTCCCGTTGTGCAGATGTTGGGACAAGCCATCTGAAGGTTGTCTGGTTGCCAGTTGTTTTCTGTTCAGATTGGATTATTCCCAAAAGTCGGATTGGGGCAAGTTGAATTGTACTGGGGCAAGTTGTTCAAATGAGTTTATTCGCCCTAGCAAGAATTGAGTGTCGGGGAATCGCGCCATTACCCTTCCAAAACCTGAGTCTTCTGAAGAAGCCTTATTGTCATTAGATTGTTATCCTACAGCCTAACCTGTTACTCGGCTCCATGATTGGTAGTCTGTATTCCCTGTGTTGATGTTGTTGAATCAGGAGTATTTTCTCAGCAGAGATGTACAGTTTGAGATGGTTTCCCCTGTGCAGTTTGAGACTGCGGCAAATTGAAATGGCATTTATCCCTTATCAGAGTAGGGTCAAGATTAGCCTCGGTAGGGCGGGATTGATATCCCCGGCAGAGTATGGCCCTCCCAAGAATTGAACATTGATTAGCCTGATGTGCTATTTTCCCAAGTGGGTTGAGACTGAAACCTTCCCTGACCAGCAGATTTGGGTTTATTTCCCAAGCAGTGGGACTGATGCAACGTTGTATCCCCACAGAGTCCAAGTGTGACTCCCGTCCCCTCCGAGTCTAGGTCATTGACTCATTCCTCAAGAAGAAGTCAACGGTGATTCCCTCATTAAGTAATCTCTATATGGGTAGATTTTGATGTCAGCCAGAGAAGGGTTATTTCTCAGCAGATTGCGTCGTACCCTATAAGGACTTAGGGTGGTCAAGAAGGACCGTTCAGGGTTGTATTCCTCAGCGAATTGAGATTCAATTTCAGTGATCGATTATCTTCCGCAGATGTCAAAGGTGTTTCCTTGATAGGATCAGTACATCTCCAACAGAGGTGTACTGTGAGTAGCTAAGGATTGATATCCCCAGCAGTGTTGATGCATAGGTATTCCTCATCAGACTTGATAGTCCAGTAAGTGTTACCCATAAGGGTCAGGCTCCGTGAGATGTGTGCAAGAGTTATCCTCAGCGTGTCAAGATTGATACTGTCAACAGAGTGTGGCTCTTTTCCCCAGCAGGTGGATGGCATTTCCCCAGCAGCAGGCAGGTAGATTGATATCCCCGGCCGAGCACAGCCATGAGTGGCAGATGAAATGTTTCCCCAAGCAGATCCTGAAGGATCGTCCAGCAAGCTGAAGTTTGTTTATCCCGTAAGTTTGAAAACTTAATGACATGAGTGTCTTGTAGCCTGAAGGCTATGTTCCCCAGAAGGGTCGTTTCCCAGAGAGCCGTTCAGGGCATTTATCGCTTTCCCCATGCAGAGTAATGCAGAGGATAGTGTGTTGATCAGCCTGATGAGTTGTGTTCTCCGGAGGAGTCCGTCATCCTCAAGTGTAAGTCCAGTTGAGATTGGCAGAAAATGCAGTTCCCTTGAAGGGTAGCTCTTCCTCAGCAGAGTGGTTACTCTCCCCGAGAGGATGATTCCTCTTCCCAGCATTTATTTTGCTGGGGGCATTTCCTTGCATGATCGCATAACATTTACTCAAGAGCGTAGCATTCCGTTTCGCACGGAGCATTACGCTCATTCTTCCAGCATTTGCATATGAAGCATGAACCCGGTGGTTACCTTGTTCTCGAGCAGAAGTACTTACTCCCCAGTAAAGTTTGTAGGAATCGTCTGAGTGAGCTCTTTTGTTATTCCCCAGCAGTTGTTGAAGTCGTTTGAGTGAACTCTCTCGCTATTCCTCAGCAAAAGTCTACAAGGTTGTTTGGATGAACCATTCTCCCTTTTCCCTAGTGAGTTCGCAGGATTGTTTGGGTGAACCCTCATTCCTCTCTCCCCAACAGAGGTGTTAATCTGATGGTTATTTCTGGTGACCCGGTGTTTGCTTTTATTTAGCAACGACTTAACAGGATGTCAAGAGAATAGCAGCGTGATATGTTTGCTCCAACAGTGATGTCTAATCTGAAGATTGACTTCGTAAACGCCTGAAGGCGATATCAGAAGGTTCCTGTGGATTCAGGTTTCCTTGTTGATGAATCAACGTTTGTCTGAAGACAAGGTTCAAAAGTTTGTGGATACAGCTTTTGTATGCAAGGTGATCCGTGTTGGCTTGAAGACCAAGTCAGTTGTCTTGAGGTGATGATTAATTGCGATCAAGTGAATTGTGGTTTTCCCGACTTATGTCGAGGCCTGAAGGCTATGGTACCACATTGACTAGCGGTTTTTCCCGACTGAAGTCGAGGCCTGAGGGCTATGGTATAACCGGACTAGTGTTTCTTCTGACTGAAGTCGAAGATGTTTCTCCAGCTGAAGCGGAGTTTACCTGAAGGCAAAGTGTTTGAATCCCCGCAGAGTCATGAATGGCTCAGGATACCACTTCTCTGACTGAAGTCACAGATTTCCCAAGCTGAAGCGAAGGTGCCTGAAGGCAAGGTTATCCCCAAAGTCATGAATGACTTAGGATTCATTTTTCGGACTGAAGGCTGAAGTATATCCCTGACTGAAGTTACGGATTCTCTATAGCAGAGGCGGAGTTGCCTGAAGGTAGATCCATGTATCCTTAAAGGCCAAGGATCATTTTCTTCAGACTGAAGTCGAAGATACCTCCTGCAGAGTTGCCGACGGGCAAAGTTTACATCCTTGAAGGCCAAGGATGCTTATCTTCAGAAGTACTTGAAGATCTTATCTAGCTGAAGCTGGAATCGCCGACGGGCAAGGTTTATATCCTTGAAGGCCAAGGATGCTTATCTTCAGAAGAACTTGAAGATTCTCCAGCGGATCTGGAGTGGCCAGGGGCCAGGGTTTCATCTATCTTCAGAAGAACTTGAAGATTCTCTAGCGGATCTGGAGTGGCCAGGGGCCAGGGTTTCATCTATCCTTGAAGGCCAAGGATTCCATCTTTAGAAGTACTTGAAGATCTTTTCTAGCTGAAGCTAGAAGTGGCCAGGGGCCAGGGTTTCATATATCGTTGATGTTGAAGTTCTACGGTGAACTCAGTATGCAGTAGTATTTGGATGTTCGTTATGGTTATGAGGGAGAACCCCAGATCAGAGTGTGCTTGGTTAAGTCTCTCATTCCCAGCGGAGTAGTTTCAAATACGCAAGTGTACCTTTTGTTTCATTTACCAGGGGTGAGCCCCAGGTCAGAGTTGTTCAGTGTTGTATTTTCCCCAGCGGCGATGCGGGGTATTTTGATTGTCCGACGACGATGTCAGATTTAGTTCTCCAGCGGCGATGCGGGGTATTTCGATTGTCCGACGACGATGTCAGATTTAGTTCTCCAGCGGCGATGCAGGGTATTTTGATTGTCCGACGGCGATGTCAAATTTAGTTCTCCAGCGGCGATGCGGGGGTATTTTGATTGTCCGACGGCGATGTCAGGTGGTTTAGTCTTCCAGCGATGATGTTGGGTGTTTTGGTTGCCTGAAGACGATGTCAGAAGAAGTTAACATGGATAACTGACGGCGATGTCAGATCAGTATTTCCCCAGCTAGTTGCCGTGCAACTAGTATTGCAGTATTCGAAGATTTGTTCCCCGCAGAGTATCGTGTGCTCGTGCAGTTGGCAAATTTTCGGGTTTACCGGTATTCAACTGTCTCGCACCTTGATTGGCTGAGAGTCGTTCGCTTCTCACCTAGTCAGGTTCAAGCCGTTTGAATAGGGGCAGCTGTTGCACCCCAAAATTTGACCAACATTTATTTACCCATCAAGTGTTTGAAGGTTGATACCTTCATCAGAAAGTTCAAGAGATCCTCAGAGAAACTGGTTGAAACCAAGGTTGTGTGCTTCATAACTTGAGAGTTGTGGGTGCTCCTCAGATGATTCTGAGACTATGAGGTTGAACTTGAAACTTTGAGAAAGTTTATGAGATGTCTTGAAAGCCATCATGAAGCCTAGAGAGGTCATTATGCAAGAATTCAGAAGATTCAACCATGAATGGTAGAATTAGGGTTTGACTGGGTCAATCCTAGGTCAGCTGAAGATTTGGAGAAGGTTGAGACCTAATCCAAGGGCCATGTGATCATGGAATGATGTATTGAGATGTTATAAGGATGATTCCTAGACCAACTCATCATGATTGAGGAGTTTGAGAAGTTTTAAGCCAGGGTTTCTAAGGATTGTCAGTGAAAAAACCCTAGTTTGATCCCTATCTTCCAGGCAGTTTTAGCTCAAGATGTGATTGTTGTCTCATCTTACCCATAACATGAATGTTGTAGAGCTTGTTCTTAGATTTAATTTGAGTGGTAGAAGTCCTTGATAGGATGTGCAGAGCTCAAGTTATGGTTTTGACAAATTACAGGTCATCTGAGGTGTGTGAATCTGGGTCCTTGAAAGTCACCCAACTTGCAGACAACTTTTTCCCTAGTAGGATGATTCCTATGATCTCTTGTTCAACATGAATGTTGAAGAGCATCTTCTTAGCTTTCTATAGAGTACTATAAGTCCTTGATAGGATTTGTAGAACTCAACTTATGACTTTGGCAAGCAAAGGGCATTTTGGTCATTTGGCAGTTATAGGTCATTTCAAGCATATGGCCATATCTCCTACTTCCAAGCTTCAAATGGAAAAACCTTCAGCATTAAAGTTGCTTAGAATGATGTTTTAAGGCTAGTAGGGTGGTCATGAGATGTTGGAAAGGCTCATAAAAAAAAGTGATAAAAATGGCCTAAAAATGGGACATAAGTTAATTCATGTGAAATGGAAAATCCTAAAATCCAAGTTCCAAATCCAAACCATGGCATATGATAGGTCATTTTGACTCCCAAGGACATTTTAAGAACAATGGTTCAGCCACAATTTTGATTTGAGGCTTAAATTTTGGAGTTGCTTTGTAAAAGTCTTACTTGCATAATGGGGCACCGAGTCAAAACAAAGAAAAGCTTCATAAACAAGGTGTTTAAGCTTTGTATCTTGTCCAAAATACCACTTAAGGAGAAAATCAAGTTAATTACTCAAGTTATAGGGTTTTTGTCATGATATTTCATGTGGTGGGAAGTAAAATGCAAATACCATATCCTAGAAACTTCAAGTTCCATCTAGATTGATCTAGATGATTCTAGACCCTTCTAAACATCTCTATATATTGATTACAAAGCCCATTGGTGAAAGGTTGGTGATTGTTGATGTTCATGGTGGTAGAAAAAAGAGTTTGAACCAAAATTTTCCATTTTGCAAATTGTATTGAAACTCCATTTTTCTCTTCATTACCCTTCCATATTTTCACACAAATCATCTCCATAAACATCCCTGAACATGTTCATGCTGGAGTGAGCCACCATTGTTGAAGAATTGGAGCTTTTCAAGTGAAGTTGCAAGAGAGCAAAAAGGATTGAATCTGAAGATACAAGCCATCTCCATCAAATCTTGTGCAAGAAGAGTGTTATTCATCACCTAAGGACCATTTATGAAGATCCACAAGGATTGATTCGAAGCCTTTCAGCATCCACCATTGCAAGAGTCAAGGTATGCAAAACTGTTCTTACCTCCCACTTTAGGCATGGCTAGGATTAGTTTTTGTTGGAAAACCATTAGGTGATTAATCATGGGAAGTTATAGAGCCATTGGTGAAGATTGAAAATTGGACACGATTCTTTAATGGTCAAGAACTCATTGGATAGAGAGTATTATTTCGTGTGCTATAGCTTAGGATGATGAGCATAACATGGAGATTAATTATATACAAAGATTGTTGAGTTTTATGATGGTCGAAAATTGAAGAAAGTTTGGATCCATGGAGTTGTGTGGTTCGGTTTGCATGGTGTAGTTAGTTTCAACGAAATCCAAAGGCATGGTTGTATTCTACGTTAAATTCTAGACAAATTTGGTTCTTGAATCGTGTTAAATGGTGGAGTATTGAGAGAGAACAAGGAAGAGGAAGTTTCATGCATGGAGTGTGTTTTCATGGTGTTACTACAAACCCTAGTGGACAAAGGTTGAAGACAATGCATGGGCCGTTTGATTGCACATTGAATGTTTGACTTGGAGGCCGATCGGAGGGCCAGGATTTAATCACGAAAATGGATTAGTACATCAGCATGGGCCTCACACGAATTACTCTCCCCACCCCCCATATTCTTGGCCCAATTGATTTTTAACTGAATGATATTGCTTTTCATACCCCATGATGAATTTCTCATATTATATCTTCTCCAAATTTCTTTTCACTTTTAAAATTCATAACAAAATGAAAAATGCATATTTTTTAATGAGACTTTTTTTCCCATTTTCCATTTTCTGTCTAGAAAAATATAAAAACATAAAATAGCCATTTTATTTCAGTTTTATATTTTTTGTGCATTTTTACTTTTAATTGCTTTTTTAATTCTTTTAGCTGGTATGTTGACTTGTAGAATTTAATTAGGGTAGTTCCCTTAGGATTTTAAGTTCAATTTTTTTAGGATAATTAGATGAATGGTTTAGGTTCCCCCTGAATTAATTTCATAATTTTGTGATAATTTTTAGGGTAGTCTTAATTAGGTAGTTCTAAGTAGTGTAGAATTTGATTAAAACTTTAATATAGGTCAATAACAATTTTAGATTTAGGTTTTATAGGGCAATTTAGTCTATGGGGAATATATGGGACATAAGGGTAGTTATGTAGGGTCCCCTAGCATTTATATTAGGATTTAATAGAATAATATACTATTTTTGGTTGATTTTTTAATTGAATGATTGTTTGTGTGGCCTTTAGGGCAAGTTTTGTTTAGTTTGCTTTGCTTTGGAGTTTCCCTTTGGTTTGAGGAGCTTGGCATCTTATTGTGGAGCATGGTGGAGCATACTAGAAGATTGGAAGAGGCTTGGAGGAGCTTGAGGAGCTTGTTCTTCTTTTCTTTTTGTTGTTTTAGGGTTAGGATTAGGGAGAGCTTAGATGTAGACAATTTCTTTCTCAAACATGGATAGTATTCTCCACATCCATTCCTCCCTGTGATTCAAAGTCCTTCCAGGGTATACACCTCTCTCCTTTGGAGGGATTAGTGCTATACCTAGGAGGTAGAACTTTTGAGGGAACCCTTCGCTTGATATTGAACCCTTATAGGTCACCTTTGGTGATCAAATAAGCAGTTCAATATCCCCCATCTTATCCAGTAGTGATTTTTCTCTGTTTGATTTGTCTTGAGAGCTGTCAGAGCCTGGGCATGAAGATGAAGATTTCATTGAAGATTATTGAAGAGGATGAATCCTTGAAGACTACCATTCCAGCTGAAGCTTGAAGAGCATGAAGATCAAGTTGATACTTGAAGATCCCTGAAGATAGTGAAGCCTGAAGGTGGAGCTGATCAAAGAAGCTGAAGTTTAAGGGAGAAGATGAGTTGATACTCATGTTGTAGGGTTGATACCTGGAAAGCAGTTGATGATTAAAGTCTGAAGACTGAGTTGCTGCTGGAAGAGCTGAGGCTTTCTTCTGTTTTCTTTTCTGTATTGTGTGTTTTGCTTGATTTGTCTGTTGCATTAGATTAACTCCATCTAGAATAAGTAGAATCTAGGAGCATGATTCCATTAGAGGTTGAGTTGCTCCCTCTACTTGTATTGTTATTGCGTGGCTTTGCTTGCGGGTATTCGGTAGAGCCCAGCTCCCTTGCCCATGTGGTTTGTTCGCCTGATGGCATTTCGTTTCGTTTTATCTGTATGATTGCAGTTTACTGTTTATTGCTTGATAGCATGTTGTTTATTTTCAGTATGATTACTGTTATTTCATGACTGGCTTGAGGTTGAGACGAGCTTGTGGAGGCTGAAGCCCCACACACATTTCCTCCCTCACTTGCATTGCATGCATTTTACTGTTAAGCTGATGCTTTGTCTGTTTTGGTGTATCATTGACATGATCCCTTAGGACTCTCATTTCCTTTGATAAGGATTTGATGATAGAATTTTAGGTTGAAGCCTATGCATGACAACATCTAGGAGTTCCCTGTTCAAACCTCAACCATAGGATGAATCCATGGCATGATAACAGTAGGACTTGATAGTCTCCCTCCTAGTTGGGCCTGTTCTCTTCTCATCTCAAAACAGTTTAAGATACAGTAATCATGAATGATTTCTTTCGTACGTTACGAGCCTTAAGCTATCTGAGAAAGGATTGTGGGAGAGTTTCTTTTCCACAGTTTGGATGTTTAGTATGGTACCCTTTGGGTGACATGCGACACATTCACTCTCAGGTCATAGTCTCTAGTGCGGTTGAAATCGCAAACACAATAAAAAACACTTCTTTCGTAAAAAACAGGAAATAAACCGTAGTTTCCCGAACTACGTGAGCTCTGATCTCTCATGCCTGTTGAGAGTACGTAGGCACAAGATGGCGAAGTCTTGGCGAGCTACCTTCCCCCATAACCCTTCGTAGGCCGAACTACGTTGACTCTGATTTCTCATTCTCTGATGAGAATACGTAGGCATAAAGTGCGACGCTTTGCCGAGTCATTTTTCTTTTCTTTTTCATCCAGCCTTGATAGGTAGATAGATTATAACCAACCCGTCCAAGTAAACCAACAAGCGAGGATCCCGTCGAGTACGGCGGACGTGAGGGGTGCTAATACCTTCCCCTTGCGTAACCGACTCCCGAGCCCAGACAATGGTTGCGATGACCTTGTCTTACCCTTTTTTCGTCAGGTTTTTCCGATCGTTTCCTTTCCCGCTCTGAGGGATAAATAACGAAAGGTGGCGACTCTTCTGTCATGCCGGCACCTTATTTTCGCGCAAGCGACAAAAGGGAGCTCGCTAGGATCATCGCAATCCTATGCCTACGTACTCTCGTCTGGTACGAGAGATCAGAGCAAACGTAGTTCGGCGCTACAGGAAAGAAAGTATCGATTGCACAGGGGCAAGAGAAGGGGTCTCAATCGCCTGAATGCGAGAGAAAAGGGTTTCAATCGCGCGGGGGCGAGAACAAAGAGGGAGTAGGCCTAACACGCCTAAACGGGAAGGAACTCGGGACACACACGCAAGAACCTAAGGTGTGGGAGCGAATGCGTCGCATATCGCCCAACGGGTGCTATACTAAACACTCTAAACGATTGAGGGGAGACCGCTCAATTGTCATTTCCCACGTATCTAACGCTACAGCTCACAACACTCGACGGTTGCACGAAGACTTGAATAAGAAGGATGTTATCGAACGCAACGGTTCCGTTGGCCCTTGACATTATGCGCAAGCTCCATTCCAATCTTCTCCTCTCTGGATCCTTGATGATGATGTGTCGAATTAGAACCAATGTAACGCTAAATCGTCATTATTTGACTTATACGATAAATCAAACTCTAAGAGGCAGCGTATTGATATCCGTGTCAAAGACAAGATAGAGAAATGATATCGAAAATCATTCTCCAATTGAATCATGTCACACGGCCAACACAGAATAAAATCAAAGTAAAAATCAGATGGCAGAAGAGATATGAGGAGAAAAATTCAATGACAAAAGGAAATAATATTCTACTCCTAAAATAAGCAATAAATCCTAATAGAATAAAATTCCTAAAGAAATTATAAGGAAATTTCATATGGAAAATAAAATGGAAACTCTATCCTATACACAATATTCTATAATTTTCTATAAAGAAAATAGAATGTAAAATCTATATACAATATTAAAAGAAATAATATCTAAGGAAAATAGGAAATTCCATGTAAAACTCTAATCCTAAAAGAAAATGCTAATGGAATATAAATTCTAGAATATAAAATCTATACTAAAAAAATGAAAAATAGCGTAATATTCTAAACTATAATTCCTAAGAAGAAAAAATAGTAAATAAAACTAACATCTATTACAAACAAATATCCAATACAAGCAAAGATAAAAAAATAAATGGAAGGGGGGTACAACAGCTAAACAGGGGGTAAAGCCTGGAAAAAAAACAGTTGGGCCCAGCCCACAATACAACAGCCAGAAAAAAAAACAAACAAGGGAACGGGGGGTGTAACAGAAAATGGAGGGTGTGTGCCTGAAAAGAGGTTGGGCTTGGCCCACCAACCTCACAAAAACTGAAAAAACCACAGAGGGAGGTGGAAACGCGAAATGGGAGGTGCGAGGTCCAGAAACTGACAATTGGGCCCAACCTACGAACCACCAAAGAAGTCCCTCTCGCCTACCTCATTCAGTTTGGCCTAAACCTAGTTCTTTCTCTCCACTCACAACCTCAACCGCCGCCGTCCATATTCTGTCACCGTATCTGCCCCGTTTCAAAACAAACCTCCACCACTCAAAACCAAACGTTTCTCTTGTCAATCCTGATACCATTTGCATGGCGACGAATTGGAAGACGATGATTAACGCTGCTGAAGATCTTGATTGTTGATGAAGATTCTTGAAATTTGATGAAGCTCGTTGAAGGTGTACGAACGCGAAGATTGAGGTTTCGGGTTCACAGATCCGTGGTGAAGTGATGTGGATTGCATGTTCTCGGTGAAGATCTTGAAAGAAAGATTGATGAATCTCATGAACGGATGAAGAGGTTTGAAGGATCTGTTAAAGATTAAGGAACATGTTCTTGATCAGTTTCTGGAAAACGCATGAAGAACTGATGAATGTTCTGGATGGATTTGAGAAATCTGGACGGAGGTCTATGAACACGATGAAGGTCACGAAGAACGAACATGAAGGTCTGCGAATGCTCATGGAAAACTGGAAAAAATCGGAGAGGTTGTTATGGATCTTGAAGATCTGAAGAAGTTTGCTGGAAATCTGGAGGATGACTACAAACGGTTGAATCTGGATGAAGATCCTCGCCGGAAAAAGTTGTTGGAGAAGCTGGAAAATGGATGGATATTGTTAAAGGTTAAGCGAAGATCTTTCAAGATCTTGTTGCTGGATTCGGATTGTATGTAGGTTGGATGAACAGCGATGGAGATCGTGTGGTTTCTAGGGAGAATCATGAAGAGGACGATGAAGGTTCTTGGAGGTTTTCTGGAAACGGTTGAGGTGATGATCATGGTGATGAACACTGATGAAGGTCCTTGAAGTTCTGGAGAATGATTGATGAAGATGATGAAGGTTCTGGTGGATTGTTTGAGTTTTCCGGTGAGTTGCAGTTTTCCGGTGACAGTTACCGGTGAGATTTGGCCGTGGTGATTTCTCCGGCGAGGGGCTCTGGCTGTGTTTGCATGTCGTTCATGAGGAAGTGACACCTCAAGGGGTGTCGTGGCAAGCATGCAGAGAGGGGGAGTGTGAGGTGGCACGTGGCACGGAGAGAGGTGATGTGAGGACATGTGGATAGTGATGTGTCTAGAGGAGAGTGAGGTGTGCAGCTTTATACGTTGCCAAGTGGCGCTGAATGAATTTGTGGGCCCCGAAAACGACCACCTGGCCCACAATGGACAAAAATGATTAAAAAAAAGACTCACTTAATTATGACTAATTAATGGCCTAATTAAATGAATTAATGATGGTTAAGATGATGATTAAAGCTAATTAGCCTCAAACGGAAATGGATTAACATCTGACTACAATCAACTGCTTATTAATATTCCTAATTAATCCTAATTAAAAAATGATTATCACTTACTAAAACTAATAGAATTCTAATTCATTTAATCCTAGATTCAACCTAGATCAATTAAAATCTATTAAATTCTAAAAATATCTAAACTAATCTATTAAATTCTAAAAACTCAATTAATATCTAAGAAAGAATTAAATCTATTAACTTCTAACACAAATTAAATCTAAAAAAAGAATTTAAAATCTATTAAAAATATTAAAAACCTATTAAATGCTAAAATAGAAAATTCAATCTAAAAATCATCTAAAAAATCTAACTTCTATGCTAAAAATAGGATATAAAAATCTAGAAAATTGCTAATAATTCCATGAGGGAAAAACAATGAACATCAATTAAATCGGCGAATAAAACTGCGAGAACGCAACGAGATAACCGGTAAAAATACGGACACCTAAATATCCTCAAAAAACAACAGCAAAAGCTAAAAACACCGGGAAGAGCACAACTCCCAAAAATAAATCTCCGTACTCGAAATGGTTTGAACTTCCTGACACGCGAGAGGAGGGCTGTAATCCCGACAAAATCAATCTGACTAAAAAATGCAATGTACGCGGCATGCAAATGCAAAATGCAAAATGAGTCAAAACATAGGCCAAATTGTGAGAAATGGTTGGTCAAATTTTGGGGTGCAACAGCTGCCCCTATTCAAGCGGCTTGGACCTGAAGGGTTGAGAAGCGAACGACTTTCAAACATTCAAAGGTAGAAGACGGTGAATACAAAAGAACCCGGAAATTTGCCAACCTTCAGAAATAAACTACAAAAACTACTTGGGGAACAAATATCCAGAAAACAGAATCTAGTCGTCACGGCAACAAACTAATCAATCACATGACAAAGAACCTGACTTTACCATCAACCACCTGTGTGACGCCACAGGCGTTGACTCAACACACTAGATCAACAACAATCAATCTTCACATATACGCCACAATAAGCGGGCACCGAGCCATAGGACCATGTCGAAATATTATCCTTGACCTTCCATTTCTGAAGAAACGGGCATGCACTACGTAAAGCGCGTCATCCATGTACTATCCTGGATCTTCCATTTCTGGAGAAACGAGCATCACACTAAATAAAAGCGTGGAATCGTCAATATACTATCCTTGACCTTCCATTTCCGCAGAAATGGGCATGCACTACGTAAAGCGCGTCATCCATGTACTATCCTAGATCTTCCATTTCCGGAGAAACGAGCATCGCAGTAAATAAAAACGCGGAATCGTCAATATACTATCCTTGACCTTCCATTTCCATAGAAACGGGCATGCACTACATAAAGCGTGCCATCCATGTACTATCTTGGATCTTCCATTTCCGGAGAAACGAGCATCGCATTAAATAAAAGCGCGGAATCGTCAATATACTATCCTTGACCTTCCATTTCTGCAGAAACGGGCATACACTAAATAAAAGTGTGAACTGAGCACCCGAAGACTTGAACAAACAACTCTGCAGGGAAATTCTGACGTCAGCTGCCAGACATCCATCTTGAACAAAAATGGGTAACAACTCCAAAGGTTGAATCAACATGCACTTGATCCTCTCACATAGTCTAATGATAGACAGGAAGAGAAATATACTCACATCGTCT
Source organism: Lathyrus sativus (assembly GCA_963859935.3). Classification (NCBI taxonomy): domain Eukaryota; kingdom Viridiplantae; phylum Streptophyta; class Magnoliopsida; order Fabales; family Fabaceae; genus Lathyrus; species Lathyrus sativus. The sequence continues at coordinate 289,197,516 of OZ012737.1, forward strand.
AAAGACAGACGGAAAGACACCATCCTGAAGGTTCACATTGTCTAATGATAGACAGGAAGAAAAACTTGTTCGAAGAACCACATCGTTAGTGAGAATTAGCGGAAAGAAAACCGTATATGAACTTCAACACCACCCATCAAATTTCAGAATACTTTTGTCTATAGGAGTTGATGGAAAGAACAATATCCTCAAAGGGGCCACATTATCAATAAGAATCGACAGGAAGAAAACCACCTTCAAAAAGCCATGTCGTCAATAAGAATCAACAACTAAGAAAACCCAACATTCTTCAAAGAGCTTCGACGTCAATAAGAATCAACAGTCAGGAAAAACCCCTCTTGAAATGTCATCTCATCCAATAAACAAAAAGAAACCCATATCTGAAAGATCTCCTTGAAACCTCACATCGTCTAAAGCTAGACGGAGAGAAAACCATACCCAAACCTCACGACGTCTAAAGATAGACGGACAGAACACCATATCCGAAACTCACAACGTCTAAAGACAGACGGAGAAAACACCTGCTGGGGAAACACATCGTCAATAGGAACTGACGAGAAGAAAACCTGCTTGGAGGTACACGTCGTCAATAGGATTTGAAGGAATGAAAAGTCTGTCGTCATCAGATGATTGATGGACAAAGCATAACCTTCGTATGATCTGAAAATCAAATACCAAAGAGCTGTCTGAACAAAGCTGCTGGATAAATGCCCCTGAACTGATTGCAGAGTGATTCACGTTGCCACAGAAGGCTAATAGAAAAACTGGCTTATGCTTCGCATGCATATGCGTATGCTTGAATTTTTCTATGGCGTAATGCTCCATATAAGATGGAATGCTACGCATTTGGCGATGAAATGCAAATTTGTTGCAAATCTGATGATATATGCAAGATGCAAATGCAGGCTCGGGCTACTGGAGAAACTGGATACAGAACTGCTTCAGCAAAATAAATGCTGAAGACAAAGCCAACTCCGCTGGGGATAACCGGGTACCACAGAATTATTCCAGCAAAATAAATGCTGGAAAGGTGAACCGACTCCGCTGAGGATAACCAAATGTGCTAAGTATGATTGGACTTCTGTTGCACCCCAAAATTTTCCCAACATTTCTTCACCTAGCTTGTGTTTCATTCCATTCACATTAGCATTATCATTTGCATTTCATTGAAATGTATGTTGGAGATCAAGAGGTATGATTACCAATCAAGAGCTATACAAGACTATGAAGCTAGCTAAGAAGGTTATTCAGATGTTCAAGGGTTGATATCCTTGTCAGAGAAGTTAAAAGATCCTCAGAGAGAGTGATTGAAGCCAAGTGTGTAGGTCTCCTAACTTGAGAGTTGTGGAGAGCCATCAAATGATTCTGAGGCCATGAGGATGGACTTGAGATCTTGAGAGAGTTCATGAGAAGTGTTGAAGATCACTTTGAGGCCTAGACAGGTCATTGTGTGGGATTAAGAAGCCTCAGCCATGATTGGTGCAGCTAGGGTTTGACTGGGTCAGCCCTAAGTCAACTGAGGATTTGAAGAAGGATGAGACCTAATCCAAGAGCCATGTAATCATGGATTGATACATTGATATGTTATAAGGATGATTCCAAGGTTAACTCATCACGATGAAGAGTTTGAGAAGTTTTAGGCTAGGGTTTCTAAGGCCTGACAGTATAAAACCCCCTAGCTTGACCCCTGACTTCAAGGCCATTTAACTCAAGATGCGATCTTCATCTCAACTTGACCCCAACATGATTGTTGTAGGGCATGGTCTTAGCTTTAATTTTAGTACTAGAAGTCCTTGATAGGGTTTATAGAACTCAAGTTATGAGCCAGACAAGTTACAAGTCATCTGAGGCATATGAATTTGGAGCTTGAAAGTTACCCAAGTTGCATGAAACCTTTGCCCTAGAAGGATGATTCCTATGAACTTTTGGTCAACATGAATGTTGTTCCTTATTTTATTAGCTTTTCATAGAGTACTAGAAGTCCATGATTGGATTTGTAGAACTCAAGTTATGGCTTTGACAAGTCAAGGGTATTTTGGGTATTTGGACATTACAGGTCATTTTGAACCATAAGTCCATTTCACAATCTTGCAAGCCTCAAATGAATTTTTGTTCAACATGAAAGTTGTTCAAATGATGTTTTTAGCTTGTCTAAGTATCAAGAGTCCATTGATATGGATTATATCAAGCATTGGTAGAAGAAAGTTCATAAAAAAGCCATTTTAATGAATTAAAATGAGAAAATTCAAAATAATTGAGAATAACATGTTTTCAAGTCAAATTTGTAGTCAATTTGAATGGAGTTAATGTTCTAGAGAGATTGGCATTATTTCATTTTTGGTTAGAAGTCCATAACATGGCCATTTGGAAGGTTGCTTCACAAATAAGAAACATAACCCATATACTCCATAAGTTGAAATCAAGGAAGGGAACCCACTTCAATACACTCCATAAGGCTTAAGTGAATCATTTTTGAATGAATTTGGAGTATGAACAAAGCTTGAAGGCACATATTCACATTGAAATTTTGAAGGAAGATGAAAATCCAAAACTCATGAATGGGCTTGGTTTGGGCCTCTAACTGATTGAAACAGATTATAAATAGGATTTAGAATAAAATTGGAAGCTTCTAGTGCTCATTTTCGTGGATAAGCCATTGGAGAGAAGTGAAGAACCAAGCTTGGAATTGAAATTTCATTTTGAAGAATCAAGAGTTTTCAACAGGAATTAAGCATCCAGAAGTATTCACCATTGATCACCGAAAGTTTCTGCATGATTTGGAAGAGAAGTGAGGCTTGAATCCACTGCAATCCAAGTTCAAAGCCAGGTTTTAACTTCTTGAAATCTCTCTCTGTTTATGTGTTTTTAGTGAACTAGAAGCATGTGGTTAGGTTCCCCTATTGGTCTAGATGGATTCTGAATGATCAATTTCAACTTTAGAGACAATTTAGGTTGGATACCATTTTCGGTTGAGACTGTGATTTCAAGATTCTTGCATTTTTAGAGTGAATAAGTGGTAGGGTTAGATTCCTGGTGAAATTATGGTCAAGATTCATGTAAGGATCGTGGCGAATGGTGGTCTGTAGAGGAAGTTAGGGTTGTGCCAGGATGGCCGGAAAAGCCATCGGCGATGGTCTGGTTCGCGCGCGTAGAGGGAGAACTTGCAGGTTTGAAAATGGAGAAGATGAAGTCTTCGTCGTCCGTTTGTGTTGAAAGTGTGACTTGGTCACTCAATCCAAGAGCTCACGTTGAGCCACGCGTACTCCCCCCTCAACGCATCGTTTCAGTATTTGGAATTCCTCAGGTTTTTGTGCTTCGCTATGTACACCAAGAGAGAGTTGGTTCGAATCCAGGCGAATGCACTTTTTCCTTTTAATTTTTCCTGAACTGAAGTGAACAATAGGATGAATTCAAAGCGTTGGGCCTCAATTTATCTTGCTATCCTCACCCCCATCTCCAGGCCCAATGAGATTTACAACGTGATAGGATCACTCAATACACCCTCCCTGGCTTATTTTCCCTTGAACTGAATTGATATTCAGATGGGCCTCACGCCCAGTTGCTATCCTCACCTCCCTTTTGCTGGGCCCAAGCGCCTTCAGTTGGATTTGGTTACTGACTGCACCCCTTCACTCATGTTCTTTTAATTTTCTTTTTCTTTTAATGTTTGTTTGCGTGATTGTTTGATTTTAATTCTCAAAAAATAGTAAAACTTGATGTTAAATCTTGATAAAATGGTAGATACAATTTAAAGTGTGTAGAAGTTTGTCATGATTTTATTTTCCATTTTTCATGCATTTTCATTTTATTGCATTTATTTTAGTTTAACATGTGTTTAATGTTGAAATATTGATGTTGTGATTTTGTCAATTTTCTTTCTCCCTCATGGTTCTAAATTTCACCTTGATTTTTTGTATGCTATTTAAGTACACATTGATATTTCCTTGTGATTTTTATCATAATTTTTTAGATGATTTTGAGTGAGGTTTTAGTATGCTTGTTTAGGAGTGTTCATGATTGAACCCCTTTAAGATACCTTGAACTTTAGGTGTAGGTTGAACCTTTTAGACTTAGGTTTGATTTCTTAATTTTGGAGTAGAGCATGTGGATACATGTAGGATGATTGGATATTTTTCCTAGAATTTTTAGGAGTAATTTTCAACTAGTTCCCCCTTTTACGAAGTAATTTCAATTTAGGTGATCCAAACTTAGAAAGTTTCATAGATTAACATTGTGAGTAGCCATTAGATGATTCTAAATGAGGTAGTACTTTCTTGATAGATTGGTAAATAGGGAGATCCCTTTAGAACTTTTCCATAGCCTTGATAGAGCTTTGGATGCCCCTAGCTTAGGTGAACCTTGTAGCTAGCTTGTAGGGTTTCTCTGGAGTGATGTGTTGCCTTCTGTCCCCTGTGAGATTTCTTCCTTGGGCTTTGCCCCACATTATTTGATCAAGTCTTGAAGAGGACCCCTCCTGGGAGAGCCTAATCCTTCCTTTGGTTGGATTTTGTTCATTCCTCAGGAGGTTGAGCCTTGAATTGACATTCCCCAGTATAGTGCATCCTTTGGTTTGTACTATCTTTATCCTTCAAGTCTTGATGAGGAGCCCTCTTGTGAGAGCCAAATCCTTCCTTTGGTTGGATTTTGTGCATTCCTCAGGAGGTTGAGCCTTGGATTGACATTCTTGGCATGGTATATTCCTTTGGTTTATATACTGTCATCCATCTCAAAGTCCTTTTCTTAGGATCCCTCTTGGGAGAGCCTAATCCTTCCTTTGGTTGGATTCTGTGCATTCCTCAATAGGTTGAGCCTGAGATGGACATTATGTGTTGATACACTATAGTCAGTCACCCTTAGACTGATATTTAGGACTAATACCCAGTATTTTCTATCCTATTGACATAGGATCCCTCTTGTGAGAGCCTAATCCTTCCCTTGGTTGGATTCTGTGCATCCCTCAAGAGGTCGAGCCCATGATGGACTCTGGTATTGATATACCTCTAACCTAATGCAGCCTGGGATGACTTCCTTGTTGCTCATTATGGTTTCTCTCCCTTGTTTGATTTGCTTGATGCATTAGAATAAGGTCATGTTTAGATTCTTTTAAGTTAGGAGCATGATTGCATTAGAGGTTGAGTTTCTCCCTCTGCTTGTATTTTTACTGTATGGCTTTGCTTGCTGGTATTCGGTAGAGCTTTGCTTCCTTGCCTGTGTGGTCTGTGGTTTGCTTGATGGCATTCTATTTTCTTCTATTATTTTTGCAGATATTTATATCTGGCTTGAGGTTGAGTCGAGCTTGTGGAGGCTGATGCCCCACACACATTTCCTCCCTCACTTGCATTGCATGCATTTTACAGTTGTTTACTGTTTACTGTCTAGCTGATGCTTTATCTTTTTCTGTATACCATTGACATGATCCCCTAGGAATCTCACTTCCTTTGATAAGGAAGTGATGATTAGAACTTTAGGTTGAAACCGATGCATGATAACTTCTAGCAGATCCCTGTTTCAAACTTCAACCATAGGATGAATCCTTGGCATGACAACATTAAGACTTGATAGTCTCCCCTTAGTTGAGCCTGTTCTCTCTTCTCATCTCAAACAATAGTAAAAAACGTAATAAAGGCAAGTTAGTATAAGCGCGTTACGAGCCTTAAGCTACTTGGGTAATGATGATTGAGCGGCCTCCTCTCAATCGTCTAGAATTTTTAGTATACGTCCTTTGGACGATATGCGACACATTCGTCCCCAGGTCATAGTCTCTAGTGCTGTGCAAACTACAGACAACTAAAAAACAGTTCTTCCGTAAAAGACAGAAAACAAACTTCAAACCTTTTTTCCCCGTGGGCCCATAAGTCAAAGGAAGCTTTTCTGAAGAAAAGAGTGTCGTTAACTCCCAGTTCTACCGCAAACGGTAACGCCTAAGTCTCCAAGGGTCGAGCTGCGTACACCAAACTGCTGAAACTGTTTGTTAACCCTACTTGAAAAAACAGATGAATCTGAACCTCCCGTAATCCGTGTTATCCCGAACTACGTAAGCTCTGATCTCTCATACCTGTTGAGAGTACGTAGGCACAATACTGACGTATTGGTGAGCCAACTTCCCCCATCACCCGTAGTTAGTCGAACTACGTTGACTCTGATTTCTCATTCTCTGATGAGAATACGTAGGCATAAAGTGCGACGCTTTGCCGAGTCATTTTCATTTTCTTTTTAGACCAACCTTGATAGGTAGATAGTAAAACCAACCCTTCAGATAAACACAACAAGCATGGATCCCATCGAGTACGATGGACGTGAGGGGTGCTAATACCTTCCCCTTGCGTAACCGACTCCCGAACCCAGACAATGGCTACGATGACCTTGTCTTATACCTTTTCGTCAGGTTTTTCCGATCGTTTCCTTTCCCATTCTGAGGGATAAATAACGAAAGGTGGCGACTCTTCTGTTTTGCCGGCACTTTATTTTTGCGGTAGCGACAGCTGGCGACTCTGCTGGGGACTTGACAGTTTCCTGGGATCCAACGTCCCTTATGCAAGTCAATCTGGGGATCCAACATCCCCTGCGAGAGTCAATCCTAGCGCTTGTATGTTTACCTTTTGGGTTTTATTTATCGCATTTATTTCCCGCATTTTATTTTCAGTATGATATGATTATCTGTGTTGTTGTGGGAGAGGCATTCTGATGAGTGAGAAGCCAGACCCAGGCTTGAGAGCTACATAGTATTAGAGTGGGTTATTGGAGGACGTGCTTGCTTTGCTTGCATCAGTTCCCATATAATCCACACTCAGATGAGGTTCTCTTTGATGGCTTTCTATCGGTCCTTTGGACTCGAGGGGTTGTTGGATCTAAGGATTGTCGACTCTGGGAACCGATCATTTGGAATTCAGCTAAGTGAGGCAGCTTCAAGAGATGATGATTCCACACCTCCTGGGTATCGTATCATCGTTTCTTGAAATTTTGTGACGCTGATGACCGCATAGGATGCCGAACCTTTTCCGTGATTAGGTCCATACCTGTGAGCAGGGTCGGGTTTGTTGCAGGAAACCTTAACCTTCAGATTACCTGATTTTCTTGACAGTAAATCAGTTTTGTTGGTATCAGAGGTTCTCATCATCAGATATGTGGTTCTTCTTGACAGAGCAGATGTATGGTTTGGTATTAGGGGTTCTTCTCATCAGAGAGATGTTTTGTTCTTGACAGAGCAGTATTGTGGTTTTGTTGATACAGAGCCTTCATCTCCTCAACAGCACAGTCATCTTGATCTCCTGCTGCATAATTGCATTTTGCATTGTCTGCATCCTCATTTGCATGTCATTAACGTGTGTCTGTGTTGCAGGTGCGTATTTCTCCCCTGGTTCTAGTGATCTTGATCCTCATGGCAGATATGGCATCTCTGAAGAAGACTGTAGCTTACAAGCTACCAACACCTGACATTCGAGAGTTGAGGACTTTGATTTCTTTGGATGATAAGACAGTGATGGAGAGTTTCAGAAAGAGTTATGGGAGACTTCTGGGTATTGTGTATAAGCTTCCTACATACGAGTTGAATGGCCTCTACTTCCTGCTGCAGTTTTACGACCCACAGCTCAGATGCTTTGTGTTTCCAGACTATGTCCTAGCTCCGACCCTGGAGGAGTACTCTGACTTGTTGGGGGTGCCCTTGTTGAATCAAATGCCTCACTACCGTGTTGAGGGTGAACCTAAGTTGAATAAGTTGACTGACACTCTTCATGTAGATGAGTCTGAGTTGGAAGGGATGGTATTCAGAAAGATTGGAGTTCAGGGTTTCCCTTTGCCGTTCCTGATGGAAAAGGCCCGAAAGTTTGCCAAGAAGGGTCGCTGGGATGTATTCAATTCCTTCTTAGCCCTCTGTATCTATGGGATCGTGCTATTCCCAAGTCATCCGGACTTCATAAGCATGAATGCTTGCCATATTTTTGCCTCCGGGAACCCAGTGCCCACTCTCCTCGGAGACGTCTACCATTCAGTTCACAGCAAAAATGAAAACAGGAAGGGGAAGAACGTGGCATGTTGTGATCCTCTACTGTATAAGTGGTTTGCTAGCCATCTTCCTAAGTCAGGGTTGTTCATTGATTCTGCTGAGTCTTCACCTTGGTCCGCACGTTTGATGGGTTTGACTGCTGACAATATTATCTGGTTTGATAGAGATCTACTTGGCAAAGATATTGTACATAGCTGTTGTGGCTTTCCTAACGTCCCCCTGGTCGGAAGGAATGGATGTATCAACTAAAATCCCTCTCTGCTGGTATGACAATTCGGGTATGCACTACGAGGTCCTCCTGAAGAGGAAAAGATACAAGAATCTCTGTATCTCACAGGGTTGCTGGAAGGTGACACTTTGGTCAAGGTACAAAATGCTTGGAGCAAAATTCACCGAAAGGGGAAAGTCCTGCTGGGAAAGAGCAACAACAAGGCCTTTGATCCATATGTGACTTGGGTCCGAGAAAGAGCCGCCAAGTTTCTGATGTCGTTTCCTGCTGCGGAACCATTATATCCTCCCGTGTACAAAGAGCCTACCACAGTTGATATTCAGAAATTCAACCAGGTACTCCAAGAGAAGGAAGAGCTCCGAAAAGCCAACGAAGAGTTGGAGAAAGAGATCGCTCAACTTCGGAGAGAAAAAAATGAAGCTGTTTATACCTGCAAGAAGCAGACGAAGATGATCAACCATCTGGGCGCCAATCTGACCAAAGAAACTGATGTTAGGGAACGTCTGGGGTTGGATCTGAAGTCAGTACATGGCGTGTTGACAACCAAGAAACATGATCTGGACAGAGTGTACCGGAAGTTAACCCAATACGAGAAGGTCTGGAGCAGCACCCTAGCCAAGTACAAAGAACGGGAAGAAAAGCTGAAGCAGCAAGTAGTCGAGCTAGAAACCCAGATTCTGGTGAAAGACAAGAAGATAGAGGCTGAAGCCTCACTGCGACGAGATGTCCAATATAGATTGGTTGAAGCCAAGGAGAACCTGATGGATTGTCAACTCCGGGCTGACGCTAAGAGGAGTAGATTCGAGAACCATTCTGAAGAAGGTATTTCTAGGAGCGTTGCCGAGAACCTCCCAGAGTCCATTAGGCAGAGGGACCTGCTGATCCAGGGTTTGCTTACTCAGCCAGATCATCCCGCTACAAAGAAGTTGTTAGAAGATTTTCGTGCCTGTGGCTGCTCCTGATCTTTTTTGTATTTTCTTTGTATATTTTATGCATTGATATGCTGATCACCGCCAGGTCTGTTGGTTGGGGTCATGCCTTGTTGCTTCAGTTGTATGTGATTACAGTTGTACGCTACCCAAGCGGGCTTTTCAGATGAATATATGAGGATTTCTTTTCCATGATTGGATGATAGACTTTATTTGTCTCGAAAACTAGGATCGGGGGGGAATCTCCCCAAGGCACAGACACACGTTTTGCATTTGCATGACGAGCACCTTGTCGTTTTTCTAACCCTTTGTGTATGCATGCTATTCCAGGATTCACCGAAGACCGATCCACCGATATCTAACCAGAGTGAATCAAGCTAGAGCAATGGAACAAGTGCAAACTGACATCCAGGAACTCCGAGAGAGGATGTACCGTTTCATGGAGCTCATGCAAGTGGTTGCTAACGGCCAAGACCAGCTCAGAATATTGGTCCAGCCTCTGATCTCAAGGGTTGACAGCAATGGTGTGCTTCATGGAGGGAGCGTTCCAGTCCCTCCTCCTGTTGAAACTCCTCATGGTGGCATCCCCGTGACCGGGGGGAATGGAAGTGCTAACGGCAATGTGATCACTAACATCAGGCCTAATGGTAATACGACTGGCGTCGGTAACAGAAACTTTGAGGCTAATGGCAACACTGGACTAGGCAATCGCAATACAGGTGCTGGAAATCTACATGGGCCTAATGCTACTGGATTTGCTGCTGGAAATGGCGTTCATCCATGGCTAGAAGATTGTCAAGAAGATTTGTTCTCACAGAGGAGTGCTGAGGGAGAACTAACTGCTGAAGCACGTCTGAGGTTTAAAGCACTCGAGGACAAAATGAAGAATTTCGAGAACCAGAACACTATGGGTGTCGACATGACTAAAATAGGATTGATTTCTGATTTCAAGGTGCCTCCTAAATTCAAGGTACCCGACTTTGAGAAATACAAGGGCACCACTTGCCCTCGTGTCTGCTTAAGGTCATACTACCGAAAGATGTCTGCTCACTCTGAAGACGAGAAGCTGCTGATGCACTTCTTTCAGGATAGCTTGTCCGGTCCATCCCTAGAATGGTACATGGGTTTGGAACCCACCAGTGTGCGCACATGGAAAGAACTTGCTGAGGCCTTTGTGCACCATTATCAGTATAACAGTGACTTGGCTTCGAACCGGGTTCAACTGCAGAACTTGTCACAGAAGAACAACGAGGGGTTCAAAGAATACGCCCAGCGATGGCGTGAATTAGCAGCTAGAGTTCAGCCGCCGATGGTTGAACGAGAGCTTGTTGAGATGTTTGTGGCCACTCTCCCGGGGGTTTATTACGAGAAACTGGTCAGTGGTATGTCAGGGAGTTTCTCCGATCTTATCATTACTGGCGAGCACGTTGAAAATGGGATCAAATTGGGGAAAATTCAAGGTGTTGATCTATCCTCAGCTGGAGGAGGAAAGAAACCATACAGTAACAAAAGGCGTGAAGGAGAGATGAGCGCCGTGTCTAACGCTCGAAGGAAAGGTAAGGGCCAGCGCCAGCAGGTTGCTAGCATAACCATACCTGCTGTCCAACAACCCCAGCCGGAGCAGCAACAGCCGAATCAACAAGGGTACAGAAGGTATCAGAACAGAACACCTCTAGCAAATCCTCACCTTGAGACACCACCCATGTCTTATGCTCAGCTATTACAAACTCTGCTTCAGTTACAGCTAGTCCAGAAGAGAACCCTGGCTCCCTTGACAGGGGCACCTCCGCAGGGTTATG